>CM035123.1:96476277-97100340 GCA_020205555.1 Panax stipuleanatus | reverse complement strand
CAGAAAACCAACAAAATTGTGATTGAGTCCAAAATTGACAAGGAGACAACAAATCTCAATCAATGAAAGTTCTAAAATCCTCATTCATCTCCACTAACCCTTTCAATTCCCCATCTTCAAAACCCTCCAAGCCTCCAAATCAAAAAGCACCATCATATTATGCTCAATCTCACCAGACCCATGATCCCTCAGCGACGGCAGCAATTTCACAAACCAAAAGTCAAGTCGAAAACCCCCAAAAATCGACTCTCTGATGACAACGCCCATCGCATAATCAAAGCAAAAGCCCAATATTTAAGCACCCTTAGGCGCAACCATGGCTCACATGCCCGGACCACAAAGTGGATCAAGAGATCGCCGGAGCAAATGGTGCAGTATTTGAAAGATGGCAGAAATGGTCATTTGTATGGTAAGCATATGATGTGGCGATCTGAGATATGAGAGATTTGTATGGGCATTTGTAATATATGTTTTATTTGTAATATATGTTTTGGAATTGACTTAATTACCCTTCTTGTTTACGGATTTGTGTTGATATAAATTGAACAAATGAAAAATAAGAGACAAACATGTTTTTTTATATCAATTTTGGTTGACACTTTTTGTGTTAAAAAATGTCAAAAATATCTTTAATTTTTTTAGACAATTCAGAAGGTTAAAATGAGAAATATTGTCATTCAGTTATTTCAAACGAATCAGTTAACAAATAATTTTTTCGTTCAGTGTTCAGTTTCAATCAGTTCATTAGCCATTCAGAACTGTTTCATTCAGTTTTATCAAACAGCCCCTAAGTTATTCCGGAAGGACCCGGCCCATTCCATTCCATTTCTCGCCGACCAAACACAACATTAGTGTGTAATTATTTTTGCCTTTCATATTTATTTTCGTTTAAAATTTCATATTATTCTTATATTGATTATAAGATTTTGATAAGTTATAGTTAATCTATGAATTTTTCATAACTTATATTTGTCCATATTAATTATATGAATTCTTATTTTTAAAAAGAAGAGAAAATAATTTAAGAGTTAATTCGGGAAAGTAAGTAATTATTATTTAATATTTAGTGGATTCGGATTCGGATTCCAATATATTTATTTCTAATTTGTTTGAAATATTAATTAAGAATATATTAAATAATTAATCTAGTCTCTGTAGTTCGACATGTACTTGCCAAATCAAATTAAGACAAAATAAAAATATACATAACCGAAGAACAAATACCAGAGATTTTACCCGAAACAATTGTGCATAACAATTAACATGTTTGATAAAATGTTACATTATAGAAAATCCAAATATAAATATACCTACTGCTTACTCCTTCAAATTTTTTATAAATATTTTTTTATAAATATGTTTTTTATTTTCTATTTCTTTATTTCAAGTTACTAATATGCAAAATCCGTTTATACCAACAAGAACAATGAATTCATGTGGCTCATATCGATCATCTTAACTCATAATTGGTTAAACAATAAGTCTAGGCAGACATTATTACTGGACATTAGAATTTTTTTATTTTTTTATTTTTTTGATTTTTCTTGTGACTTAAAAAATGTATAGTATTTATTACAACTGAATTTTTTATAAAATATAGTATTTTAGGTATAATTTAGATACATATACAAGAACAATGTTGAACAGTCTGTACAACACTGTTCTTGTATATGTATCCAAATTACACTTAAATTACTAAATTTTTTAAAAATTTCAGTTATAATAAATATTATACATTTTTTTGAAGTCACAAGAAAAACAAAAAATAAATTAAATTAAATTAAAAATGTCCAATTTTAATGTCCAATAATAATGTCTATGTTGAAGGACTCTTGGTTAAATGAAAAAAGTGAGCATATAATTGTGGGTCTATTTAACTCAGTTGAACCATTGATTGACATGAGTTTAACTCGGCTATGATGTTTGAGTTTGGGGCCTTAGCACTATTCTAAAAGAATAATGTTTGGAGTCTCAATTTTCTGTGATATTGAATTTTGTAATAATAATTTATAGCATAGTCCAGGGTCGGCCCTGAACAAATATGAATACCAAATATAATAACTCACAAGTCTGTCATTGAGATTTAGGCCTATTTCATTGGGTAAATTTTTTGTGGGCTTTTAAATTTAAGGGCAGAGCTCTTTTATTTGAGTATATATATACATAACACAAATACCTCTTGGGGGCCCTAAAAATTTGTCAATTTTAGTGGGTCTAAAGTCCGGGCACCTTGGGCTTTAGCCCAGGGCCGGTGCTGGCATAGTCAATCACACAAGATCGACCTAACTAATGTTTTGGTGATAAAATATTTTAATAAGTTTAAATATTAGTTAATAACCTTAAAACTTTATTGGGAGGGGGGAATCTGTTGGGTTTGCGGGAGAGTTGATGATCATAGGGTAATTAGGATTCTGTGAGGTGGACATTCTCATAAATGGTTTAGGGAGTTGCATAATTTTTTGGAGAAGGAAACAAGAGGAAGTGACTTTGTTTTGGGAGGGGAATGACTCTTCAATCTTAAATTGGAGAGTAACTAGCTCGTGCAAACAAAAATGACTTAGTCATATTTTAAGTATTTAACATAATTGAACTTATAGTCAAATCAAAATTAGTTTATTTTTATGGTTAACTTAGTAAAATAATTTGTACCATTAAAATGACTTTAAGAGTCGACTCGCGATCGTCTTACCGCTTATCTTTTTATATATATAAAGGCATCAAAGACGATCCTAATTTGAAAGACTCTTGATCAATTTAAGCCAATTTCGTTTAATTTCACTGCAATAAACCATCCGTTTCTTCTTCACTGTCATAATTCGTACGATGAAAATGACTCTTAATTCGACTCAAATTGGGATCGTCTTACTACTTATCTTTTTATATATATAAAGGCAGCAAAGGAGATCCTAATTTAAAATCGGACTCTTAATCAATTTAAGCCGATTTCGTTTAATTTGACTGAGTTATTTACCGAGTTCCTCTGCCTCTGCCATAAACCATCCGTTTCTTCTTCACTGCCTTCTCTTCAATCACTTCAGTTTCTTCCTTTCCCCTTCTCCGCGAAATCGATTCCCTCAGTTTTTCTTTGTTCCGTTTCTCTCCCTCCTACCACACGCATCCCAATTCTCTTTTCTCTATCTCTGATTTACCCTAAAATTCGACAAACGAATACGATTTGGGGCTTTTGGGTGGAGCAATTCCAGAAATTGCGAACTGTGGAGTTTGTGGATCCTAAACTTAAGTCTGAAATGCAGTTCATAGGAATTGACTGAATATGGTTGGGCTTCTCAATAGAATTCAAATTTTGAAACAGGCAATCTCAATTAACTGTTGCCCTGGAATTTTAATTTAATTCTCTTCTATTGTGGACTTCACCACTTTGCATATTCCTTCGCATCTGAAACAGCTCAATTCGAATTATATCTCCAATTCCGTCGGAGTTCTATTTCCAATTCAATTCCGGTGGCCGGACATACAGATCTGGTCGAACATTTCACAGCCGGGAGTTTGATCCTAGCTGCCAAATACTAATTACCCATATCACATAATTAAGGTTGGTATTTGAATTCCTCTTATAATCTATCAAGTTATTAATTTGTCTTGAATTTCATTCTAAAGCGGCAAGATCTAGGTTTTGTATGCTACAAGGATTGGAATGGTTTGTTTGATCTGAAAAATTTATGCATTTATGTTGAGTATATTGAATTTTATCTGAAAGCATAGAAATTTGTTATTTTGATGGTAAGATCTGATTGGACGGTGGTTTTCTTCATTTGTTTTAGGAAATTGAGCAATTAGAATGTAATAGCCAAACAAAAAGATTTTTTTTGGTTTGCATTTATATGTGAATTTATGGCATTGGTTTATGTCCTTTAGTATGTTTAATAAGTGGGGGTAATTAGTTTTTAGATGGTAACTGCAGTTTAATGGGTGTATTGGGGGATGTTATTGTCTTATTAATGCTGATATGTTTGAGGGGTTGCAATGACAGATTTAAAGTTGTGTTAGAGTGTGAGGGTTTCGGGGTCAGAGTTGATGAAAAACGGGATGATAGAGTGTAGTGTGTCATTCCAAGTTGGTTTCTCCTTCTACAAGGACCGTTTCAAGGGCATATGATCAACACAGGAGCAAATGTCAGTCTTTGATTAATTTTTCGGGCTCTAATGATGGATTCGAGCTCGATGTCAGTCTCAATGTTGAGGTATTCAGTCTTTGATTAATTAGTTCCATATATATTTGGTTGTATATATTTAGTTGTCTCAATGGTTTGATTGGATTACCCATTTGGCATTTGCATCTCGAAATAAATATACCCACCCGTGTCAATTGTATATATATGTGTTAGCATAATTGCTCAATTGTATTGAGGGTTTTAGTTTTCCATGTTTTTGGAATAAGAACCAACTCCTATAAAAAGATGATTCTCTTTTCTAATTATATCCCTTGGAACTATATAGGGGAACACTTTTTCTGAATAAGCCACCTATTATACTACAAGCCTTGGGGTTCATCAATGCAATATGTTTCAGTCTGAGAGGATGATGGATTCGAGCTCGATGTCAGTCTCAATGTTGAGGTATTCACTCTTTGATTAATTAGTTCCATATATATTTGGTTGTATATAATTGGAAGTCTCAATGGTTTGATTGGATTATACATTTGGCATTTGCATCTCGAAATAAATATACCCACCTGTGTCAATTTTATATCTGTGTTGGCATAATTGCTCAATTATAATGAGGGTTTTAGTTTTCCATGTTTTTGGAATAAGAACCGACTCCTATAAAAAGATGATTTTCTGTTCTAATTATATCCCTGAAAATATATAGGGAAACACTTATTCTGCATAAGCCACCTACTATACTACAAGCCTGGGGGGTTCATCGATGCAATATGTTTCAATCTGAAGAGGATCTATAGATGGTTCTTATGTGTTGTTTGATGTAGATATCTTTAGGTGTAAAGACTAAATTCCCGAAAATGTGATCATAGGTCCATATACAGCTGATATTTGATAGTAAAAAAGAACATAGATGGAGTTGTAGAATGAATTGAATAACATAGGGATTTAGGGCTCGATAATATTATAGGCTTCAATTTCAGTGGGGTTGATGCTGATCACCATTTGTCATATTAATATGAAGCAACAACCACCAGTGGGAATTCACTGAATTCATTTGTATCAGTAGTCTCTCTCTCATTATCTACAAGGGGTGTTCTGAGGTAAAATGGAATCCATTCTTTCATGTGATTATCTGCTTATAATATTCTTAATCTTATTTGTATGATATTTTGTTGGTCTAATTGGTGATACCTTTTGGTTTGGTTATTCAGGGAAACTAATATGTTCCAGTGAAGACATAAATTTGATCTTTCAGATATTCGAACGAATCCATATGAATCTTTTTAGGGTTCAATGGAAGAGGTTGTTCAGGAACTAGATGAAAAGTGGGCACAAGTTCAAGATAATATGCTAAAGCAGCTTACTCCAGGTATCTTCGACTTGCTTTATTAATATTTACATGGATGATATGTGGTCAGCTCCATACATTCTTATAATTTTCGTTTATACATTGGTATTATATTGTCTATCCGATCGTTTATACATATATCAATTTGTTCTATTTGATTATTTACTTATATTGTAGTTGAAGTGCAATTGAAACAATCGCTTATTGAATCCAAGTATTGAAATTGTTTCCTTTACAAACAAAAGTATTGAAATTGTTTGGTGGTTTCTTATTTATGTATTCAGATGAATTTAATCTGCTTGATTGGTATTTTGTGATTTGTAATTTTTGCAGTCATGACGAGTTGTGTTTTTATGACCCCATCGAGAAAGCAACAACCCCGGCCCCCTTATATATATATATATATATATATATTACAAGTACATGACATATCATCTAGGCTCTAGCTAGCTATTACATTAATTTACAACGTACGCCCATAAAAAGCAAAAAAAGACCTATCAACCCCTGCTGCTTCATGGAAAATCACCTAGCTAGCTCCCTATTCTTGATTTTTTTTTTTGTATATAAATGCACAAACAAATTTAGTAATTGGTCATCACTTCTTCAAAGCAAACAAAACCTTTTTCCTTTCTTCACTTAGCCAATTTCTCAGCACTATCTCTGTTCTTTCTTGCAGATGCAGTACTAAAGCAGCTTCGTGTTTACTTCTGAAGTACTTCCATTGTTTCTTATTGAGTAATGGAATAAGGAACTTTAAGCCACAGAGGTGGAAAAACCTTGCTGCATTACCCTTACTTAATTTTAAGATAAAGCGGTGACCAACTAGTTATATATAAGTATAGATTAGTATGTTGGAATTGACGAGAGTAAAACATCCAAACTCGACTCAAAAAATTGGCCAAAATTAGGGTTGTAAACAAATATTTTTGAATGTAGATATATTCATATTTGCGTCTGAAAATAAAACTTGATATCACTATATGTAATTGACGGATATGCAAATTGAAATATCTGTATTTTTATTCGACGAATATTATCCAAATTCGTTTTGTATAGTATAATATGAATAAATATTTTAAATATATGTATTCGCATTCGTATCACATCCGTTAAAAATATAACTTTAAAATTGCTTTTTGTAATTCTTGCTAAATGTTGAATCAATGACCCCAAAAAATGTCTACTTAATCAAGTAAAAATTAAAAATACTCTACAATCAACCAAATAAAATAGTAACTAGATATAATATTGGCAAAACTAACCTTTAGCCTACTATACTTGAACCATTTTGTACAATACCTATTAAACTTTAAAAAATTGTAATTACCAAATTAAACAAATTAAAATTGTGAAATTGGGCTACTCTGTCAAATTAAACAAACAGACAGTTTAATTTTTTCTTACATGGTTGGACAGAAAATATAAATAAATCACAAACATTAAGTAAGTGGCAAAAGAAAATAGAAAAGCTTAAAAATGAACAAAAAAATAAAGATTGCAAATAAGTTTTGTTCTTCTTAATCAATCTTCCTTTTAATTTTCAAAATCATTGTTTCCTTTAAGTTTCTATATTAAAGGAACGAATTGCTACAACAAGAATTGTTGGTACGAATTATGCCAGAAATTTGGGGCTTTTCTAGGGTTTCATATCCTTGCACTAGTTCATGGCCTAACTAATTTATAAGTTTATTTTTTTTTTAAAAATGGTTACTTACCCATTTTATACTTTTAACTTTTAGCTTAGTAATTCTCATTGCCACTTCATATCTATTCAGATTTTATAGGGAGGCACGTAAACTTTGATTTTATTTCTTTTATTTATTAAACAACCATCTAAGTTTAGGTTTAATTCTAATTTTTATCAAACAACCACTTAGGAAAAGAGTTAACTACCGTTAAATTTGACAAAATAACCCAATTTCATAATTTTAATTGGCAAAAAAAGGTAATAACCTATTGTGGTTGTTCGAGTTTCAGCATTACTTAGAATTGCACATTGAACTTTTTAAAAATTATTAATTGGACCATTCTATCTTGGACGGACGTCAAATTCCATATCCTATTTTCATAGGTTGCTTTTAAAAGAAAAAGAAAAAAATAACTAAAAGTGGATATAGCTTATCAGTTGCTTCCGACGTAGAATTTTTTTCATCGACTAAAATTTATGTTTTTTTTTATTTTCTTTCTCTCTCCTCTTATTCATCTTCAACCTAGAAAACACATCTTTCTCTCTCCTCTTCATCTTCAACCCAAAAAACACATACCCAAATTAAATCATGTGAAATTGAAACCCTAGATATATTTCCCAAATTGATTACAGTTTCTTTTTCTTTCTCTCTTCTTCATCTTCAACACTAGATATATTCCCCAAACTGATTATAGAAAAACAAAAGCAAAAAAGATGATAGAAGAACTAAGGTTTCAAAAACTTACAAAAATTGGGATCGATTTGTTGTGAAAAATTAGGGCTTTTGTTGGTAATTAATTCTCACTCTAGTGCGCACCAGTCCTACTTCTCATATGGTTGTATTGTAGACAATTGCACCATTCAATGCGATGAATTTCAATAGTGTCCTGAGTCGACCCGGTGAACCCAACAAATATGAAATCGTTCACGTACTGATTGAGATCGAGAGTGAGGGATAAAAGGGATTCTTTAGGCTTGAGATTGGAGTGAGATGCCGATATGTTGAAAACCTGAGTTGATCCAGAGTAATTGATTCACGAGTTGACCAAGTTGTCGCTTTTGAGATCAGTTTCAATATATTCTAAATCCCCCATTTGTGTTGAGACCAAATAGATGATAAATATAAGTTTTATTGTGATGGGCGATGTGTGATTAAGGATTTAGGGCAATAAAATTAAACCCATATGAAGAAGGAAGTAACCAGATGAAGAACTTAGGAAAGAGAAATAATAGGTAAATGAAAGAAAAAAATCAAAATTTATTTTTCTTTCTTTAAATTCTTATGTGGTTGCCAAATCATTGGTCACATCATTAAATATTTTGTTCACCTATTTTTTTCTGACTATCATATATGTAAATGCGAATACGGATGTAAATTTTCGGAGCTGAGTATCCAATATTTCGAACTTCATTAATAACAATTAAAACGTGAGAGAGAAACACTATAACTCTTGTATTATCTTTTCTATATATCATTTACAAAGAGAGTTGTCCTATATATATACATATAGGATACCAATGTCGGTGGTTTTCAATACTTGATCAACATCCAAAGTGTTAGATATATCAATATCAACAATAGAAGAGAGTTCCTCAGGATGTGTAACCACAGACACATGAATATCATTAGGCTCAATTTGTAGTGTACCCAATAGATGGGATTGAAGTGAGTTGTTGTAACAAATTTTCATGTTCGAATAGAAGAGTGGACAAATCATTAAATGAAGGATTCATCAAATAATAATAAACATGAACTCTTTGAAAAAGAGTTTCATCAAGACCTTCAACTAAAAAATCGGTAAACTCTGACGGACTAAGAGAATCGCCCGCTCTTTCGAGTGTATAAAGAAGCGATGTCGCTTCTGCAAGATAACTTTTGACAGATTGAGTAGGTAGCTTTTGTAAGCAAGAAAGTTGATCAAAAAGATCATCTGCATACCAATTTGATGTTGCATCATCTAGGAATTCGCAGTCATCATTTTCATGGACCGAAGAGTCGTCAAAATTTTGAAATGAACCGTATATTTGATCGGTCATGGAGGCGAGGCTAATTTCCTGGAATAATTCTGGGTTAAACCACCTTTCCAAGTCATAGGAAGGAGAATGAAAATTAGAATCCACGGAAGCCATTGATAGAAGAAGAATAATTTGAGAATCAGAAGAAAATGGATAAATGGGTTAAAACGGGTGAGTAGGGTGTCTGGATTGGTACGCAGATTGTCTGGATGGAGAGGAATAACAGAAGACTGAATAACAGAAGAAGAAGAAGAAGAAGAGGTGTGCAGCGGAGTTAAGTTGAGGGAGGCAGAGGATTGCAGGAAGAAGCAGAAGAAATTGGGGACAATTTGTTGGAATGCAGACAGGTGAGGAGACCGTCTGGATGGTGCACAGACCGTCTGAATTGATATGCAGAAGATGTGATAACAGAAGATGTGCATCGGAAGAGAAAAAAATTGGATCATAAGCCGTTAGGCATTGTAGCTCTGATACCAAATTAAAACGTGAGAGCAAGAGAGAGAAACTATAACTCTTGTATTATCTTTTCTATATATCATTTACAAAGAGAGTTGTCCTATATATATACATATAGGATAACCACCTAATCTAGAATCAAGTGATTTATAAAATCACATATGCTAAAATCAAGGGATAGACATAATGAAATATTCCCAAGAGATAATTATGATAATTCAAAAACAATATCCTAACTACTTTATAAATATAAAACTATCCTAAATAACAATATTATATTATTTCTCTAATAATAACCCTAGTCAATATTAGTGAACTAAACTAGTCAATATTAGTTAACTAAACTGAGTTGACCCCGACTTAAAACTCATTTTTTTGTCTTATTATATTATACTAGTTGATAGCCCGTGCAATGCACGGGCTAGTTTATTGCACGTGCTAGTTTGAATAATAAATTGAATAACCTAAACCTAAATATATCTAACAAAATACATTCATTAAAACATAACAAATGAAACATGAAATAAATACCATGGAGAATGGAATGAAATAGTGAGTGAAATGATTCATTCTAGACCTAGCTAAAATGAGTCATTATATACCATTTATCAAATAATAAAATTCACAAATTTGGTGGGAATGAAAATGGTTTATTCCATTCCCACCTTAATTCCCATAATCGAAATGTAGCATTAATCTCTTTCAACTTGCATATAATGATGCTATATCAACTTCAGAAAAATGAAAAGCAAAGAAACATTCGTCATTGTAGGAAAATGATATCTAAAAGCACAAAAGGTAAAAGATTTGATAAGACTACAGCAAACATATGGTGACACATTGTCCAAATGGTGGAATTAACATTGCTGTCAAGTATTCCAAGATCTATAAGAGACTATAAGTGTCCACTACTATGTGTAACAATTTCACACAGTACTAACTATTATGGTCACAAAATATTACAACAAAGCACAGGTTGGTTTAGAGAACAGATGAAAAAAAAATTGATTGTAAAACAACCTAATCTAAAAAAAGGTTGACCCTTCAACTCTGTATCACTTAATTCACAATATATCAAATTTAGGGACTGACACATGTATAAATAATCTTTCCCTTCCAAGTTCTAACTTAACTGCAAGTGATGCCTACCCAATCACAGCAATTAGAGGAAAAAGATGAATTTGCATTCAATTTCCACACAAATAATAACCATCTTAGACCATCTAAAACAGCTAATAGTTTGCAGTAATATGTATATATTTGTTTCTGCTGCAGCATTAAATAGCATTACAATGATCTATAAGAGACTATAAGTGTCCACTACCATATGTAACAATTTCACACAGTATTAATTATTATGGTCACAAAATATTACAACAAAGCACAAGTTGGTTTAGAGAACAAATGAAAAAAAATTAATTGTAAAACAACCTAATCTAAAAAAAGGTTGACCCTTCAACTCTGTATCACTTAATTCACAATATATCAAATTTAGGGACTGACACATGCATAAATAATATTTTTATATTCAGTTAGAAATGATCAGTATATAATGTTTTCTATAAATGATCAAGATACCTGAAAGAGAAAATACTGGTAATGATCATTTGTAAGTGCCTGAGACTACTTGACAATTTGATGCAAATCTGTATCCATAAGTTCATAAACAAAGTAGATCTCCTTAAAACATCTCCTATGGATAGACATCATAACATCTTTCAAAGCAATCACATTTTCATGTCTAAGATGGCAGAGAAGCTTTAGCTCACGCAACAATCTCAAAGCATCAATACCAGTCTCCAAAAACCTCTACTTGTAAATAAATTCCAAAAAGAATCAAAATTACCCATACTTCCATAATACACATCTCACAAAAAAAATCACAAATACTCAGTCACAAAGAAAGAAAAAGGGCCTACTGAAATCAGCCATAAATTAAAATTGAACCTATAACCATCTTTCAGAGCAAAAGAAAAATGAAAAAAAGACGCCCAAAAAATATTTTAAAAAATGGGGGCTTGTTGGAACAAAAATGAATATACAGAATATCATCAATTACCTGATTTGTTCTTGAAATGGAATAAATTTGATCAAAAATCCCTACAAATTACATCAAAAAAATTTAATGAAACAAAGGAAGCAATCATCAAGTACCTGATTTGTTCTCGAAATCGAATAAATCGGATCAATCGAGCAATTTTGAGATGTTTCTTTTTTGCAGATGTGTGACAGTCAGCTTTCTTGTTGGAGCGAGGCGATACGGATTCACGCATATCAATAAGGCCTTGAATTGCTTCCGGGGTCGCCTCATCTTTCATAATACTTTGCCAGTACTCACCAGCAGGATCATGTCTTGCATCTGAAATACTTGCAATCTGCTCAAGAAATAAAAGGCTAGAATTCAAATGTATACAAATAAATAAAGGTAGTACCCAGTGCATTAGGTTCCTGCAAATGGCAAGGACATTAAAGAACCAATTACTATTAAGTATTAACACACGCACATATGAATCAACTACGATAAATTATACACAGGTATGTAACTATAGCCTGTGTTGTAGTTAAATATCAAACTTAATACTAAGTTTCAAGTATATTCCCATTTTGATGGTTGAATCTCTATGAGTTGGTTGATTAATAATGTGACAATATTAAGTTAAACATCAAAACCCAAAGGATCAATGGACATGTATATCAAAAGTAATAGGCTAATGGAGTGTTCAAACATACCAAGAGGAGAGAAAAGAGAGCAAACAAAGTAAAAAAAAAGACTCCATTTCTGAGTATTCCTGCCCTTTAATTTGTATGGGTTTTATGATCATGTGTTAGCTACTAATAGATCAATCAAAAGTTTAAAGAATTACATTTTTCAAGAAGATAACACCCCGTGATTGAAAAATGAATAAAAAACACCCAAAAAATATTTAAAAAAATGGGGGCTTGTTGGAACAAAAATGAATATACATAATATCATCAATTACTTGATTTGTTCTCGAAATCGAATAAATTGGATCGAAAATCCCTACAAATTACATCAAAAAAATTCAATAAAACAAAGGAAACAACCATCAATTATCTGATTTGTTATCGAAATCAAATAAATCGGATCAATCGAGCGATTTTGAGCCCATAAAAACGAAATCGAGCATGGTTCGGGAAAGAGAGGGAAGAAGCGATGTCAGATCTGCAGCAGAAGAGTAAAATTTAACAGAATATAAACCCAATATACCCACATAAACATACGCATATACAGAGATACAAAAAGTAGTGTAAAGTACCTTAGCGAATTATGTGCACAAAAATTAACCATTTTCGATATAGGAAACTCAATATGAAAGGGATGTCAAGAAAACTCACCGTACATCCATATCGATATGGGTCGATTTCTTGGGTTCCTTCATTCTTGGGTCGATTTCTATGGAAGCCAGTCTCGCTGCCGGCGAGACATCGTCGCGGGTCGAGGAGGCGGCGGGGGAAGTGGAGGAGTAGGAGGAAGAAGAAGGGGAACAGGTATATGGAAGTGAAATAGCGGTGAGGGTAGTAAAGAAGAGAAAGAGGAAGATGAAGAATTGGGAAATTTGAAGAGGGGGAGGTGGCGGAGTAGGAGGAAGAAGGGGAACTGGTATATGGAAGTAAAATAGGGGTGAGAGTAGTAAAGAAGAGAAAGAGGAAGAGGAAGAATTGGGTAATTTGAAGAGACGAACGGTTTTGTCGATTAAAGGCTCAATTCCAATCTCGCGTCAGTTTTTGTGCAATTGATTTAAAATTGACTAAGTTTAGGATCGTCTTTGCTGCCTTTATATATATAAATTGATATATCATACTGATAGATATAGAAATGTTAAATAAGCATAATTGAACTCTTAAAAAGCTTTCATTCCATTAGTTTTTGAAATTTTCATCCAAAAATCAATGGTCAATACAAGAGGTTGACCAATTGATATCAAAACTACCTAGTACCCAACTACCTCGCAGTCTTTCTCCTTAAATACTAAAATATCCTCCAGGTTTTCTTTCACCCTACCGTCACTATATCTATCTATATGATATATAATAAGACAAAAAAACTTTCATTCGATTCAATTTCATGCAAGAATTTTCATTCAAATTAGAACTTGCTGAAATTTCATTGAATTTCAAAAAATTACTGAACTTTCAAGAAATTACTGAAAAAATATTGGTAATCCAATTTCATGCGAGAACTTACTGAACTTTCAAGAAATTTGAATTTATATCTAACCTCGCACTATTAGTTTGGACTTAACTTAAAGAATATCATAATCCAATTTCAAGCAAGAACTTACTGAACTTTCAAGAAATTTGAATTTATATCTAACCTCGCACCATTAGTTTGGACTTGCTGAAAGAATATCGTAATCCAATTTCATGCAAGAACTTTCATTCAAATTAGAGAGCAATTTGGGAAACTTACACATGTATTCAACCATTTTAGGAGTGTATTTTCCAATGGTCATTTATCTCAAGGTTCTTCGAACCGGACCGTTTATCGAACCGGAAAAAGTACCAGATGGATGGGTTACTGGTCCAATTAGTGGTCGAACCGTTATTGACCCAATGACGTCATTAATATATAAAGATATATATTAGTAGTAAATAATAAAAATTTAAAAAAACTCTTTTTTATGAACTAAAAGATAATAAAAGGCTCCCAAATTACATCTAAATACATGGCCGATCTAGTTTTTATTCCTATCCATTTAACAACATTGGCTCCCAAATTACAAAAGACTAATTTGGAAGAATGGCCATAAATAACCATGATTATTGCGCTTGAAGAACTTGACGAGGATAAAACAACCTTATGGACAATCCTAACATAATGTAAACCATTGTGATCGAGAATTGATAATGTTTCAAAGAGGATGTAAGATGTGGGAGTTTAATTTGAACACGAGATAAGGGATGTATGCAAGGACGGACCTACTTTAGGGTTAGTGGCAGGGGGCACCTGCGCCCCCACTCAAATTTCATGGGTCAGGGGGTCATCCGGCTTAAAAAAAAATTTGAGAAGGCTACACCACTACTACAAAACTACTATTACCTCTAAAAACTACAACACTACTAGTATACTATAGTACAGTACTACTATTACCTCTACAAAATTGAGAAGCCTACAACACTACTACAATACTATTATTTCGAGTAAGATAAAAAAGGATGATGTGTATTTCCAAGCTTATTTTTTGTTAAAATTAGCCCTACTTTTGTCCGTTGCTACTACAATTGTTGAAAGGACAATTGAACTCTGTAACCAAATGGGAGATGAATGAATTAATGACTGTTTAATACTATACATTGAGCGTGATATTTTATAACTATTAAAAATGAGGCTATCATGCAACAATTTCAAGCAATGAAATCTCGAAAAATGTTATTATAAATAATATTTGACGATTATTTAGTTTTGTTATTCATTTTATTATATCCCGCCCCTGGATGTATGTAACAAATCAATGGATATATATTTTTCATTTTATGAGCCAACCCTTCGATGCAAAGCATCTCTTATTCTTTTGTTTCAGGTAAATTTACCTTAAAACTCATTCCCTTTGGGAGACTATAGAACATCATGATGATTAATTAGGACCTAGATCAAATTTATTGGCCTCAATCGCAGCAGATCGCCATAATCTACAAACTCCACCAAAAGCAATGAAATCGTTAAACGAATCTATTCACTTAGCAATAACAACTATCAGATCGTAGGGAAATTCTGAAAAAATACTACTCATTCTCTCCATATCTATTAGGTTAATTCGTTTTGTCGGTATATATTTATTATACATACTGAAGAAGACTTACCGAATAATTATAGGATTTGGTTCCAAAACAGAAACAGATTCGATGTTTTATCCTTTGCCGATCTCAACTCAACAAAGATAACACTCGCCCACTTTACTAAATGCTAGTATCCTGAATACATTACGTGCACGTAATTTAATAATTAAAAGGGATAGAGAAGTGCGAGAGAGTAAGGGAGTAAAATGAATAAGAGAATGGGGGAGAGAAAATAGGAATGAAAAATAAATAACTGTGAGTTTGAGAGAATTAATAGAAAGCTTAAATATAAATTATTACCCTGAACTTTTTATATTTTTAAAGTGATCGTCCTTTTAATTTTTGCAATTAAGGGGATAAATGTTTTTTTTTGTCACTCTACTTTAGATCAACTTACAAATGACTAACTAAATTTTTTTTTCTTCTTATAATCAACTCACTGAACTTTACTTTTCTAAAAAAATTTAAAATTTTTGATTTGAATTTCTGCCAGCGGAGTTAAGTATTTTAACAGAATAGTGACGTAAAAATGCCACATATTTACTGAATCCTAGTTAGAATTTATTGTTAACAGCATTATACACATAAGCTATTGTCCACCCATCAAAAACAAGTACACCCACGCCCACCTGATCCGACCCAACGAATTTCATCCATGTTAGATAAGAAATTAGACATCAAAAGGGGCTAAACGTAAGAGCAGATATCAGACATCAATTCATTGAAGTAATAGAAAGTAAAAATCCAATACATAGGTAAACTTACAATTTGTTAAACCCAAATCAAATTTCCTTTGTAAATGATCCTAATATTATCCATCACATTGGATTACATGTGTATACTTGTTTTTGATGGGAGGGCTATAGCTTATGTGTGTAATGACTAGGATTCAATAAATATTTCTTTTTTTCGCGTCACTATTCCATGTCAGCTTTCTCTCTCCTATGTGTCAAATTCCGTTAAAAGTCAAAGGACTTGATGGTTTTTGTAACGGTTTGTAAGAAAACCAAAGTTCAGTGAGTTGACTGTAAGAAAAAAAAGTTTAGCGACCAATATGTAAGTTGACCTAAAGTACAGGGACCAAAAAAGCATTTATCCCTACAATTAAGGCATTCAAATCTTTAGTAAAAGAGAAGGTATATAGCTAAACGATTTCCAAAACCATTTCAAATCTTTGTTGTCCTACTTAGATCAATTACAATCATCTCTCTTTTTAGCATATCAACTCCGATAGTAAATTCTCATTGCAAATACAAACATGAATAAAAGTAAGTCATATAATCTAAACAATCCTAAACATATTAATTATCCACAATAAGTACAGGAGCAAAATTTTATGAAGAAATAATATAAACTTGTACCCATAAGTCAGTTAATCATAGTTTGATCAAGACAAGTCGGTAAATTCTTTATCAAGACAAGTCGGTATGATCAAAATTTACATGACACAATAAACTTTTACATTCTAAAATTTTGCCATGTGTAAATTGTTTGTACAAATCAGTTAGTTGAGCAAATACCTGGTTTTCATTTATCCCAATGGGTGAACATATAATCAGAAGAATCCAAGAAAGCCATCATGAGCAATTCAGATGCTTGTGAATTTTACATAAAATAGGTAGACTTTGTCAAATATTTAGGTGGAAAAACAAACCTCAAAATAAGATCCAGAAGTTGATAATTCTAATGCAGGAAGTTGAAGCCCATGCTCAACAGCTTCAATGGAATCAGACATAAACCAAGTCCAAGAAAACTGAGGATTCCCGTTCAAACAAAGCAAGTGATTAGGAACCAAAAATAGCTAAGCAAACAAAAACCATCAGTATTAGCAAGGCCTCACAAATAAAATAGAAATGCAGTTGTTATGTCTCTAACCTGAAGTACACACAAGCTCAGAAGTGCTTCTAGACCAAAAAAGGCAAACCCAACTAGGTAGAAGATCTGCAAGACAACAAACAGACATACATTATACATTAGTTTTCTATAACGGGCAATGTATATAAAACATAAATGCAAGCACAGATGCAAAATAGAAAACATAAATGCAATGTATATAAAACATAACGGGCAATGTATATAAAACATAAATGCAAGCACAGATGCAAAATAGAAAACTTACCCCGACCAACACATGGTCAGAAAAGACATCAAAAGCTGCAAGGATGCCCCTAAAAGATTGTAAAAGAGCATAACATTAGCCACAATATGGAAGGTGAGGAATACAGATCTACAAATAAAATAGCTTGTTGTGTAACATTTTAGTGAGAAGAAAAAATCCATAGTTTCAAAATATCTTCATATTTTATTGGATAGAGGCCAGAATAATATAAACAATCCATAACAGTCTACAACTATTAAAAAAAATAATCACCACAAGAAATGGATGCGAATAATAAGATAATTAAATAAGATCCATAAACTTGAACGTCTCCTATACCATTCAACTCTTACATGTGATGAATACTTCAGATTAACTGTTGCATGTGGTTTGTGGGTTAATGCTTGTATCCATCAGGTAAATCTCACTTCTGAAAGAAAGGAGGGGGGACTTCCTGAGATGGCCTAATAAAATGAAAGTTGAAAACAATTATGTAATTTATGTACACCGAGTCCATCATGCTTTGGATTTTGGTCCTTATGCTAACATTTATAGACTTCGAGTCCTTGACAAAAAGCTAAATGATATCACTGAACCCAACAAGCAATCACAGCAATGATGTTAAATACAAGGCAAATGACAATCCCTGCATGGACGTTAGCAGAAGGTCAAGGAGAAAATGGAAAACAGTAATTATCATAAAGCACCATACAGCAAGCAGAAATTTCAGAAGGATTCATAGTCTTGTTCCCAAAGACAATTCACAAACAATGAAGACCAAGTTTAGGGAATTTATAGATAAGTACATTGAAAGCCCAAGAAACAAATTAGTAGAGGGGGACCAAAATTGATGTTATTAAGAACAAGAAATGTTTCTAGCACGGATTTTTGCTAAACTTCCTTGGAAATATGGATTCCAACATTGTCAAAAGTTGTAAAGGGTAAAGAGCAGCATTTTGTAAGAATAAGCAAGATAAGTCACTCGTGATGCTGTCTGTTTCCAAGTAAGGAAGATATTCAGGATTGCTATGGTGATGAAAGTAACAGGAGTAACTTTAATCTTCAACACTTCAGTATTTCATATAATTTCGTAATATGTCTGTACATCAGCTTTACAACTTGTTGAAGGGAAAGAAATCTCACCAGTCTTTTGGTTTAAAGACATGGTAGATATGCTTTCCCAGACATCAAAAGAAGCAAACTTTCCAAGGATATAGACAGTGAAAACAGTTCTTGAGAGGTTTGAAACGAACCAGCTGATAACCCTACAGCAACTACCCCCTACTTCCCACGCAGCCACTTATACCAATATTTTGTAAGAAACTAAAAGCATACATCAATACTGAAATTAGAAGATTCAGACAGAAGAGCTTTTATTATAATCCAAAAAATGAAAACAAGATGAAAAATACAGAGGAACTAAATTACCTAAAAAAACAAAAGGAAAAAAAGGAAAAGAAAAAAGAACATACCTAACCAACTTGCAAAAGCCAAATATTGCAACCTCTGAGCATTAACTGGTATCTCATTGGCAATATCATGATGAATAATCGGGAAAAATGGAGGCCAGTTTTTATTATCTACTGGATTGGCTGAATAGAAACATTGAAAGAAACAAATTAAAGGTGTGGCTCAATACAGAGAGAGCAAGCAACTAAATAGTTTCATAATTTAAATTGTTGGTCATTTCCTAGCTTATAACTAGACAGCATCTTCTCTGCGTTTGATGTCCTGCAAAAAGACGAGGCAACAAATAACATTCATCCATGTGATATCGAAAATTTGAGTAAAAAACAAAACACTGATGACGTATAAATGAATTATTGCTATGATACATTTAGGACCAAGTACTCAAGAAGAAACTATAGAAGTAATAGAACCAACCCTTTCCCCCCTCCTTAGATCTGCATCCCAACCTGCAAGTTCTTTCTCTTTTTTCTTCGGATCCTGCAAAATTATCCAAAAATATACTCAGACTGCCCTACGATATTTAAGACGAGTACATGAATTAGAAATAGCAATGTCAATACATTCATGGCATCCAATGGTATATCCACAGTTGCATCATGTTTTTGCCAAAACCCAGGGTATTAGCAACCATTGAGGAATGCGTGACTTTGATCCAGGAGCAGCATTCCCATTCTGCAACAAATACCAATATACAGGTTTAACAGGTTTAGCACCACCATGCTGCCCCCTTTTCACAGGAATCTCCTTAGAATAGATTGGACATTCTTCAAAATAAATTAGGGATAATAAAATGGGTAGACCAAAAGCTCTGAATGGAAATAAAACAAACTTAATAAGTGGTAAGCTACAACACAGGAGAGAAACTGATTTCTGAAGACAAGACCTCGACAGTGAGTGATCTTGTTAATAAGAGGGGCACAATCCTGGACAGTAAGTTTGGAGGAGATAAGAGGCACTCCTAGAAACTTAATAGGAAGGTATCCTTCTTGAAATCTCAAGCAAAATCCAGAATATCATCTCTAACATAAGAAGAAATATTAGCATGAAAGCGTTGACTGTTATCCAAATTAGGCTTCAATTTATCAAACCAGAGAGCTGAGAGAAATGTTGTAAACAATTTTTGATAATCATCATAGAACTAAGATCTCCTTGGAAAAAGATCTAAAAATCATCTGCAAAACATACATAAATAAGTAATGTGGCCAGGTTGGGATCTCTGATGAAATTTAAAATTAGAAAAAAGCTTCCCTTTCAGCAAGAATCAAAGAAGAACATCCATAAACAACACAAACAGATAAGGAGATAAAAGATCATAATGCACATAAAATAACCATTAAGCCACCATTAACCTTGACAGAGTACATAGTTTGCATAGGTTTTTGATTCTTTATGTCATTTTAACAAACACCTAGCTTGCAAATTTTAGGAGGCCAAAGCCAACACTAAGACAATTTCAAAACCCTCTCTTAGAAAATTAAAGAAAAAACAAGTATACAATCCTTGTTCATAGAGAATAAATCCACATATATTAAAAATAAAATTACATAGCATATAGATTAATATCCCATGATTAAATCAGAAACAAGAGAAACTACTTAATCATCTAGCTAGAAACTATTAGTCTCAAACTAAATATAATCATAATGCAATCCACATAGGTGGTGTGATGGGACTACAGGATTTCCCATTGAAGTGAGGCGTAAAGCTTCTATCTTGCAAGTTATAAATCCCCATATCTTTGCCTCCTCCTTCATCTATACTCCTATAAGTGTCTGTATAATCATCAGCAAAATATATACAATTTGGCTGGACTCCATTAATGGTGCCGCTCTCAATAGAGAAGGAAGAATTGTGACCCAAAAACAAAGCTCTATCACCCAAATTACTCACCTCCGTCCAAACCCCACAACTTACATCAAATTCAAATATCTGAAATCCCGTTGTTCCATAAGTATAATAATCCCCATTACTCTCTTCATAAATCTCTATTTATGAGCCGAAATGCTACTCCTTCACGTGAAATAACCAACAACTTTCCCTTTGATTCCACCAAATACAATTGCTCAGTATATTTGCCACATCTCAGCAATTCTATGGGTATCTTTGCCACAATATTCGCCACAGTAGGATTAGTCCCAGTAACATCACAAACAACAATCGTGCCATTACAATCAATGGCATAAAAATGCTCCCTGTAATGAATTACATCGCAATACATGCCCGGTCTAGTTTTTATTCCTATCCATTCAACAACATTGGCTCCCAAATTACAAAAGGCTAATTTAGAAGAACTGCCATAGATAATCATCATTATTGCGCTTGAAGAACTTGGCGAGGATAAAACAACCTTATGGACAAAATGAGCATAAAGTAAATTGTCGTCATCAATATCCTCCTCCTCCTCCTCATATGGTTCATATGGTGGATTATCGTCGTCATCATCAATAAGTAAACCGTCGTCATCAATATCATCATCCTCAAGTAAACCGTCGTCATCAATATCCTCCTCCTCCACATATGGATCATATGGTGGATTATATCTGAAAGAGGATGTGAGATGTGGGAGTTTAATTTGAACACGAGATAAGGGATGCAACAAATCAGTGGATATATCTGTGCCATTTTTACCGATGTTTATGAGCCAACCCTTTGATGCAAAGCATCTCTTATTCTTAGTTTCAGGTAAATTTACCTTAAAACTCATTCCCTTTGAGAGACTATAGAACGGCCGGGAGCAGGACACATCGCCGGCGCCGGAATTTTCAGCAAGCATGAGCCAAGGACATGATGAGCAATTAGAAGGACCTAGATCAAATTTATTGGCCTCAATTGCAGCAGATCGCCATAATCTACAGACTCCGCCAAAAGCAATGAAATCGTTAAATGAATCTATTCGCTTAGCAATAGCAACTATCAGATCGTAGGGAAATTCTGAAAAAATACTACTCATTCTCTCCATGCCTATTAGGTTAATTCGTTTTGTCGGTATATATATTTATACATACTGAAGAAGACTTGCCGAATAATTATAGGATTTAGTTCCAACAGAAACAGATTCGAATAAGGACACTTCCAGAATAATTATAGGATTCGGTTCCAAAACAGAAACGGATTGGTTTTGTCCCTATATGAATAATTTAGATATTTGTATAAATTTATATGATTAATTGTATTAATAATATATGTAAATTTGAAACTTAATAATTGTAACATTAGTTGAAAAATTATAGTGCATTCATTCCTAACTAGTTGTCATAACTAAATTAAAATTTATTAAAAAAAATTCAAGCAAATTTTATCAATATAAGCACTAATATAGATTTTATTACAAACTTAAATAAATTTAAAATGATTATTTTCTCATAATCATAATTAATTATAAATCTATAATACTCCATCAAAATTATATATTTTTTAATTATTATCCATGTCAACCGGGTTGGTGAACTTATAATAATATACTTGGTCAAATTTGTTTATGTGCAATGAGGAACTTTAAGCAATAATATATACTCTCTCCGTTCTAAAATATAATATCATTATTGATTTTTTGAAGAATTAAAATATTTTCAAATTCAAAATTGACTAGATTCCCTTTAATTTTAGTCGACGGAATGATGAATATTATAAATTAACTAAAAAATGTATTAGTTATTGTAATAATTATTATTTCATAATTTTTAATAAGTTATTTTAATTTTAAGTTTATAAATGTCTCAAATTGATTTTTAAAAATCAATAGTGATCTTATAATTTGAAACGAGAGTAGTAATAAATCAAGACAATATCATTTTTAATTCATATCATATACTGTAACGTAAACGGTACTCCTTCCGTCCTATAATAAACATCATTGTTTGACTTTAATAATTAAATTAATCATTTTTAAAATTAATAATTAAAAATATTTATATAAAAATTTACTAAATGCTACATGATGTGCACTGATGAGTGGGTTTAATATCCACGAATCGGTATTCTTAATAGCTTGAGTCTTAAGATTTTAAGTACTTTTGCTATCATTGTAATATCATGTGCAGGAATTGAGATAGATGCAAAAGGAGTTTAAAAGGATAATTAATTCGATTCATTCTCAAACAATATGGGCCACGCGCATGCATCACAAATGAAGCAGCCCACTTGTTAGCAGCTTGCGGATGGATATGATGAGCCCACTTCCTAGCAACTAACGGATTTAACAAGTTTAATGGGAGAAAGGAATCCTAGATGGCAGCATGTAAATATTCGACAAGTCCTAGCAGCATACAAGGAAGGATTCCAAATGATTTATATTCAGCATATATGTGGGCCAAGAAATCAGCAACAAAGGGAGCATGCAAGGGAAAAGATGCAAGGCCGGACAGAATGATCCCCCGCTGGGGCGGGGAGGCACCAGACTTGCTGCTGTTTTCTTTTTCTCACACGGATTTGGTGCAAGATAGAGATAAATATGGGGGCCACGCGTATATGATGCAAGGGACTTAAAGTAAGGCTAGAAAAGGGAACGAAAAAGTGACAACATAGATATATAATATATTAAATAGTTCCATAATAAGTGATGTTTTAGAGTTGGGCACAACCATTAAGGAAATGATTATATAGTATTAACTATAGTATCATTTATCTATAATACCCTTTGTGTTAATAAGGGGAGGGAGAGAGTTAAAAGCATCTGGGTATTGAAATAGGAGTAATGAGGGGTAATTTTGAAAATATTGTAATTAATACTCTTAAATTTTCTAAAACATCAAATAATTTGGGTCAAATAAAATTACCTAAAACATCACTTATTATGGAACGGAAGGAGTATTCTATTAGGATTTCAATTAATGAGAGGCGACACCAGCTACTCTCCTTGGCCGAGTGGGACACGAACGCAATAAAGTGGATGGGCATGATGAGAAAGGCGCCATGGTGCTCCTATTCCAAGTAGGACTCGGACGAATTGTGGGCTATCAATTGGAGACTTGACCCGGATATAAAAAGAGGAGCACGGTAGCAGCTTAGTATATATATATATATATATATATATATATATATATATATATATGGTAAACATCCATGAAAATCGTTTGCTCAAAGTACTATTTAGCAACCAACATTTTAACCATTGATTAAAATGAGCAACTGCTGAGATGGACCTTTTTTTCCCCCTGCCGCATGAGACTTGTTGCGGCAGCACTACCTGCCAAAAACCAACTGCGAATTTACACTATTGCCCTCCATTCAGATATATATGTTTAAGCAATTTACTGTTATGCCCATCTGCCCCTCCAATATTAGCTGCCGGTTTTTTAAGTTAACGGGGGAATATGCATTGTAGGTTGACAAGACTTGGGGCCCACACATGACAAGAATAATATTTACAAAAATAATATTATATTTACAAAAATAATATTTACAAAAATGAGAAAATATTTATTATTTTCACCAAAATAATATTTACAAAAATAATATTTACAAAAATAAATATCTTTACCATTTGGTGAAAATAATAAATATTTTCTCATTTAAAAAATATTGAATCATTATTTTTAATCTTTTACTATTTTTTGTATTTTAATTTCTATTTTTAGTTTTTGTTCTTGAAAATTCTAACATTAAGAATACATACCATAATGGTAAAGATATTAATTTTTTATTTTTTGAAAATAAATTTTTACATAAAAAAAATGAAAAAATCACTTTATTTTTAAAAAAATAAAATTTTATTTTCTTATGTAATTTTTTTGAATTATATTTTATGAAACTTTACTTATTTTAAAAAAAAATAAAAATTTCTAATATTTTTTTCTTAAAATAATAATTATTTTTATAACTTTTAAAAAATAATATTGTATTTTAAATAAAAAAATAAATATTATTTTAAATTATTACATATAATTATTATATTATAATTGTATGTCTATTGTAATTGTGTCTCTTGACTTGTCTTGTCATGTGTGGGCCCCAAGTCTTGTCAACCTACAATGCATATTCCCCCCACTAACTTAAAAAACCGGCAGCTAATATTGGAGGGGCAGATGGGCATAACAGTAAATTGCTTAAACATATATATATGAATGGAGGGTAATAGTGTAAATTCGCAGCTGGTTTTTGGTAGGTAGTGTTGCCGCAACAGCCTCATGCGGCAGGAAAAAAAAAGGTCCATCTCAGCCGTTGCTCATTTTAATCAATGGTTAAAATGTTGGTTGCTAAACAGTGCTTTGAGCAGCCTAGCCAGTCAACTACTTCATTTTTCATCTTCAGCTCAGTTCTTGTGAATATTAGTGCTTCTTGTATTGACTTCAACAGTCATATTCAAAATTATTTCTTGTATATTTATGGGGATATAATACCCAAACTCTACTCTAATTGAAAACAAGTGCAGACACACCAGCAAAAGCACATGTTCGCCTTTCTTTATTTCTAAATACTTTCTTAAACTAAAGCACATGTTCGTCTTTCCTCCCTTGCTGCAATGTAAATGAATGCAGCTTAGCATTTTAAATGAGCTAAAAGCGTTCGATAAACATACTAAAGGACAAAGATAACTGAGCAGCACATAAAAATTGCACATAGAATATGACTAAGATTTAGAATAAATACTAACACATTTATACTTATACATGATATTTCCATCAGTGTGTGTGCGCGTGTGTATCCTGTATTCAAGGAGAAGTTGGTAATATCTAACTTCAATAGAAGCTATATCCAGGAGATTACCCCATGGGGAATATATATTATTTAAACCAAGATATCATCTTTTAAACAAGTTCCCCAGATGGTGTGGCATGTGTAACATAAACGAAATTAAATGGCACATTTGAAAGGATACTTGGTTTGGAAAAGCCATCAAAAACTCTGCAGACCAGTGACCACAATGAATAAGTGCATATATGCAACTTGCTTTCTTACCATCAAGCATGAACAGGATTTAAAAAATTAGTTTAGAATTGTATCACATATTATGGATATCATATATAATTTCGCCCTGCAATATATCATAAAATTTCACTTCTCCAGCTTTAAGATCATTAATTTAACAGCATCCCATTCATTGGTTACTAACCAAGTCCACCTTGGCTACATAGAACAAAAGCAGAGCAAGATAGAAGCAGAGACATTATTTTCCATTCATCAAAATTTACCTAGGCTACATTGAACAAATTATGTTGTTATTTTCCAATCATCAAGAATTTACCTAGGCTACATTGAACAAATTATGTTGTTATTTTCCAATCATCAAGAATTCACCTAGGCTACCATCAAAAATCAATCAAACACTTTTTACTGAGACTAATAACTGAACTACTACTATTACTACCAGCTAAAACTACTTGTGATCAATGCTTATCAAACACTTTTTACCACCAAATGACAACTACTACTGCAATTAAGATCGATCACCGGCCATACTACTCTTGAATTCTACTTATACACTTTACTACATATAAAGATCATCATCATCACTCATCAGTGGCCACCTAGCAAGGCACAAACTATGGTCTAACAGAGAACTAAGGTGAAATGCATACACAATTTAAATAAATGATAATTTTCGAATTATGCTATAAGATAAGAAGCATGCATTCAATATAGATCATAATCATTTTAAAACAAATCTGGTGGCTGTTTAATTCGTAAAACTTACCGATTAAATGTAGGGCAAATTGATGTAGAACACAGATCTTCCACTATTGAGTACGAATTTTACACCGATTCCATCATGCTTTGGATTTTGGTCCTTATGCTAACATTTATAGACTTCGAGTCCTTCACAAAAAGCTAAATGATATCACTGAACATATGAAAGGGGCAATTCAAGTAGAGCATAAATACTGAAGCCCTATCACCTGCTATAACATTTATAGACTTCGACGGTTTACTTTATGGATATTAATGTACCACAGAACATATGAAAGGGGCAATTCAAGTAGAGCATAAATAGTTTCAAGAAAGAAAATTCTGACACCTGGAGATAGTCAACTATGTCAGAAGCTCAATACTGAAGCCCTATCACCTGCTATAATTAAATTTTTAAACATAGCATAAGAAACACTTGCCACCGCCCTTAACCCAACAAACAATCACAGCAATGATGTTAAATACAAGGCAAATGACAATCCCTGCATGGACGTTAGCAGAAGGTCAAGGAGAAAATGGAAAACAGTAATTATCATAAAGCACCATACAGCAAGCAGAAATTTCAGAAGGATTCATCTTAGTCTTGTTCCCAAAGACAATTCACAAGAAATGGGGACCAAATTAGTAGAGGGGGACCAAAATTGATGTTATTAAGAACAAGAAATGGGTAGACCAAAAGCTCAGAATGGTAAATAAAACAAACTTAATAAGTGGTAAGCTACAACACAGGATACAAACTGATTTCTGAAGACAAGACCTCGACAGTGAGTGATCTTGTTAATAAGAGGGGCACAATCCTGGACAGTAAGTTTGGAGGAGATAAGAGGCACTCCTAGAAACTTAATAGGAAGGTATCCTTCTTGAAATCTCAAGCAAAATTAAATCACAGCAACAGTTGAGCAACATCACAAGCAAATTAAATCACAACAACAGGTGACATAAGCTGTAACAAACACATCAACATCACAAGCCAAAAGAAGACCCTTGCAGAACAACACAACACAGCCATATAGCCATTTTACAGTGAGACTCATGAATAATATTTTTTCATGACCCTTTTTATTTTTATAGAATAATGAGTGAGACTCGTGTTCATTTATTTTTACATTGTGTAGTTTAAACATTTCATTGGCAAGCCTAGCCAGTCAACTACTTCATTTTTCATCTTCAGCTCAGTTCTTGTGAATATTAGTGCTTCTTGTATTGACTTCAACAGTCATATTCAAAATTATTTCTTGTATATTTATGGGGATATAATACCCAAACTCTACTCTAATTGAAAACAAGTGCAGACACACCAGCAAAAGCACATGTTCGCCTTTCTTTATTTCTAAATACTTTCTTAAACTAAAGCACATGTTCTGTTGGAAATGGATTTGACAAAATAAATATTAAAGCATATTGAGGCTTAATTTAATGTGGGACCCACACTTCGTAAATGTCGGGTCCATGCACCTATGCGTTCTACTCCGCAAGGAGTATAACGTGGTATATTTATATGTTCAAATCCATTGAGAATTGAATGAGAAAATTGATTCCAAAATCACTTACTTGAAATGTTGAAAATTGCAAAAGTCCCATATAGGGCATTAGAGGGAAAAATGAAGAACATATATATGGGATGTTTGCTCAATGGGAAGGGCCCCAAGGGGCACCCCACTTTTGTGGAAGGGAGAGGACCTAGCCAAGGCCTGGTTCAAACCCCCACGCGCGCCGCCGCCGTCCGGCCGGCTCGGGTCGGGTCATGATATATATATTTTTTGGACAAAATCTGTTTAATTTTTTTATCAGATTTTGTTAAAATGTTTTTCATGATACTACGTAGTTTTTTGCCAGCGGTTTTACGCGCCAACGGTAATAAACCGCATAATTATTTCTATAAATAATAGATGTGGGCGCCTAAGGAAAAACAGAGAGAAAAAAAAAACAGCGATTTTTTCCGTTTCTGTTCCTTTTTATTCCCAGTCCAGTTCCTGTTTTCATTTCTTCCTGTTCTGCAGAGTGTTCCTGTTGCAGTGTTCCGTTCCATTTCTATGTCAGTATTTTACATGCATTATTTTTCATGCATCATTACTGTAAGTTCAGTACATAACATGAAATTTGGTTCGAAGTGTTCTTAATTTTGAAGTGCTTCTAATTAAGAACTGAAAATCCGTTTTATCTTGGGAAGCAATTATTCAATTAATCCTTAGCACCTGTGAGGGAATAAATTTGATTTAAGGAGACTTTGTGAATTCAAAGGACTCGGATTTATATGATTTTTCCTTTTATAATTTGTTTCTGATTTGCATAATTTATTATTATTATATCTATATGTATATTAAATAATACTATATATTACAGGGATTACAATCTTAAAGCAAATTTATCGTTCTGTAATTATAGTATTATTTTATGTAAACAGAAAATCTGTTTATAAAATATATTTTTTGTAGATATAGTATTATGATAATACACAGAATATTTGTTGCATATTATTACATAGTATTATGTCAAACTACATGTTAATTAATTGCATGTTAATATTCTGTTATTTTTTTTAATTTAGACGAAAAATACAAATTTGTAAACTGAAAGTTGAAAAACAGATTTTGGAAAAACAAAAATTCTATAAGAAGAATTTTGTGCAAAACAAATTTGTAAACAAAATTTATTACATTTTGTACAACAGAAATTTGTTTGTTTATTGATAATTTTCTGTGTATGACAGAAATGGCATCTACTAGTACCATTCCTGCCGTGAGTATGACTCATGGAGAAAAGCCTGAAAAGTTCAATGGAACTGATTTCAAGCGTTGGCAACAAAAGATGCTCTTCTATCTCACAACACTGAACTTGACAAGGTTTCTACAAGAGGATTGTCCTACTCTTGTTGAAGGAGAAATTGACAAGGAAAAGGTGGCTGCAGTTGATGCATGGAAACATGCAGATTTTCTTTGCAGAAATTATGTGATGAATGGTTTAGATAATACATTATATAATGTATATTGTACAATTCAAACTGCAAAAGAACTTTGGGAATCTTTAGACAAGAAATATAAAACTGAAGATGCTGGCATGAAAAAATTCATAGTCGGTAAATTTCTTGATTATAAAATGGTAGATTCTAAAGCAGTTATCACTCAGGTTCAAGAATTACAGGTAATTCTACATGACATTCATTCTGAAGGAATGTCATTAAGTGATTCATTCCAAGTTGCAGCAATGATTGAAAAACTTCCACCATTATGGAAAGACTTCAAGAATTATCTAAAGCATAAACGCAAGGAGATGAATCTTGAAGAATTGATCGTGCGACTTAGGATTGAAGAGGACAATCGAGTATCTGAGAAGAAGACTGGGAAAAACTTCATTGAAGCAAAGGCAAATGTGGTAGAACAAAGGCCAAACAACAACAAAAGGAAGCGTGAAGGCAAAGACACTTTCAAGGCCAAGAAGAAATTCAAAGGCAAATGTTTCAATTGTGGCATTTCGGGACATAAATCAAATGAATGTCGTAAGCCAAAGAAGTTCAAGAAAGAACAAAAGGCTCAAGCAAATGTGATAAAACTGGAAAACCTTTCTGAAAATGTTTCAGACATTAATCTTTGTGCAGTTATATCTGAATGTAACTTGATAGGAAACCCCAAAGAATGGTGGGTGGACACTGGGGCTACTCGCCACATTTGTTCCAACAAATGGATGTTTTCTACTTACAAACCAGTAGAAAATGATGATCAACTCTTCATGGGAAACTCCTCAAGTTCAAAGGTTCAAGGACGTGGAAAGGTTATACTGAAAATGACATCTGGCAAAGAACTGACTTTGAACGAAGTACTTCATGTGCCAGATATCCGGAAAAATTTAGTTTCTGGGTCATTGCTTAGCAAGAATGGCTTTAAGTTGGTGTTTGTGTCTGACAAATTTGTACTTACTAAAAATGATATGTTTGTGGGAAAGGGCTATATGACTGATGGGCTCTTTAAGATGAATGTTATGACTGTTGTACCGAAGTCTATTGATAATAATAAAATTAATTCTTCTGCTTACTTGTTAGAATCTTCAACCATATGGCATGCTAGATTAGGACATGTTAATAATAATACTTTGCGTAGATTAATTAATTTAGAGTTCTTGCCTAAATTTGATATTAATCTAAAACATAAATGTGAAATTTGTGTGGAATCAAAAATGACAAGATTACCCTTTCATTCTGTTGAAAGAAAAACTGAACCTCTAGATTTAATTCACACAGATATATGTGACTTAAAATTTGTGCAAACAAGAGGTGGGAAAAAATATTTCATAACCTTTATTGATGATTGCACAAGATTTTGTTATGTATATTTGCTGAGAAGCAAAGATGAGGCTATAGAAATGTTTCAACTTTATAAAAATGAAGTTGAAAATCAACTTAGCAAAAAGATTAAAGCAATAAGAAGCGATAGAGGTGGTGAATATGAATCACCATTTGAAGAGATATGCTCTACTCATGGTATTATTCACCAAACTACCGCTCCTTATTCGCCTCAATCTAATGGTATTGCTGAACGCAAGAACCGAACATTGAAAGAAATGTTGAATGCTATGTTAAACAGTTCTGGAGCACCTCAGAATTTGTGGGGGGAAGCTTTGCTTTCTGCAAATTATATTCTTAACAAAGTGCCTCATAAGAAAACTCACAAAACACCTTATGAATTATGGAAAGGTCATAGACCTTGCTATAAATACTTAAGAGTGTGGGGGTGTTTAGCAAAAGTAATGGTTCCTAAACCTAAAAAGGTCAAGATAGGACCAAAAACAATAGACTGTGTATTCATTGGTTATGCAAATAACAGCAGTGCTTATCGCTTTCTTGTTCATAAATCTGACATTTCTGATATTCATGTTAATACTTTTATTGAATCAAGAGATGCATCATTCTTTGAAAATATGTTTCCATATAATTTAAATAATGATTCAAATTCAAACAAAAGACATTTGGTTACTGATAATAATAATCCTGAAAATATAGACAAAGAGTCTGTATTGGATGAACCTAGACGTAGCAAAAGAGCAAGGACTTCAAAGTCTTTTGGTCCGGATTTTCTAACATTTTTGTTAGAAAACGATCCTCAAACGTACAAGGAAGCTATATCCTCTCCAGATGCTTCTCATTGGAAAGAAGCAATTAATAGTGAAATTGATTCCATTATGCAAAATCATACATGGGAATTGGTGGACCTTCCACCTGGTTCCAAACCCTTGGGGTATAAATGGATCTTCAAAAAGAAGATGAAGGCTGATGGTTCAATTGATAAATATAAAGCAAGGCTTGTCGTTAAAGGCTACAGACAAAAGGAAGGATTGGATTATTTCGACACTTATTCACCTGTTACAAGAATTACATCTATTCGGATGCTAATAGCAATAGCATCGTTAAATAGACTTGAAATACATCAAATGGATGTGAAAACTGCATTCTTAAATGGTGAATTAGATGAAGAAATATATATGGAACAACCTGAAGGTTTCATTGCTCCTGGACAAGAGAGGAAGGTATGTAAACTTGTTAAATCATTGTATGAATTGAAACAGGCACCAAAACAATGGCATGAGAAATTTGATAATGTTATGTTATCAAATGGATTTAAAATCAATGAGTGTGACAAATGTGTTTATGTCAAAAGCACTCAAACGGAATATGTTATTGTTTGTCTTTATGTGGATGATATGTTAATCATGGGTAGTAACAATGAAGTTATCAACTCTACCAAACGTATGTTGTCAAATAGATTTGATATGAAAGATTTGGGGGTTGCTGATATAATATTAGGAATCAAGATTTCTAGAACATCTGATGGAATTATATTATCTCAAACTCATTATATTGAGAAAATACTTGAAAATTTTAATAAGTATAATATAATTCTAAATAAGACCCCAGTTGATATAAATCTACATTTGGCCAAAAATGGAGGTAATAGCATATCTCAACTAAAATATTCTCGTATAATAGGCAGTTTAATGTATGTCATGAACTGTACTAGACCGGATATAGCTTATTCAGTAAGTAAGCTAAGTCGGTATACGAGTAATCCAGGAAAAGATCACTGGAAAGCTATTTTGAGAGTTTTGGGATATTTAAAACATACTCAAAATTATGGACTGCACTATACAAGATATCCAGCAGTATTGGAAGGATATAGTGATGCTAATTGGATATCTGACAATAAAGACTCGAAATCCACAAGTGGATATGTCTTTACCCTTGGAGGTGCAGCGGTATCTTGGAAATCCTCAAAACAAACTTGTATTGCAAGGTCTACAATGGAATCAGAATTCATTGCTTTAGACAAAGCTGGAGAAGAAGCTGAGTGGCTTCGTAATTTCTTAGAGGATATTCCAAATTGGTCAAAACCTGTGCCAGCTATATGTATACACTGTGATAGCCAATCAGCAATTGGAAGAGCACAGAATCATATATATAACGGTAAGTCACGCCATATACGACGAAGACATAATACCGTTAGACAATTGCTCTCAAATGGAATTATCTCAATTGATTATGTAAAGTCAAAGGATAATATTGCGGATCCGCTTACGAAAGGTTTAACAAGAGAGCAAGTGGAAAGTTCATCAAAGGGAATGGGTTTAAAGCCTATTGTTTAATTAAGAGTCGTCATAGTGGAAACCCAACCTAGTTGACTGGAGATCCCAAGATCTAGGTTCAATGGGCAAACCGAACTATGTAGTACTTAGTAAAGCACTGAGGAGATATTTACTCTTAACCATTCCTATGATGAGACAGTGCACATCTGCCGCGAGAATCAGGATAAGTTATGCTTTTAATGACTTCTATATCTTGAAATGCGTTCAAGTGGAGTATTGCAGGATACTCTTTATAGAAGCCACCTACGTGAGTAAGAAGGGGGGCCACTTCTATGAGAATTTGAAGGCTTAATTCTCTAATATACTCACGGAACCAAGAGGTGTTTCAAGGCCAAAATGAACACAAACGTGAGAACCAATTATGTCTGAAGAGATATTTTGTGAATTCTATTGTCTTGATTTACACGAAAAACTGACAGTTCAAAGACATCAAGTCTACTGATTAGTTGAGTAAATTCGATAGATTTTACTAGGGCAAGTTCAAAGCCACTAGGCTACTTAACCCGATGAAGTATCTTTTCTTATGTACTCGAACTAGTGTCTGCATATTCATAACATTTTTATTTTATTTTCATGTTGTAAAGACAATTTTACATTCATGTGGGGGATTGTTGGAAATGGATTTGACAAAACAAATATTAAAGCATATTGAGGCTTAATTTAATGCGGGACCCACACTTCGTAAATGTCGGGTCCATGCACCTATGCGTTCTACTCCGCAAGGAGTATAACGTGGTATATTTATATGTTCAAATCCATTGAGAATTGAATGAGAAAATTGATTCCAAAATCACTTACTTGAAATGTTGAAAATTACAAAAGTCCCACATAGGGCATTAGAGGGAAAAATGAAGAACATATATATGGGATGTTTGCTCATTGGGAAGGGCCCCAAGGGGCACCCCACTTTTGTGGAAGGGAGAGGACCTAGCCAAGGCCTGGTTCAAACCCCCACGCGCGTCGCCGTTGCCGTCCGGCCGGCTCGGGTTCGGGCGGGCGGGCGGGTCAGGTCATGATATATATATTTTTTGGACAAAATCTGTTTAATTTTTTTATCAGATTTTGTTAAAATGTTTTTCATGATACTACGTAGTTTTTTGCCAGCGGTTTTACGCGCCAACGGTAATAAAACGCATAATTATTTCTATAAATAATAGATGTGGGCGCCTAAGGAAAAACAGAGAGAAAAAAAAAAACAGCGATTTTTTCCGTTTCTGTTCCTTTTTATTCCCAGTCCAGTTCCTGTTTTCATTTCTTCCTGTTCTGCAGAGTGTTCCTGTTGCAGTGTTCCGTTCCATTTCTATGTCAGTATTTTACATGCATTATTTTTCATGCATCATTACTGTAAGTTCAGTACATAACATGAAATTTGGTTCGAAGTGTTCTTAATTTTGAAGTGTTTCTAATTAAGAACTGAAAATCCGTTTTATCTTGGGAAGCAATTATTCAATTAATCCTTAGCACCTGTGAGGGAATAAATTTGCTTTAAGGAGACTTTGTGAATTCAAAGGACTCGGATTTATATGATTTTTCCTTTTATAATTTATTTCTGATTTGCATAATTTATTATTATTATATCTATATGTATATTAAATAATACTATATATTACAGGGATTACATGTTCGTCTTTCCTCCCTTGCTGCAATGTAAATGAATGCAGCTTAGCATTTTAAATGAGCTAAAAGCGTTCGATAAACATACTAAAGGACAAAGATAACTGAGCAGCACATAAAAATTGCACATAGAATATGACTAAGATTTAGAATAAATACTAACACATTTATACTTATACATGATATTTCCATCAGTGTGTGTGCGCGTGTGTATCCTGTATTCAAGGAGAAGTTGGTAATATCTAACTTCAATAGAAGCTATATCTAGGAGATTACCCCATGGGGAATATATATTATTTAAACCAAGATATCATCTTTTAAACAAGTTCCCCAGATGGTGTGGCATGTGCAATACAACAATTAACATAAACGAAATAAATGGCACATTTGAAAGGATACTTGGTTTGGAAAAGCCATCAAAAACTCTGCAGACCAGTGACCACAATGAATAAGTGCATATATGCAACTTGCTTTCTTACCATCAAGCATGAACAGGATTTAAAAAATTAGTTTAGAATTGTATCACATATTATGGATATCATATATAATTTCGCCCTGCAATATATCATAAAATTTCACTTCTCCAGCTTTAAGATCATTAATTTAACAGCATCCCATTCATTGGTTACTAACCAAGTCCACCTTGGCTACATAGAACAAAAGCAGAGCAAGATAGAAGCAGAGACATTATTTTCCATTCATCAAAATTTACCTAGGCTACATTGAACAAATTATGTTGTTATTTTCCAATCATCAAGAATTTACCTAGGCTACATTGAACAAATTATGTTGTTATTTTCCAATCATCAAGAATTCACCTAGGCTACCATCAAAAATCAATCAAACACTTTTTACTGAGACTAATAACTGAACTACTACTATTACTACCAGCTAAAACTACTTGTGATCAATGCTTATCAAACACTTTTTACCACCAAATGACAACTACTACTGCAATTAAGATCGATCACCGGCCATACTACTCTTGAATTCTACTTATACACTTTACTACATATAAAGATCATCATCATCACTCATCAGTGGCCACCTAGCAAGGCACAAACTATGGTCTAACAGAGAACTAAGGTGAAATGCATACACAATTTAAATAAATGATAATTTTCGAATTATGCTATAAGATAAGAAGCATGCATTCAATATAGATCATAATCATTTTAAAACAAATCTGGTGGCTGTTTAATTCGTAAAACTTACCGATTAAATGTAGGGCAAATTGATGTAGAACACAGATCTTCCACTATTGAGTACGAATTTTACACCGATTCCATCATGCTTTGGATTTTGGTCCTTATGCTAACATTTATAGACTTCGAGTCCTTCACAAAAAGCTAAATGATATCACTGAACATATGAAAGGGGCAATTCAAGTAGAGCATAAATACTGAAGCCCTATCACCTGCTATAACATTTATAGACTTCGACGGTTTACTTTATGGATATTAATGTACCACAGAACATATGAAAGGGGCAATTCAAGTAGAGCATAAATAGTTTCAAGAAAGAAAATTCTGACACCTGGAGATAGTCAACTATGTCAGAAGCTCAATACTGAAGCCCTATCACCTGCTATAATTAAATTTTTAAACATAGCATAAGAAACACTTGCCACCGCCCTTAACCCAACAAACAATCACAGCAATGATGTTAAATACAAGGCAAATGACAATCCCTGCATGGACGTTAGCAGAAGGTCAAGGAGAAAATGGAAAACAGTAATTATCATAAAGCACCATACAGCAAGCAGAAATTTCAGAAGGATTCATCTTAGTCTTGTTCCCAAAGACAATTCACAAGAAATGGGGACCAAATTAGTAGAGGGGGACCAAAATTGATGTTATTAAGAACAAGAAATGGGTAGACCAAAAGCTCAGAATGGTAAATAAAACAAACTTAATAAGTGGTAAGCTACAACACAGGATACAAACTGATTTCTGAAGACAAGACCTCGACAGTGAGTGATCTTGTTAATAAGAGGGGCACAATCCTGGACAGTAAGTTTGGAGGAGATAAGAGGCACTCCTAGAAACTTAATAGGAAGGTATCCTTCTTGAAATCTCAAGCAAAATCCAGAATATCATCTCTAACATAAGAAGAAATATTAGCATGAAAGCGTTGACTGTTATCCAAATTAGGCTTCAATTTATCAAACCAGAGAGCTGAGAGAAATGTTGTAAACAATTTTTGATAATCATCATAGAATAAGTAACTAAGATCTCCTTGGCAAAAGATCTAAAACTCATCAGCAAAACATACATAAATAAGTAATGTGGCAAGGTTGGGATCTCTGATGAAATTTAAAATTAGAAAAAAGCTTCCCTTTCAACAAGAATCAAAGAAGAACATCCATAAACAACACAAACAGATAAGGAGATAAAAGATCATAAGGCACATAAAATAACCATTTAAGCCTTAAAAAACACCTAGCTTGCAAATTTTAGGAGACCAAAACCAACACCAAGACAATCTCTTAGCAAATTAATTAAAGAAAAAATAAGTATACAATCCATGTTCATAAAGATTAAAGCCACATATATTAAAAATAAAATTACATAGCATATAAATTAATATCCCATGATTAAATCAGAAACAAGAGAAACTACTTGATCCTCTATCTAAAAACTATTAGTCTCGAACTAAATATAATCATAATGCAATCCACATAGGTGGTGTGATGGGACTACAGGATTTGCCATTGAAGTGAGGCGTAAAGCTTCGATCTTGCAAGTTATAAATCCCCATATCTTTGCCTCCTCCTTCTTCACCTATATTCCTATAACTCGCTGTATAATCATCAGCAAAATATATACAATTTGGCTCAACTCCATTAATGACGCCGCCGCTCTCAATAGAGAAGGAAGAATTGTGACCCAAAAACAAAGCTCTATCACCCAAATTATTCACCTCCGTCCAAACCCCACAACTTGCATCAAATTCAAATATCTGAAATCCAGTTGTTCCGTAAGTCCAATCATCATCATTACTCTCTTTATTTATGGGCCGACACATTACTCCTTCACGTGAAATAACCAACAACTTTCCCTTTGATTCCACCAAATACAATTGCTCGATATATTTGCCACATCTCAGCAATTCTATGGGTATCTTTGCGACAATATTTGCCACGGTAGGATTAGTCCCAGTAACATCACAAACAACAATTGTGCCATTACAATCAATGGCATAAAAATGCTCCCGGTAATGAATTACATCCAAATACATGCCCGGTCTCGTTTTTATTCCTATCCATTCAACAACATTGGCTCCCAAATTACAAAAGGCTAATCTGGAAGAACTGCCATAGATAATCATGATTATTGCGCTTGAAGGACTTGGCGAGGATAAAACAACCTTATGGACAAAATGAGCATAAAGTAAACCGTCGTCATCAATATCCTCCTCCTCCTCCACTGGTTCGTATGGAAGTAAACCGGCGTCATCAATATCCTCCTCCTCCTCTGGTTCATATGGTGGTTCATATGGTTGATTATATCCATAAAGTAAACCGTCGTCATCAATATCCTCCTCCACCCCCACATACACATATGGTGGATTATATCTCAAAGAGGATGTGAGATGTGGGAGTTTAATTTGAACACGAGATAAGGGATGTAACAAATCAGTGGATATATCTTTGCCATTTTTACCAATGTTTATGAGCCAACCCTTTGATGCAAAGAGTCTCTTATTCTTAGTTTCAGGCAAATTTACCTTAAAAGTCATTCCCTTTGGGAGACTATAGAACGGCCGGGAGCAGGACACATCGCCGGCGCCGGAATTTTCAGCAAGCATGAGCCAAGGCCATGATGAGCAATTAGAAGGACCTAGATCAAATTTATTGGCCTCCATCGCAGCAGATCGCCATAATCTACAGACTCCGCCAAAAGCAATGAAATCGTTAAACGAATCTATTCGCTTAGCAATAGCAACTATCAGATCGTACGGAAATTCTGAAAAAATACTACTCATTCTCTCCATATCTATTATTTGGTTAATTCGTTTTGTCTGTATATATTTATACATACTGAAACTGAAGACTTACCGAATAATTATAGGAACTGAAGAAGACTTACCGAATAATTATAGGATTTGGTTCCAAACCAGAAACAGATTCCAATAGCGACACTTACAGAATAATTATAGGATTTGGTTCCAAAACAGAAACGGATTCGTTTTGTTCCTATACGTATATATGAATAATTTAGATATTTGTATAAATTTATATGATTAATTGTATTAATAATATTTGTAAATTTGAAACTTAATAATTGTAACATTAGTTGAAAAATTATAGTGCATTCATTCTTAACTAATTGTCATAACTAAATTAAAATTTATTAAAAAAAATTCAAGCAAATTTTATCAATATAAGCACTAATATAGATTTTTATTACAAACTTAAATAAAATTAAATGATTATTTTCTCATAATTATAATTAATTATAAATCTACAATAATCCATCAAAATTATTATTTTTTAATTATTATCCATGTCAACCGGGTTGGTGAACTTATAATAATATAGTTGGTCAAATTTGTTTATGTGTAATGAGGAACTTTAAGCAATAATATATACTCTCTCTGTTCTAAAATATAATATCATTATTGATTTTTTGAAGAATTAAGATATTTTCAAATTCAAAATTGTCTAGATTCCCTTTAATTTTAGTCGACGGAATGATGAATATTATAAATTAACTAAAAAATGTATTAGTTATTGTAATAATTATTATTTCATAATTTTTAATAAGTTATTTTAATTTTAAGTTTATAAATGTCTCAAATTAATTTTCAAAAATCAATAGTGATCTTATAATTTGAAACGGGAGAAGTAATAAATCAGGACAATATCATTTTTAATTCATATCATATACGGTAACGTAAACAGTACTCCTTCCGTCCTATAATAAACATCATTGTTTGACTTTAATAATTAAATTAATTATTTTTAAAATTAATAATTAAAAATATTTATATAAAAATTTACTAAATGCTACATGATGAGTAGGTTTAATATCTACGAATCAGTATTCTTAATAGCTTGAGTCTTAAGGTTTTCAAGTACTTTTGCTATCATTTTAATATCATGTGCAGAAATTGAGATGGATGCAAAAAGAGTTTAAAAGGACAATTAATTCGATTCATTCTCAAATAATATGGGCCACGCGCATGCATCACAAATTGAAGCATCACAAATGAAGCAGCCCACTTCTTAGCAGCTTGCGGATGGATATGATGAGCCCACTCCCTAGCAACTAACGGATTTAACAAGTTTAATGGGAGAAAGGAATCCTAGCTGGCAGCATGTAAATATTCGGCAAGTCCTAGCAGCATACAAGGAAGGATTCCAAATGATTTATATTCAACATATATGTGGGCCACGAAATCAGCAACAAAGAGAGTATGCAAGGGAAAAGATGCAAGGCCGGACAGAATGATCCCCCGCTGGGGCGGGGTTGCTTGCTGAAGGAACCCCCGCTGGGGCGGTGAGGCGCCAGACTTGCTGCTATTTTCTTTTTCTCACACGGATTTGGTGCAAGATAGAGATAAATATGGGGCCCATGGCTAGAAAAGGGAACGAAAAAGTGACAGCATAGATATATAATATAGGAATTTCTTAACGTGTGCTTTTAGGGCACATGTTAAGAGGATCCTATAATATATTAGATGGGTCCTCTTAACATGTGCCTTAAGGGCACATGCTAAACACATAGTTCAAGAGAATATTCTCTTGAATTGTGTGCATATTCTTTTGATTTCTGTATTTGCACCAAGTTTAAAGGAATAAACACACAATTCAAAGAAATATTTCCTTGAACTGTGTACTTAGCATGTGCCCTTAGGGCACATATTAAGAAATTCTATATTAGATAGTCCTTCCTCGGTCCCATAATAAGTGATGTTTTAGAGTTGGGCACAATCATTAAATATAGTATCATTTGTCTATAATACCTTTTGTGTTAATAAGAAGAGTGAGAGAGTTAAAAGCATCTGGGTATTGAAATAAGTGTAATGAGGGGTAATTTATCAAACCAGAGAGCTGAGAGAAATGTTGTAAACAATTTTTGATAATCATCGTAGAACTAAGATCTCCTTGGAAAAAGATCTAAAAATCATCTGCAAAACATACATAAATAAGTAATGTGGTCAGGTTGGGATCTCTGATGAAATTTAAAATTAGAAAAAAGCTTCCCTTTCAGCAAGAATCAAAGAAGAACATCCATAAACAACACAAACAGATAAGGAGATAAAAGATCATAATGCACGTAAAATAACCATTAAGCCACCATTAACCTTGACAGAGTACATAGTTTGCATAGGTTTTTGATTCTTTATGTCATTTTAACAAACACCTAGCTTGCAAATTTTAGGAGGCCAAAACCAACACTAAGACAATTTCAAAACCCTCTCTTAGAAAATTAAAGAAAAAACAAGTATACAATCCTTGTTCATAAAGAATAAATCCACATATATTAAAAATAAAATTACATAGCATATAGATTAATATCCTGTGATTAAATCAGAAACAAGAGAAACTACTTAATCATCTAGCTAGAAACTATTAGTCTCAAACTAAATATAATCATAATGCAATCCACATTGGTGGTGTGATGGGACTACAGGATTTCCCATTGAAGTGAGGCGTAAAGCTTCGATCTTGCAAGTTATAAATCCCCATATCTTTGCCTCCTCCTTCATCTATACTCCTATAAGTGTCAGTATAATCATCAGCAAAATATATACAATTTGGCTGGACTCCATTAATGGTGCCGCTCTCAATAGAGAAGGAAGAATTGTGACCCAAAAACAAAGCTCTATCATCCAAATTACTCACCTCCGTCCAAACCCCACAACTTGCATCAAATTCAAATATCTGAAATCCCGTTGTTCCGTAAGTATAATAATCCCCATTACTCTCTTCATAAATCTCTTCATTGAGTTCTTTATTTATGAGCCGAAATGCTACTCCTTCACGTGAAATAACCAACAACTTTCCCTTTGATTCCACCAAATACAATTGCTCGGTATATTTCCCACATCTCAGCAACTCTATGGGTATCTTTGCCACAATATTTGCCACAGTAGGATTAGTCCCAGTAACATCACAAACTACAATCGTGCCATTACAATCAATGGCATAAAAATGCTCTCTGTAATGAATTACATCGCAATACATGCCCGGTCTAGTTTTTATTCCTATCCATTCAACAACATTGGCTCCCAAATTACAAAAGGCTAATTTGGAAGAACTGCCATAGATAATCATGATTATTGCGCTTGAAGAACTTGGCGAGGATAAAACAACCTTATGGACAAAATGAGCATAAAGTAAACTGTCGTCATCAATATCCTCCTGTTCATATGGTGGATTATCGTCGTCATCGTCATCAATATCCTCATCCTCAAGTAAACCGTCGTCATCAATATCCTCATCCTCCACATATGGTTCATATGGTGGATTATATGGTTCATATGGTGGATTATATCTGAAATAGGATGTGAGATGTGGGAGTTTAATTTGAACACGAGATAAGGGATGCAACAAATCAGTGGATATATCTGTGCCATTTTTACCTATGTTTATGAGCCAACCCTTTGATGCAAAGCATCTCTTATTCTTAGTTTCAGGTAACTTTACCTTAAAACTGATCCCTTTGACAGACTATAGAACGGCCGGGAGCAGGACCCATCGTCGCCGGCGCCGGAATTTTCAGCAAGCATGAGCCAAGGCCATGATGAGCAATTAGAAGGACCTAGATCAAATTTATTGGCCTCAATCGCAGCAGAACGCCATAATCTACAGACTCCGCCAAAAGCAATGAAATCGTTAAACGAATCTATTCGCTTAGCAATAGCAACTATCAGATCATAGGGAAATTCTGAAAAAATACTACTCATTCTCTCCATGCCTATTAGGTTAATTCGTTTTGTCGGTATATATATTTATACATACTGAAGAAGACTTGCCGAATAATTATAGGATTTGGTTCGAACGGAAACAGATTCGAATAGGGACACTTGCAGAATAATTATAGGATTTGGTTCCAAAACAGAAACGGATTGGTTTTGTCCCTATTTGAATAATTTAGATATTTGTATAAATTTATATGATTAATTGTATTAATAATATATGTAAATTTGAAACTTAATAATTGTAACATTAGTTGAAAAATTATAGTGCATTTATTCTTAACTAATTGTCATAACTAAATTAAAACTTATTAAAAGAATTTCAAACAAATTTTATCAATATAAGCACTAATATAGATTTTTATTACAAACTTAAATAAAATTAAAATAATTATTTTCTCATAATCATAATTAATTATAAATCTACAATAATCCATCAAAATTAAATTTTTTTTAATATATTATCCATGTCAACCATGCTTGGGTTGGTGAACCTGTAATAATATACTTGGTCAAATTTGTTTATGTGTAATTAGTAACTTTAAGTGATAATATATACTTTAACCATTCTAAAATATAATATCATTATTGACTTTTTGAAGAACTAAAATATTTTCAAATTCAAAATTGACTAAACTCCCTTTAATTTTAGTCGACAGAGTATGAATATTATAAATTAACTAAAAATGTATTAGTTATTGTAATAATTATTATTTCATAATTTTTAAAAAGTTATTTTAATTTTAAGTTTATTAATGTCTCAAATTAATTTTCAAAAATCAATAATAATCTTATAATTTGAAACGAGAGTAGTAATAAAGCAGGACAATATCATTTTTAATTTATATTATATACTGTAACGTAAACGGTACTCCTTCCGTTCTATAATAAACAATGATAACGTAAACGGTACTCTTTCCGTTCTCTTGTTGCAAAACCCAAGGCGAGAGGAGGGGAGGGGAGGGGGGTGTAAGAGGATGTGAAGTTTGCTTTGTTGGAAAGGCTTAATCTTGTGTGTGATGGCGAATTCTGAGCAAACTTGATGGTGCATGCACTCTGTCAAAATGAAGACTTTTGATGCCTTAATTTGAGCTCGCAGGCAGAAGAGAGGCAGAGACCAAGTGGGCAGGCGGGCAGGCATGTGTAGTAGTAGTATATATCACTCCTCCGGGCATATCATGTTGAGTGAAAACTAAGTTTGTATATACATACATACTAATAGCATCAAGGCCCCCATGGTTCAAGTCCATAGTGTATGTATGTCTCTGGGTGGCACCACTTGGCTAGCTAGCTTCATTCACACAAAAGCACCAATATATATGCATATTTAATTACTTTCATTAATTCTGATTTAGTTTTTGAGCAATGTTACTATCACATAAATTGTTTCACATAATCTTCACATACATACTATGTACCCCCGCCTGACATGCGGGACCCGCAGTATGTATGTGAGTGTATGTGAAGATTATATAAAACAATTTTATGTGACAGTAGCGTTATTTTTAATTTTTGACATCCATCTGACATTATGACATGTGCGATACTTGGATACGTATATAAATGACTCATGCTATTATTAAAAACGAAGTTAAATTAAAGTCAGATGGGAATTGAATATTATTCTCATGGTATTTTGACATTGGATTAATGGTACTTCGATTAAAATAAATAAAGAATTAATGGTGCTATTGATATTGTGAAAATATTTTCATGATATTTTTGTTTTGCTGATATTTTTAAAGAGATTTCCTGCCTTAAAAAAAACTACTCCAAATTAGGTATTATTTGATGAGCATACATCCTTTAGTGCAATAAAATTAAATGCATTAAATGTGTTTACAACATATGTTTCATTTGCTAATGTAAAATTCTCTTGCATTCTTTTGTCACTAAAGTATTATTGTTTAAAATAATAATAAAAAACTTAATATATCGATTTTTAATATTTAATATTTTAAAATAATTATTATTTTAATATTTTGAAAGAAAATATTACTTTCAATTTTTTTTAATAATAATTTAATTTAATATTTTAAAATAAATATTTCTTAAAATAATTTGAAAATAACAATTATTTTTAATATTTTAAAAAATATTATTTTTAAAATAATTAATATTTTTATATTTACAATAAAATATTATTTTTAAAAAGTTTTAAAAATAATTATTACTCTAAGGGAAATATATTAGAAACTTTTAATTTTTCAAAGTTGAGTAAAATTTTATAAAATATAGATTCAAAAAAAGTAAAGTTAAAGTTTTTTAAATCTTAACTATTTTTTATGAAAATTTACACATCTTTAAAAAAAATTATTTTTGTTTTATGAAAAAAAAGTTTTATTTTTTTGAATATATATTTTATAAAACTTTACTCATTTTTTTAAAAAATGAAAAATTTTCCAAATTTTTTTTTCTGAAAATTATAATTATTTTTAAAACTTTTTAATTTATTTTTTAAAAAATGTAAATCAGTTTTTTTATTTATCTTTTACTGTTTTTTGTATTTTAATTTCTGTTTTTAGTTTTTGTTTTTAAAAATTCTAATATTAAGAATATATATATAATAATGGTAAAAATATGAGCTTTTTTTTCTAAAAATAAAGTTTTACATAAAAAATGACAAGAAATCATTTTTTTTAAAAATAAAGCTTTATTTTCATTTTTTTTGAATCTATATTTTATAAAACTTTAATCATTTTTGAAAAAATAAATATTTTAATATTTTTTCCTTCAAATAATAATTATTTTTATAACTTTTTTAAAAATATATTTTATTTTAAATATAAAAAATAATATTTTATTTTAAAATACTAAAAATAATAATTATTTTCAAATTATTTTTTAAAAATATTTTATCTTAAAATATTAAATATAATTATTATTTTATAAACAATATTTTATTTTAAAATATTAAAAATAATAATTATTTAAAAATTTATTTTATTATGAAATATTAAATATAATTATTATTTTAAATTTTTTAAAACTAATATTTTCTTTTAAAATAGTAAAAATATCTATTTTAAAAATAATTATTTTATTTTAAAATACTAAAATAACTATTATTTTAAAAATAACAATTTATTTTAAAGAATTAAATATAATTATTATTTTAAAATTAATATTTTATTTTAAAATATTAAAATTTGGATTTGGGTCAAACTGGGTTGGGTCAAAACGGGTTGGAGAAACGAAAACGCCAAAAAAAGTCAGTTTAAGGATTTAACTTACGAAAAATGAATTTTATGGACGATTTTGAAAGTGAGTGGTAACTTTGAGGGACAAAAATGTCATTCAGCCAATAAAAATATTAAGTTTATAATAATTTTCTCATATGAGAATGGACTCCGCTTACTATTTGTGTGAACATGAGCTTATGGAAATAACATTTTTATTTATAAAAATATTAATTTTTTATAATTTTCTTTTACTAAATTAGACAGAAATTGAATCTCACATACCCAACTTTGAATAATACCATTGGGGCTAAAGCCCTTCGTTAATAATTCTCTTATAATACTATCTCCGTTTCATAATAAGTGTTTTTTTAGCTTAAATCATACATACCAATACATAAGCTACAATGGCAAAAATACCCTTAATATACTTTGTTTATTTTGTTTGAGACTTTTTTTTATTGTATTTTGATCTCTCTTTCTCTTTCTTCAACCTTTCAACTTCCCAATAAATACGCAATAAATATCATTGGTTGCATAAGGGCATATATAGAAAAATATTATAAAAATTGTATTGAAATTCTAACACATCACTTATTTTAAAAAAAAATATTAAACTTAAAAAAATATTTATTGTGAGATGGAGGTAGGGGTGCACATACAGGCTGCCTGGCCTGGCCCGGTCTAGGCCTGCTAGGCTTTGACCGTTGACCAGGCCAGGCCAGGCCTGGTTTACTGACTGAAATGGTGATCTAAGCGAGCCTGCCGGCTAGGCCAGGCCAGGCCCAAGCCAAAGCCAAGATAGACCGGTCCAACCAGCCTACACAAGATTATCACCACATCTCCAGCCACAAGTACAAACAGCAAATATTTGGATATAAAAAAATTCTTAGTTTCTAAGCAGTTGGATAATCAATCAGTACTAAAAATAATTGTATAAAAGCATTTAATTTGACAGAAAAAAGAATCAATCAGTACTAGAAATTAATTTAAAAAATTAATCGGTGCTAGAAATTAAGTGGGTGGGTTACAAGTAAAGAATAAATTACATAAATTAGATCATATCTTATTCTTCAACTTCTTAACCCATAAACGAGATCTGACGCTTGAGCTTCATAGCATATAGTAACAACAACATCGTGCCGCTGGTTCATAGGATGATAGGAATGAAGGTGACTCGGAGGCAGCCTCATACGCTAGTTCATAGGATGATAGAACTTCATAGCATCTTGCACATACAAGCTGCCTCCTATGTTGGTTCAAGGACTCCACTTGCTGAGTGAAGTCCCTGCCGTCATCTCTCTCCCAGTCTCCTTGATTGATACCAAGTATTTAGATTAGGGTTTTATTAAATGTGATTGGGTTGGACTTTGGCCTTTGCCTTTTTAATTTTTAGAGTTGCTGACTTGCTGGCTTAAATTTGTATAGAAGTTGGGCTGGGCTGATAACTTGATGGATAACTTATGGGCTGATGAAGGGAGCTAACTTATTTTTTTTGGGTTGGGCTGTACAGAAGTGTGGGTTGGCTTGGGGCTGGTAGTGTGTCACTAGGCCTGCAGGCCAGGCCGTTCAAGGCTGCAGGCCAGGCCAGGCTCAGGCATTTTTTCAAGCCAGGCCAGGCCAGATCACATGCTAAAAATGAGGCCTCTTTGAGGCTTTTAGGCCGGACTTTTTCAGGTCAGGCTTAGGCCGGACCAAGGCCAGGCCTCAGGCCTTTTGTGCACCTCTAAATGGAGGTAGTATTCGATAAGCGACCATTTCTTGACTTTTGACTCTTTCTCACACACAAACAATAATCACCTAACACGTACACCAAAAGCAACCTAAAACTCCCAACCCCAATTTCAAAATTTCGAAATTCCCACTAAAAATAAAACGATCGCGATCACTCCCGTTAAATCTAACGACCGCCGTTAACTCTCACCCCATATAACTCTCGATCAATAACCCCCAACCTTTCCTCATTTCATTTCCCCCTGAAACCCACGTCCTCTGCGACTCTCTCTCTCTCTACAAATTTTCTCTCTCCTCCACTTTCTCTCTCTAAAAATAACCCCCAGAAACTCCGAAAATGCGAGAGATTCTGCATATCCAAGGAGGGCAATGTGGGAACCAAATCGGAGCCAAGTTCTGGGAAGTGGTGTGCGCCGAGCACGGCATCGACTCCACCGGGCGGTACAGTGGGGACTCAGAGCTCCAACTGGAGCGGGTCAATGTCTACTACAACGAAGCTAGTTGTGGCCGTTTTGTTCCCCGGGCCGTTCTCATGGATCTCGAGCCCGGTACCATGGACAGCCTTCGCTCCGGCCCGTATGGCCAGATCTTCCGGCCGGATAACTTTGTCTTCGGCCAGTCCGGAGCTGGCAACAACTGGGCCAAAGGACACTATACTGAAGGAGCTGAACTGATTGACTCTGTTCTCGATGTTGTTCGCAAAGAGGCCGAAAACTGTGATTGCCTGCAAGGTATCTTTATACACACACATGTATGTATGTGTGTGTGTTTTTTTATATGTTAGTTCTATGATCTATAGACTGAAAATCTAATTGGATATGTTTACAATTCCAAATTTATAGTCTACTTTTATAGAATAATGCATGGAGTGGAAATAATTGTGGAAATGAACAACTAATTACTTGTATATTTGTACATCTAGATTGACATATGTTTGTACATGGATACCTCTCTTTGAAACTTATCCTTACAGTTTGGGTTTTATGGGTAAATTAGAAATTAGATTAATATGTTTGATGCAGAAGCCTTTGTTTGTTCATTAGTCAGTAGCGTCTCAACCTAATAAAACCTGTCAAATACAGCTGAACTAATTGTGGAAATGAACAATTTTGCATGTGTATCCAGAAATTTATGTAGTATGCATACATTTTTATTTGTATGATGTGTTTATGCTGAATGTGCTTTCCTCAATTTTTGGGGGTTGTAGGGTTTCAGGTATGTCATTCTTTGGGGGGAGGGACAGGGTCAGGAATGGGGACTCTGCTGATATCGAAGATAAGGGAGGAGTATCCCGACAGAATGATGATGACTTTCTCGGTTTTTCCGTCGCCAAAGGTGTCGGATACTGTGGTGGAGCCCTACAATGCAACATTGTCTGTGCATCAGCTTGTTGAGAATGCTGATGAGTGTATGGTTCTGGATAATGAAGCTCTCTATGATATCTGCTTTCGTACTCTCAAGCTCACCACCCCCAGTTGTAAGTCTCTCTTACTGGACATAATATTACTACCCTGTGCATCAGCTTGTATGTTTTTTAAGTTGTATGAATTCTGAAAGCCTGATATGTATTTTTTTTTTAAACAAGTCATGAACCTGATATGTTTTGCCATTTAATATACATGTTTAGCCTAATTCTTTCAGCCACATACATCATGTCAGTATTATATATGTAATAAGCCATTTAGCTACATAAGCATACTCCATTATATAGCCATTTACCTACATAAGCATAGTCCATTATATATTTTGGGAAAGATTTATTGATATTAAGAAGTACTGTATATGATTTTGAAACAGTTGGAGACTTGAATCACTTAATATCTGCCACCATGAGCGGTGTCACCTGCTGCCTTCGATTTCCTGGTCAGCTCAACTCAGACCTTCGGAAGCTAGCAGTTAACCTGATTCCATTCCCACGACTTCACTTTTTCATGGTTGGCTTTGCACCCCTTACATCTCGTGGCTCCCAGCAGTATCGTGCCCTCACTGTTCCTGAACTTACCCAGCAAATGTGGGATGCAAAGAATATGATGTGTGCTGCAGATCCTCGTCACGGACGCTATCTCACCGCATCAGCTATGTTCCGTGGCAAAATGAGCACTAAGGAGGTTGATGAGCAGATGATCAACGTCCAGAACAAGAATTCCTCCTACTTTGTTGAGTGGATTCCCAACAATGTCAAGTCCACTGTTTGTGACATCCCTCCTACAGGTTTAAAGATGGCTTCAACATTTATTGGGAATTCCACGTCAATCCAGGAGATGTTTAGGAGGGTCAGTGAGCAGTTCACTGCGATGTTCCGTAGGAAAGCTTTCTTGCACTGGTACACTGGCGAGGGGATGGACGAGATGGAGTTTACCGAAGCCGAGAGCAACATGAATGACCTGGTATCAGAATACCAGCAATATCAAGATGCAACTGCTGATGAGGAAGGGGATTATGAGGAAGATGACGAGAGGTATGGAGAGGAGGATTAAGATGTGACCTAATCAACTTTTCTTTCTTGTTGGATGTTAATGTGGTTGCTTTCCAACTTTATGCTTGTTTGAATATTTCTTATGTATGATTAGTCTGTATTTTGCATTCCCTGCATCTGGGCATGCATTTTGTCGTTTAATGCTTGTTAGTTCATTGTGTATGCAACACTTGCTACAGTCTTGTTAAACTCCTGGACAATATGCACCTGGGATTTTTGGGATTTTTGTTGTCATACCAAGCTCTTGAATGTGAAAACATCTGTGTCTTATGGTTCCTTGGTTAATTTGAAATTAATAAACCTGATTAGATGTGTAGTCAACTAATTCTCACAGGTTGGGTTCCAAAGGTGATGATATTAGGATCCTTTCTTTGGAGAAGTGATTTTAGGATCCAAAATGAAGTTCCTAGAACTCCATTCTCCATAGTCCCTATTTTGAGTAGAATGTAGTGCCTTAAGTTTTCTAGATATTTATCATCATTTTACTTACAAAGTTGTTGGATTATATTCTTTGTAGTTTTCTGATTCTTACTGAGATATAAATTAAACACTTATTCTTAATTACAATTGTTTAAATTCTACTACTGCCATTACTATACCAATCTAATCTTGATAGCACAATTGTTGTTGTTGTTGTTGGGGGTGGGAGCTGGGGTGGGGAAAGGGGTAGGGTAGGGGGATTCCATTATATATTCAGGTCTGCCTAGAGCTCAAAGATTTGGAATCCATCCAACTCTAAGTTCATATCCATATATTATTGTGTATATAAAGTTGGCATTCACTGTAGTGTTGACAAAAATAAGGGTTCACAACATTTGTACATAGTTCATTGCATAGTGTGCTTGAGTAATGAGTAGCCTACTAATTACTTGAACAACTTAACAGAAATGAGTACAATATGCATAATGATCCAAGAGGTATCAGCAAAGTTCATATGCTCATCATAATGCCAAAGGGAAAAATTAAAGAATCTGGTTCATGCCAGTGAACACACCTAGATGGCAAAAGAACAAAATTTATCATCTGGAGGAAAGATATAGTCTAGGAAAGAAGTGGAACAGTTTCTCATTTATCGAGAGTCTCCCAAAGGACGCCTAGATCAACATTACCTCCTGAAAGGACAATCCCGATTTGGTGGCAGTCCTTCCAAGTAGTATTTTCCCTGAAACTATCTGATAGAACTGCCGCAAGACCTATGGCTCCACTAGGCTCTACTGCTACCTTCAGAATCTCATAACAAAGTCTCATGGCTTCTATTATCTCCTTATCCTCCACAACTATGACATCGTCAACAAAATCTCGTACGATAGGCCTGCTTGATGTAATTAGATTGTTAAGAGCTAAAAAAAATTAGTTGCACTCGCGGAAATCTAAGGTGATCAAGAAAGAAGTGTGATGAATGAGTAGGACAACATACAAGCTAGACAAAGAACAAGGACATGCCACGAAATAATGCCCAAGTTAAATAGACCAGTGTTGGGTACAGTAACATAATTTATCAGGGAAAATAGTACTCCCTCGGTTCCATATTAACTGTCATTTAATACTATCATTTAAGAATAAAATTTGTATAAAATTCCATCACTACCTTTTTATGGAAAATTGAAAACTATTAATACAAAAGAGAAAAATTCTTGGGACAATAAGAAAAGTTAGGAGTGATATAGGAAAATAAATAATTTATTCTCCTAGAAAGATGTAAACGACAAATAAATTGGAACAAATTTTTCTTCTAAAAAGACAGTTAATATGGAACCGAGGGAGTATCTACTATCTAGTGAGACATGTTAGTAATCTATTTAAAGGTTCACTCAAAACGAGGCATAGTTTAGATTAATGAGTGACACATTTGTAAATATGTTGACATCCAATAAATGCTCCACTCAAACTTACATGTTTTGCTCGTTTGGGCATTCCTTTTCTTTTATTTAACTAAGTTACGTGTTTTAGCATATCTAAAAATCCAATGGGCAGCAATCATGAATAAAAACTTGGGAAGGGAAGAGTTAATCACAAACTCGATGCACTATATGAAATGGTATTTACCAAGTGAGATCCCCAAGAGAAGCTCGAAGTCCATCAGCAATGGTGTTTGTTTCGGGCAAAGTTATAATTCTACCAGCTGCTTTGGACTGAGCTGCATCATTTGCTCCCCTGGGTTCAGCAGCAAAGACTCGAATGGCAGGATTGATGGACTTGGCACCTAATGCCACCCCTGATATTAAACCACCTCCTACAATTTGTTCATCATGAGGAAAACCTTCTAAATCAATAAAAAGACAATGCAAGTACAGGATGAAAATTGGGACTTCAAATGATCATCATTACTAAACAACTTGAAAAGGTGAAACAAACCACTTATTGGAACTATTATAGTGTCAATTTGTGGGGCTTGCTCGAGCAGCTCCAATGATATGGTACCCTGCCCACTACAAAAACAACCAAGAAATGTCATGATGGATCATATTGAAGCATATGATCTTTTTGTTTTACCACTAATTGGAATTATGTATTGACATGGAAACCTTTATCTTTTGCCAACCAAACCTTTTTTGGGGTTATCATGCACATATAAAAATGAGCTAATTGGAGTACTTTTCGATCCTTGGGTAGAGGATGAGAGCCATGCGGCAAAGTTTTTGAGGACAAGTAAAAAGGGTATGTGATTCCAACAAGGTTGAACCAATCCAACTGGTCATTTCTGACACAAAATAAGTAAGACATCGATCATTAACACATTTTTATGAAATTCATGTTGCAGGAAACGTAAGGCATGTATACAAATCTTATTCTAATTTATGTCTCTAATTGCACCCCTTTTTACTAATGAGGCAATGCCAAGGGCATTTTAAATTCCTTTGGTTAATACAAGAGCATGTCCTCGTTAAATGTCACCCAACATATAGGAAGATGCAACTTCTATCACCTCTTCCTTTTTCTGTGCTATTTAAATAAACTATACAAGCATCACCATTTTTCCCTTTTTTGTGGCAGCTTTACAATACCAAAAAAAAACTACAGTAACAGAGATCTAAAATTTGCAGTTTAGCAATTTGAAACACGACTATGTACAAATATTCCTGTCAGCAGTGATGAGCCAACCTAATGGTAAATATCAGGAAGATTTCTATAGTAAGTCAAGCTGTAGTATGATTCTATTTGCAGTCTTCCCAGAGACTGAGGCCAAGCGACAACTAATTTTGCAATACGCAATGAACTTTGAGTGATCCCTAGTTTAAAAGTAATAAATGCTTCACACACACACACACACACACACACACACATATATATATATATATATATATATATATATATATATATATATATATATTATGCATGGTTAAGCATAACTTTTAGAGGAAGTTAAATGGGATACGTTCATCAGAGTAGCAAATAAATTCAAGGATAAAAGCAAGAACATAATTAGGCAATGTGAAAGCAAAAGGCCCATCATCCATATACACTGGTACAAATAGGTAAAGACAAAAAAAATAGAGTTCATCATAGTACCTTATGATGCGACTGTCATTATATGGGTGAAGAAGAACTGCACCAGTCTCCTGCAACACCATGGCTGCAGTCTCCTCTCTAGACTGCATGGTGGTCTCACTCCAGATAATCTGACCACCATAACGCCTGACATTCTCAACTTTGCATTTTGGAGCATTCTTTGGTATAACTATATATGCTGGGATGCCCCGTAGTTTTGCAGCCAAAGACAAAGCAGCAGCATGGTTACCACTAATTTTTCAAGGATAATATCATGGATTTTTCCGATGAAGAAGGATAAAAAATTAATTAGGAAAGACAACAAAGTTTTAAGGCAAACCTGCTATGAGTTACGACACCTTTAGCAGCCTGATCATTATTAAGTGAAAAGATAGCATTTGAGGCACCTCTGAATTTAAAAGCTCCACTGATAAGCAATTGAAAGTAAAGATCATTCAGATGATTTTAAATCTATTTGCGATAAAAGAATTTCTTTTTCCTCTCTTTTATATTTCTTTTTTAGTTTGTTCATCTAATCATACAATGTCATTAGCTTCTCACCCCTTCTGAAAACATTCACATTTAAAAAATAGCTTTCTTCCAGCAATACAATTCAGAGTTTCTGATGACAGGACTGGAGTTACGTGTATAAATGAGCTGATGCGTACTTGTGCTTCTCGTATGGAGGATATATCAACAGCATAATTCTCACTGGTTCTTTGGCTCTTCGCTTCCATCTTACACCACAATAGAGTATACTTAGTTATGGAGTTTGAAAGAGATCGAACTTCTTAAGCCGTTATGCTGAAGGTTTAAGGATCTCCTAAAGAAAAACTGCCAATATATATATATATATATATATATATATTAACACAATGACAAGAATTAAAGATATCTCTGGAACTTCACCAAAATAAAATCCTAACTACACTACAAGACATTAATAAAAAACTAATAGGGAAGAGATTTTTCTGTTTGAATCCTATAATTTTGGCATCTTCTTGGAAACAAAGATTGTAAACATGTAGTTGGATATCACATTACCTAGGAGAAGATGAATAAACCTTGAGTATCAGATAAAGATGAGCAAACTTTGAGCATCAACTATGTAGGTATTCATAAAAGAGATTAATAGTGTACAGTTAACATATGAAGTTAAGGACCAAATGGTCAACCACAAAATCTGCTAATGCATATTCACAACATAATTTGAAATGAGCAAACATAACTTCATGATTAGACACTTTATACCATCATTTTTCAGTAAAATAAAGATGAAACCTTTTTGATTACAAATTTTGATAATTTCTCCAAATGGGCAAACATAACTTCATGATTAGGTACTTTATCAATAATCAAATCAATCACCCAGAAATAGAGAAAACCCAGTTTCTAGATGAAAGCACCCACTTACAACAGAAGTTTCTGTATTCAAAATTAATTTCCAGGGCAACTAATTTCAAATCATCAGAAAGGAAGCAACAGCAAACATATAAAATTATAACCAGATAAAATATTAATGGGGTTCGTAATACTTACCGCAAAGAGAAACAACAGAGGATATCTAAACCTCCACGAATTGAGTCCACTCCATTTTTCAGTTCTTTGAGCTCTCTCTGTAGCACACTCTCCCCATCAGCTCTTGACCCTTTTTATTTTATTAATTATTGTATTATAACTATAACAACTAATTGACCCAAATACAGAATTCTTATTTGTGAGTTTTTGGATAAGGAATTCAAATAATTTTTATTTGACAAGGGTTGAGCAAGAAAATTGGTGTAAAATTTTCCTTTTTTAAAGCTTTTGTTTGTAAATTTGGTTAGGAAAATAGATAATAAACTAGAGATGTAATTGTTAAAATTTGTTTGATGGGTTATTTAAAGGGGTAAATATGGAATAAAGAAAATTTTCATCTAATTTCCTTTCCTTATAAATCTTACCATTTTAGAGAGGAAAATATGTAAAGAAAATTGGGCTTACTTTTCTTACATTTTTCAACTTATGTTTTTTTTTACAAAATGAATTTTTTTAATGAAAACTACAAAATTTCTTAGCATACACCTATCATTTTCTTTATTTTTAGAAACTCAAAAGAAAATTTGAGTTATTTAGCAAAAAAAATTGAGTTGGACTTTCACTGGATTTCATTTGTTCAAGTTGCAGAAGTTTCTCTTTAGGCTGGTTTCGGCATATTATCATAGATCTTTTGAAAATCAAACGACTTGAACTCATCCCACTCCGTCAGAATGCAAATCCCATGGGCATCTTTAGTTGCTTCATAAGCATCTTTAGTGGCTTTCATTTTTTTTTGGATCTTTTTTTGTAGGTTTTATCTGTAGTAATTCTTCTATTATTATATGAACTTGCTTGCTTTATATATTGGAGATTTAGAGGTGTGAGAAAAGCACGTGCTTCATATCCTTGGTCATACTATGTCATGCTTGGTGGTTTTTTCATAGTGCAGTTGGTAACCAAACTTTCATACCAAGGTAACCAAACTTTCATATTAAGGTAGCCAAACCTTCATACCAAGGTAACCAGTTGGTAACCAAACCTTCATAACAAGGTAACCAATTCATACCAAGGTAATCAGTTGGTAACCAAACCTTCATACCAAGGTAATCAAACCTTCATACTAAGGTAACCAATCCACCTCCACACCTGCAATTTTTTTATAATGCAGTTGGTAACCAAACATTCATACCAAGGTAACCAAACCTTCATGCCAAGGTAACCAAACCACCTCCACACCCACAGTTTTTTTATAATGCAGTTGGTAACCAAACCTTCATATCAAGGTAATCAAACCTTCATACCAAGGTAACCAATCCACCTACACACTTGCAGTTTTTTTATAGTGCAGTTGGTAACCAAGTCTTCGTACAAAGGTTACCAATTCAGTTTTATTATGTTACCTTCATAGTACAGTTGGTAACTAAACATTCATACAAAGGTAATCAAACCTTCATACCAAGGTAGCCAATCCACCTCCACAGCTGCAGTTTTTTTATAATGCAGTTGATAGCCAAACATTCATTCCAAAGTTTTATCTGATAGATTTTAACCTGGCTATGATGAGTAATTCTTCTATTCTTGAAAATTTACTTTGTTTTAGATTTTTTTAGTGGTGTTATGCTTTTGTTGAAGTTAAATAAAATATAATCTGACAGTTCATGCTTTGCTCTTCATGTGCAAGCTTAAGATTCGCGGCGGCGGTGGAGGAGGAAAATGATGAGTGAGGAAGATGACGAGAAAAAAAAAATCGCAGCGGAGGAGGAAGTTGACGAGGGAGAAAGATGACGAGAAAATATTTTTTTATTTTTCATGTTTTTTATTTGAATTTTGAATTATGAATTTGTTTTTGTTGTTAAATCCCAAAAATTTGAATTTAAATTATTAACTATAGCAGCCTTGATTTTAGGTTTCCTTATTAATGTAAAATTAAATTGTTTGAATTTATTGCGTTATTTTTATAATTATTTTGTTGATGTACTGATGTTGTAATTATTTTTTAATTATTGTATAGTACTGTAAAGGACTCTTGTATTTATTGGTTGTTAAGAGAATTAAGGCCACAAATGGTTGTTAAGAGAATAAAGGCCACAAAGTCCAATTTGAAAAGTGGGCTGGGTTCAAAGTCGTATATTCATTCTTTGTTATAGCTTTTTGCTTACTTGCCATACCAAAACATTTCTTATTGGATAATGGGCTTCTTTCTGAATGTTAGAATAATTCTTCTGGATGTGGCCCAACAATAGATAAGAATAAAAATTAATGGGTTTTTGGATTTGATGAAAAGTCCTTATAGATATGGCCTAACAATAGATTAAGGACAAATATGGTAAAAGTCAACTCTAATTCTTATATGAATAATGGGCTACTGGGTTGGCTGAAAAGTCCTTATATATATGGCCCAACAATAGACTAAGAAGTGATATGGACACATGGTTAAAATGTGAACTCTATGCTTATTGGGCATTGGGCTTTTGGGTTGGTGAAAAGTCCTTATAGATGTTGCCCAGCATTAGATAAACTACTTAAATGGTTTAAAAGTCAAATATATGCTTATACGCTAATAGGCTTCTGGGCTGGACGGAAAGGCCTTATAGATATGACCCAACAACATAATAATAGGCTGAGATATGACCCAATTTTGGACTTGTAAGGTTTGTTTTTGTGTGGGCATCATTGTTGGGTTCAAACTTCAAAGACATATATAATTATTTTCTATTAGTGGATAACTTGTTGACCTAAATAAATTTCGAATTTAAAACAAGAAAAAAAATAGGAAACTGATAAATTTATAACAGAAAATAATATTTTCACATGAAAATCGTCGCTATAGATCCTATAGTGACGGTTTTCACCGTCGCAATACATTTATAGCGACACTTTTCATATAAAAATATCAAAAAATATTGTGAAAATATCAATTTTCAAAATATAAGGAAAGCTGAAACATTATTATTTCACTATTGAACCCGAACCAAACTTTAATTACGTTATTAACCAATTCTTCCCCCGGTTTCGTCAATGTCTACTCTGGCATGTTCTCTGTTGACTACTCTGATCTGGCTGTCTACTCTTCTAGTTGAATAATACGTGTGTTTCGGCCACCAGTAACATTAACCGACCCGTAATTTTTTTTTAAAATTAAATCACCCTCCAAAATTATGTCAGTGTACTGCATGCTTCACCTATCAACGAAAAGTTTGTTGATACTGAAGTTTTTAATTTTCAACCCTTAAATGTTTATAAATTAGTCATAGTCAGTACAAGTAATCAGCTCATTTCTTATAATTTATGGAACTTCTCGTGCATATCTTATAATTTATGGTTGCAGGTGGTAAAAGATGAATATGAATTGTAAGTTACACAATAGAAAGCAATTCTAGTATTCGTGTAATTTTATTTTATTTTTCAGATGCATACAACATACGTAGTCATTATTTTTAGGATTTACATATTTTTTTTTTGCCTAAAACGAAAGCATAATTTTAAAAAATTTGAATTCTTGAGTCATGACCTAAGCCTATTATAGTGAATGACATTTGAAAAATGATATTTGTTACGACTTTTATATGTGATTTTTTTTATGTTATGTGAATAATTATAATAGATAATAATTTAACTATATATTTGATATATTAGGTTAATTTTATAATTCAACTCAATCTCATATATTAATATATGTTGTAATCGTAATTCGACACTCCTCCTTTAATAATGCCATGGGGTTAAGGGTGTAATTTGTAAATGAATCGAGTTCAGTCGGGTCGAGTATTGAGTTGCTCAGATTTTGTTCATAAAATTTATAGATTATAAAATAAGGTTTGATTGAGACCCGTTTAGCTACCGAGACGAGCACGATCTTGAATCGAACCCGAGCAGTTTGAACTTTTCAAACGAATATAATACGAGTATCAATAGAAAATTTCAATTTGAGGAGGCTCGAGTAATTTCTTGAATTTTAAAATTTACTCATATTTGAATATTAATATTTTGAGTTGAGCACGAATCGAACTTTTAATCGAACGAGTATGAATCAAGCCCGAACTATTTGTTTATTTTACTGCCTTAATTGGATCCTAATATGACTGTAATTGACATTAGCTGATCAATAAAATCAAATCTTTTCGTACGTCTTTTATAATTTTACTTAGATTTTTAGGACAATTTTTTTTTTCTTCACAAAGTTTTTGGCAGCAGAACTATTACTGATTGCTTGCACTGACAAGTGACAACCATCTGAAAATTGCTAAGATTATATTTTTCCAAATTTTATTTATTTTGTAATTACAGTTTGGTAATCAAATTTTAATGACCTTCATAGCAAAAATCTTTTGTAAGAACACAAATAAAAAGAATGAAAAAGGTACATACAATTTATAATAACTATTTAGAGAGGAAAAAAAATGTAGCTTGGTAGGCTTTTAACATAATGGTTATGTTTGTTTGCAAGGATTATAATTCTAGAATTATAATTCATGTGATTATAATCTCAAAACTATTAATCCTAAGATTATAATCCCGAGATTATAATTATAGGATAGGGCTCTGGAACGAACAGTTCGTTTACGAACATATGTAGGGCTCAGTGTTGAAGGTTGTTGATTGGATAAGAATATTTAATACTAATTACGAATATATGATGGTAAATAATTGGGCCAATCAACAACCTTCAACACTTAACCCTACATATGTTCGTAAACGAATTGTTCGTTCCAGAGCCTTATCCTATAATTATAATCCTAATACGATTAAGCTATTTAATAATTCATAGACTAATAGTCTCAAAACAAAATTTGAAGACAAATAAGACGCTCGGAATTAATAATTTTATCCTACGTATAATATTTGCAAACAAACATAACTAATATTCTTACATAATAATGTTATAGATCTCAATTTTTTTAACATAATACGTTTACTTGCTTTAAATTGATTATTTTATAATTAATATAAAAACTTCCTCCCTTTCAAAATATAGGTGTATTTTCTTTTAAATTTTACATATCATACTATGCATATTTTTACTCTCATATTTTAAAAAAAGTATATATTTTTATTTGTTTACTACAAAAATAATTAAATAAAAAAAAGAAATAAACACGAGTTAAAATTAACAAACATGTTTTCATTTTTACCATAATAATCAGAGCCGGCCCTGGGGGAGGGCCCCGGGCTGAGGGGCCCAAAATTTTTTATAAGCTTATGTATACATGTGTATAAAAAAAATAAAAAATAAAACAAAAGAAATTATCGTCTGTTCCTGTTAATGAAAAAGAAAGTCAATCAATCCAATCAGTCTTTATATACTCAATCTCAAGAAGAAACGTACTGAGTAAGGAAATCACATATTAATTATAAAATATAATATAAAACAAATCAATAATATATAGTGAATCAAAACAAACTCTTAGCCATAAAAAGAAGGAAATGCTTATGGAGATTCGGGAGGAAGCATGTAGACTCAAATATGTAGTTTTCATTTTTTAATGCAATGTTTATAATTCGGGCTACTCTTTTTCCTTCGTTTGGGTTTTTGTCACATTGGATTTTCTCCAAACAAGGTTTTAATGAGGCCCCAAAGTGTTCTTTCTTATCTTTTGTAAATTCTTATAATTTTAATAAAATTAATTAGTTGATAATTTATTTATTTATTTGTATAAAGGGGCACACTTGAGAAAATTTATCCTGGGCCTTAGAAAACTCAGGACCGGCTTTGGTAATAATTAAGGGTGTAAATGAACCGAATTGAGTCGAGTATTGAGTTGCTCAGATTTGGTTAACAAAATTTATCGAATATAAAATAAGATTTGATTGAGGCTCGTTTAACTACCGAATCGAGCACGATCTCAAATCGAGCCCGTGCAGTTTGAACTTTTCGAACTAATATGATCCGAGTATCAATTGAAAATTGCAATTTGAGAAATTTCGAGTAATTTATCAAACTTTAACATTTGCTCATATTTAAATCATTTATATTTCGAGTCGAGCTCGAATTGAACTTTTAATCAAATAAATACAATTTTAGCCCAAACTGTTTGCTCATTTTACAATCTTAGCAACCATGGGCAGGATTTAATTAACTGTACAATTACATATTGCAAATAGCAATGCTACTATCACATAAATACTTTCACATAATCTTCACATACACACACATACATACTGTGAGCCCCTGCCTGACGCGCAGGACCCCTACTATGTATGTGTGTATATGTGAAGGTTATATGAAAATATTTATGTGATAGTAGCATTATTTTATGTCAAATTGCTTACTAAATTAAATTATCGTTGAAGATTTTTGATGCCGAAAGATTTGGTTATGAGCTTCTAAATTTATCAGATTAGTTATCAGTGCAAGCAAATCAGCTTATTAATTAATTTATTTATCACTGAATATTACAGTTGCAGACGTGGACGGATGAATTAATATATTTAGAAAATCAATACAAATCTAAGTAATTATTAATTGACTAATTAATCTCTATAAACCCATTTTTAAGCGTAATATGACTGTATTAACAGTAGTTTTGACAGCGAACCTAACATGCGTCTATGTAATTAATTATATAACAGATTAACAGTAGCTAATACTACATTAATTAGTAGTTTTGACAGTGCATACTTATAAATTTAATCAAAATTAACCTAACATCTATGAAATTTTAGCTCCCCCAGTCCAATAACTTTACCTAATATTTTCCCAAAAAAAAAAGTATATTGTTTCCAGTAGTTATATCAATCAATTATTCATATATTTATATTAATTTACACACTACGACCGGGAGCGGAATCAGGAATTTATGTCGATGGCCAAAATATTTATAAAAAAAATACAAATTTAATATAATAATTACTTATATTTGTAAAAAAAAAATATTATTATACGTCAAAGTTGCTAGTAAGACTCGTATCTATCTGACACTATTTTAAGGTCACAAAAAACATTTTTATCGAACTTATAGTAAAAGGTTTGTCGATTTTTTCTTGTTTTACAAAAATTTGAGCCTATCTTTAAATAAAAAATTAAAATTTAAAAAGAAATAAAAGACTCATATTAGGAGTGTGTGTTATATTGATATATTGTTGTATATACTTTATCTATTCCAAAATATAGGGACTAGGGTTAATTATAACTTCTTAAAATTGAATTTGAGATGTTTAAAATTCAAAATTGAAATAAATTTATGTAATTATAGATAAATAATATAAAGATTGTAAACTAACTAATACCTACTACTAGCTAAAAAAAATTAAATTTTTGTTAAAGTTTAAATAAACCACATTATTTGTTAATCTTAAACAAAATAAAAATTAATTTTAAAAAGCTAAAATTAATTTAAGATTTTTTTAAAAAATTTAAAAATCGGACAGAGTCATGGCCACCCACCCCGACAATGGCAGATCCGGTTATCATGAAGTTAACTTCATGGTAAGTTGGTCAATTAACCAATACAATACTGACACACAAAAAGATATCACCTCCCGCCTGCGTGTCTACTCGCTCCAATAATCAAACCTTTTTTTTTTCAATTTAAAATGCACTCTTATATTTTTGATCATAAAAAAATGTGTTCGACATGGCCGGACATGTTAATATTCCAATTTGGCAACCAAATTAAAAACTAGTAGAGTGAAGATTCTCCTATGCATACAAGTACAAACTCTTTATTCCTAGTTTTGTTAGGGATTGTAAATTTGTAATTTTGGAGGTACAATTAGTAACTTAATTAGGTCAACTGAAATATACTAATAAATTATGAACTATAAACATCACCTTTAGCTCTAGCTCTAATTAAATTAAACAAATAAAATGTAAGAATCCAATATCCTAGTTGTATCTGGTCTTTATAGAGGACTACATACATACATGAATAAATAAGGATTTCTTGAGTGTGTTATCTTGTGAAGCAACTTGGGGTTGATTGGCTATTAGGATCCAAGATTAATTAGGTTCTATAATTTAAATACGACATTCTTATAATTCTCAACTTCTCCCTTTTGACTTTCTGTAGACTGAATTTGCAACCGTGTCAAAATTGTATTCTTATTAATAAAATAAGCAATGTTTTCACCACACGTCATCCAACTCGAAAAAATTACGAGATATCGAATCGAAAAAACTATCAAGTGAATGAGTCACTGGTTCAACCATTAACCAATGGTTGAACCGATGACATCATAAATATATAAAAATATATATTATAGTAATTAATAAAATTTTAAAAAATCTCATTTTTTATGAAATAAAATATAATAAAGTTGAATTATAATATTACTAAAAGTGATTAATTTTAATATTAAAAATTTTTTGACAAAAAAAAATATTAGAAACCGGTTCACTTCGGTTTACCTGTTAAACCACCGGTTTGACCGGTGATCAGCCGATTCTATTCGGGTTTTGATCAAACTGGTTCAACCGGGTTAAATCAAACCGGATATAGAACCGGTTCTCAATTCAACCGATTGAACCGGCTAGTCCGGGCTAGCCCGGTTTTAAAACAGTGAAAATAAGGCTAGCCCTTGTCCTTGAACCCGTGTACACAACAGATTTAGTGAGTATTAATTGATTATTTTAACTATTTATATTTATATTTATTAATATAAAAATATATTTGTTTGTGTGTGTATATATATATATATATATATTGAGGAGCAACGAGTGAGTAATTCATCTCGGTTGTTTATCATTTGAATTTCATATTATAAAAGTATATATAGTAATAATATTCTAATTATTACTTAAAACTGATAATTAATTAGCAGTCTTGGTCATCTATGGACTATGTAGTTTAAAGTAAGACGTGAATTTCATAGAAATGCATGAAAACAAATAATGTAGCCAGACCAAATAAATGTATAAGAATGCATGAAAACAAATACGACTTGTTGAAATGTGATTATTTGGGTTTAGTCAAGGTGTAGCCCAATTTATTTAATAGACCGAATTTGGTGTTGGCCCATATATATTTATTTTCTTATTTGGTGGGATAAGGAGATATAACTTAGGAAGGAAGCGATCAGTCATTACATGCAGTTATAAGGTGATTCTAAAAATGACGATTCTAAAAAGGACTACTTCTCCTAGTTGGATTCGGGTGGACGTGACTTCTATAAATACAACTACAAACAAGGGTTGGAGGGGACACAACATAGGAGATAACAAACGAAATAGAAGACAATTACATACAACACAAATACACAATTTGTACTCTCCTCATTATTATAGTGAATTTCTCTCCCTCCGTGGTTTTTTTCCAATTGAATTTTCACATAAATTCTTGTGTTCATATTTTATATCTCTTTGTTTATGTTTATGCTTATGTGAGCGTATTTAGTGAGTTCGATTTCACAATAATACAATCAATCGTTAGCGCTATTTTGACCTGCTATTTTAATAATTTCATCAGACGTGCAAAATCAGACGTTAACATAACTAATGAATTTTAAAAATAAACGTAGCCAGACCAAATAGACCAATCATGGACGCCTACTTTATATAGATTATACTTACCTGGCACAAAATAATTTTGTGTATAAATAATAATAAAATTAGCGTGCGAGAGAAATTAGAAGATTTCAGAGATAGAAATCAAAGTTATGTTTGTTTTCAAGTATTATACTTGGGATAAAATTATTAATCTCAAGTGATTTGTTTGTTTTTAAAATTAAGCTTGGGATTTAGTCCTATGATTATAAAATAGCTTAGGATGTGGGATTATATAATATCATCTCCTACCTGGTATTATAATCCCTACCATTTGAGATTAAAAATTGCTAGATAAAATTACCCCTAAACCTTTTTCTTAATATCCTATTCTATCATTTCCGTATATCAGTCGATCAATTTTTTCAAAATAATATATATTGATTATGTATATACCCCCACCCGCCCCACGCCCCCCGCCCCCTCAAAAAAAAAATTACTTATTATGTATACACCCCGCCACCCCCCCCCCCCCCCACACCCCCACTCAAAAAAAATATTTTTTGATTATGTATACACCCCCCCACCCCCCACCCCACCCCCCCACCCCACCCCCACCCCCACCCCCACAAAATTTAAAAATATAATATTTACTGATTATATACACCCCATCCTACCCCACGCCCACGCCCACCCCACCCATCCTACTCCACTCCACTCCACCCACCTCACCCACCCCACCCCACCCCACAAAATTTTAAAAAATAATATTTATCGATTATATATACACCCCATCTACCCTACCCCACGCCACCCCACCCCACCCCACGACCCCCCCACCCCCCACCCCACCCCACCCCACCCCACCAAAATTAAAAAAAATAATATTTACTAATTATATATATACACTCCACCTAACCCCACCCCACCCCAACCCCACCCACCCACCCACCCCACCCACCCCATAAAATTTTAAAAAAATAATATTTACTGATTATATATATACTCCACCCTACCCCCACCCACCCCACACCACTCCACAAAAATTAAAAAAATAATATTTAATGATTATATATATACACCCCACTCTATCCCACCCCACCCCACCCCACTCCACCCCACAAAATTTTAAAAAAATAATATTTACTGATTATATATACACCCCACCCCCTAAAAAATATAATAATATTTAATGATTATATATATACACCCCACCCTACCCCACCCCACCCCACCCCACCCACCCACCCACCCACCCTCACCCCCAACCCACAAAAATTAAAAAATAATATTTGCTAATTATGTATACACTCCCACCACGTCCCGTCCAACCCTGCCCCAACCCCAACCCCAACCCCAACCCCAACCCCCCACATCCCTCTTCCGTCGAAAAAATATTATTTACTGATTATGTATACACTCCCACCCCACCCCCCACCCCCTCTCAAAAAAAAATAATATTTACTGAATAATATAGCCACTTATTTAAAAGTTTTTAATTAATTTTTTATTTTTTTTGATGTATAAATAATTTTAAATTATAGTTTAAAATATGTTATTATTGGTAAGGGTATAATAGTCCAAACGATATTTTTTAATCCAATCCTTTAATTAATTCTGAAAAAACAAACATAATATGGGATTGTTTTAAGTTATCCCATGAATAATCCCATAAAAAATAAACATGTGACTATGATTATTTAATCCTAAGATTAATAGTTTTGGATTATAATCCTTGCAAACAAACATGGCCCAAGAATCCAAAATAACTATTCCAATTTGATCACCCTTAATAATATAGATATTTCTTTTTCATTTCACTACAAACATTTGCAATAAGTTTACTATTTTTTATTTCACACAAAAAAAATTCATTTTTATTTTAAGAAGTCAATTCAAAAGATCTTAAAATTAAAATTTGATATACTTTTTTATGTTTTAAAAATAATAATATTATTAGGTAATTTAATTACAATACTCACAATTATATTGATTAAAAATAGATGAATTCATATCAATTTAAGATTACAAAATGTCACAAATTGATTCAAAATTTCAAAACTTATTTTATTATTTAGAAAGAAAGTATTAATGAATCTTCGTCCAATTTTGGTGTCAGAGTTAAGCTTTCACCAACTTGTAAAAAATGTAACTACAATAATGTAAAAGTAGTTGTAAAAAATGGCTATATATTAGATCCATCGACAAATTTGAATATTTAAAATAATAGTTCCATACACATTATTATACATAAATAGATAGAAAAAGATAATGTATGAATTCTACCATTAAAATTATTAATAAGGTTTCTTAGTAATTCTATGTGCACAAATTGTTTACAAATAGTTGTGCATAAATTAAGAGAATTGATATTTTTACAAGTAAATTTGATAGTTTCATAAGATCCCCTTTCACATGAGGTGGATCTCACTTATTATTCATGTGAGAGATGAGTTTGTGGATGTAAGACCCTAAATTTTATGAATAAAAATTTAATTTTTTTTATATATTACTTTGAAATAGTAAGGTGTTAATTTGATAAATGTGATAAGTTATGGGAGATATGTGCAAATTTTACAAAGTAAGCAAGTGGTTATAAAATATTCGTTGTGTCGAAAAATATTTGTTTAGTCGAGTAATATTCTTTTTGTTGGAGAATATTCGTACGACGGCGCAGTCATTGGTGGACCCCACAACGGAATGAATGTTGGATATAGAAAGCGACAGAAATAACTTTTTTACAAAAATAACGGTAAAACTTTTACCGTTAAAACTGTTGAAATACCCGGTGGTTAAAATACAATAATACGCGATGTTGCACAGTGGCACACGGTATTGTACAGTAATTCTAATTATTGATTCTTACGTAAGAAGTCACTCATTCAATAATTGTTACAGTAATTACTGTTTAATATTTTATATTATTGTTCCAATAATTGCTACATTGATATTTTATATTAATGATTCAATAATTGTCATTGCACAGTAATTTAAATTATCAAATCAATAATTCATATTATTTGAATAATATTATTTGATAGCATTATTGACAATGTCTAGAAAGTTCTGCCGAGGAAAGGGATTAGGTTATATAATTGAGCGCCAATGAGGAGAAATCCTTATCGGAAAGCCCCTTATTTTCTGGGAACGACCTGGTTGTTAATATTGTAGTTCTGTAATATTATTTGTAAATAATTAATTGTTGATATATATGATAAGGAAATATTTATTCAATGTGAATTTAAACGGAATTTTTTTTTAGCATGTGACATTTGTTAAAAGTTGGTATTTTATCTTTTTCGATAAAATAATTCATTCAAATATATTATTATAATATTACATTATAGTAGTATGATGTGATTATATAATAGTCTGATTTTTATAATTTGAATGGTAACATTATTATAGTAAATTCATGGTATAAAAGTAAAATGAGGTAGAAAAGAACAAATTAAATTTAAATTCTTATGATGTAAGCAATGATGTCATCGGAACGATGAGGTAAGCAATGATGTCATCAGAACGATGAGGTAAGCAATGATGTCATCGGAACGATGAGGTAAGCAATGATATCATAGGATCGATGATGTCATAAATTATGGCGAAAAGATTATTTTACCCTTACTCTGCCAAGCCTATAAATAGAAGCTCATTTTTTCATTATTTCTTACCAATTCACTAAAGCTATAGAGAGAGAAAGTATAGAGAGAATAAGAAAGAAAAAAGAAGAGTATTCTGCTATTACACTAGTGCAGTATCCAAATTTTTATTAAGATAAGAGGTATTATTTCTTTTGTATTCATGAAGAGAGTTATTTTCTTTCAATACTCGTAAGGGTTGTTATTCCATTCTTTATTATTCTGTGAGAATAACATGTCTACGCGGACTATCGCATGCCTAGTGAATAACCCCTCGTATTCATTCTTTATTAAGTTGTGGAAATGATCTGTCTACGTGGACTACCGCATGACGGGTAAAAATCCATTTGCAGTGTCGTATATTGTTTCATTTCAGATTTCTAACTCTAAACTTACTACTGTAAGTATTGCTTCTATAATTCCTGAAATGATTAAAAAAAATTTGAGTTTTGCGCTTCATCTAATATCATTTCACTGGAATATTGGTCTGAACTTTTTTGTAAAATTTTGATCTTTTCATATTGGGATACTATTCATGAGTTACTATTCACGAGTTAATATTCAAGAGTTTCTATTGACAGTAAAAAAAATATTATTTTCTTTCAAATTATCTTTGATTGTATCCAAGTTTTGAACTTTATTTTTGAATTTTTGCTCCACAATGAATTATTATGGAGTATTCTTGAACTTGAATAAACTAAATTATGAATCCCTAATATTTGTCCTTTATCTCACTGGATTCGTTATTCGTATTATTTTTCATCATCCTCAGTCCTAAATGGTGATATAACTGAATATCTTTGGCCTGTAGTGCAAAGATTGATGATTACTTGATGAATATTTTTGACCTGTAGTGCAAAGATGAATGATTATCTGATAAATATCTTTGGCCCGTAGTGCAAAGATGGACAGGTGTTGAAATGAACATGACCAACTGATGATACAAATGAATATCTTTGGCCCGTAGTGTAAAAATGAATATTTGGTTCGAGATGTATATTGATTGATGTTACAGGGATAAAATATTGATGATGAACTTTTGAATCATAGAAGATAGCAGACTTCATTCTCTACTTAACTCTTCTAATGAATTGTTATTTCCGCTGCAGTTATTGATCTAAAATTTATTGTCTATAATATTTTATCTGATTTGTTGACGACTAACGATAATTTATTTTTCATTATCTTAGTCATAATATTTTTTACTGGGCTAGTTGAGCTCACCCTTTTCTTCCATTGTTCTCTTCAGAAAATGAGAATATCGCGTGGACTAGTCGGAAAACAGTGTGATGATCAGAGTTAGATTTGTAGAAGTCCTCACTATTCTATAAAATAGTGGGACAATAATTGTAATGAATAAGGAATGAATTTGAGTGTTTATATTTCGTATTATATACGATTTGTATCGAAACTCATAGTTTGTGTGGTCGTATTTTACACGACTGTATATTATAAAGATTGTATTTGATTTCTGTACCATATATTTGGCGACTCAGAATGGGTTGAGTATTGAACCTATTTTGAGGGCGGCACAATGAAACTATCAAATTTACTTGTAGAAATATCAATTCTCTAAATTAATATATACTATTATATATGTCGTATGTTGAATAATGGGAAAATGATATAAGGAATTACTAAATCTTATCAATAATTTAAATAGTAAGACCCATATACAGGGGCAAATTCACGTTGGAGGATGTGAGGTCAATTGATCCCACTGGGAATTTTTATTTTATTTTATAATATATGATAAATTTAGAAGAAATTTAAGTGTAATGAACAAATTGACCCTACTGAAACTTTATAAGTTTTTTAATATACGTGGTCAAATCGATTTTTTTTATAATTTTCTCAATTTCATATTACTTCTATTTCTTGATGTATGCATCTTCCTTTAATATTTTTAAAATAAATAATAATCTAATTTATATTATTTTTATAACATAAAAAATTTAAATATTTATTTACGATTAGAAAGGCGTATTAGAGATTAATAAGGAGTGTGTATATTTATATAATGTTATTACTTATTATATTTATAATATTGTAACAAAATACATATTTTACATATATAATCGACTAAAAAACACAAAAATTGTCTAAAAAAAATTGGCTCGGGGCGCTGCTCTCGAACTCACACCAAATTATTTATAACATCACAATATTTTGACCCCACTAAATAAAAATTCTGACTTCGCCACTACGCATATACTATTTCTCTCCCTCTATTTGTGCATAATAATTTGGGTATAATTTGTGCACATATAACTGCTTCGTGAGATAATAATGTTTGTATATGTTCCCTTGACCTTCTCCCTTCCTCGGAATGGATAAAAGATTAATGAATTGATTTAAAAAGGTAAAAGAAAGAAAGAAAAGAAAAGCCCTTTATGAGATAAACTATCTTGAAGCAATATATATATATATATAATTTCCTTCAGTTGAGAGATCCCTCAAATAGTATTATTTGAGGGATGGGGAGCTCAACCGTTAGATCTATTTTAATGACTTTATGTAGTTGAGATTGTTTTACATCTTTTAACTTTTTTTCACACTCTTGGCCCACCACAAACTCCACTTAGGTTTTCTTCAGCAATCTCAGCCACATAAAGTCATTAAAACAGATCCAACGGTTGAGCTTCCCATCCCTCAAATAACCTCAACTGAAGGGGACTATATATATATATAAGAGACGGATCAATGACACTATATTTTTTACACAATTTTTTATTCTTGAATTTGAATACTCTTAATGGCTAAGATTAAAGCTGATTTTTAATTTATACACTATAACAACCTATATACATGCATATATTATCATAATATTGGTGATAAATGTATGTACACGTATCCTCAACTTAAAGAATATATAAGGTTCACTCTCTCTCTCTCACACACACACAAACACACACTTCCTTATGCTGCATGCATGCCTGCCTGCAGGTTTTAGCTTCATATCTTTGTTAAGTGAGATCTGAAGGTAACATATTATTTACAACTTTTCTAAGAAGGGAATTATATATTTTCATGGAGTTCTTCCGTTTTGCTGCACGGACTTTATAATTAAAATGAATATTTAGAAATTGAAAGCCCAATTTTTCTTTTCATCTTGAAAATGATACTACATCCGTTCCAAAATTAGAAATATATTTTAACCTTTTAAAGTCAATTCGCGAAATTTTAAAACTCAAAATTTCACTAGGGACCGCAATGAGGCGGGGCGAGGGTGGGGATTAAACATCCCACCCTCATCTCCGGCCTTAAAAAATTTCTCCATATGTGCCTCATTTTTCACTGGAATTAAATTTTAATAACCATTCCCATCCCCATTGGAAATTTATATCACCACAGGGATTAATATTTTTGTGAATTTTTTAAACATAAAAAAACAATTTTAGTTATATTTACAATAACACATACATGAAAAGTAATCATTTTTTAGTATATACATGATAAAATTAAGAAAAATCAAATAATTTTAATAATATATATACACACAAGGACATATATTTTAATTATGTAATATATAATAGTATAAATATTAATTTAATTAATGTATAACTATTTGAGGGCGGGGAAAACAAATACTATCATCTCTTCTCCATTCCCATAAATAACATTTGGTGATTCCCATATCCAATCAGAATCAAAATTATTGTCCCCGGCCCATTCAAGCTAAGGATTGATTAATTAAATTAGATTTCCTTCAGATGTTCATAATTAGAAGGTAAGAATATACTTCTGGCCTACGTGTCTAAAATCAAATCTTGTTTGACTCGTTATAAATATTTTACAAACTGTTAATGTGACATACTCTACATCAGCATATTGATCAACAAATTATTTCAATGTAATCTTCGGCCCCACATAAAAAACTGAGGTGGATTATGCCACATCATCAGTTTGTAAAATATTTGTAGAATAATTTGTGGCTGTAACGTTATTCTAAAAAAATTATACTTTTAGTCATCTTTTTGAGAATAGAGGGAGTATGAGTTAATTTAGTTGTGCATGGTAAAAATATAAAAATAATTAATCATCCAAAATAATATTAATAATTACAAAATTTATTGTTTTCAAAAATTAAATAAATCACATCAAGTTTAGATTTAAAAATATCTCGAATTAATTTTTTGAAAAAAAAACAAAAAAACATGATCTTATAATATTTTAGAAAATGGGAGTATAAATTTTATTTTTAAAATTTAATAGATATATTTTAAAAAGAATTAATAGGTGTACTATAGTAATTGTATTAATTTCTCAATTTCTTTTTTTTATTTTAAAATACATCTTTTACTGTCGATAATATAAAATAACGCAATGTTGTTAAATTTACAATCACAATTTTTGTTGGCATACTATTTCTATTGAACTAGTGTAACAGATTTGTATGATTTCATCCTTCTTCATTAAAAAACAATCATTATATAACTTTAGGAATAAATTAATTTTATTTAATAATATTAAAATTATAAATAAAACTCTAGAATGAAGTAGTAGTAGAATTTATGTAAATTGCATATATGGACTTGCCCAATATAGTGCTGACACGCAGGCAGAGAGATCACCCTCCCGTCTGTGTGTCAGCACCGTATTGGATATTAAGTGAACTTATCATGAAATTCACTTTATGCTAACCGGATCCATAAAGACTACCCATCTTTGAAAGTGAACTATTTTAAATTAAATCGAATACTACCTCCGTTTCAAAATTACAGATATATTTTGACTCAAATTACGAAATTCTAAAATTCAAAACTGATATAAAATTATTAATTTAGTGTTAATAAAAATAAATACAACAATTGTAAACTAGCTATAAAACACTACTGACTATCATATTTGTTTTTTTAAAAAATTTAAACAAAATTATATCAATTATGAGTTTTATAATTTGACAAATTAATTTAAAAAAATTAAAATATATTTCTAATTTTAGAACGTTGAGAGTATGAATTACAGGTTAACCTTGGCAGGTGGCATCACTTGGAAGCGAAGTAACGTAAAAAAGTGGTAAGTTAAGGCTCATTTTTTGTAATTATTTTTGTTTCAAGCAACTCTTTTTGTAATATTTTCATATTCTAACACTAAATTAAATAACATTTTTTCTGTTCTATAAAAAGATTAAAGATGTTCGTTTAGTAGATTTTTGTTTTTTAAAAAAGAATCTAATTTTTGAAAATATTTTAAGTTTAACATCATTAGTAAATATATAATCATACCATAATATTAAACGTAATATTTTTAAGAGTATACATTGACATAAATAAATATATTCTTCTTATTTGAAAATTTATATATAGGACGAGCGGATAGTATTAACTAAAAAAATTGTACTGTATTTTTAATTAAATAATACTATAGACACAAATTCTATAAAAAATAACGTGGGATATAATATGCAAGTATTTGATGTTCATATTTTTAAGAAGATTTAATTATTATGATAAGTCCAAATATTTACTCATCATATATATATATATATATTTACGTGTCATAATTTTTTGTAGATCTGACAAAATTAACCCAAGTCCGCGGGTTGGGCTGGCCCGCCCATCACGGAGTCGGGCTTTAAGTTTCACATTTTTAGTCCATCAAAATCTGTACCGTTTTGGTCCGATCCGTCGATGACCTGACCCGTTTGGGCCAAGTCCAGAAATGTATCAAAATGTAGGCATAAATTAGTCCAAGCCGGAGGCCGGGCTAGCCCGCCGGTCACGGGCCGAATTTTGGACTTCACTTTTTTATCCCATTAAAATCTAGGCCATTTTGATCTGACCCATTTAGACCTGCCCGACCCGTTTGTCAAGTCTAATTTTTTTGTGTATAATTTATATTCACATTATTTATTTTTTCAATTTGTTGTCGTGTATATAAAATAGTCAAACCACTCAAACACAACCATATCCCACCATTTTTTTTACTCTTTTAAATTCGTTATTATCGTGTATGTATATAATAAAGTCAAACCACTCAAACACACCCATATCCCACCTAAAAAATGAATAAAAAGCCCGGGAAAACTTGATTTTATGGGGCCCACGAAACAAATACTTCACCCACAAAGCACAAATCCCCTTCGTGGTTTAAAAGCCAATTAATGCTTGTGGGCCCCACTAACTTCAATTGGGCCCACTAATCTCTCACGCATATATATATATATATATATATATATATATATATATATATATATTAACGAAGGAGTAATTTCGTTTTTCTTTAGTTGCAGAGAAGAGAGAGAAAGGGAAGGTGGGTTTTAATGGCGGCGAGGTTTTTGTCATTAACGTGTATAAGGCCGAAGAGTCATGGAGATTTATCGCCAACTCCACATTACCCATCCATGCCCAAGTACCCTAAAGGGGTTTCAATGTCATCGGAAGAAGAGAAATTGATTCAAGGATCGGAGGCAAAAGCTCTGTTCTCCGTCATCGGAATGACTTGCTCTGCCTGCGCCGGATCCGTCGAGAAGGCCGTGAAACGCCTTCCCGGTATCAAAGAGGCGGCGGTGGACGTGTTGAATAATCGAGCTCAAGTCATGTTTTACCCCAGCTTCGTTAATGTAAGCTTGATCAATTTTTCCCGATTATTTGGTTAATTGATTGGCATATAATCTTATTCTGGTGTTTTTGATTATTGGGTTGTGATTTTGTCTGATTAATTAGTGATAAATTTGTTTATCTGGGCGTGGATTGGATTCCGAAAGGTTTGCATGCAGTGTTTGTATGAATTGGTAGAGTTGAGTACTAATTCAGTAGAGTTAGAAGAAATGAATTTTTTTCAAATTATTATTCTAGTTAATTTGCTGGATTCTAAAATTCAAATTGTTACGTCACTCTTTTTTAAGCAATCTATGATATTAACTATTGCATTAATAAGAATCAATTAAATTTACACCAATTTTGAGTTTTAGGATTTCACAAATTTTGTGTTTTAGGCTTTCACAAATCGACTAGGATTTTTTTTTTTCAAAATGAGACTATGTTTTGAACAAGAGGGGGTATTATCTTAGAAAAGAAACAAACTTTACTTTCTTCAACCTCTTTGTCTCTTTAGTGAGGATTTCGGTGTTGTAAATCTTTTTTTCTCATTAATTATATATCTTTCATGATTTTATAAAATCTTTTATACTCTATGTAAATAGATATGATATGTATGAAAGAAATTTAGAATCCTTCAGTTTACAATTTCATTCTTAATATTTGCAAAATTTGCAAATGGGATTTTTTTTTTTTGGGGGGGGGGGGGGGGGAATGGAGGGAGCAATATTTAGTAGCATAATTTTCTGTGAATCCTTTAATTTAGCTGGAGTTTTGTTTAAAACAGCCAAATACTGCTTTTCTTATTCCACCCTTATCTAACTAATTACATATGGATTTCTATTCTTAGTCATCTTAATTCATCTTGTTGCCAAGTTTAGAAGCAATAGAGAACCAACATGGAATATCATTTCCTTTTTGTGGTCAACATTCTCCACTCATGTTTTCCATCTTTCTTTATTAGAGTGTGTTTTAACTTTTTCTCTAGGATTACAGAAGAAGAAAATTCTTGTTATTTTACTTTGGTTGGACGTATGGAGTAAGGGTGTTGTAAATATATTTCGTCTGGACCTCTTCTGTGGCATTAATGGGGCTATCAACAATCTTTAAAAAAAAGAAACTGGTCAGGCTCAAAATTTAACCCTTTGAGTTCTAGTTCATCTTTTCCCGCACCCACAAAGGATATAAAGTTCGACAAGTATTTTTTTTCCTCTTGATCGTTGTCCAGATTGAAGCTATGTTAGTATAGCAGGATACGCTGCCTTAATTTAATGGTTATGTAGGCAACAAATTATTGGTAAAGTTGAGTACTATAAGGAATAGAACCTTTTTTTCAAAATTAAGAACAATTAAGGAGACACTAACTTGTTAAATTTGTTCACTCTTTGACATCTTGGAGATGAATAACAAGGAATTATTTTCATAAAAATAAAAATATTTTATTTGGATAAGACTAAACTTCTAAGAAACAAAGAATACTTCACCTCTTCTTATACTCAAATACAGCTTCATATATGCCATGCACATTACACTGTAGGCATCTCAAGTTATGCATGACATTCCCTTTGGAACTTCACAGGTTCCGAATAATAGAAATAACATCTTTGTGGTTGTGATACTAGTATATTTTCTAACTGATGTTGCAGTGAGAATTGGTAAATCTTTATGCTTAAATTTCAAACTGGGATTGTTTGGGAAAGTTGGATTATTTACTTCCACTAACAAAACAAGTAGTTCACTTGTTTGTAGTTCACAGAAAGCATTCTTTATTCTTCTTATACTGTATGTTGTGATCCTTTTGCTTCTCAGCTGCATGATCATTATGTATGTTGTTTTTATAGAAGTGTTCATAGAAAACTTACCGTTGTTATTTCACTATGAGCAGGAGGAAACAATCCGTGAGACCATTGAAGATGTTGGATTCGGAGCCACTTTGATTAAAGAAGAGATTACTGATAAAGTCACACAAGTATGCCGAATCCTCATCAAAGGAATGACGTGCACTTCTTGCTCCACGACTGTTGAATCTGCTTTGCAGGCTTTACCTGGAGTGCAGAAAGCCCAAGTTGCATTAGCAACTGAAGAAGCTCAAGTCCAGTATGATCCAACAATTGTGAGTCACAACCAAATTTTGGAGACCATAGAAAATACTGGGTTTGAGGCCATATTGATTAGTACAGGGGAAGATCGTAGCAGAGTGGAACTAAAAATTGATGGAGTTAGAACAGATAATTCTATGAGAATGATTGAAAATTCTCTTGAAGCACTTCCAGGAGTTGAAGATATAGAAATTGATCCTGAGCTCAAAAAGTTTTCTCTTGCTTATAAAGCAGATTTGACAGGACCTAGAAATTTTATCCAAGTCATTGAGTCAACTGGATCCGGCCGTTTTAAGGCAATGATATTCCCGGAAGGAGGAGGCGGAAGAGATGCCCATAAGCGACAGGAAATTAAGCAGTATTATAGATCCTTCCTATGGAGTTTGATTTTTACAATTCCAGTATTCCTAACATCCATGGTTTTCATGTATATCCCTGGAATCAAGCACGGATTGGATACGAAAGTTATCAATATGTTGAGCATCGGCGAGCTTCTGAGGTGGATACTGGCTACTCCAGTGCAGTTCATTATTGGCAAACGATTTTACACTGGCTCCTATAAAGCTGTACGCCATGGTTCTGCAAATATGGATGTTTTGATTGCATTGGGAACAAATGCAGCCTACTTTTATTCAGTCTACTTAGTGTTGAGAGCTGCTACTTCTCCACATTTCAAGGCCACAGATTTCTTTGAGACGAGCTCAATGCTCATTTCATTTATTCTCCTTGGGAAATATTTAGAGGTTTTGGCAAAGGGAAAGACATCTGAGGCCATTGCCAAACTTATGAATTTGGCTCCTGATTCAGCAACGCTGTTAACCCTTGATGGTGAAGGAAATGTGATGAATGAGGAAGAAATAGATAGTCGGTTGATCCAAAGAAATGACGTGATTAAAATCCTTCCTGGGGCAAAAGTAGCTTCAGATGGTGTTGTCATTTGGGGACAAAGCCATGTAAATGAGAGCATGATCACAGGAGAAGCCCGTCCAGTGGCCAAGAGGCTGGGCGACACAGTGATTGGGGGCACTGTAAATGAGAATGGGGTGTTACATATCAAGGCAACACGAGTAGGATCAGAGAGTGCCCTTTCGCAGATTGTTCGACTTGTTGAGTCAGCACAGATGGCGAAAGCTCCAGTCCAGAAATTTGCTGATCGCATTTCCAAATATTTTGTGCCTATGGTATGTTTTTTTTATGCTTCCTACCTATGAAAATTGTGTCAAGTACACCGTATAATTGAACTAATGGGTTCTTTGTCTTTGATAATGAATTGATATTTCTTCAGGTTATTGTTTTCTCTGTTTCCACTTGGCTCGCATGGTTTTTAGCTGGAAAATTTAACAGCTACCCAAAATCTTTGATTCCTTCTTCCATGGATAGCTTTCAGCTTGCTCTCCAGTTTGGCATTTCTGTCATGGTCATAGCCTGTCCATGTGCTCTTGGCTTGGCAACTCCAACAGCTGTAATGGTTGGAACGGGTGTGGGTGCCTCTCAAGGCGTGCTTATTAAAGGAGGCCAGGCCCTAGAAAGTGCACATAAGGTCAGCATGTCACACTAACCTTGTTATTTGCTAGTAATTTGTGATGAAATTTAAAAGATTTCAAGAGTCAGATATATACCTTTTTGCGTGTTCAAAACTAATCACCAAGTCTTTTAGGAGACTATAAAAGTTATTTGATTCATTCAGTCACATTCTTGTAGGTGAACTGCATTGTCTTTGACAAGACTGGGACTCTCACAAGGGGCAAGCCACTGGTTGTTAACACGAGACTCTTAAAAAATATGGTACTTCGAGAATTTTATGAGTTGGTTGCTGCGGCTGAGGTAGGTTTTGGTGTTCAGGGCTTTCATAACTTTGTAGTTTGCACTATCTTTTGCTATTAGATACATCATGGACATTCTAAAAAAGTAAAAGTTGGTCTGTATAATTCATTGAAATGAATTTAATCTACAATAGTAGTGTAGATTGAGGACTCACAAGGGAATTGCATCATGTTTGTCACACAATACGCAACAGGAACAAAGAAGAAATGAAGACAAAAGCATGATTGATTGCTAGACCAAATAGTTTTTTGTTATGGTTTCTTGGGTCCACCAAAAGTTCATCCACTTTTTCCTCCTTCAACCATCTTTCTGAAGATTACCTCAGAAAAAATCATAGAAATATTATTGCTGTGTTGAACTCTTGTATCAGGTAAACAGTGAGCACCCCTTGGCGAAGGCAATTGTGGAGTATGCCAAGAAATTCAAAGAAGATGAAGTAAACCCTGTTTGGCCAGAAGCTGGAGATTTTGAATCCATAACTGGCCATGGTGTGAAGGCTATTGTTCGGAATAAAGAGATAATCGTGGGAAACAAGAGCTTGATGTTGGATCGCAACATTGATATTCCAATTGATGCTGAAGAAATGCTAGCAGAAGCTGAAGGGATGGCTCAAACTGGGATTCTTGTATCTATAGATGGGGAGCTGGCCGGAGTTCTTTCCATATCTGATGCATTGAAGCCTAGTGCTCGTGACGTCATTTCTATTCTGAAATCTATGAAAGTCAAGATTATAATGGTGACAGGTGACAACTGGGGAACTGCCAATTCCATTGCCAAAGAAGTTGGAATTGAGACCGTCATTGCAGGAGCCAAACCTGAGCATAAAGCAGAAAAAGTGAAAGAATTACAGGTAAAAACTTGAAATGCTTGCAACAGAAATAAGTTCACCCACTGCATGCATGTGTTATCGGCATGAACCAATTTGCCCCAGTTTGACAAAACCCGATGTTTGCTTGAGCATGTATTAGTCTATTAGCCATGTTTAACATCTGAGTAGTTCTACATGCACAAATAGTTGCGCACAAACAGAGAGAAAAAGTAGTATTAGGGTCCTACCATTTAAATTATTGATGAAGTTCATAAATTTTTTACATTATTTTTTCACTATTCAATACATGGGGTATAGTGTTTATGCACATAGAATTACTCTTAACATCTCTGATCTCCACCAAAGCTGTATAATTTGAAAACATCCCCTTTTTTGACATAATATATTTTGAGGGTGACTTTTATTCCTAATAATGCTAATATGTATATTTTCACGGCAGGCATCAGGATTTACCGTGGCAATGGTGGGAGATGGAATTAACGACTCGCCAGCCCTTGTGGCTGCAGATGTTGGAATGGCAATTGGCGCTGGCACAGACATTGCCATTGAGGCAGCTGACATTGTTCTTATGAAAAGCAACTTGGAGGATGTGATTACTGCCATTGATCTTTCCAGGAAAACCTTCTCCAGAATCCGTCTGAACTACATATGGGCTTTGGGTTATAATCTCCTCGGAATTCCGATTGCTGCTGGGGTCCTTTTCCCATCCACTGGATACCGCTTGCCACCATGGCTTGCCGGAGCTGCAATGGCGGCCTCATCGGTGAGTGTTGTTTGTTGCTCTCTCTTGTTGAAGTATTACAGAAGACCCAAAGAGTTAGATTCACTTGAAATAGGAGGGATAACTGTTGAGTGAATTCACGCATTGTGTATATATATGTAGAACTAGTTCTACTGGCATTAAGCTTGGGTTAATATGCCTATATATCTGTTCAAATAAATTTTGTAAAGAGAGTTGAGTGAGTTTGCTTTTCATTATATGTACAAATGCTAGCTTGAAGCTAAGAAGTTTCCAGTTCTGTTTTATGCTGTATGGCTATTTTTAATATATGTTTCCAGATAACTAATGGTTTGGATTGAAAGAATGGAATAAATACATTTTAGTTGGAATAAGTTATGTCATATGTTCTCCCTCCTCCAAAGAACCAAACACAGCTTTTTTTCCATTCCAATTGCAATCAAACACAATTTTTTTTCATTTCATATGAATGAGTCATTCCATTCTCATCTTCATTATTCCAATTCAAACGTAGAGTAGGATAAGGGTATGAGGTCTTGTATGGGAAACCCTGTGCTTAGAAGTGAGCATTCAATTATAACTTAACCGAAATTGCTTATTCGGTTATAATCGAATATCGAAATTATCATATTTTTAATATTTGAACAAAAAAAATTAAATTATAGAATAATCAAATTATCGAAAGCATTGAATATCGATTATTTTGGTATATAACCTAAATTAAAATCCATTTCCATCAAATAAAAATTTTCATTTCAATTTTTTTTAACAATAGAGTTTTCAAGCAATCATCTACCGCAACTCACAACCAATAATAACTTATAAGCTAAGAAAGTCTAGTTTAATTATTTAATACTAATCTTTTTAAATTCCTAAGCCGGTTATTTGAATATCCGAACTATGTAACTTTCAACACCGGACACTGAATATTTAAACGGTTATAATTGAAAAAAAATCAAATATCCAAATAACTGAAATAATTCAGTTAAAAAAATTATGATTTGATTCGGTAATTTGATTTTACTCATTTTTTGCTCAATCAGAGTTGATCGTCACCAAAAATCTCATTAGCTACTTAATTTTCATTAATACACTCACAATTATTATAGACTACTTAACAGTATTTTTTCCTTTTCTAAATTTCATAAATAAGATTTTTTTGCATGTGTCAAATTCAATCAAGTTCGAATTAAACTTATTATTTTTTAAAAAAAAAATTATGAATGAATTAACTTAGTTTTAAATTTTAAAATTTTACTTGAAAAATTACAAAAATGGGACTCCTTTGTTGAACACAACGAGTAAGAGAGAGAAATGGAGGAGAGAGCAAGAGCTCCGGGAAGGATTATACTCGCCGGCGAACACGCCGTCGTCATGGATCTACAGCCATTGCTGCCTCCATTGGTATTTATACTTGTCTCTCCTCGCTTTTCTGGTCCTTCTTTTACGCATTTTAGTACTTTACACACATTTGTATGTGTTTATGGGTTTCAATTAAACACTGCTTCCTGAAATTAGTGACTTGAAAATTACCTATTTGAGATTTTGAATGAATGTTGTTAATTGCTTTTCCGATGATTATTCTAGCTTACTTTGTTGATTTTACTCGAGCTATGATTTGAAGATATCCTATATTGTTTTGATGGAAATTATTCCATTTTAATCAAGGAATTACTGAAATACTGAGTATTTTAGGGTTGGGGACAAATTATTTGGAAAAAAAGTTCTTATATTGTTTGACTTTTATGATTAGTGAATAGTTATGTTATCATTGTTGGGATTAATGAAGTTGATCCTTTGAAATGCTTAATTTAGAAGATGTAGCTTTTGTCAGTTTATGATTCTACAAAAAACTGGAGCAAGAATTTGTTTACCTTAATTTATAAACCGAATACAGTGTTTTTAGGCAACTGGTTTGTTTATTCCTATAAAAGTTTGAAAGATTCCCTTGCATTATTTTTTTCATCATTTCATGTTTATAGTTTGAAGAGATGTATAATGAGAATGTTCATGTTAAATGGGAATGCTCTGTACCTTAAGATGACAACTTAAAGACATTGTGCTATTTCATTTCTTTTGATAGACTAGTGTTTAATGGCAGTGAAGTCATTTTTGTACATAAGCAAATGAAACCAATTATGTGAATGTTAGGTGTGAAATTAGATGGATTTCATATGGTTGGGAATTACAAATACGCGTGGTGATATAGGTTATTTTCTTATGATTGGGGATCATAAATAAGGCCTTGTGGTATTAGTGGTGGTTTCTATTTAAGGTGGAAAAGTAGTGTAAGTCTGGTGGTGAACAGAAAGACTTCTAGTCTTTTTTTATATTTCAAAATGAAAAGTGGGCTTGGTAGATTATGGAAGGCCTCATTTGTTTATGGCAATCCCGAATATAGATGTAGAAAGGTGCAATGGCAAAACTTGGCCAGCTCAATTCATCTAAATTCTATGCCCTGGTTAATTTGAAATTGAATGATATTGTAGGGTATAGGGAGAAACAAGGGAGCTTGTTTTAAAAGACTACCTCATTAGAAATTTCCAGGATTTCCTCAATAGGAGTCAAATTTATATCTTCAATCTCAAGTTGCATCAATCCAGAACTGCATGGCCCCCTTCTGAAGCTGATTTTGCATAAGAATTCCTGAATAGGCCAGTTAATCTTAAAGGTATATTATGTATGCTTGTTATAGACTGACAATATCTGAAAGTTCGCTTACTTTGCAGTTTGCACCCTGAATTTTCAGATTGAGAGACTTTTTTCGGATTGGATTTACCTTGTGAACTATTCTGTCTCGCTATACACCTCCTCTATTCAAGGGTGCGTTAGTTACTATTCGAACTTCTGATTTAGTTCCTCTTTTGTGCAAGATCTAAACTTGCTATCTCTTGGATCAGGCTTGGGTTCATTTGCCACATCCTATGCCTCTGGTCTCTGAGCTTCCTGGATTGGATTGTTTGATTCTATAAATCTGGACTATAGCCGCTAAGGTTGGTTAATGTTTGGAGAAAGCAAGATGAGTTGGTGAACAAGTGTGAGTTTGAAGGTGAAAAGTTAACCAATGGGAAACCATTTGAGATAGACTACACTATCAGCACATTAGGTATGTGATCTTCCACGACACTAATTAGATTTTTAAAATAAATCATTTGTCGTTTTTCAGAAAGGTCATGAGCCTTAAGTTCTGGAAACAGTTTGAAATTTTGCAACGTATTAAAAACGAGTTTTATTACTTATTAATCAGTGGCATGTTAATTGTTATGTTAAGACAAAGAATGAGAAAGGAAAAAGTGCAACAGGTGTATGAATGAGTTAAAGATTCCCTGCACATGCATTTTCAACCGTACAACTTTTGTGGAAGATGCATATTAAAAACGAGTTTTATTACTTATTAAAAACTAGCTTTATTACTTATTTATCATTTTGTTTCAACTTTTGTGCAGTAGACCCCTATATATTGCTACATATGTTGTTGTTGTGTTTCTGATTATTATAATCAATATCATGGTCTTAATTTTATCTTAAAACGTAACTACCATATGATTAGCTGAGGTCACATTATCACATGGATACGCAGGATGAGAATAAGTGGATCATTTTTTACAAGTCCCAACTTCTAATAAAATACTATGAGGTAGTACAAAAATGGATAAATTAAAAAGGTAAGTAGCCAAGAACTACTACTACTACTATATATAATCAATCATACATACATACAAGGTGAGTCCATACAGAACTGTTACCATATGTAGGTTGGTTGGTTGGTTGGTGGTTGAGATGTTGGGTCATTATTGGATCAATAATTATCTGCTTTATATAAAAAAAAAATCTAGTATTTATTTAAATATATTAAAGCCATTTCAAAATAATATATACATAAAAATGTTTCCAAGAAATGGCAACCATTTGAAGGAAATTAATGATATATAATATATTCTAGAAAATCAACTGCTAATGATGGAAAGCATATAGATTTCTACCAAATTGAGTCCATGCCCTTGCGTAATCTTAGCTTTAACTAGGGACAAATGGTGAGTGGGACAGTGATATAGAAAATATTCGTGCACTAAATTGTAAAGCTAAAAGTATTAGCCTGTGAGGGATAATGAGAGGGCAAGAGTGCTGGAAATCGCAAAACTCCCTCTGTTTCAGAGTTTACTTTTAAAGTCATTTTGAGACATTTTGGCATTCAAAAGTAACAAAATTCAGTAAAAATGGTTTCTTATAAAAAATCATTCGTTCTTGTGATGGTTAAAAAATAAGAGTAATTGATTGCAAAAGTCACCAATCACGTTCAGCTGTTTTTATAACTGGGAATTAATAGGTTCTCAAGTTATTCATATAGCTACTGGCTATAATTTCAGTGCATCATGATGAATCATATATGCATGGAAGTTCAAATTATTTATCTGCTATATGCATGGAAGTCCATATCTGCTATATGCTGTGTTTTTAGCTCTTTTTCACCCACACCTGAACCTATGAGGTCCCTATATACAACTCATTCACAGAATAAGCAGAAACACAACAACAACATATGTAGCAATGTATTGAAATGGTTGCGGTACGACATGGAAATAGATTCATACTGCTCAATGTAATTTTTATCAAACACAAGAACAAGAGTATTTCTGGAAAGTATTGTTTATTTACTAATGCATCTAATGCATGTAGGCAGCTAAATATTTGTGTAACGGGAAGCAATATTATCAAGTTCAGGTGCATTAGCACGATCAAGTTAAATATTCTGCTCGTAACATACATTGATAACTCAATAAATTCAAGAAAAAGTGATAAAATAGCAACTGTATCAATCAAATTCCCTAAAATACCAACAATTAAAATCCCTACAATGGCAATATATAACAAATAATATACCATTAATTAAAATACCTAGAGAGACTGATGATATCCTAATATATTTTGTTCAAATTATGATGCGAGTGATCAGGAGGTGTTGATGCAGCAGCCTTGATTTGATATATTTTCGCTGGCCTTGTTTTGTTGTCTGTTAATTCCTGTCAATTTCTTTGGACAGCAAGAGCAAAGCTTATGGTATTGGATTCGACTCGAAAAGACCAAATCTGAACTGTCATGCCCTCTTGGAGTCTATTATCATTCCAAACAGTATTCCAATCAGTCACCAACACATACACTGAGGTTTTAGACATTGGCCAACAGGTGAAGTGCAGAGTATTATATTCATGCATGCCAGGGTCTATCAAATTCACTCGTATATGCCTATTGTATTGCAGCCTTGTCTTCTCATCCTCTGTCAGAAAATTCTCAAGAAACTGGCGGTTGATTCTGGTGTGCGGCATTGACAGACGATTGTGGCTAGAGCTCAAGTCAGTCTTTGTCAAAGCCTTTTGTATCACAAACACTGGTGGCGCGGCCAAAGTAACACCACCCAAGACATGACTATCAATGTAATTCTTCAGTTCTTGAGGCAAGTCTAGGGGTGACTGGATAACTGGTACCTTAAGAGCATATTTCCTGAATTTTTTCTTCTCTTTTTTCCTTGTTTCAGCCTCTTCTTCTTGGAGATAATCGCAACCCCGTTTCTTGGATTTAATTCCTGGGTTCTGCTGGTTCATATTCTCGAAGCAATCTTTTTCCATGGCGGCCAAAGAATGAGAAGATTGATTACCCAATTCGGTTTTGAAGTTGAAGGGTAGTGGCGTCTGACACTTCATAAATAATAATGTTTTTGCCGCAAGTATGGCCAGAGGACACGATCTTTTCTTTTTTGGCACAAGCACCGAAAATGGCAGAACAGCTTGTCGTATTTCTTCTCCAGTACTTCTCTCCTCCTCCTCTGTTCTTTTTAGGCCTTCAGAATCCATAAGTTCCAACCCACCGTGATTATTCATTTTTTTCTCCATAAATTCTTGACCATCAACAGAACTCATCATCGTCATCAACAACTTTCTTGAACTTAATTCTTCTTTATATGCTTCTACTAATACCAAAACTATTCTTCTTCTTCTTCTGAATATCCCCTGTTATATATACTAGTAGTACTTAACCAGTATATATGTATGTATATGTGTATATAATATATTTACTTGATGCACAAGTTCTATGTAAGAGAGAGAAATTCAGTTATTAGTTATGTGAAGTGGGTTTTAGAGAGAGAAAAGGAGAGTGTTTATGTGAAGTGGGTTATAGAGAGAGAAAGGGAGAGTGTTTATTGGGTTTTATAGGAATCCTAGATTCACTCAGTACCGTTAACGTTAAAAAGATTTTGTATAATTGTATGTGTGTATATTCAAGTAGCAGTCCACATCAAAAGATACATACAAGAGGAGAGAGAAAGTTTTATAGAGAGAGGAGAGAGCATAAAAGAGAGAGAGTGTTAGAGAGGGAAGAGAGAGAAATATTAGTATACTCTTTTGACTGACTTTGGGTGTGTCTTTGTTGTACGTGTATATAGATAGATATACTCTTAGCCTTTAATTTGTTTCAACAAAGGTTTATTAATTGTTGTCGAAATTAATACTCCTTTGCTCCCCCGAGTGAGTCCATCATCTTATTTACTTTTACATGAAATATTTAATTTGAATTCATTATTTTTGAATGTCTTCCTCATGTTAATACATAATTTTGAATTTAAAACTTATTTTGTTAATAAAAATAAAATAAAATAACATTTAAAAGTTATATTCTCAACTCACTGTAATGGTATAGTGTGCATATATAAAATGTTGATATATATATATATATATATATATATATATATATATAATGATAAATTTATATCGATAATATATATGTAGATGCAAAGGTGTAAATAAGTGATTTACATGTTACTGTTTTATTTTATTACTTACAGTTTCATAGTTTTTCGACAGTCACAATTTATATTTAAAACAAAATTAGTCAACATATAAGTTTATTTTCATATATATATATATGGTTAACCTTTTTAGGATAAGAGTTCAGTTTAAGATTTGAAATTATTTTAAAAACAATAATTTTGACAAATCAGCAATCTAAATTTATACTTCCATAAAATAAGGGAGTGGTTTGCATGAAGTTAATGCATATGATTGTGATGTGTAAATTCATCCAATAGAACATTAACAAGTCACAATCAATCATAATTTAGCATATTATTTAGTAGTATTTAATTTTTATAATAATATTTTGTAATAATCAATTGGATACTCCGGTCATACTGAGGAGTAGATCCCATTAACCCCGGCCCTGGAAAGGCGGAAACCTAAATAGCATCAACATATTTTTTGACTCGCATATTAATTATTCATAAGTCTTGAAAAATAATATTCATATTATTAAGTTAAGTCTTGAAAAAAAATACTTTAATACAATATAATATAATAAATTTCAACATTGCTCAATACATTTACTAATATTACAAGATTTTAAAATTTAAAATTAATGAGATCCGTGTAAATATTGAAAACAATAAATTATATAGTTAATTAGTTATTAGCACTTTTCATACTCCTTTCCATTCTCATTTATAAAATTTAGTTATACTTTTAAAGGTTAATATTGGATATGTTTATAAATTTAAAAATGTTTCGTATTGACTTATGGTCTGTTTGACAATGACTTATAAGTTAAAATTTAAAATGACTTGTAAGTTATTTTAATTTGTGATTTATAAACAAAAGTGTTTGACATCATTTTTTCTTATAAGTTAAAATAAATTGTGAAGGTGTTTGGCTAAAATAACTTAAAAGTTAAAAATAAGTTGTAAAGATAACTACACTGAGGGCAAAACAGTCTATACAGTTAGTTAAACTTACATATTTTAAAATGACTTATAAGTCATTTTAAAATAAGCAAAAAAAATGTTACTTCTCAAAATGACTTATAAGTCAGTTAATAAGCCAAAAAATTATTCACAAACGAACACAAGTTGGTTTGACCAACTTATAAGTAATAGCCAAACATGCTCTTAATAAGTCAAAATTAATTCTAGAATTTTTTTTATATAAAAAATCCAATTTACCCATTTATTTGAGAAAGGAGGACTCACTACAATAGCATAGTTCCATCTACATACATACTAGTATATGATTAATGGGATCAATATCTGTCCGGTTAAATTTAACTAATTATATGAGTTAGTATTTTTTTTAATTGCGAGACATTTTTTTCTTTTAAGTGAAAATTTATATTTTCCTTCATTGCGATGCTTTTATTCTCAGTCATGTGAAGTTTACTAATATTGTAATTAAAAGATTGTTATTAATTACTAAATTCTCATTAATAATAATAATAATAATAATGAAAGTTAAAAAATAAAAACCTCTTCAGAGTCGACGCGCACGATGCCTCAACTTTTATATCAGCTACATCCTTTTATTTTTAACTAAAAAGGCCTCGTATTCCCATCAGATTTATCTGGGCTTGGTTTAACTCAGCAAGACTTGCTACTTTGGGCTCTTATCACATAAAGGTTAAAGGTATATGTGAATCGAGTCGAGCCGAGTATTGAATTGCTCAGATTTAATTCATAAAATTTATCGAGTATAAAATAAAGTTTAATTGAGACTCGGTAGCTACTGAGTCGAGCACGATCTCGAATCGAGTCCGAACAATTTAAACCATGGTTTTAAAATCCGGACCGGACCGACGGTCAGACTGATAAAAGTCGAAACCGGTCTACCTTCCGGTCCGATTCGGACCAATTAACCGGTTTTGATAAAAACTCGGGTTGACCCGTTGACCACCGGTTGAACCGGTGGTCCAGCCGGTAAACCCGGTTAATTGACCTGGTGATTTTAATATTAAATTAACCACTTTTATTAATATTGTAACTCATCTTTATTATGTTTTAGTTCATAAAAAATGAGATTTTTTTAAAATTTTATTAATTACTAATAATATAAATTTTTATATATTAATGACGTCACTGATTCAATAACGGTTCGACCACTGGTTGGACCAGTGACCCATCTATCCGGTACTTTTTTCGATTCATTGAACAGTCCAGGTCTGAGAATCTTAGTTTAAATTTTTCGAACGAATATGATTCGAATATCAATAAAAAATTATAATTTAAAAAAATTCAAATAATTTATCAAATTTTAAAATTTATTCATATATAAATTATTTATATTTCAAGTCACATCAAATTTTTAATCGAACAAATCCCCGAATTATTTGTTCATTTTAAGGACTTATATAAAACAAAACATATGTTGATCCAAATGTCCCGGGTTTTCCTCGATCGACTCATGGTGTATTTAATGTGCCCCGGTCCGGCTGCTACGTGGGGTGGGCCCCAAACTAATCCTTTACCAAATCCCAATATGTGCAGTTCTAGTAAAACTGATGTAAAATTAAAAATATAAAAGCTCCACGTCGGACCAGACCCATACCAATCACTGCATCTTCAAATCTGCATGCGCACAGTGTTCGTTTTCAGAACCACGTGTCTAATATCACAAGACCCTTTATCATAATTCGTACTGGCGACCTTTTCTAATTTTTTTATATTTTAATATATATATAGGAAGCATTTCAAGAGCATAACTCTTAAAAGACATAACAAGCATAACACTTTTAGCGACGGACCAAACCGTCGCATGTCTGTAGCCATAAGTCTTATTCGACGGACAATATATAGCGACGGACGGACTTATAGCAACGGACGAACCTATGGTGACGTATTTAGCGACGGTTTGGTCCGTCGTTAAACAGGAGTTATGCTATCTAAGGAGTTATGCTCTTTAAGACTTATGCTCTTGATCCTTGCTCCATATATATATATATATATATATATATATATATGGACAATATGATCATACACAGCTACGTATATTTTATTTATACACAGTATGTCAAAATTAAGTCATTTTGGCAACTTTATTTTAAAAAAAAATAGTTTCTCTCCTCCCAAATTAAAAATTAAAAACAAATATACTAAAACGATGTATTTTTAGCAACTGTGCACAAATAAAACATACACAGATTTGTATAGCCATTATTCCCTATATATATATTATAATTTATTAATTTATTTTATAATTATAAATTTACTTTATTATAATTTATTAGTTTACTTTATAATTTATTAATTATAGTATTAGATTTGATGATGAATAAATTGTACGATTTAATTGTACTATGGGGAGTAGAAATCCTTAATTGGTTTCCTCTATTTTTATATCTTGTTTGTCTTGCTTGATTTTATCTTTTCTCAGTATTGCTTATTTACTGCCTTGTAAAATTTGTTGGAAAATCTCTAATAACTATCTATTGAAAAATAACTCAAACATTTAATTCTGATTTAATATTATTTAGCAAAAAAAAAAATTATTTCTCATTAAAGTCTATCCATTTGTAGAACCTAATAAATGTAGAGAAATTATAAAGGCTTAACCATTTGGTCCCATGGATAGAAATGAAATATAATACTCATTTTTGGAAGTGGTTCGTATGAAGTTTATTTTGAGGTAAGTTGGTCAATTGATCAATAGAATACTGACACACAGGCGAGGCTGTATGTGTGTCAGTATTCTATTGGCCAATTAACCAACTTACCCAAAAAATTACTTCATGCTAACCGAATCCCTCATTTTTAATCGTATTAAACATAAATCACATCACAATTAAAAATATTGCACTACACAATTTAAGATACTTAACCGAGTTCAAAACTGCTGTAATTTAGCAGGGAGTCCGTACAAATTTAAGAGCATTTCTGATATTGTTTTTTCAAAAATTGAAAATAGTACTTTTGCTTGTTTTTTTTCTATTTATAATCGGTTTTGAAAAAGTAATTTGTATTTAGTAATATAAAAGTATTTAAAATGGACTTGAATATCCTCCATTACATTTTCTCTCCAATTCAATCTAATACACTATATTTTTATAGTTTTGGATAATATAATTAAAATTAACATCAGTCAACTAATTTATTATATGGAATAGCATAATTGTTTCAAAAATAAAACTAATCCGACATTTTTTTACCATTTGATGAACATGTGAAATGTTTCGTCAAAATTTCAACGGTTGAAAATTCTTTTAAACTTTTAACGATGAAAATATTTTTTATGATTCTAATTTTTGGTAGGTTTGATCTTAATATCATATTCAACTATCTACTAAATATTTTGATCATTACTAATAAAATTATTAAGATCAAATAATTAGTGTATTGGATAGAATTGAAGGAAAGATGTAATGGATGGAGGAGAGCCAAATCCATTTAAAAGAGATTGAAAAAAGAAAAAGAAAGAAAGGGTATGATATTGAAGAAATTTCTTCTCACTTATTTCTATAAAAATAACAAAAAATAAAATAAAATAATAGTAAATAATACTCCTTTGTTTTACAAAACAAGTCTTATTTAAGTTTGATCCTAGTTAATTTGAAAATTTCTAAAATTTAAATTGTGATTTGAAATCATTTAAATTATCAAAATGCCATTTTTATACTTGGGGAATACTGTTTAAGTAATTTCTTATATTGATTATTGCATTAATACATATCAAATAAATTAAAATCAATTTTTTACTCTAGGTTTCGTAAATGACTAAAAAAATCAAATGAAATTATTTTTGTGGAACTAAGAAGGGATATAATAACAATAAACTAAGAAGTTACTCCCTTCAATGTAAGATCTCGACATTTCATAAATTTAATTTAATTTTCTTATAATTATTATTAAAAACAGTAAGGTGTTAAATTGATAAAATGATAAAATGATAAAGTTAAGGTGAGATGTACAAATTATAACATAAACATTATATCGAGAAATATTAGGTAAAAAGTACAACTGTGTCGAAACAACCAATCATTGGTGGGTCTCACAACGACAAAATTGTTGGATACGAAACAGTCAGAAATAACATTTTTGATAATAAAAAAATATCAATGATACTATCACTTGCAACTGTTAAAATATTCGGTGATAAAAGTGCAGTGACACACAGTACTCTACAGTAGCATGCGGTATTCTACAATACAACTCGGTACCCTACATTATCACACGATATTATATAGTATTTCATATTATTGATTCAATAATTGTTACAACAACAATTGCATAGTATTTTAAATCAATAATTATCGCGACACAGTAACTCATATTATTTGATATGATATTATTTGACCAGTGAGCATTATAGGCAATGTCTAGAAGTTCTGTCAAGGAAAGAAATTATTTAATTGTGTGTCATTTCTATGGAAGGCCCATTCTTTTTTGGAAACGATTTGATTGTCAAAATTGTGAATCTATAATACTAATTGTGAATAATTGTTGAAAGATTTAAAATGTGCGAATAATTGATGAATAAAATGTGCTGATTAAAGATAAGTAAAATAAGTGATGTGTGGTATATATTTGTTTGATTTTTGATATAAATAGAAAGGTTTATCATGATGCGTTTTGTAAGACCCCAATTTTTATGAATAAAGATTTAGTTTTCTTTATATATTATTTCGAAACAGTAAGGTGGTGTTTTGATAAATATGAAAGTTATGGGTGAAATGTGCAAACATTTTTAAAATGAGCAAGTGGTTATAAAATATTCTTGTTGTCGGGGAATATTCGTTTGGTCGTGGAATATTCTTGTTGTCGGGGAATATTCGTACGACGGCGCAGCTATTTGTGGGCCCCCACAACGGAATAACTGTCGGATATAGAAAGCGACAGAAATAACTTTTTTACAAAATAACGGTGTGGTTGTTACCGTTAGTACTGTTGAAATACCCGGTGGTTAAAATACAGTGATACACGGTATTGCACAGTATTTCAAATTATTGAGTCTTACGTGAGAAGCCATTACTCAATTATTGTTACAGTAATTACTGTTCAATATTTTATATTATTGACTCAATAATTGCTACGTTGATATTTTATATTATTGACTCAATAATTGTTACATTGATATTTTATTGACTCAATAACTGCTACGTTGCCATTTTATATGATTGATTCAATAATGGCTACAATTGATATTTTGAAGTATTGATTCAATAATTGTCGTTGCACAGTATTTCACATTATCAACTCAATAATTTATATTATTTGGATAATATTATTAGATAGCATTATTGACAATGTCTTAGGAAGTTCTGTCTAGGAGGGGTTATTTAATTGCGCGCCAGTAAGGAGAAGTCCTTATCGGAAGGCCCCCTCTGTCCTGGGAACGACCTGGTTGTTAATATTGTAGTTCTATAATATTATTTGTGAATAATTAATTATTGATTTATATGATAAGAAAATATTTATTTTGTGGATATTAAAGAAGGAATTGGCGCTGATGAGTTTTTATCAATATTTTGGTGTGAGAAATCATCTGTTTATGGATTTCGGATAATTTATGTTTGGAATTTGGAAAAACTTTTTTCTGTAAAGTTGTAGAGAATTAAATTTTCTATGAAAGGACATAGAATTTGTATTTTTCTGACAAATGGGCTATTTGTTATGAATTATTGAAGTTTCGAAAAATATATATATTTTTTATGGGCGGGCCCCACTTTTGGTGGAAAATTTTTTAGCCGCCAAGCAGCGAAAATTTTAAAAAAAATAATAATATTTTATTATTTTAGTCTCCTTTGGCATCCTAAACTTTTCCTATAAATAGGGTGCTTAGATTAGAATTGAAAATCACACCAGAATCAGAAGTTTTCTCTCTCTATAATATCGAGCGTATTTTTGTGAGTATTTCTATACTTTGAGTATTAGTATTCAGCGCAAGTTTTCTTCGGTATTATATCCGATATTCCAGTCAGAGGTACCATCTTTTTGAGGTAAGGGATGTTATTTTCTTTCGTAAATGATGTTATTCTTTTCAATATCATTATACAGAAATATTGTCATGGATTTTATGTTGAAATTCTTACTTTTTTCGTCGGAGTTACTATTCACGTATACGGCACTATTCACGGAAAAATTAATTTTTCTTCTATTTGTCCAAATTGCTTGTTAAGGTTACTATCTTTGATTGTATCCAAGTTTTGAGCTCTATTCTTGAATTTTGCTCCATAATTAATTATTACGAGGTATTTTTGAATTGGATATACTAAAATACGAATCCTTAGTCTTTGTCTTTTATCTCACTGGATTCGTTTTTTTTAAAAATGGTTTTCATCATTCTCAGTCCTAAAAGGTGATGTAACTGAATATCTTTGGCCTGTAGAGCAAAGATGAATGATTACTTGATGAATATCTTTGGCCTGTAGAGCAAAGATGAATGATTACCTGATGAATATCTTTGGCCTGTAGTGCAAAGATGACAGGTGTTGAGATGAATATGACCACTGATGATACAAATGAATATCTTTGGCCTGTAGTGCAAAGATGAATATTTGATTCGAGATGTATATTGATTGATGTTACAGGGATAAAATATTGATGATGGACTTTTAAATCATAGAAGATAGTAGACTTGATTCTCTGCTTAACTCTTCTAATGATTTGTTATTTCCACTGCGAATATTGATCTAAGATTTGTTGTCCATTATATTTTGTCTGATTTATTGAAGACTAACGATAATTTATTTTTTATTATCTTAGTCATAATATTCTTTACTGAGCTAGTTGAGCTCACCCTTTTCATCTGTTGTCCTCTTCAGGAAATAAGAATGTTGCGGGAACTAGTCGGGGGACAGAGTGATGGTCCGAGTTAGAGCAGTAGTAGTCCTCACTATTTCTGATAAATAGTGTGATAATAATTGTAATGAGGACTTAGTTTGAATCTTAATATTTTCTACATATTTGTATTGACACTCACAGTTGTGTGGTCGTATTTTGCACGACCGTATGATATAAAATTTGTATTTGAATTCTGTACAATGTATTTGGCGACTCAGAATGGGTTGGGTTGAATGGACCTATTCTGGGGGGCGTCACAGTTGGTATCAGAGCTTAGGGATATGATCTCTGGCGGAGATCGGGGAATAGAACTAGGAGGGGAGAGATGAGTAAATCCTCCGCTAGTGTGTCCTACCTAAGCTTATGTGGTATTTAATTGGTCAGTCGGAGCATAGGGTTAATATGTGATATGTTGATTTGTTTAATTAACCCTTGTTTTATGACAGTATTTGAGAATGGCAGCTGAGAACGTTAACAACGAAGTGAATGAGACCGTGGAGACACCTTTAATCGTTAACCAGGAGAACGTGCAACAAGAAGACAATGTTCATCCTGAAAATAACGCTGGTCAGACGATAAACGATGAGATGTTTAGAAGTTTTTTGCAGTTTATGCAAAATCAGACGAGGGAGACTCGTGTGCAACATACAGGTGGAGATAATAACAACACGCGAGCTGTCACTGCTAAGCAGTTCAAAGAATTGGGACCACCAGAGTTTCTGGGAAAGCCAGATCCGATCAAGGCGGAGACGTGGATTAAACAAATTACCAAGATATTTGATGTCTTGGGATGCACGGAGAAACAGAAAGTTCCATTCGCCACGTTTATGTTCCGTGGAGAGGCAGATTACTAGTGGGAATCCGTGAAGCGTACCCAGCCTGCCGCACTCCAGATGTCTTGGGAAGCATTCCAGAAACTGTTCAATGACAAGTACTTTCCGGAAAGTATTCGTCATATGAAGGAGGTAGAGTTTATCCGACTTGAACAAAATAACATGACGGTATCCCAGTACGAGGCTAAGTTCGCGGAGCTGTCCAGGTTTGCACCTCATTTGGTGGAGAATGAGGAACGTATGACGCGGATGTTTCTAAGAGGTTTGAAACCCGAAATACGTCAATACCTCATTTCTCATAAATTTTCTTTATATTCGGATGTAGTAAATAGGGCCCAGTTATTAGAACGAGATAATGATTATGTTCAACCGAGGGACCACAACCAAGGTCGTACCGGTGGCAGCGGTCATCGGAGCAATGACAACCAGCGAGGAGGAAAGTATGACAGAAGCGGTAACTACTCCAGTGGTTTTCGTGGCCATGATAGTAGAAGAAGCGAATCGGGGGGAGATTTGAAGAAGAGAAGGTACAACAATGAGAACGTGAAGACGTCGACATCAGCACCAGTATCAACTGTTTCGAGGGGAGGAGAACGACCACCGGTCGTATGCTTTAAATGCGGGAAAGATGGACATATCAGCCCAAACTTCCCACAACAGTTCAAAGGATGCTATAACTGTGGAAAAGAAGGACATATAGCTCGAGATTGTCCTGTTGCGAAACCAAATTCAGCGGGGGTGGTGATTCCAAAGGCGGTTGCAGACAAGTCAAAGTCGGTGATTCCTGGAAGAGCGTTTGTCGTGACAGCCCAAAACGCGAGAAATCCACACGAGGTGATTATGGGTAAGCTGATCATAAACTCTTGCGAAGTTTACACCTTGTTAGATACCGGTGCTACCCATTCCTTTATTTCACCTGCTTGTGCTCAACGTTTGAACTTGACTTCTGATAAATTAGACTTTGACTTATCTGTTGAAACTCCGTTAGGAGAAACCTTTGTTACATCTACAGTTTACAAATCTTGCTTGATTCAGATTGGTACCCTTACCTTACCTGTTGATCTTATATCTTTGAAAATACTTGCATTTGACGTGATTTTAGGAATTGACTGGTTAACCACTTACCATGCCAAAATTGATTATTTTCGTAAGGTTGTTAGTTTTCATATTCCTAATCAACCTGTTGTACGAATTCAAACCACCAAACCACTAAAATCAGTCAATATCATTTCAAATCCCAAGGCTATTCGTTTATTGAAAAACGGATGTCAAGCTTTCTTAGCTCATGTCACTGATCTAAACCAGAATACATCAGATTTGAATGATATTTCCGTTGTTAATGAGTTTCCTGATGTATTTCCCGAAGAACTTCCCGGTCTACCCCCAGAACGTGAAGTTGAATTCTTTATTGACCTTGAGCCCGGTACAAAGCCCATTTCTAAAACCCCATATCGAATGGCTCCTATTGAACTTCAGGAGTTAAAGATCCAATTACAAGAGTTGTTAGACATCGGTTTTATTCGTCCTAGTACGTCTCCTTGGGGTGCTCCTGTTTTATTCGTAAAGAAGAAAGAAGGGAGTATGCGACTTTGTATTGACTATCGGGAGTTGAACCATGTCACCATCAAGAATAGGTATCCGTTACCTCGTATTGATGACCTGTTCGACCAGTTGCAAGGAGCGCAATTCTTTTCAAAGATCGATCTTCGTTCTGGATATCATCAGTTGAAGATTAAAACTGAGGATATTCCAAAGACTGCTTTTAGAACACGGTACGGGCATTATGAGTTCTTAGTCATGTCTTTTGGATTGACTAATGCTCCTGCTGTTTTCATGGATATGATGAACCGTGTATTTAAGGAGTATTTAGATCAATTCGTTGTTGTCTTTATTGATGACATTCTCATCTATTCTAAAAGCCGTGAAGATCATGAACACCATTTGAAGTTGGTACTTCAAAAGCTTCGTGAGAACAAGCTATACGCCAAGTTGAAGAAATGCGAGTTTTGGCTTGAGGAAGTAGCATTCCTTGGGCATGTGGTATCGAAACGTGGAGTATCTGTGGACCCAGCGAAGATTGAAGCAATACAAAGCTGGGAGCAACCTAAGTCGGTGACCGAAGTACGAAGCTTTCTGGGCTTAGCTGGTTATTATCGGAGATTCGTAGAGGGATTTTCTCGAATCGCTACTCCATTAACTCAGTTGACTCGGAAAGATACGAAATTCGTTTGGAGAGAGGAATGCGAGAAGAGCTTCCAAGAGCTCAAGAGGAGACTTATCTCGGCACCTGTTCTGACAATACCATCTGGTTCGGATGGATTTGTTATTTACAGCGATGCTTCGGGCAAAGGGTTAGGATGTGTTCTCATGCACCATGGGAAAGTCATAGCCTATGCCTCGCGACAACTCAAAGAATATGAGAGGAATTATCCTACTCATGATCTAGAGTTGGCAGCTGTCGTTTTTGCGTTGAAGATCTGGAGACACTACCTGTACGGGGAGAAAGTGGAGATTTATACGGATCATAAGAGCCTTAAATATTTCTTCACTCAGAAGGAACTCAACATGCGGCAACGACGTTGGCTTGAGCTGTTGAAAGATTACGATCATACTATCCAATACCATCCTGAAAAAGCGAACGTGGTAGCTGACGCGTTGAGTAGAAGATCATATGTGGAAACGAATGCGATGATGTCAAGTATACGCGTAGAACCAGCTTTGATTGATGAAGTTAAAGCTACTCAAGCTACGGATGCGGAGCTGATGAAGATGAAGAAGAAGGTGCAACTCCAGAAGCAAGAATCGATGAAGATGGAATACTTCGAGTCAACTCCAGACTTTGTGTTCCTAACGATTCCGACTTGAAGTATAGAATCATGATGGAAGCACACAACACACCGTTTGCAATCTATCCTGGGAGTACTAAAATGTATCGTGATCTTCGACATACATTTTGGTGGAGCAATATGAAGAGAGAGATCGCGGAGTTCATCTCGAGATGTTTAACTTGTCAACGTGTAAAGGCGGAGCATCAAGTACCGAAGGGTCCATTGCAACCACTGAAGATTCTGAAATGGAAGTGGGAACACATTACGATGGATTTCGTTACGGGTCTTCCCAAGGTTTCTCAAGGCTTAGATGCGATTTGGGTTATTGTTGATAGATTAACCAAGTCTGCTCATTTCTTGCCGATACGAGAGACTTACTCCCTTGAACGTCTTGCTCATATGTACGTGAATGAGATTGTGAGATTGCATGGCATGCCAGTATCCATAGTTTCGGATCGTGATCCCAGGTTTACTTCACGATTTTGGATCAGTTTGCAGAAAGCTATGGGCACGGATTTACGATTCAGTTCGGCTTATCATCCTCAAATAGACGGACAATCGGAAAGGACTATCCAAACTCTTGAAGATCTATTGAGACTTTGTGTTCTAGACTTCAAAGGGAGTTGGGATAAGTACTTACCATTGGTGGAATTCTCCTACAACAACAGTTATCAGGCAAGTATAGGCGTAGCTCCATTCGAGGCATTGTATGGGAGAAAGTGTCGCTCTCCAGTATGTTGGAATGAGGTGGGTGAAACGACATTGTTGGGACCGGAGTTAGTACATATGACTACGGAAAAGATCCAAATGATCCGACAACGTATACAAACGGCACAGGATCGACAAAAGAGTTATGCGGATCTTCATCGAAAGGACGTGGAATTTAATGTTGGAGACCATGTGCTATTACGTATTGCTTCGTGGAAAGGAGTTAAAAGGTTTGGGAAGAGAGGAAAGCTCAACCCACGATTCATTGGTCCATTTAAGATTCTTGACTGAGTAGGAAATGTGGCTTATAGACTCGCTTTACCTCCAAGCATGTCTCGTGTTCATAACGTGTTTCACATATCCGTGTTACGTAAATATGTGAAGGATTCAAACCGCATTATTGAGTTAGAACCAGACGAGATAGTTGAAGATTTAACGTACGAGGAGGTACCTGTCAAGATCTTGGATAGGAAGGAGCATGTCCTACGCTTGAAAATTATACCTCAAGTTAAAGTTTTGTGGAGAAACCATGCACTTGAGGAAATGACCTGGGAGTTGGAATCGGAAATGAAAGCGAGGTATCCTCACCTTTTCGACATACCAGGTACGTACGTCAATTTCGAGGACGAAATTTCATAAGGAGGGGAGGTTGTAAGACCCCAACTTTTATGAATAAAGATTTAGTTTTCTTTATATATTATTTCGAAACAGTAAGGTGTTGTTTTGATAAATATGAAAGTTATGGGTGAAATGTGCAAACATTTTTAAAATGAGCAAGTGGTTATAAAATATTCTTGTTGTCGGGGAATATTCGTTTGGTCGTGGAATATTCTTGTTGTCGGGGAATATTCGTACGACGGCGCAGCTATTTGTGGGCCCCCACAACGGAATAACTGTCGGATATAGAAAGCGACAGAAATAACTTTTTTACAAAATAACGGCGTGGTTGTTACCGTTAGTACTGTTAAAATACTCGGTGGTTAAAATACAGTGATACACGGTGTTGCATAGTAGCACACGGTATTGCACAGTATTTCAAATTATTGAGTCTTACGTGAGAAGCCATTACTCAATTATTGTTACAGTAATTACTGTTCAATATTTTATATTATTGACTCAATAATTGCTACGTTGATATTTTATATTATTGACTCAATAATTGTTACATTGATATTTTATTGACTCAATAACTGCTACGTTGCCATTTTATATGATTGATTCAATAATGGCTACGGTTGATATTTTGAAGTATTTATTCAATAATTGTCGTTGCACAGTGTTTCACATTATCAACTCAATAATTCATATTATTTGGATAATATTATTAGATAGCATTATTGACAATGTCTAAGGAAGTTCTGTCTAGGAGGGGTTATTTAATTGCGCGCCAGTAAGGAGAAGTCCTTATCGGAAGGCTCCCTCTGTCCTGGGAACGACCTGGTTGTTAATATTGTAGTTCTATAATATTATTTATGAATAATTAATTATTGATTTATATAATAAGAAAATATTTATTTTGTGGATATTAAAGAAGGAATTGGCGCTGATGAGTTTTTATCAATATTTTAGTGTGAGAAATCATCTGTTTATGGATTTCGGATAATTTATGTTTGGAATTTGGAAAAACTTTCTTCTGTAAAGTTGTAGAGAATTAAATTTCCTATTGAATGACATAGAATTTGTATTTTTCTGACAAATGGGCTATTTGTTATGAATTATTGAAGTTTCGAAAAATATATATATTTTTTATGGGCGGGCCCCACTTTTGGTGGAAAATTTTTTAACCGCCAGGCGGCGGAATTTTTTTTAAAAAAATAATATTTTATTATTTTAGTCTCCTTTGGCATCCTAAGCTTTTCCTATAAATAGGGTGCTTAGGTTAGAATTGAAAATCACACCAGAATCAGAAATTTTCTCTCTCTATAATATCGAGCGTATTTTTGTGAGTATTTCTATATTTTGAGTATTAGTATTCAGCGCAAGTTTCCTTCGGTATTATATCCGATATTCCAGTCAGAGGTACCATCTCTTTGAGGTAAGGGATGTTATTTTCTTTCGTAAATGATGTTATTCTTTTCAATATCATTATACAGAAATATTGTCATGGATTTTATGTTGAAATTCTTACTTTTTCTGTCGGAGTTACTATTCACGTATACGGCACTATTCACGGAAAAATTAATTTTTCTTCTATTTGTCCAAATTGCTTGTTAAGGTTACTATCTTTGATTGTATCCAAGTTTTGAGCTCTATTCTTGAATTTTGCTCCATAATTAATTATTACGAGGTATTTTTGAATTGGATATACTAAAATACGAATCCTTAGTCTTTGTCTTTTATCTCACTGGATTCATTTTTTTTAAAATGGTTTTCATCATTCTCAGTCCTAAAAGGTGATGTAACTGAATATCTTTGGCCTGTAGAGCAAAGATGAATGATTACTTGATGAATATCTTTGGCCTGTAAAGCAAAGATGAATGATTACCTGATGAATATCTTTGGCCTGTAGTGCAAAGATGACAGGTGTTGAGATGAATATGACCACTGATGATACAAATGAATATCTTTGGCCTGTAGTGCAAAGATGAATATTTGATTCGAGATGTATATTGATTGATGTTACAGGGATAAAATATTGATGATGGACTTTTAAATCATAGAAGATAGTAGACTTGATTCTCTGCTTAACTCTTCTAATGATTTGTTATTTCCGCTGCGAATATTGATCTAAGATTTGTTGTCCATTATATTTTGTCTGATTTATTGAAGACTAACGATAATTTATTTTTCATTATCTTAGTCATAATATTCTTTACTGAGCTAGTTGAGCTCACCCTTTTCATCTGTTGTCCTCTTCAGGAAATGAGAATGTTGCGGGAACTAGTCGGGGGACAGAGTGATGGTCCGAGTTAGAGCAGTAGTAGTCCTCACTATTTCTGATAAATAGTGTGATAATAATTGTAATGAGGACTTAGTTTGAATCTTAATATTTTCTACATATTTGTATTGACACTCACAGTTGTGTGGTCGTATTTTGCACGACCGTATGATATAAAATTTGTATTTGAATTATGTACCATGTATTTGGCGACTCAGAATGGGTTGGGTTGAATGGACCTATTCTGGGGGGCGTCACACGTTTGTTGTAAGTTTGACTTATTATTCTATGGACCCACCACTTGCTAATTTGTTAAACTGTCTGCAAAGTTTTCTTTTAGTGGGACCCTCCTTATTTGTTTTAGTATTATAATATATAAAGTTATTTGTTTTATTATAATATATATAAATTTATTTGTTTTTATTATAATATATATAAAGTTATATGTTTTATTATAATATTATATCATTATAATAAAAATCAGACGAACGACTTTTAAACTTGTCATGCTAAGTTTTCGACCGACGAATTTTTTTCCGAACGAGGTGTGCTTCCATTCTGCTATAAATAGGTGGCTTAGTTAAACAACGAAAAATACACCAAAAATACAAAATTCTTTTACTATAATATTGTGAATATTTCTGTTGAGTGTAAGGGTACTCTGAGTGTTGTTAATAGTGCAAGAATTTCTCAAGTTAATCTATTACATAACAATCAGATCTAGTCTCTTACTAAGTTAAGGGGTATTATTTTCATTCATATTACTATATTATGGTAAGAAAGTATTATTTGTTCCTAACCTTATCATTAAATATAAAAAATTCTTGAAAATGATTATAATATCTTTAATAATTTGTGTTTCATCTAATATTTTCACCTGAATCTTCCTATTAAATTTTATCCGTGATATTTAAAATGTGAACCTTATATTTTCCTTAGTTTTATATTATATCAAGAACTCTAATCGATTTTCTGAATATCGTGTTGACAATTTGAACTTTGAATAAAATAAATTAAAAATCATTAATGTTTATGCTATATTTATTTATACCGATTATTTTTGTCCATCATTTATATTAATGTTATCAAAACTAAGTTGCTGTAAATATTTTTGGCCTGGGTGCAAAGACAATATTATTGTTGAGTGTCTTTTTGCCTGCGTGGCAAAGATACGTGGTGAAAACTTTCTTTGGTCTGAGTGCAAAGAGTAATTGTTTGGCATAATCATGATCATTGGTGTTATATTTGAATATCTTTGGCTTGGGTGCAATGATGAATTGTGAATTGACATTAACATGATCATTGGTGTTATAATTGAATATATTTGGCATGACTGCAAAGATGAATTGATCAACATGATTATAATTAGGAACTATCTTTGGCATAGGTGCAAAGATGAATTGTGAATTGACATAATCATGACAATTGATGTTATAATTGAATATATTTGGTCCGGGTGCAAAGATGAATTGATTAACATGATTATGACTAGAAACTGTTGATTGACATGATTATGAACATGAACTGTAAATTGGTATAATCATGACATTTGGTGTTACAAACAAAGACATGCGGTGAACGTTCTCTTTAGCCTGTGTGCAAAGAAAAATTGTTAATTGGAGTTACATGGATAAAATATTAATGTTGAATTTTTCAATTGGAGAAGATAATAGATATTATAATCTATTTGACTCTTTAACAGATTGCTCATTTCGATGCAATTATTTGTTAAAAATTTATATCATCTACCATATGTTTTAAATATTTGATTGAAGGTTATTGATAATTTATTTATCCATAATATTTTTTATTAGACTATTTATGCTCACCCTTTTATTTCATAATTTCTTTAAAAAAATAAGAATGTAGTTAGGTCTACCTAGAGGGAATTGAGTTATGTACTAATGGACCCAACTTAAGTATTGTGTCCATCCCACTAAAGATGCTAAAAAATATTGTCTACTAAAAGTTATCTAAAGTACACAATTCAATTCAAAATGTTGCATTAAGACTATTTGACATTAAAAGTACTCAAGTAATAGGGTCCATTGTACCACGTGGAGTGCGTTAAATTAAAACTTATTTATTTTCTTTTATCTACTTATTTTTTGAAAGCCTCTTTTATCTACTTTAATTTTTATTAATTTGTGTAAAAATTATATACTTCAATTGTCTTTTATCTATCTTAGAAAATATCTTAAATTCATTTTCATGCAAATTTAACACATAAAAAAATAAAAGTAGAGAAAAAAGTGTAATTAAGTTCTCATCACCTAGCTTAAATACATTAAAAATTCTTATCTCTAAAAGTAATGGACCCTACTTAAGTATTTTATCAATTCCATTAAAGATGCTAAAAAAAATAAAAAATTAATATTTCACAAGTAAAATTTAATATTCATGTGACATGGACCTCGTAAAATTATTATTTTTTACTTGTAGAAATTAATATCAATTCCCTAACAAATATTGTCCAATAAAAGATATTTAAAGTATACAATTCAATTCAAAATGTTGCATTAAGATTATTTGTCATTAAAAACTTTGTTTTTTTTTATTAATTTGTGTAAAAATTACTTCAATTATCATATTTTGTATAATATTTTGTATTTTAATTACGTACTCTAGATATGTTTTATGGTATAATTTTTTTATACTTGAATTATTTTAGTAAGCCGAAAAGAGCAATAAAATAGAGAGAAATATTAATATACATGGTCAAATATACTCATTTTTTTTCTACTTACAAACAAAACTATGCCAAATTGGTAATTTTATTTATTTTCATAAAAAAAAAACTTATAAACACTTTAAAAAATAACTTACCAAACAGTTTTAATTTTTGTAAACAATCTCAAAACACCCTCAAAAACAAGTAACAGTTTTTATTAAATTGAACCTCTTAGCAGAGTCAAATGTTGTTGCAACTTAAGTACCAAGTTTCAGTTTCTATTTAAGTAACAGTTGTTAATTAAAAAGTAAATAAATCAAAATTTAACAGTTTTGAACATCTCAGCACAGCTTCATCCTTCCCTCATTATGGTCTTAACTAGACATTTAATGGTAATAAATAGATATTTTCACATAAAAAATTAATATTTTTGCATAAAAAATTATATTTTTATATGATCACTCTCATATGAATAATGAGTGAATCCTATCTTCAAAGGTAGTAAGAGCATCTCCAGCAGATGAACTATTTGTTAGACTATATTTGGTCCATATGACATCAGCAGATGTCCTTTAGTCTTCCATCATTCGCGTAGATGGACTATCCTGTGAACTATCCCATAGACTATAGTATAAAAAGATTAAAATAATCAATGAAGATTAAAATAATATAAAAATACAAACTATTATTAACAAAATACTTACAATTGTTAAAAGTTGAAATAGTTGATTGAGAGATGATAAAATGTATTGAATTATTGTGCATATTTATAGATTTTCCAATTTCTATCTGTTACTTTTTTTTTATTACAGTTTTGATCAATTTTTTTTATTTTACCGTTCTGATTTTTTTTATATGCTTGGGAGACAAAATCCCTTCTCGTCTTCTACTTTTTCTTTTTCAACCGCTTCGTCTCCTTCATTTTCTTTGGAATCCCCTTTTTCATTCTCTAGCATCTCCCTTCTCCTTCTTCTTCATCAGCATCTCTCCTATTTAAATATATTAAAAATTATAATCCAAATTATAGTCTACCAAATCTCGTTCCTTGATATAGTCGTTTTGGCTCGCCGAAAAATTTGATGGACTATCTTTATTCTGTATGTTGGAACAAAATCACATCCTAAATTAAATATAATCTAGAATTTTCACAACTCCGACTTACTAAAATTGCTTTAAGAGACTCGTATAATAATGAGTAGATCCTACCTTCGAAGATAGTAAAAGACTCATGAAAATATCATTAATGGTTAGAATATTTAAACGCCACTTTTAACTATTTTCTCTCTCTCTAGAAGTGCATATCAATTAGAAATATATATTACAATATATAAATACATATATACACATAACGGATTTAAAATATATGTCTTAAATAATATATCTCTCTTAAATAGGATATTTTATTAAAATTATGTTGTTTTCAAGATTTTTTTAAAAATAAAATAATATTAAAAAAGAATGGACCTACTTAATTTCTTTTTATTTATAAAAATGACACCCATAACTCCACTTATTTTAATAAAAATATGATATTAAGAGAGGTATGTTATAAAGGATTGATATTTTTATAAGAAAAATTAATATTTTTACAAAATTTTACTCACATTTATATGGATCTCATTTATTATTCTTAGAAAGATGTGAAAATATTAATTTTCGTTGTGAAAATATCAATTCCCATGTTATATATATATACAAACACATCCCAATGGCTCATTTCTCTCTCTTTACTTTCTGTTAACTCCATCCCTCTCTCTCTCTCTCTCTCTGCGCTCAAGTCTGTTAAAATTTGATGTTCGGAAGAATTTTTTTGAAGATCTTTAAGCAAAACCCAGGTGATAATTTTCTCTAATACTCTATTTTCAAGAAAATGCTAGCATTTTCTTGATTTGTTTTTTGTATATGAATGTAAAGCTTGGATTTTTTTCCCTTCTCAAGCACCATTCCCTGAAATTGTTCTACTTTCAACATAAATTCTATGTTTAGCTGATGAAATTGCAAGAAATTTTCATTCCAAGCCTCGGGGACTAAGATTTGTTATTTTATTTTATACATTAGATGGTTTTTTTTTTTAATTTTTTTTATCATGTATATATGGGTTTTACAACTACTCATTTTTGTTTTGTGAAAGATTAAAAATCTGAAATTTTTGAAAAACCTCTGCCATTCTTTAGCTGTTTTTATAATTTATTTATTTGGTAGATTATCCTGAAAGATCTGCTGAAAGTTTCTGGATTTTGTTCATTTATTTTAATATTGTTGCAAGGAATTATTAAATGATTATTACTTTAAGACTTGTAACTTAAAGTTGGTCCCTTTTTGTTCAGATTTAAGGGTTATGGCCTTTTTTTTGTAATTTTGTGTATGACCTTTTCCTGTGTGATCAATCTACTGTTTGGGACTTTACACTCTGTCTATGATTTTAAATTTTAAGAGAAAAGTAGAGAAAATAATAACCCCCATTTCTTCTCCATAATTTTCTTCAAAAATTGAGTGGACTTGACTTTTGGAGAAAAATTGCTATGTTTTTTTTAAAAAAAAAATCTCCCTTTTATTTCTTTTCTTTTCTTCTCCCTCGGGCTCTTTTTAAATGTTTTAGAGTGTGTTTTTGTTTCTTAATATTTGTGGTTTGAAAATTTCAATTAAGCATTAACTTAGTTTTTTAATATTGTTCCAAATATTAAATATAACTTCAATTATGTCACTAATTTCTATCTAATAAATAACCCTCTCTTATTCCAATACAAGGACAATATTGACATTTAAAGTTATTTTTAGCTAAAAAACATACTAGTATTAATTGTTTTTCTTAATGTGTGAGCACTTTTAAAAAGACAAATAATAAGGGAGGGAGGGAGTACAATCCAAGAGAAAATTAAACCCCACCATCTCTTTCTTACATTAAAAATTCCCAGAAGGATAATTATGGTGCATATTCAGTGGTTCAGCTTGAGTTAATTTCATGTTTTCATGTGTCTATACAGATATTTATGGACCTTTAGCTTCAACTTTCATGCATGTTATCTAAACTTTTCATTTTAATAATTATAAACTCTTAGTTTAAGGTCTTAGATCTCTCTACGAGGAAGGCTAGCACATGGTTCCAAAAAAGAATTGACCTTTTTGCTATATCTAAATCTAAGTTACTTTGAATTTATTGTTTTTAATGATAAGACTTCACTTCCAAACTAAAGATCCTCCCTTTCATGAATATAAAGTATGTTATAATCAAATATAAAATACTAAAAAACTCTAAAATTTAGCATTATAATATGATAATTTCACATTACAACTCATACAAGTAAAAATCATTGAAGAAGAATTCATTATCATCAGGTTTTAGCTTTTTAAATTTTTGGGTCATTACTTTCTTAAAAATATGTAAATTATGTGTATAAATTTAATCATTTTTGTAAACTCGTAAGCGGGTCATATGCAGATCCAATCTAGTAGTGAACCGACCTTGTGAAGGCCCTGGTTCAGCCAGTTATCAGTGCAACAAGAAGTTCTGGCTTTAAAACAGTGTCTCTATTAGACACCAATGTGGGTGCTAATTATATTAAAACAGAGGGCAAAATGTTTTTGTTATGTAAATCTTATTTATTTATGTAGTAAAAAACTGAGATTTCTTTTGATTTGAGCGAAATGTCTACTTCTGCCTAAAGCCACTAATAGTAATACTACTTATGGACCCCATGTAGGAGTTTTATTTTGTTATAACAAGTAGATGTATATTTTTTGGGTCCCAATATTAGAGAAAGAGTATTACTCTTCATGTTAAATATTATACTTTTTATTTTAGGGCCGTGATAGAAAGAGCTTTACTTTCTAATTTACTTGATAAAATATACTATCTCCGTCCCACAATAAGTGTTTTTTAGGCTTAATATTTTTTTCCAAAATAAGTGATATGTTAGAATTCCAATACAATTTTTATAATATTTTTTCATATGTGCCCTTATGCAACCAATGATATTTATTGCGTATTTATTGGAAAGTTGAAAGGTTGAAAAAAGAGAAAGAGAGACCAAAAGACGATAAAAAAGTCTCAAACAAAACAAAGAAAGTATATTAAGGGTATTTTTGTCATTTTAGCTTGTGTATTGGTATGTGTGATTTAAGCTAAAAAAGCACTTATTATGGGACGGAGGTAGTATTTAAGTTACTACTATTATTTAAAGATGGAAGTAGTATAACTCTCCTGTAATTGTCGGATAAGTCATAAACCTGAGGTTAATGTTGTTGAAGTCTCTGCTTAAGGTTGCCAAAATTGGAAGTTGGGGCTTGTGAGAAAATCATGTGATAGGGAAACATTGATGCACAGTGAGTTCTAGCTTATATTATATTGCTGGGTGGTGATAAATATTTTTATTGCTATCCATTGTTAGTATCCTTACAATACGCTACGTTTGGATTGGAGGAATGGAATGGCTCATTCCTATAGGAATGAAAAAAAAATTTGTGTTTAGCTATTCGACTGGAATAGAATGAACCATTCCCATTCATGCCAAATTTGTGATTTGTATTCCTTTGGGGAGGTAATGGAATGACTCATTCCAGTTGGAATAGAATTAATCATTCTTCTCTCCATTCTTCTATATTCCAATCCTTCACCAATTCCATTCCTTCAATCCAAACGTAGCATTATAGAAATGTGGGTATTAATACTACCAATGAAACTCTCCTTGAAAAGATAACATATATTTCTCAAAGAATTGTGTAGTACTCCCTCCATTTGAAAATGAGAGTTATTTCTTTTGTTGACTTTTTTCCTGAATGTCAATGTGACAAATGCTAAACTTAGCACTTGAAAAAAAAAAATCAAACAAAATAAAAATTATGACTCTCATTTTTAGACGGAGGTAGTATTATCTAAATGCTTTGGGTATACACTTTTCTAACAAAAATTGAGGAGCTTTCCATTTATTTAATTATTGTAAAATCTATTGCCATCCTCCGTGTATTGAAACATATTGTTGTCCACCATTTTATACAGGATTAAAAAACCGCAGTTAATCTGTTTATAAGATGCTGTGTAACACTTGCTATCTTCAAATCCCCTTTCCAAAGATGTACATTGTTTCTTAATTACTGTTTGTTCTTACTAAAGTTTTAATCTTCTGTTATCTTGCAGGTTCTTGTGGTCTATTTTCCATCTCTGAAGAAGTTCAGTTTTTCTGATCATTCCCAGCTAAACTGCCATGAACAACCTTAAGCTTGGTGTCGATGTAGCTGGCGCCCACAACCTTCTACCTAAAGATGGCCAGGGTTCATCCAGTGCTTGCGTGGAGCTCTATTTTGATGGTCAAAGATACCGTACCACTATCAAAGAAAAAGACCTCAACCCTGTTTGGGACGAGAGCTTCTACTTTAACATTTCCGACCCTTCAAACCTCCACAATCTAACTCTTGATGCATACCTCTACAACAATGTCAAATCCGTCCACTCAAGGTCTTTCCTTGGGAAGGTTTGCATCAATGGGACTTCCTTTGTTCCTTATTCAGATGCTGTTGTCCTGCACTACCCTTTGGAAAAGCGTGGGATTTTCTCACGCGTGAGAGGAGAGCTTGGTCTTAAGGTTTATATCACTGATGATCCATCTATAAAGTCCTCTAAGCCACTTTCTGCAGCCGAAGACACTCAAATACATGCCCAATCAGTTCAAGATCAAGTCCCAAACACTTTCTCTAATGTTAAATCTGAGACAAGGCACACCCTCCATCATCTCCCGAATCCTAATCATCATACACAGCAGCATCACCACCCCCCTGCTTTGTCAGTGCCTCATCAAGCAACAAAATACAGCGTTGATGAGATGAAAGCTGAACCACAGCCTCCAAAACTTGTCCGCATGTACTCAGCAGCATCGGCACAACCAATTGACTATGCACTTAAAGAGACAAGTCCATTCCTTGGAGGAGGAAGAGTTGTGGGGGGTCGAATTATTCATACAGACAAGGCAGCATGTACTTACGATCTTGTTGAAAAGATGCACTTCCTTTTTGTACGAGTTGTTAAGGCTCGTGAGCTTCCCTCCATGGATATTACAGGAAGTCTTGATCCATATGTTGAGGTGAAAATTGGAAATTACAAAGGAGTTACAAAGCATATGGAGAAACAGCAAAACCCAATGTGGAATGTTGTGTTTTCGTTCTCAAGGGAGCGGATGCAGGCATCTGTCCTAGAAGTTGTAGTTAAAGACAAAGATCTAATGATAGATGACTTTGTAGGAGTTGTAAGGTTTGACCTCAACGAGGTCCCAATGCGTGTTCCACCAGATAGCCCGCTGGCTCCAGAGTGGTATCGACTTCAGGATAAAAAGGGAGAAAAGATAAAGAGTGAGCTAATGCTTGCAGTCTGGATTGGCACCCAAGCAGACGAGGCTTTTCCTGATGCATGGCATTCAGATGCAGCAACACCTATTGACAGCTCTGCAGCTTCCTCGACGCTAATACGCTCAAAGGTCTATCATGCACCACGTTTGTGGTACGTACGTGTTAATGTTGTTGAGGCACAGGACTTGGTTCCAACTGAGAAGACTCGGTTCCCTGACGTATATGTAAAGGCACACATAGGAACCCAAGTTATGAAAACAAAGACGGTTCAGGCTAGGTCATTCAATCCTATGTGGAATGAGGATCTCCTGTTTGTTGCTGCGGAACCATTTGAAGATCATCTGGTCCTTACAGTTGAGGATCGCGTTGGTCCTGGCAAAGATGAGATCATTGGAAGGGTCATCATCCCATTAAGCGTGGTAGAAAAGCGTGCTGATGACCGCATCATCCATTCTCGTTGGTTCAATTTGGAAAAGCCAGTTGTTGTGGATGTTGATCAGCTGAAGAAGGAAAAGTTCTCTAGTAAGCTCCATTTACGAGTCTGTTTAGATGGAGGTTACCATGTTCTTGATGAATCTACTCATTACAGCAGCGATCTTCGCCCTACAGCTAAACAACTATGGAAACCATCTATTGGGGTTTTGGAACTTGGTATCCTAAATGCTGTTGGACTCCACCCCATGAAAACACGAGACGGAAAGGGCACATCAGATACGTACTGTGTAGCAAAGTATGGTCATAAATGGGTACGAACACGCACAATTGTTGATAACCTTTCTCCTAAATACAATGAGCAGTATACATGGGAGGTATTTGATCCAGCTACAGTTCTCACTATCGGAGTTTTTGACAACAGCCAGCTTGGCGAAAAGGGTTCAAATGGTAACAGGGACCTAAAAATTGGGAAGGTCCGTATTCGCATTTCTACGCTCGAAGCAGGCCGTGTTTACACACACTCTTATCCTCTGCTGGTTCTTCATCCTACTGGTGTAAAGAAAATGGGCGAGGTACATTTGGCAATACGATTTTCTTGCACATCTTTTGTAAACATGCTCTATATATACTCGAAACCTTTACTGCCAAAAATGCACTATGCTAGGCCCTTTAGTGTAATGCAGCTCGACATGCTGCGTCACCAGGCTGTGACCATAGTGGCAGCACGGCTGGGACGGGCTGAGCCACCGCTCAGGAAGGAGGTAGTCGAGTACATGTCTGATGTGGACTCACATCTGTGGAGCATGCGTCGTAGCAAGGCTAATTTCTTCCGCCTAATGTCAATTTTCTCGGGATTATTTGCTGTTGGGAAATGGTTTGGGGATATCTGCATGTGGAAAAGCCCAATCACGACGGTCCTTGTTCATGTCCTATACATTATGCTTGTTTGCTTCCCAGAACTGATTTTACCTACCTGTTTCCTTTACATGTTTTTGATTGGGATCTGGAACTTTCGCTATCGGCCAAGGTACCCTCCCCACATGAACACAAAGATCTCGCAGGCCGAGGCAGTCCACCCTGATGAACTTGACGAAGAATTCGACACATTCCCGACGAGTCGAAACCCCGATGTGGTTCGAGCGAGGTACGATCGTCTGAGGAGCGTTGCGGGCCGGATTCAGACCGTGGTGGGCGATATAGCTACTCAAGGGGAGCGAGTTCAGTCGCTGTTAAGCTGGAGGGATCCACGCGCTACGTCCATTTACGTGGCATTCTGTCTGGTAGCAGCCATTGTGTTGTATGTGACACCATTCCAGGTGATTGCTGCTCTGGCAGGGGTTTACATGATGAGGCATCCCAGATTTCGCCATCAATTGCCTTCGGTGCCTGTCAACTTCTTCCGCCGACTTCCTGCTAGGACGGATAGTATGCTGTGATTCAATTACTAGTTATAAGTGTAGTTTGATTTGCTTATATTTTTAGCTTGCAACTTTTTTAATTTTTCCCCTATTGGACTGTGTAATGCACCATCTGTTAGCCTTGGTGAGTATGTAATAATAATACATAATTTTCTTGTTTAGCATACTGGCATAATAATGTAACTGGAAACTCTTTTAAGGATATATTCAGTTGTCGGGATTTATAGCACTTGCAAATGGTGAGTTGTGATTTAAGCTTCAAACGTTGTGTTTGTAAGTTAAACACGCCCAGAGTGACGGGCGAGAATACTTACCACTATACTACAACGACCTTTTCGTCAAATTAACGCAAAAAAAATTTAACATAAATTTATCGCAATATATAGTATGACTCGTTTTAAAATTGAGTTAAAAGGCCTAAACTTGAGCCAATTTACGGCCCAAATTAGGAATTTATGTTATTTTTTCTCATTGTTTTGAGCAAATTTGGGTCCGGTACTCCTTTACACATTTCCTCAAATTTTATTCGATACATCAATTATTTGATCTCAATAAATTTGTTAGTAACAATCAAAATATATTAATAAATAGTTGATGATATTAAGATCAATCTTACCAAAAATTAGAATTATAAAAAATATTTTCACCGTTAAAAGTCTAAAAGAATTTTCATCCATTAAAAATTTGATGAAAAATCCACATTTTTTTATTAAATGATGAAAGAATGTCGGCCTACTTTTATTTTTGAAACAATTATGTTATTAAATATAATAAATTAGTTGATCGGTACTATTCACAATTATTTTCAACCAGACGCAAAGTTAATCAAACAGGCAGAGCAATTTTATTAGAGGGAAAATTGAGAGATGATAACCTCGCCGCCTGAAAACGCTATACTTCTCACCTAAAAGTAATTAACAAAAAAATGCAGAGAAAGCCGTGAAGGACAGCTAGAGTCGGCGAGCCCCAAACCCCCGGCCCCGGCCCCGGATACGAAACGCCCCATCCACCATGGCTGACATAACCACCCGATCAAAACAGCAATGATGACAGCCACCCAAATCGAAATTGCACAAAGCAAAATGTCAACGAATGTTTAAGAAAATCCAGCCTATATATTTATACACTAGCGTACTACCCGTGTTTCCGTAGCGAAGATAACAGAAAAAAATAAAATTTGTTTTTGAGTTTTTAATAGAAATTAAAATTAAAAAAAATTTAAAAAATTCTTTTCTTGCATTTTTGAGTTCTAATGAAAAGAAAAAAAAATATCACTTTTATAAATTTATCCTTTTATTAATTATAATTATTGAACCATGAATAAAAATATACAAAATAAATTTAATCAAAGAAAAAATTCAACACAAGTCTACAAAATATATTAACATTTACTTTTCTACAAAGATCGAAATAAATATTAAACATTATAAACTAGATCAAAGAGTACAAATACGAGTTTTAAGTATCAATGGTAAAACGAAACATTTTTATGAATTTGAAAATGAATCACTGTTTATTATATTAATATACTATGCATCACTGTTTATAACATAGCTTAATTCATGTTACAAATTCTTCTTCTTCTTCTTTTTTTATATTGCAAGTTCATTTAATGAATCATTCTTTCTTTCTTTCTTTCTATATATATATATATATATATATATATATATACAGAACCGTTCTTAAGCATTACTCCTTATCCAGCACTCATCCTTAAGTAGCATACCTATATAAGGCTATCACCTGATTTTGGCTCCAATTGAAAATCACGGGTTTTTCTTTCTCTCTCCAAAATAGAACACAGAACAAGCTTCAATTCAAAATATAAAAATTTTTCTCTCTTCTAACCCCAATCACGATTCACCCATTTCAGACCCAAATCACCACGATTCACCCATTTCAGACCTAAATCACCACGATTCACCCATCTTCGGCATCTAGGTTGAACAAATTGACTTCAACTTCGGCTTAGAACAAAATATAACATCCGATTGCGACTGACTCAGACCAAAGCAACCTAGGTCTCGACTTGATTCAACAGCGATCTTGACTCGGCCAAAAAAGAATCAGCATCTACTCCTTGATTTCGATTTCGACTTATATTTGATACATTTTATTACCGTTCTGATATAATTTCAATTGATCTGATACATTTTATTACCGTTCTGATATATTTTCAATTGATCTGATACATTTTATTGAAAATGTATCAGAACGGTAATAAAATGTATCAGATCAATTGAAAATGTATCAGAACGGTACTAAAATATATCAGATCAATTGAAAATGTATTAGAACGATAATAAAATGTATCTGATCAATTGGCTTGAATATATCAATATTTGATCAAATATATCAATATGATGTAATTTAATATATTGTTGAATCAAATATATCAATGGAGGATCAAATATATTTTTATAAAGTAATTTGAAGAAGGAAGTCTGAGGAAAGAGAAGGTAATAAATTAAAAAACACGAAGATTTTTACGTGGTAGTGCAACTTAAGGAATAATGCTACTTAAGGAGTAATGCTCTTGATCGGTTCTGTGTATATATATATATATATATATATATATATATATATATATATATATGTATATATATATATATAAAAAAAACAAAGAAGTCGCTTAGATTTAGTAGATAAAAACAAATTAAACAAAGAAGTCGTGTAGGTTTAGTAGATAAAAATAAATTTGGGACATGAGTTATAATTTAAAATTTATTGTATTGAAAGTTAAGGATAATATGAAAATTATAAAATTATTACTTATTTTAATTTCTTTTCGTCCAAATCAGACCAATTTTGGACAAAAAAACTTTGGCAGAAAATGTGGTAAAATTTTCTATCCATTTCTTTTCTTTTCCGTTTATTGAAAAACTCAAAAATATAAGAATTAAAAAGAAAACTTAAATTTTCCGTCTATTTCTTTTTATTTTCTGTTCATTTTAAAACTTATAAACGGAGTGTTAAGGTTCTCATATATCGAAGCTAGAGAAAGGGAAAAAAGGGAGGAAATTTTAGAGAGAAGAAAATTATAGGGGTTCAAAATTAAAAATCTTTTAGAGGGAGTAGGAAATTATAGATGTTGAAAATTAAAAATCTTTTAGAGAGAGAAAGTGAGATTTGAGTGGATTTCAAAGTCAAATAATCCATGTCATTTTTTGTTGCTTAAAAAATGAATTAAAAAGCTGACTCAAAAAAAATAGACGGTCAAATTTGGTCAACTGATGTCTGTTAAAAAATAGTGATTTTTTTCTCTCTCTTGACTTTGATGTTTAATTGAATTTTTTTTTACTTGTTATTTAAAATAGAAACTATGTGTAAGTTGGTTGGGTTTTAGCGTCATTTGCTATTTATTTTAACTTTGGGTCTTTTTTTTTTTAGCATATTTCTATTTTTAATAGATTTTTAATGTTGCCAAAAAATTGAATTATTTAATACAAAACTTTTCTACCTTGGTAGCCGCGTGAACAAATTTGTGGGGCCTATTTTTTTTTTATGTACCGACGGCGACCATTACAGAACCCAATAAAACTGTTTATGGTTGCACATGTTGAAGAAAACAAATCCAGGTAACTGTTCTTAAATTTTTTATAATTAATTGGTAACCCAATAAAACTGAATTGGTTACCTTTGTATAAAGATTTTGCTACAAACTACACTATGAAAAAAATGTACCGACGACGACCATTGCAGAACCCAATAAAACTGTTCATGGTTGCACATGTAAAAGAAAACAAATTCAGGTAACACTTGAAAACTGTTCTTAAATTTTTTATAATTAATTGGTAACCCAATAAAACTGAATTGGTTACCTTTGTATGAAGGTTTGGCTACTAATTGCACTATGAAAAAAAATGTACCAATGACGACCATTGCAGAAACCAATAAAATTGTTCATGGTTGCACATGTTGAAGAAAACAAATTCAGGTAACACTTGAAAACTGTTCTTAAATTTTTTATAATTAATTGGTAACCCAATAAAACTGAATTGGTTACCTTTGTATGAATGTTTGGCTACTAATTGCACTATGAAAAAAAAATATCAACGGCAAGTGCAGACGGGATTTGGCGAGGTGGAGATTGGTAGTGCCGAGGCGGGATTTGGCAGAGGAGAGGGTGACTTTCTAGAACAGAGAGAGGTCGTCGAGTTCGTCGGGGAGGGAAATTGGGGAGAGATGGCGAGGAGGGAGGATTCGTGGGGCGAGGAGAAAGATGATGGAGATGGAGATGATGAGATTTTGGTTCTTAGCAGTGGGAGTAAAAGGGAGGGAGAGAGAGGATGAATGGTGAGGAGTGATGGAGACAGTGAAGAGAGAGAGAAGGGTATAATAAGCTCATGCACTAATTTGTGAATAAAATATTAAAAATGTATTAATTCTGTAAATATTTTTTGGATGCACTTTTATTGTAATTTTTTTTAAAAATATACTAGGAAGTGTAAATAACTAGGATTTTATGTTGTGCTTTCTCATTAATATGAGTGTAACAATTGGGATCAAATTTTAAATCCAAACTGAATTATAATGTAACATGACTTAATTCATTTTTGAAGTATTAAATATCCTCAGACAACAAGTTGACCCAAAAAAGGACTTAAGGTTATTAAATATATGTCGCCAGCAAAAGAGCAATGTTACTATCACATAATTTGGATCACATAAATCTCACATACACACACATACATATTTGCGGACCCTGCATGCCACGCAGGGCCTACAGTATGCATGTGCGTGTATATGAGCATTATGTGACTCAAAATTATGTGATAGTAGCATTATTACCAACAAAATGCATGAGTTGTACAGTCTGTACAACCTTATTTTTTACATGTATTCAAATGACACCTAAATTACTGCATTTTATAAAAATTTCAGTTCCAATAAATCACATTAATTATTTGGGAGACAAGCCAAAAATAAAAATAAAATTCTAACCAGTCGCCAACCCGGTCCCCATAGAAGGACTCCGAAGAATAAGACATCATCAATACATTTCAGGTTATACATATATATATATATATATATATATATATATATATATATAGGGTAATGATCCATAGCATCTAGTTGCCATGGATAAAAAAATGGCATATAGCATCTATATCGTCCATTCCTAAAATGAAGGGTTGAGATTTGAATATGTGATACGTTGTCAGCTAGAAGTACTAGCGGACTGGAATAAAGAAATTTTCAGACAAATTTGCCCCTTAATCCACTAGTAATGCTAGCAGACACATATCATTGGAAAAAACGCATCCCCTTTGGTGTGTTCACAGCAAAACCATAGCCCTTCATCCCCTTAGGTCCATATCCCTTCATCCCCTTCGGTGAAACACATCAGCTTCGGGGGCACACATCAGAACCATCACAAGCAGCCCCTTCGTTGAAACACAACAGAACCATAACCCTTCATCCCCTCCAGTGAAACACAGGAGGTTCGGTGAAGCATAGTTGCTGAACTTTCTAGGGTGAGATTTCTGATGAGAACTAGGGTGTGATTTCTGCTCTTCTCATCATCTCTAATTGCAATTTAGGTTCGATCGGCAACAAGTTGTCATATAATCGGTAAGTTTGTTATTTAATATCCCAAATCTAGCATTGTTGCAATTTTACAGGGGAGATGACTGTTGCTGTAGGATATATATAATTGTTATGTTAATGTACATGATATATTTGCTTTACAGGGGAGATGACTGTTGTTGTAGGATATATATAATTGTTATGTTGATGTACAGGATATATTTGCTTTACAGGAGATGACTGTTGCTGTAGGATATATTTGATGTACAGGATATATAAGAAGTGTTATTTGAATAGGATAGTGGTTTTATCCGTCCGCTAGTAAGTCTAGCGGATGTATCTTGGTTGACCGGATCTGACTTGGCTAACTGGGGGCAAAAGTGGTACAATTTTTCATTAATCCATTCCGCTAGTACTTCTAGCGGACGGCGTAAATTAGATTTAAATCCCAGCCCTTCATTTTAGGAATAGACGGTATAGATATTATATGCCACTTTTTTATCCATGACAACTAGATGCTATGAATCATTGCCCTATATATATATGTGTGTGTGTGTGTGTGTGTGTGTGTGTGCAAGCATGAAAATATGATAGTTGTTGATTGTTGAATGATTAAAAAATTGATCTCTTTAGGGTAGGAGTGAGCAAAAAACGGATAAAACCGAATTACCGAACACAATTGAATTTTTTAAATCGAATTATTTCAATTTTTTCAATTTTTTCTCTAATTTTGGTTATATCCGATTTAATAATCGGTATTCGGTTTCGGATACGGTTTTTAAAAATGGGTTATTCGGATACCCGAATAACCGAAATGTTAATTAAAAAAATAATAGTTTTATAATTGTATTGTGTCTTGTCTTTATATATTCGCAGCCCCTAATTTCCAAATCTCAGATCTTGTCTCTCGCACCTCTATATACTCTGTCTCTCTTCTCTTCGACATCTTCTCCGGCTCTCCGGCTCTCTGGACTCTGGCTATCTCCCGGCCCCTGCGTGTTGTGACCTCTTCCGAGTTTCGAGTTCTTTAACCTCGACTGCTCGATCTCTTCTGAGTTCTTCAACCTCGACGGCTCGACCTCTTCCGAGTTCTTCAAGATTGAAGTGCATGTTGTTTAACTCTCGTCTCTTTGACCTTTGTACTCTGTTTTGTATAAATTTTTACTTTTTAGTTTTATGATTTTCAGGAGCTGAAGATTTTAAGCCTTATGTAGTTATGTATAATGTTTTACCCAAATAAAGTGCCATATTTTGGGCATCGATTGTTGTTGGGATTTCACGGAATTGAAAATCAAATTTTGCGGATTTTTTATTTTCTGGGAATTTGATTTCTGGGCTGGTGGAGATTTCAATTGAGATGTTTTGGGGATTGATTTCAGAACCCTTCTGGCTGTTGATTGCTAGGCGTATTGGGAAATTGGACTAACTCGACTGAAATATTTTTTCTTCTTCCGTGTGACTTGGCTTTTGAGCTGAATTTTGCTTAATTCATTTGAAACTGAGAGGTTAGGATCTCTTTGTTTTGCTTCTTTTACATGCTCCTTGTGACGCCCCCAAAATAGGTTCAATACTCGACCCATTCTGAGTCGCCAAATACATGGTACAGAATCCAAATATAATCTTTATAACATACGGTCGTGTAAAATACGACCACACAAACTATGAGCTTTGATACAAATCGTATATAATACGAAATATAAACACTCAAATTCATTTCTTACTCATTACAATTATTGTCCCACTATTTTATAGAATAGTGAGAACTTCTACAAATCTAACTCTGATCATCACACTGTTTTTCGACTAATCCCCGCGATATTCTCATTTTCTGAAAAGAACAATGGAAGAAAAGGGTGAGCTCAATTAGCCCAGTAAAGAATATTATGACTAAGATAATGGAAAATAAATTATCGTTAGTCTTCAACAAATCAGATAAAATATTATGAACAACAAGTTTTAGATCAACAACTGTAGCGAAAATAAAAATTCATTAGAAGAGTTAAGTAGAGAATGAAGTCTACTATCTTTTATAATTTAAAAGTCCATTATCAATATTTTATCCCTGTAACATCAATCAATATACATCTCGAACCAAATAATCATCTTTGCACTACGGGCCAAAGATATTCATTTGTATCACCAGTTGGTCATATTCATCTCAACACCTATCCATCTTTGCACTACGGGCCAAAGATATTCATCAGGTAATCATTCATCTTTGCACTACAGGCCAAAGATATTCAGTTATATCACCATTTAGGACTGAGGATGATGAAAAACAATACGAATAACGAATCCAATGAGATAAAGGACAAATATTAGGGATTCGTAATTTAGTTTATCTAAATTCAAGAATACTTCATAATAATCCATTGTGGAGCAAAATTCAAGAATGAAGTTCAAAACTTGAATCCAATCAAAGATAAAAAAAAATAAAAATTATCGTGATTAGTAACTCGTGAATAGTAACTCGACATGAAAAGATAAAAATTTCACGAGAAAGTTCAAAAAATTATTCCAGTGAAATGATACTAGATGAAGCGCAAAACTCAAGAAATTTCTGATCATTTCAGGAATTATAGAAACAATACTTACCGTGGTAAGTTCAAATTTAGGAATATGAAATAAAATATTATCACTTTCATAATATGGAATATGAAAGAAAATAACATTCATTATGAATATTGAAAGAAAATAACATTCATTATGAATATTGAAAGAAAATAACATCAATTACGAGAAAAATAACATCTTTTACCTTAATAGGAGAGTAGTTTTGATTGAAATATCGGATATTATGTGGAGGAATTCTTGCATCGTTATCCACACTCAAAATATTCTTATACTCACAAGAAATACACTTGATATTATAGAGAGAAAATTTTCTGATTCTGGTGTGATTTTCATTTCTAACTAAGCAGCCTATTTATAGAAAAATGCTAAAACACCAATGTTGACTAAATTTACAAACGGAAGATTCTTCAGCACAAGTTTTGAAAAGGTTGGCAGGTTGGCAGCACACCACGAAGGAACAAAGACTTCATCCACCAAAAATTCCACATGCTTTACATAATATATACATATTAAAATATTTATTTTCAAAACTTCAATAATTCATAATAAATAGCTCTTTTATCAGAAAAATACGAACCTTATGTCCATTCCATATAAAATTTAATTCTCTACAACTTTGTAAAAGAAAGTTTTTTCAAATTCCGAACGAAAAATGACTCAAATTTACATACGGATAATTTTTCACACCTCCATTCCAACAAAATACATAAACTAATAAAAACAACCATCAGCACTAATTCCTTCATTTATATCAAAATTGAACAAATATTTACTCATCATATTTATCAACAATTTACTTATTCACAAATAATATTACAGAACTACAATATTGACAACCAGGTCGTTCCAAGGAAAGAGGGAGTCTTCCGATAAGAATTTCTTCTTACTGGCGCGCAATTAACTAACCCCTTTTCTAGACAGAACTTCCTTAGATATTGTCAATAATACTATCTAATAATATTATTCAAATAGTATAATTTATTGATTAGATAATGAAAAATACTGTGCAGTGACAATTATTGAATCAATAATACAAAATATCACCGTAACAACTATTCAATCAATAAAATATTATGCATTTATCAATGTAGCAATTATTGAGTCAATAATATAAAATATTGAACATTAATTACTGTAACAATTATTGAGTAAGTGACTTCTTACGTAAGAACCAATAATTCAAAATACTGTGCAATACCGTGTGTTACTATGCACAACGCGTATTACTGTATTTTTATCGCCGGATATTTCAACAGTTTAACCGTAACAGTTTTACTGTTATTTATAAAAAGGTTATTTATGTCGCTTTTTATATCCGACAGTTATTCCGTTGTGGGGCCCACAAATGGTTGCGCCGTCGTACGAATATTCCCCGACAACAAGAATATTCCACGACCAAACGAATATTCCCCGACAACGATGAATATTTTATAACCACTTGCTTATTTTAAAATATTTGCACATTTTACCCATAATTTATCACATTTATCAAATCAACACCTTACTATTTCAAAATAATATATAAAGAAAATTAAATCTTTATTCATAAAAGTTGGGGTCTTACACTCCTCAGGTAATAATTGTCTATTGAGCTTGTTACAGTTGTAAAAGAGACATTCTTTTGGGTTGAATATTCTTGATTTCTTTTGAGTTTTGAGTCTCTGTAAATTTTGTCCAACCATTTTAGTTTCGGTTATTACCCGAATACCCGAACATACAATTCGGTAATTCGGTATTCGATAATTCGGTTATTACCTGAATTCGGTTAGTAGTTCGGATAGTTAAATTATGAAAATTTCAGTATTCGGTTATAACTGAATAGCCTATTCGGTTCGGTTATAACCGAATGATCAGTCATACTCTAGGGGCAATGACGCAACCAATGAGATTAGTGAAAATTCTAGAACACTAAAAGGATGTGAAAACTGGTGAGAGAAATTGCTGATAGTATTTTAGAACAATAAAATAGTTTTGTAAGAATTAATTCATAACAATTTATGCACATAGATAGAAAAAAAAATCTAGAACATATGAAAAATAATAATATTATATACCTTATTTGAAATTTATAATGAACCCATTGAAATTGATCTCTTTTGGACGAACAAGCTCCCTTCTTGATGATAAACCTAAATAATATTTTGGTATTAAGATCAAGAGAGATGACTTAAATCTTTAATTGTATTCTTCCTTATTTGATCTAGTGGGCGTACTCATGACAAGCTCAAAAGTTTATTTAAATAACTCACACTAATCAGCTTATTAAAATTAATTAGAGTTCATATATAACATTTAATTAGATCAATCAATTAATATTATCCCATAAATTATTCTTACAAGTTTGACAAATAAATACCGAAACATGTACGCTTTGAATGAATTATATCCTATCTGTTATGCAAAAATTTACATTTATAGAATCTATTAATATTAAAGATATATGATGTTTAATACACTATAAAAAAAATTAATCTTCTCGTTCAAAAATTAGAGATATATAATTTTCTCCTCGTTCATTTCATAACTAAATATATATTTTTATTTTTGAATTATAAAATAACATAAAATTATTCTCATGCTATATCTTTTATTTTTAATTAATTGAGTATTATCATGTCAGCACAATTATATTTATAGATATTATTACAAAATACTTATAAAAACAATTTTTTCCCCTAAAAGTCATTCATTGTAGAAACCAATCTCTAATTTATGAAATGAGTTTGTTATTAGTTTAATTGTGTGATATGAAAATAAAATTAATAAGAATTTTGAAAGATATTGTGCATTTAATACTATTATCAGAAAAGTAATTTTTTATTTAAAAAACAAAGAAATAGAAAAGCAAAAGCAAAAAAGCTGAAAAGGAGGATGAAAAGGAGAGTGTGTGTATTTATATAAAATGATATACATATTGACAAATATTTAATAATATTATGTTATAGAGCAATGCTAGTATCATATAAATTGTGACGCCCTCAAAATAGGTTCAATACTCAACTCATTCTGAGTCGTCAAATACATGGTACAGAGTCCAAATACAATCTTTCATATCAAACGGTCGTGCAAAATACAACCACACAACTGTGAGTGTCAATACAGACATGTAGAAAATATAAACATTCAAACTAAGTCCTCATTATATTTATTATCACACTATTTTAAAAAAAATAGTGAGGACTTCTATAGCTCTAACTCGGATCATCACTCTATTCCCCAACTAGTACCCGAGATATTCTCATTTTTTGAAGAGAACAATGAAAGAAAAAGGTGAGCTCAACTAGCCCAGTAAAGAATATTATGACTAAGATAATGAAAAATAAATTATCGTTAGCCTTCAATAAATCAGATAAAATATTATGGACAACACGTTCAGGGCCGGCCCTGAGTTTTTAAGGGTCTAAAGCGGCAACAAAAAAATAGGCCCTTAAAAACTTAGGGTCAGCCCTGCTTGAGATTGAATTAATTTATCGGCTTTTTTTTTTTTTTTTTCAAATTCAGATATATACTTTTTAAGAGCCATGGTGAATAAAAATTTAAAAATCTGCAAAATTCCATCATAATCTTTGATTATCTATAAATTAATTATCAAATAGGGCCTCCTTTATTAATAGTCTAACACTACTCCCAAACAATTAAAAAAACCCAAAAGAGAATAAATTTTTCACTTGATTCATAATAGCATAAACAAATCCATAATAGCATAAACAAATCTACTCAATCAGTTATCAAGCCCAATTAAATTAAACAATGCTTCTAAATCTCATAAACAAAAAAATTAATTTCAAAACCCTAAAACATAAAATTAATACCTGAAATTAGCTTGAAATTTGTAAGAAGGAATAACATTTAACACTTGAGCCTTCTATATGCCACTCGAGGAGAGAGGAGGAGAAAGAAGGGTTTTGGAACATGTGTTGTTGTACTGATGTGTGATTCCAATTTTCAGTGTTTCATCTCTCTCGCTCAGTTGCTCTCTCTCTTTATATACTAGTTAAGACACTAATGGGTGAGAAAGTAATTAGAAAAATGAATGAAGATCGAGAAATTAATTGCCTCTTCATTTCTCTTTATAATTTGTGCAGACCCATTTGAGCATTCGTGCTGTTCGAGACTTCGAGACTTCAGAAATAAAAATCCGTAGTTTTTTCATAAAGTTAGGGTACATATATACATAACACAAATTTTAGTGGGGGCCCTAAAAATTTTACTTTTTTGTGGGCCTAAAGCCCCGGCACCTTGGGCTTTAGCCCAGGGCCGGTGCTGAACACGTTTTAGATCAATATTCGCAGCGAAAATAACAATTCATTAGAAGAGTTAAGTAGAGAATGATGTCTATTATTTTCTTTGATTTAAAAGTCCATCATTAATATTTTATCCCTGTAACATCAATCAATATACATTTCGAATCAAATTTTCATCTTTTGCACTACGGGCCAAAGATATTCATTTGTATCACCAGTTGGTCATATTCATCTCAACACCTGTCCATCTTTGTACTACGGGCCAACGATATTCATCAGGTAATCATTCATCTTTGCACTGCAGGCCAAAGATGTTCATTAAGCAATCATTAATCTTTGCACTACAGGCCAAAGATATTCAGTTATATCACCATTTAGGACTGAGGATGATGAAAAACAATACGAATAACGAATCCAGTGAGATAAATGACAAATATTAGAGAATTTATCCAGAGTTCAATAATGAAGATCAAAACTTAGAACCAATTAAAGATGATTTGGAAGAAGAAAAAAACATTTTTTTTACCGTGAATAGTATCATGTGAATAGTAACTCGACATGAAAAGATAAAAATTTTACAAAAAAGTTCAGACCAATATTCCAGTGAAATGATATTAGATGAAGCGCAAAACTCAAGGAATTTCTGATAATTTCAGGAATTATAGAAGCAATACTTACCGTAGTAAGTTTAGAGTTAGGAATCTGAAATGAAACAATATACGAAACTGCAAATGAATTTTCACCCGTCAGGCGGTAGTCCGCTCAGACAAATTATTTTCACAATTTAATAATAACTGAATACGAAGGGTTATTCACCGGGCATGCGATAGTCCGCGTAGACATGTTATTCCCATAAAGTAATAAAGAATGAAATAACAACAGAATTTTACCATGCATGCGGTAGTCTGCGTAGACAGGTTATTCCAACAGAATAATAAAGAATGGAATAACAACCCTTACGAGTATTAAAAGAAAATAACTCTCTTCATGAATACGAAATAAATAATACCACTTACCTTAAAAATTTGGAGACTCCACTAGTGTAATAGCAGAATACTCTTCTTCTTTCTCTCTTATTCTCTCTATACTTTCTCACTCTATAACTTTAGTGAATTGGTGAGAAATAATGAAGAAATAAGCTTTTATTTATAGGCTCGGCAAGGTATGGGAAAAATAGTCTTTTCGTCATAATTTATGATATCATCGCTTACATCATCGATACTATGACATCATTGTTTACCTCATCGCTTCGATGACATCCTTGCTTACCTCATCGCTCCGATGAAATCCTTGCTTACATCATCGCTCCGATGACATCATTGTTTGCATCATAAGAGTTCAAATTTAATTTGCACTCTTCCACCTCGTTTAATTTTTATACCATGAATTTACTATAATAATGTTATCATTCTAATTATAAAAATTATACTATTATATAATCACATCACACTACTATAATGTAATATTATAATAACATATTTGAAAAAATTATTTTATCAGAAAAGATAAAATACCAATTTTCAACCAATGTCACATGCTAAAAATTTCTTCGTTAAAAAATTCACATTGAATAAATATTTTCTTATCATATATATCAAAAATTAATTATTCACAAATAATATTATAGAACTACAATATTGACAACCAGGTCGTTCTCAGGAAAGAGGAGGCCTTTCGATAAGAATTTCTCCTTACTGGCGCGCAATTAATCAACCCTTTTTCTAGACAGAACTTTCTTAGACATTGCCAATAATGCTATCTAATAATATTATTCAAATAATATGAATTATTAATTTGATAATTTAAAATACTGTGAAATGACAATTATTGAATCACTAATATAAAATAGTAAAGTAGCACTTATTGATATAAAATATCAACGTAGCAAATATTGAACGATAAAATATTATGCAATTATTGAATCAATAATATAAAATATTGAACAGTAATTACTGTAACAATAATTGAGTAAGTGCCTTCCTACGTAAGAATCAATAATTCGAAATACTATACAATACCGTGTGCTAATGTGCAACACCGCGTATTACTGTATTTTAACCACCGGATATTTCAACAGTACTAACGGTAACAACTACGCAGTTATTTTATAAAAAAATTATTTCTGTCGCTTTCTATATTCGACATTCATTCCGTTGTGGGGTCCACCAATGACTGCGCTGTCGTATGAATATTCTCCGACAAAAAGAATATTCCTCGACCAAACGAATATTTTATAACTACTTGCTTACTTTGTGAACTTTGCACATCTCACCCATAACTTATCACATTTATCAAATCAACACCTTATTATTTCAAACTAATATATAAAAAAAATTAAATCTTATTCATAAAATTTAGGGTCTTACATAAATTATATCACATAACTCTCATATACACACAGATACAACTGTGGGTCCCCGCCTAACATGCGAGACCCGCAGTATGTATGTGTGTGTATGTGAGAGTTATATAAAAGAATTTATGTGATAGTAGCATTATTTTATGTTATAACAAACGTGAAAGTGTATGTGATAAAATAAAATAAATTAAGTATGATTTTTCTTAATTTCTACTTATTTTATGTATGATCTCTTCTAGGTGGACATAAGTGTATTTGAACTTCACTTATTTATATTTTTAGCCACTATTGGGGGTTAAAATATAAATAAGTAAAATTTTAATACAGTTATGATAAATAAGTAAAATAAATACACTCATGACAAATAAGTAAAATTTAAATACACTCATGACAAATAAATCTAATTTTCATGTCCACATGAAATTTTTGTTTGTGTATATATATGTTGTAATCATAATTCCGATAAAAACTTTTACAATGTATATCGAGACTTTATATATATATCACACTAGTAATTGTCCGTGCCTGAATGCATGACGTAACGAAAAATTAGATTAAAATTTAAAAAATACTACTTACCTAAAGACTCTTTGCAATCTAAAATAACTTACAATCAGATATAACAATTTTCATAATTCATCATACCACCACAATAATTAATACATACTCAATCATCAATACATATCCAACCATCAAAATATCAAGCTATTCGCTACTAATTTCAAGAAATTTCGACAGAGTTTTCTTTAAAAATAGATATCCAAAAAAATTTAAACCTGTCTACAAAGCACCAAAACAACCATCATTCCATACTCAAAATCATCATAACCATGTATAATTAGTTAACTTTACAAAAGACGGAACACAAAAATTTAGATTACACATGCAGAAAATAGAGAAACAACTTCGTATTCTTTACAGCTTACACCAAGTATCCTTCAATGTATACCTGAAAATATTTAAAATATAAAAATTATCGAAATATTATTATTGTTATTATTATTATTATTGCATGCCATACTACGCTAGGGCTTTAGGACCAATGTTATCTAGATTCTACACTTTCTATATATGAAACAACAATGTTACTATCACATAAATATAGATAACATAATGCTCACATACACGCACATGTATATTGTGGGTCTCGTCTGACATATAGAGCCCACAAATATGCATATGTGTATATGTGAGCATTATATGATTTATATTTATGTGATAGTAGAATTATTTTATATGAAATTATCAAGTCTCATAGTAACTAAAGCTACAGATCAAATCAAGTAGTTTACATTGAAAAATATATATTCCTAGCAACAATATATTTATAGTTTTATTTGAATTCATATTATTCGAATAATCATGATACATTATTTATAAGGTGTCACTTATTATAGAATGAATCTGAATTATTTTTGTGCTTTTTAGCCTATCAGAACGTGTTCCTATTATTCGAGCTACTTCATAACCATTGTTTGGTTATTGTAGATTTTAAAAGAGTATGTGATTCTTGAGTTGTTATTATTCAACTATTATGACTTGCTGAGCAATTTAATGCTCACACTTGCTTTAAATAAAAACAATTTCAGCGAACGATGTTAGAAGGAACTAAAGGATCCCGTAAAGATCAAGTTGACCGGTATCGTGCTGAAGTGTTGTTCATTTTATAATTAAGCGTGAAGACCAAGACAAGACTTATAATATAGAATAGTTAATTAAACTGTAAGATAGTTTAATAAACTGTTATGTATCTTTTGTGGCGGATGAAAGTCACTCTTGTAAGAAGTAAAGAATAATGTAATTTTCATTATCTATAATGAATGAGGTTTTAAGGTAATAGAACTTGGGATTTTTCATATGTATGTTGTTATATTTAGTTATATAATGATGTATGGTTGGAATGAGATGTACTCGTGATGTACAAAATTCGAGTATGAAGATAGACCGGATAGGTTATAAACCTTAGATATGAGTACCTAATTAATTAAGATGAATTTGAACTGTCTTTGTGTTTTTCAGCCCAAATTCAAAATGAATTCTGTTTTTTTATATAAGATGTCCAAAATGTGAAAGCTTGATTATTGCCAATGGGCCCAATTCTCCTTTTGCTCCCGTCTTCTTCATATTCTACATTGGCCACCTTTGACGGACACAGTTTTGACACGTCTCACCATTTCCACCTAACACGTGTGCAGTTGGATATTTACATCTGTATCCCCTTCGTCACGGCTAACTTACATACATTGATACATATATATACTTCGGCCATGCTGCTCTAATGCTCTTATTCCCATCCTACTCTGTTCTTAAACTTGATTTGATACCCAAAGAAAACTCACCTCTTTTTATCGCCAAAGCAGTTATTCACCATTTTGAAGCCGACCCTTTTCGATTTCTCATCAAATTTCTTAGATTCCTCACCTAATTTCAAGGACTCGGTTTTTGGGTTTAATTTGAGATCAGAATTTCAGAACAATCAATGGCCAGTCAATCCATCCACGAGTTCACTGTCAAGGTTTGTTACTTTACACCCCCTAAATGATTAGCTCTATGTAGTATGCACACATCCAAATTGTATATCCAAAAACATATCCAAGTCTAAAATGATTAGTTTTATACGACACTTTCTCTCTTCTCATTTATTATTATTGTGTGTCTTTGGATGTATAATTTTTTTTTTTTGCTAAATACCAGAAGAAAATAGATATATTGGGGTGTGTACATAGATATATTGGTCTTATACAGACCCACAAGTGTATATATTTTTTTTTATTTCTTACATTCATGTATGGAATTTCATATGTGGGTTTCAATCTGTTCATGTGATATGTGTTTTAGGTTTCACTATTAGAAAGAGGGCTTTGATACTGTTCAAGAAATTACATGATGAGTTTGATTATTCTGTTCGTATCAGGATTTTATGGCATCTGTGGATGTGATTCAATGGTGTTACTACTAGTACTTGGCTGCTTACTCTAGTAATATTTGTTAGAAAAATGACATTTCCACATCAAATCTAAAAGTGATATTCTCATGCTCACATGAATAGTAAGTACTTCGACACATAACCCATGACATGTGAGATTTTGTAAATAATTAAACTCCATAAAAAAGTTTCATTTGCAAAATTTGTAAATATTAAAGATGTATTTTTTTGGGATAAAGAGGAGTTTCCCGGCCTTGTGTCTCAGGCTTACGTACCTCCGGTTTACGGCTATTCCCAAGTTCTCCATTAAACCACTGAGCGGCGGGATTTTAAAAGATGTATTTTTGTTTCATCCTTATACCAAGAAATAATATGCTGTTAATTTAGTAGTGGCGACTTGAATTACGAAATTAGGATAACAAAGGTAAGAATATTGTCATTTTATACTAATATAAATAAAAGATTACTCTTTCTATGGACTTTTTGACAAATAAGTATTTTTGTTTAACAGAGGGACTATCTACTTTTACTTGTATTTTAACCTCATATTATTTCCTTAAGAAGGCTAGTAAATTGTCCAAGTGTATATGTGCTCTTCCCATGACTAATAGAATTAGAATAAGCTATCTTCTTTTGTCCCTCTAGCACACTACGAGTTTCTGAGCTCCAGCTATAATCTTTATCTTGCAATCATCTATAAATTAATATAATAATTAAAAAATTAAAAAAAAATCCCCTTTTGATCTCTTTACTTACTAAAGTTTTGGATGTTACTGGACTTTCATAAACAGAAGTCCTTACCTCTACTTAGACGTTCAATTGATAAGATAATCTTTGTATTGATTAGTCATAGTACTCTCGCATCTTTTTTCGTGAGTCAAAATATCTACAACTAATAGTATATGGTTTTAACTGAAGATTCATGCTGCTAACATGAAAAAACATGTGCAACATTTTTGCGGTCAAGGCTTTGTATATAACGGTCGCATACTGATGTATTATGTTAATAAACTTGCTTTCAGGATGCTAGAGGGAATGATGTGGAGCTCAGTAAGTACAAGGGAAAAGTTTTGCTACTGGTTAATGTTGCATCTCAATGGTATGTTGATAGCTTATGATGAATTTGTTTTTATCTCTTAATCCAACTATCGGAGTTGAAGTTTGGACATGATGACTACTACTTATCAGAACCCCATAAAAATTAAAAATTTGTTATGAAGCTCCTTTAGCTGATTCAAGCTGTTGGTTATCATTCTTCTTATCTACTCCCAAGTCTCACATGTTCCTAAATTAGATTTGCATTTCTAAAATGAGGAACGATTTTTAAAGAAAAAACTTTATTTTTACAAACATAACCCTATCAAATAGTTAAAAGTGTAGCAGTACCGACATGATAGTACTCAATCTACTTAGAATATAGGTACTTCATGTCCTTTTATAATCTAAATTTTAAAATGTATCTCTAATTTCGGAATAGATTAAAAAGGAAACTGTATATCTAATTTTGGAACAGAGAGTTAACGAATTACAAAATTAGATGACCAAGAAATAAAATGAACTAGATGACATCCAATTATCAAGTATATTTCTATAGTTTGATCTCGAAAAAACAATGCTTTGACTTTATAGTTTTGTTGTTTTAATTATTTGTTGCAGTGGCCTCACCAATTCCAACTACACGGAGTTGGCACAGTTGTACGAGAAGTACAAGGATGAAGGTTGGTTTGAAATGACTACTTGAGCTTGCATATAGCTGCAAACAATATCGAAAGCTTATCTTGGTCTTCTTTAATTCTTGGATCCAACTTAGAATGCTTTACAAAAACACCCTTTTCTTCAAACCTATTTATCTTCCTACTATTCCACTAAATGCTCTTTGTTGTTGTGATTCTACAGGTCTAGAGATTCTGGCATTTCCATGCAACCAGTTTGGAGGACAGGAGCCGGGGACTAATGAAGAGATCATAAACTTTGTTTGCACTCGCTTCAAAGCTGAATATCCCATATTCGACAAGGTTAAAATTGCAATATGAACTTCTTAATCCATAATTTTGAAGGATCTGCCAAGTCTTGACTTTATACTCTGCTAAAAAATTATCTGAGTATTGCAGCTAAATAGTTTATTTGTGAATAATACCTAATGCCCATCTTAATGTTCTATCAAAATCGCCAAGAGACATATTTTACCTCTAGCCATTTGTATACGAGTTGGTTTTGAGTAACTAGAGAGGAGCTTATACCAAATATATGCTAATAATTCAGATTGATGTAAATGGTCCGAATGCTGCTCCGATATACAAGTACCTGAAGTCTAGCAAAAGCGGACAGGAAGGGGAAGACATTGAATGGAATTTCGCCAAGTTTCTAGTCGATAAAGACGGAAACGTTGTCGAGCGTTATGCTCCCACAACCACTCCTTTTACCTTTGAGGTAAAACTATTTATGCTACTCCATTCTTTTTTTTGCAAAATTAATATAAGATCACTGCCTTTGTATTATTCCATTGTGCCGGACCAATCAAACTTATATGTTGGCTGATATTTTTTCTTTTTCTTTTTCTTTTTCTTTTTTGGACTTCCCTTTGCAGAATGATATCAAGAAACTGTTGGGAATCGCTTGAGCGCATGCAGAGGTTTGATGTCCTTTTTGCACCAAATGAACAAGCTGCTAGTGTGCCCCCAGTTTGACTTTTAAAAATATTAGTGTGCGAGTTTGGGATTTCTTTTAATGTATGTATGAGAACATTGAGAATCCGAAGTTTAGGATGCCTTTAATGGTAATTAATATTGAATAATCTCATCCTTGAGGGGGTGACCATGATTTGTAAGAGTGGTGTTACTGCAGATACTATATAGTTGCTTGGTTGGGCTCAGATGAGCTCTTCCCTTATTCTTTTTCCTGAGAGGAAAAAGTCGGGAAGTTTAACTCAACGAAAAAGCGTGCATTGTAAAACACGCTTTCAACACTCACTGCGCGTCTGGGGCTGACGGTCTCCCTTTGTTGTACGACCTCTAGCCCCAACCGCTAATAGTAAAGTTTTAAAAATTATAAAATAATGCTAGAGGCACAACTTATTCTACGATTATTTTACAATTTGCTGATGTGGCATACTTTACCTCAGCTTTTATGTGGGTAAGTGGGTATGAAGACTATATTAAATCAATTTGTTCATTAATATGTTGAGATGGAGTATGCCACATCAGCAAATTGTAAAATAGTTATAGAATAAGTTGTGTCTCTAGCATTACTCAAAATTATATATCGGATAAATTTTAGAAATAACATATTTAAGTGAATATTAATAATAACTGCATCTCTCTTTTATCGAACAGGATAGCAGTGATGTTGATAATTATTTTTGTATAATTCTAAGAAAATAGTTAGTTAGTGAGAGTTTTATTTATATTTATAATGTGTATGAGATAATTTTATATTAATTAGTTTCGCGAATTAAGAAAATTAATAGTCAAGATACTATAAAATATGATTGGTATGTTCAAAATCAAAATTCACGTATACACGTGCATATTTCTGAGATCCGCCTGACACGTGGGGCCCACAATATATATGTATGAGTATGTGAATTTTATGTGATAATTTTTTATGTGATAATAACATTATTCAATTTGAATACTACCTCCTCCCCTCCCCTCCCCTCTCCTCTCCTCCTCCCTTATAAATTAAGTTTTTCTTCCTTTTCTGTTCCATCCAAAAATCATAAACTGATTTTTAAACTGACACCCTCTTATTATTTTTTCTCTTCTTTACTTTTCTATTAAAAATTTCAAGACACCAACACTTTTTTTTTTCTCTTTATTAAAATACATCACAAGGGATTTTTATTGATTTTATATGACTTGTAACTTTTTTTTATCCAATTTAAAACTGCAAGACAGACATGCTGCTTGTGGCTCCTCGCGTTTGTTAAAATCATTGATTGCCTAATAAAAAAAATACTACTACATCACTATTACAAAAAGAATTTATTTTAACTTACAATAAATTTATGAGATCTTTAAACTTAAAATTAATTTTTTCAGTAATTATAATTTTATTAATTTAAAAACTTGGAACTTTTGAACTTTAGAATTTTATAAATAAGACTCCTTTTATGATATGTGTGTAAAAGCCAAAATGAGACTCGTTTATGATATATATTGTTAATTACTTTAAGTATCGATTTTTTTTAATTACGTGAATACATATTAATAATAGATAAAAAAAAATTAATACGAATATAACCTACATGCCTAATTAAACTATGAACTAGAAATCTTTTTACTTTTACGCTCTGTTTCTGAGTTTTAAAATGGACAGAAAAGAAAAGAAATGGACGAAAAATTTAAGTTTTATTTCCAATTCTTATGTTTCTGAGTTTTTTAATGAACGGAAAAAAAAAAGAAATGAATAGAAAATTTGGTCACTTTTTCTGTCAAAGTTTTCTGTCCAAAATTGGCCTGATTTGGACGGAAAAGAAATTAGAATAAGTAATATTTTTATAATTCTCGTATTATCCTCAATTTTTAATATAATAAATTTTAAATTACAACTCATGTCCCCAATTTTTTAATTTTCTATTCTTTTCTATTAAAAACTCAGAAACAATGTAAAGGAAAACTTCAAGTTTTCTATTCTTTTTTTTTTTCTGTTCTAATTTAACTTTTCTATTCTTTTCTTTTCCGTCCAAAACTCAGAAACAAAGTGTTATAGTTTATATCTACCTTACAAAACACAAATGATTTTGAAAAAAAAAATTCCCGCTCAAACTATGGATTCATCCGGACCGTCCAAAGTTTCGGATAAATCTAACTCTTCAAATTTAATTTAATCAACCTCTGCCTCTCTCACCATTCTCTCTTCCCTTCTTTCTTCCAGCCCTAACCCATTCACTCTTCAATGTCGGAGTCACGGATCCCAAATTTAGTACTAATATATAACAACACAACACAAGTATCATTAGCTTTAAATGTTTTTTTTTAAAAATTTTATTTAAGATTTTCATGTGTTCTTTGTCATAAATTTTGATATTTTCAAAAGTTTAAAAATTATATTTTTCCCACAAAATTTTAGTAGATATTTATTAATAAAGATATAAAAAAAAATAAAAAAACTTTTCAACTATCAAATCACCAAATTTAGACGTCTTACTGAATTGAATCGATATCAATTAAAATGTCATTCAACAATATTAGATATAAAATTTATTCGATAAATCATTTTTAAGCTTAAGTGTTTTGCAGGGATTATTAAGCTTGTATTAATATATGTCACAATTATAATTTGACAAAAAATCTTTAGTTGAACTCCTCGTGACATTTAACAAAACTTTTATGGAGGCTTTATAATATAAAATTTTCTTTATAAGGTGTTTTTAGGTATAAAGAAAAATGTGAGAGGAATGGTAATACAAGAACTAAACTAGATGCATTGGAATAAAAATAAGAAAAAAAATTATACAATGGATTTGGTTAATGGATTGAGAAGCTATTTATAAATGAATCTATAACATGCAAAAAGTAAAAAAAAATAAAAATAAAATCTTGAACTGTTGAGTCACTAAAAAAAATTCTTGGGCTATTGAGTCGACTCAGGATTAACTAAACGATTCGGTATTTGTCTTGTTATATTTTGGTATTGATTTTATTTGTTTGCACATTTTATTTTGAAAATCTCAACCTTTGCACTCAAAATCAATTTGCACCCTAAACTAATTTTTAAATTAAATGTACCCTAAACTTTAACCGAAAAATTAAATGCACCATTCGCTTATTTTTCTAACTGGTTAGCAAAAAATGCAATTATATGGAATTTTAGGGATATTTATGTCAAATAACATACTCCACCATTAAAATATGTATTTAAAAGGTAAAACCGTAAATAAAGACAAAAACAAAATACATAACTCTAAACACTGGCTTCCCCAAACCTCAAATCCATTTCATTTCACTCCAAATCAGTTGTAATCACCAAAGAAGAAGCCATTACAACATAAGAAGGAGAAACCCCCACCTTCAGTTACAAAGCTTACACGATTAGCACAAAGCAATGCGTTACCGTCTTTTCGTCCATTGACGACAAGGGCATCCCACCCATGCTCTGCATTGATTGCCGCCTGCAAGCTCATCGGCGGCCACTAATTCGCCGCCATGACGACTGCCTGTGGGGTCGATCTCCACCGCGAGAAACCCACCAGCCATGAAGTCTAAAGCAGGACACGCATAGGTTCTCACCGGAGACTCTCTCCTCGTCTTCGTCTTCTATGGTCACGGCGACAACTAGGTTTCCCTAATTACGATTGTTTTGACAACCGGTGGAATTGACCAAAATCTATTGCGACAAAAGGCCTATTAGTGATAATGGTTATATTATATAGGGTGATAATATGGTTTGATGAATAAGTGGTATGGGATGAAAGTTAGATGGGTGAAAAACAAGATTAGGGTTTATTCTTTCCGTCATTTAATATAAGTCGTTTTAGAAAAGTATTTTTGTCCTTTAATATAAATCGTTTGAGAATTTTAAGCAAGCATTAATTGCTTAGTTTCTAATATTACCCCAAGTATTAAATATAACTTTGGTTCTCTAACTATTTTTTGCCCAATAAATAATCTTCTCTTTTTTCAATACAAGGACAATATAGTCAATTGATATTATATTTAATGTTATACAATTATTTTCTTAATAGTTGTGCACACCTCTAAAACGACTTATATTAAGGGACGGAGGGAGTAGAAATTTCCAACTAAGGAGGAATCAACTAAATGGAAATGATGTACTCCCTCCGATCCTTAATATAGGTCGTTTTAGACTTGTGCATAATAATTAAGAAAATGATTGGAAATCATTAACTATAGTATCAATTGTCTATAATACATTTCACCTCACTTATCTCATACTCTCTCTTCAATATTTCCCATTATTTACTCCTAAAACAACTCAATGGTCTCATTTACTCTTATTTTCTTTCCCCTTCTCCCTCCCCATAACACGTCAGTTGTGAATATGGATCAAAAAATTAGGTGGAGTAATGAGGGATAATTTGAAAAAAATTGTGATCAATTCTCCTAGATAACCACAAACGTCAAATAATTAAGAATAAGAAAGAAAATCCAAAACGACCTATATTTAGGAATGAAGTGGGTATTTAATTACCTTAGTTGAAGTTTAAGATGCATTTAATCTGAAAGTTAGTTTAGGATGCACATCCATTTTTTTTCAATCTATTAGTCAGTGAATTAAATGTCATGTTATAATGACTTCATTTGATATTAAGCAAGCAAATTATTATGGTCATAAATATTATCGTTTAAATATGTCAAAACTTACTCCCTCCGTTCCTAAAAGATTGTCGTTTTAGAAAAAAAAAATTATTCCAATATTACCCCTATCTTCTCTCATTGTCCCAATAAATTCTCTCCCTTGTATTAATAGTTTTCAATTTTTCATAAAGGGGTAGTGATGGAACACTACAAGAAAAAGCTATATTTTCGACGGAATTTTCCCTTGGAGATGGGCCTATTCCGTCGAACCTAACCTATTTTCGACGAAAAATTCCGTCAGACATGCCGTCGTATATACACGCGTCGAAAATAAGTCTGTCGTAAATTTTGTCGAACATTACATACTTCGACGGGTTTATTTCTGACCATAGTCCGTCGGACCTACACTATCTTCGACGGATGAGTTACGATGGACATATACCGTTGAGGATAATATCTATTATTTTCGACGAAAAATTCTCTCGGGCATAGACCATTCACGAAGGAAAAATAATTTATTAAAACTGTAATTACTTTTTAATTTCGACGGATATTCCCTCAAAAATAACTTACTTCCGACGGAAAATTAAAATATTAAATAAATACGAAATTAATCTGGTTGTATAATTCCGACGGAATATCTGTCGAAAATAGCCTAATTCGTCGAAGTTAAGCAATTTTTTTTTAAAATAATTTTTTTAGAAATTCAATATCCAGGTATTTAAACCCATATCTGTACCTGTAACCTATTTTATCCCAATACAGCCAGACAACAATATATTTCACATTCAACAACAAATGTAATTCAAAAAATCTATACCAATTCACAACAACAAACGTAATTCTAAAAACTTGTACCAATTCGCAACAACGTAATCGACTAACTGATCATCATCAACATCACAAACTAACAATAACAAATATAAGCTAATGTATCATCAGAGGCCCAACTAAATATATACAAATATTCTACAAATGAATGAATACAACGTAATCTCATTATACAAACACACTATATAAACTATACGTACAAATGAACTAGAATGAATAACATATAAAAATGAACTATAATCTAGTAGTATCATCATCGGGCAGAGGTGGACGACGCCTGTCTAGTGTATGAAAATCTCTGTCGTCCTCCTCATCGTCGTCGTCAAACCGCTCGTCATCGCCGCCAGCCCGCTCGCCATCACCACCCTGTTGAAAAAATTATAAATAAAAATCATTAGTCCGTATATATGTGAGAATTAACAAGCTAACTTTAAATGAAAATAACATAAACAATAAGAATACCTGAGTAGGCGGGGGAGGACGAAAAGCCTTCTCCAAGAGAGTAATCACCATCCGGAGCATCTCGCTGCTAAAAGCGTCGAATTGCTCTCGTGGTAATCCCGTACTCTCTGCGGAGGCCCCTGCTATATCCTCCTGAGTAACCTAGTGAAGACGAGAACTGGAAGGCAACTGCTGACGGCGAAAGACCGGATCGGTACAGAACCTATCCGACACGGACCCTATCAGCCTCTGGAAGATCTCGTCATCCAAGCCAGCGCCCGTATCAGATGGTCCGACATGTGCTCTCGGACGTTGGCGCTGGCTGGAGCCTACAAGAAGAGACAAATTCCATTACTAATAATAATTTGTGTAATGTGATAAATTCTGATAATTTCGTGAAACATAAAACATATTATTACCTCCAGGGAGTGTATATGTGGGTATCCTCGGCAGACCCAACACTCGATATCTGTCGATACTGCTAGTAGAGGGATCCTGAGACGCGACCCATAGTCTCAGCTGTAAGACCCCAGATTTTATGAAATAAAAGTATTCAATTTTTCTATTTGGTAAATGGTTAAATTGATAAAAGTTTAAAGTTATGGGTGAAATGTGCAAATATTTTAAAAATAAGCAAATGGTTATAAAATATTCTTGTTGTCGGGGAATATTCGTTTGGTCGTGGAATATTCTTGTTGTCGGGGAATATTCGTACGACGGCGCAGCTATTTGTGGGCCCCCACAACGGAATAACTGTCGGATATAGAAAGCGACAGAAATAACTTTTTACAAAATAACGGCGTGGTTGTTACCGTTAGTACTGTTGAAATACCCGGTGGTTAAAATACAGTGATACACGGTGTTGCATAGTAGCACACGGTATTGCACAGTATTTCGAATTATTGAGTCTTACGTGAGAAGCCATTACTCAATTATTGTTACAGTAATTACTGTTCAATATTTTATATTATTGACTCAATAATTGCTACGTTGATATTTTATATTATTGATTCAATAATTGTCATTGCACAGTATTTCGCATTATCAACTCAATAATTCATATTATTTAAATAATATTATTAGATAGCATTATTGATAATGTCTAAGAAAGTTCTGTCTAGGAGGGGTTATTTAATTGCGCGCCAGAAAGGAGAAGTCCTTATCGGAAGGCCCCCTCTTTCCTGGGAACGACCTAGTTGTCAATATTGTAGTTCTATAATATTATTTGTTAATAATTAATTATTGATTTATATGATAAGGAAATATTTATTTTGTGGATATTAAAGAAGGAATTAGCACTGATGTGTTTTTATCAATATTTTGGTGTGGAAAATCATCTGTTTGTGGATTTCGGATAATTTGTGTTTGGAATTTGGAAAAACTTTCTTCTGCAAAGTTGTAGAGAATTAAATTTCCTATAGAAAGACATCGAATTTGTATTTTTCTGACAAATGGGCTATTTATTATGAATTATTGAAGTTTCGGAAAATAAATATTATTTAGTGGGTGGGACCCACTTTTGTGGAAAATTTTGAAAGCCGCCAGGCGGCGGAAAATTTTGGAAAAAAAATATTATTTTATTACTTTAGTCTCCTTTGGCATCCTAAGCTTTTCCTATAAATAGGGTGCTTAGGTTAGAATTGAAAATCACACCAGAATCAGAAGTTTTCTCTCTCTATAATATCGAGCGTATTTTTATGAGTATTTCAATACTTTGAGAGTTAGTATTCAGCGCAAGCTTCCGTCGATATTATATCCGATATTCCAGTCAGAGGTACTGTTCTTTTGAGGTAAGGGATGGTAAGGGATGTTATTTTCTTTCGTAAATGATATTATTCTTTTCAATATCATTATACAGAAATATTGTCATGGATTTTATGTTGAATTTTTTTTACCTTTTCTGTTGGGGTTACTATTCACGTATACGGCACTATTCACGTATACGGCACTATTTACGAATACGGTACTATTCACGAGTACTATTCACGAAGTATGATTTTTCTGATGAAATTTGTACATTTTCATGTCGGGGTTACTATTCACGTATACGACACTATTCACGTATACGACACTATTCACGTATACGGCACTATTCACGGAAAAATTAAATTTTCTTCTATTTGTCCAAGTTTGCTTTTAAGGTTCCTATCTTTGATCGGATTCATATTTTGAACTTTATTCTTGAATTTTACTCCACAATTGGTTATCATGTTGATAATTGGATCGTATTCTCATATATAACATTTTTATAATCCTGGTGATGAAATTTCTCTTTGACTTGAGTGTAAAGATGAGTAGATTAGTGGTATGATCATGACTATGGGTTCTCTTTGGCCAGTAGTGCAAAGATGGATTGTTGACTGGTATGTTCATGACCATTGAATTTACAATTGAATATCTTTAGCTTAAGGGCAAAGGTGAATTGATCAACATGGTTATAATTATTGTTATATAAATTCTGAAATGATTCGATATTTTTTTGAGATATGAATATCTTTGGCATGTAGTGCAAAGATGGCCTGTTGTTGAATATCTTTGGCCGTAGTGCAAAGATGAACTATTGATGAATATCTTTGGCCTGTAGTGCAAAGATGAGCGGGTGACTTGTGAATATCTTTGGCCTGTAGTGCAAAGATGAATGATTAATTGTTGAATATCTTTGGCTTGTAATGCAAAGATGAATTGATTAGCATGATTATGAACATGAACTGTGATTTGGTATAACCATGATCTTTGGTGTTTCAGGTAAAGACAGGTGATGTGAATTATCTTCGTCCTGAGTGCGAAGAGGAATTCATCAAGATAATTATGATCATGAACTTACATGATTGTGGACAGGAACTGTTGATTGATGTTACAGGGATGAAATATTATTGGTGGACTTTTAACATGGAGAAGATAATAGACATTATAGTCTATTTGACTCTTCTAATGGATTGCTCGTTCCACTGCAACTATGGTTGAAAAGTTTTATCATCTACCATATGTTATAAATCTCTGATTTATCACTGATGAAGACTATTGATAATTTAATTATCTTTAGTCATAATATTCTTTACTGGGCTATTTGTGCTCACCTTTTTGCTTCACAATTCCTTTCAGGTAATAAGAGTGTAGCTGGGTCGAGCGGGGATAACAGGGGAATAGAACGAGGGTCTATAACTGTTGAAGTTTTCCACCAAACAGTATGAAAATAATTTTGTTGAAAATTTTAGATAAGTATGTCGTATTTTATACGTCATTTAACCGTTGATTTTGGTGACCTGACTTAGGTGTGGTGAACCCAACTTTGGAAGGGTGTTTTGTCACTATTATACAAGATGTCTAACGACATACAACGTCGTGTTATTATAAGACATGGTTGTGCACATCCACTGGCTGATTATATCCATGAACACTACCTATATAATCTTGGAGTACGGTTAGAATATAATTCTCAGTTTGTGACAACAGAGATAATTATATGGCAAGAGAAGACCCACCATTGGAATGAACAAGATAGTAATCTTCTCGTTTTTCTTTGGGGTCTATTGGGTCAACCAAGGATAATTCTCGAGTCCTACGATATCTATTATAACATGGATGCATGGCCTCCCATGTACGAAGGTTTCCTTGAGTATTTTCCAAAGATTTTAATTCCTAAAACAGTTATTGACTGTACCTTTCTGTAACGTATTATTGATTTGGAGTATGGGCACTGTATTTGTATTGAAACTCACAGTTTAATTGTGTCGTATTTTGTACGACAGTTTAAAAGTTAGAATTTGAAGATTTGTATTTAAAAATTTTTGTTGAGTGTATTTCGTGGCGACCCAGAATAGGTTGGGTGGTTTGGACCTATTTTGGGGGCGTTACATTTTGGTATCAGAGCTTAGGGATATGGTCGCTGGCGGAGATTGGAGTCTAGAGCTAGGAGGGGAGGGACGAATAATATACTTCGCTAGTGTGTGACTTACCTAAGCTGACTTTTATTACTTAATAAATTGACAATTGTTATATGTCAATTAACCTTGTTTTGAAGCGGTATTCTAGAATGAGCAATGGAGAAATCATGATGACAAGGAAGATGGAATCTGAAATAAAAGCAAGGTATTCTCAACTTTTCGAAATACCAGGTACGTAAATTTCGAGGACGAAATTTCATAAGGAGGGGAGATTGTAAGACCCCAGATTTTATGAAATAAAAGTATTCAATTTTTCTATTTGGTAAATGGTTAAATTGATAAAAGTTTAAAGTTATGGGTGAAATGTGCAAATATTTTAAAAATAAGCAAATGGTTATAAAATATTCTTGTTGTCGGGGAATATTCGTTTGGTCGTGGAATATTCTTGTTGTCGGGGAATATTCGTACGACGGCGCAGCTATTTGTGGGCCCCCACAACGGAATAACTGTCGGATATAGAAAGCGACAGAAATAACTTTTTACAAAATAACGGCGTGGTTGTTACCGTTAGTACTGTTGAAATACCCGGTGGTTAAAATACAGTGATACACGGTGTTGCATAGTAGCACACGGTATTGCACAGTATTTCGAATTATTGAGTCTTACGTGAGAAGCCATTACTCAATTATTGTTACAGTAATTACTGTTCAATATTTTATATTATTGACTCAATAATTGCTACGTTGATATTTTATATTATTGATTCAATAATTGTCATTGCACAGTATTTCGCATTATCAACTCAATAATTCATATTATTTAAATAATATTATTAGATAGCATTATTGATAATGTCTAAGGAAGTTCTGTCTAGGAGGGGTTATTTAATTGCGCGCCAGAAAGGAGAAGTCCTTATCGGAAGGCCCCCTCTTTCCTGGGAACGACCTAGTTGTCAATATTGTAGTTCTATAATATTATTTGTTAATAATTAATTATTGATTTATATGATAAGGAAATATTTATTTTGTGGATATTAAAGAAGGAATTAGCACTGATGTGTTTTTATCAATATTTTGGTGTGGAAAATCATCTGTTTGTGAATTTCGGATAATTTGTGTTTGGAATTTGGAAAAACTTTCTTCTGCAAAGTTGTAGAGAATTAAATTTCCTATAGAAAGACATCGAATTTGTATTTTTCTGACAAAGGGGCTATTTATTATGAATTATTGAAGTTTCGGAAAATAAATATTATTTAGTGGGTGGGACCCACTTTTGTGGAAAATTTTGAAAGCCGCCAGGCGGCGGAAAATTTTGGAAAAAAAATATTATTTTATTACTTTAGTCTCCTTTGGCATCCTAAGCTTTTTCTATAAATAGGGTGCTTAGGTTAGAATTGAAAATCACACCAGAATCAGAAGTTTTCTCTCTCTATAATATCGAGCGTATTTTTGTGAGTATTTCAATACTTTGAGAGTTAGTATTCAGCGCAAGCTTCCGTCGATATTATATCCGATATTCCAGTCAGAGGTACTGTTCTTTTGAGGTAAGGGATGGTAAGGGATGTTATTTTCTTTCGTAAATGATATTATTCTTTTCAATATCATTATACAGAAATATTGTCATGGATTTTATGTTGAAATTTTTTTACCTTTTCTGTTGGGGTTACTATTCACGTATACGGCACTATTCACGTATACGGCACTATTTACGAATACGGTACTATTCACGAGTACTATTCACGAAGTATGATTTTTCTGATGAAATTTGTACATTTTCATGTCGGGGTTACTATTCACGTATACGACACTATTCACGTATACGACACTATTCACGTATACGGCACTATTCACGGAAAAATTAAATTTTCTTCTATTTGTCCAAGTTTGCTTTTAAGGTTCCTATCTTTGATCGGATTCATATTTTGAACTTTATTCTTGAATTTTACTCCACAATTGGTTATCATGTTGATAATTGGATCGTATTCTCATATATAACATTTTTATAATCCTGGTGATGAAATTTCTCTTTGACTTGAGTGTAAAGATGAGTAGATTAGTGGTATGATCATGACTATGGGTTCTCTTTGGCCAGTAGTGCAAAGATGGATTGTTGACTGGTATGTTCATGACCATTGAATTTACAATTGAATATCTTTAGCTTAAGGGCAAAGGTGAATTGATCAACATGGTTATAATTATTGTTATATAAATTCTGAAATGATTCGATATTTTTTTGAGATATGAATATCTTTGGCATGTAGTGCAAAGATGGCCTGTTGTTGAATATCTTTGGCCGTAGTGCAAAGATGAACTATTGATGAATATCTTTGGCCTGTAGTGCAAAGATGAGCGGGTGACTTGTGAATATCTTTGGCCTGTAGTGCAAAGATGAATGATTAATTGTTGAATATCTTTGGCTTGTAATGCAAAGATGAATTGATTAGCATGATTATGAACATGAACTGTGATTTGGTATAACCATGATCTTTGGTGTTTCAGGTAAAGACAGGTGATGTGAATTATCTTCGTCCTGAGTGCGAAGAGAAATTCATCAAGATAATTATGATCATGAACTTACATGATTGTGGACAGGAACTGTTGATTGATGTTACAGGGATGAAATATTATTGGTGGACTTTTAACATGGAGAAGATAATAGACATTATAGTCTATTTGACTCTTCTAATGGATTGCTCGTTCCACTGCAACTATGGTTGAAAAGTTTTATCATCTACCATATGTTATAAATCTCTGATTTATCACTGATGAAGACTATTGATAATTTAATTATCTTTAGTCATAATATTCTTTACTGGGCTATTTGTGCTCACCTTTTTGCTTCACAATTCCTTTCAGGTAATAAGAGTGTAGCTGGGTCGAGCGGGGATAACAGGGGAATAGAACGAGGGTCTATAACTGTTGAAGTTTTCCACCAAACAGTATGAAAATAATTTTGTTGAAAATTTTAGATAAGTATGTCGTATTTTATACGTCATTTAACCGTTGATTTTGGTGACCTGACTTAGGTGTGGTGAACCCAACTTTGGAAGGGTGTTTTGTCACTATTATACAAGATGTCTAACGACATACAACGTCGTGTTATTATAAGACATGGTTGTGCACATCCACTGGCTGATTATATCCATGAACACTACCTATATAATCTTGGAGTACGGTTAGAATATAATTCTCAGTTTGTGACAACAGAGATAATTATATGGCAAGAGAAGACCCACCATTGGAATGAACAAGATAGTAATCTTCTCGTTTTTCTTTGGGGTCTATTGGGTCAACCAAGGATAATTCTCGAGTCCTACGATATCTATTATAACATGGATGCATGGCCTCCCATGTACGAAGGTTTCCTTGAGTATTTTCCAAAGATTTTAATTCCTAAAACAGTTATTGACTGTACCTTTCTGTAACGTATTATTGATTTGGAGTATGGGCACTGTATTTGTATTGAAACTCACAGTTTAATTGTGTCGTATTTTGTACGACAGTTTAAAAGTTAGAATTTGAAGATTTGTATTTAAAAATTTTTGTTGAGTGTATTTCGTGGCGACCCAGAATAGGTTGGGTGGTTTGGACCTATTTTGGGGGCGTTACATTTTGGTATCAGAGCTTAGGGATATGGTCGCTGGCGGAGATTGGAGTCTAGAGCTAGGAGGGGAGGGACGAATAATATACTTCGCTAGTGTGTGACTTACCTAAGCTGACTTTTATTACTTAATAAATTGACAATTGTTATATGTCAATTAACCTTGTTTTGAAGCGGTATTCTAGAATGAGCAATGGAGAAATCATGATGACAAGGAAGATGGAATCTGAAATAAAAGCAAGGTATTCTCAACTTTTCGAAATACCAGGTACGTAAATTTCGAGGACGAAATTTCATAAGGAGGGGAGATTGTAAGACCCCAGATTTTATGAAATAAAAGTATTCAATTTTTCTATTTGGTAAATGGTTAAATTGATAAAAGTTTAAAGTTATGGGTGAAATGTGCAAATATTTTAAAAATAAGCAAATGGTTATAAAATATTCTTGTTGTCGGGGAATATTCGTTTGGTCGTGGAATATTCTTGTTGTCGGGGAATATTCGTACGACGGCGCAGCTATTTGTGGGCCCCCACAACGGAATAACTGTCGGATATAGAAAGCGACAGAAATAACTTTTTACAAAATAACGGCGTGGTTGTTACCGTTAGTACTGTTGAAATACCCGGTGGTTAAAATACAGTGATACACGGTGTTGCATAGTAGCACACGGTATTGCACAGTATTTCGAATTATTGAGTCTTACGTGAGAAGCCATTACTCAATTATTGTTACAGTAATTACTGTTCAATATTTTATATTATTGACTCAATAATTGCTACGTTGATATTTTATATTATTGATTCAATAATTGTCATTGCACAGTATTTCGCATTATCAACTCAATAATTCATATTATTTAAATAATATTATTAGATAGCATTATTGATAATGTCTAAGGAAGTTCTGTCTAGGAGGGGTTATTTAATTGCGCGCCAGAAAGGAGAAGTCCTTATCGGAAGGCCCCCTCTTTCCTGGGAACGACCTAGTTGTCAATATTGTAGTTCTATAATATTATTTGTTAATAATTAATTATTGATTTATATGATAAGGAAATATTTATTTTGTGGATATTAAAGAAGGAATTAGACTCCAATCTCCGCCAGCGACCATATCCCTAAGCTCTGATACCAAAATGTTACGCCCCCAAAATAGGTCCAATCCACCCAACCTATTCTGGGTCGCCACGAAATACACTCAACAAAAATTTTTAAATACAAATCTTCAAATTCTAACTTTTAAACTGTCGTACAAAATACGACCACAATTAAACTGTGAGTTTCAATACAAATACAGTGTCCATACTCCAAATCAATAATACGTTACAGAAAGGTACAGTCAATAACTGTTTTAGGAATTAAAACCTTTGGAAAATGCTCAAGGAAACCTTCGTATATGGGAGGCCATGCATCTAAGTTATAATAGATATCGTAGGACTCGAGAATTATCCTTGGTTGACCCAATAGACCCCAAAGAAAAATGAGAAGATTACTATCTTGTTCATTCCAATGGTGGGTCTTCTCTTTCCATATAATTATCTCTGTTGTCTCAAACTGAGAATTATATTCTAACCGTACTCCAAGATTATATAGGTAGTGTTCATGGATATAGTCAGTAAGTAGATGTGCACAACCATGTCTTATGATAACATGAAGTCGTATGTGGTTAGACATCTTGTATAATAGTGACAAAACACCCTTCTAAAGTTAGGTTCACCTCACCTAAGTCAGGTCACCAAAATCAACCGTTAAATGACGTATAAAATACGACGTACTTATCTAAAATTTTCAATAAAATTATTTTCATACTGTTTGGTGGAAAACTTCAACAGTTCTAGACCCTCGTTCTATTCCCCTGTTATCCCGCTCGACCCAGCTACACTCTTATTACCTGAAAGGAATTGTGAACCAAAAGGGTGAGCACAAATAGCCCAGTAAAGAATATTATGACTAAAGATAATTAAATTATCAATAGTCTTCATCAGTGATAAATCAGAGATTTATAACATATGGTAGATGATAAAACTTTTCAACTATAGTTGCAGTGGAACGAGCAATCCATTAGAAGAGTCAAATAGACTATAATGTTTATTATCTTCTCCGTGTTAAAAGTCCACCAATAATATTTCATCCCTGTAACATCAATCAACAATTCCTGTCCACAATCATGTAAGTTCATGATCATAATTATCTTGATGAATTCCTCTTCGCACTCAAGACGAAGATAATTCTCATCACCTGTCTTTACCTGAAACACCAAAGATCATGGTTATACCAAATCACAGTTCCTGTTCATAATTATGCTAATCAATTCATCTTTGCATTACAAGTCAAAGATATTTAACAATTAATCATTCATCTTTGCACTACAGGCCAAAGATATTCACAAATCAACCGCTCATCTTTGCACTACAGGCCAAAGATATTCATCAATAGTTCATCTTTGCACTACGGGCCAAAGATATTCAACAAAAGGTCATCTTTGCACTACATGCCAAAGATATTCATATCTCAAAAAAATATCGAATCATTTCAGAATTTATATAACAATAATTATAACCATGTTGATCAATTCACCTTTGCCCTTAAGCTAAAGATATTCAATTGTAAATTCAATGGTCATGAACATACCAGTCAACAATCCATCTTTGCACTACTGGCCAAAGAGAAATCTATAGTCATGATCATACCAATAATCTATCCATCTTTACACTCAAGTCAAAGAGAAATTTCGTCACCAGGATTATAAAAATATTATATATGAGAATAAGAACAATACGATCCAATTGTCAACATGATAACCAATTGTGGAGTAAAATTCAAGAATAAAGTTTAAAATATGGATCCGATCAAAGATAGGAACCTTAACAGCCAACTTGGACAAACAGAAAAAAATTTAATTTTTCGGTGAATAGTACCGTATACGTGAACAGTAACCTCGACGAAAAAAGTAAGAAATTCAACATAAAATCCATGACAATATTTCTGTATAATAATATTGAAAAGAATAATATCATTTACGAAAGAAAATAACATCCCTTACCATCCCTTACCTCAAAAGAATAGTACCTCTGACTGGAATATCGGATATAATACCGAAGAAAACTTGCACTGAATAGCAATACTCAAAGTATTGAAATACTCACAAAAATACGCTCGATATTATAGAGAGATAAAACTTCTGATTCTGGTGTGATTTTCAATTCTAACCTAAGCACCCTATTTATAGGAAAAGCTTAGGATGCCAAAGGAGACTAAAGTAATAAAATAATAATAAATTTTTTTTTTTAACTTCCTCTGCCGCCGGCTGCTACAAAAAAATCAGATTTTCAACAAACCAACAAAAGTGGGGCCCACCTTTTTATTAAAAAATATTTATTTTTTGAAACTTCAATAATTCATAATAAATAGCCCCTTTGTCAGAAAAATACAAATTCGATGTCCTTCTATAGGAAATTTAATTCTCTACAACTTTGCAGAAGAAAGTTTTTTCAAATTCCCAACATAAATTATCCGAAATCCACAAACAGATGATTTCTCACACCAAAATATTGATAAAAACTCATCAGCGCCAATTCCTTCTTTAATATCCACAAAATAAATATTTTCTTATCATATAAATCAATAATTAATTATTCACAAATAATATTATAGAACTACAATATTAACAACCAGGTCGTTCCTAGGACAGAGGGGGCCTTCCGATAAGGACTTCTCCTTACTGGCGCGCAATTAAATAACCCCTCCTAGACAGAACTTCCTTAGACATTGTCAATAATGCTATCTAATAATATTATTCAAATAATATGAATTATTGAGTTGATAACGTGAAATACTGTGCAACGACAATTATTGAATCAATACTACAAAATATCAACTGTAGCCATTATTGAATCAATCATATAAAATGACAACGTAGCAATTATTGAGTCAATAAAATATCAATGTAACAATTATTGAGTCAATAATATAAAATATCAACGTAGCAATTGTTGAGTCAATAATATAAAATATTGAACAGTAATTACTGTAACAATAATTGAGTAATGGCTTCTCACGTAAGACTCAATAATTCGAAATACTGTGCAATACCGTGTGCTACTATGAAACACCGTGTATCACTGTATTTTAACCACCGGGTATTTCAACAGTACTAACGGTAACAACCACGCCGTTATTTTGTAAAAAAAAGTTATTTCTGTCGCTTTCTATATCCGACAGTTATTCCGTTGTGGGGTCCACAAATAGCTGCGCCGTCGTACGAATATTCCCCGACAACAAGAATATTCCACGACCAAACGAATATTCCCCGACAACAATGAATATTTTATAACCACTTGCTTATTTTAAAATATTTGCACATTTCACCCTTAACTTTAAACTTTTATCAATTTAACCATTTATCAAATAGAAAAATTAAATATTTTTATTTCATAAAATCTGGGGTCTTACAATCTCCCCTCCTTATGAAATTTCATCCCCGAAATTTACGTACCTGGTATTTCGAAAAGTTGAGAATACCTTGCTTTCATTTCAGATTCCATCTTCCATATCATCATGATTTCTCCATTGCTCATTCTAGAATACCGCTTCAAAACAAGGTTAATTGACATATAACAATTGTCAATTTATTAAGTAAGAAAAGTCAGCTTAGGTAAGTCACACACTAGCGAAGTATATTATTCGTCCATCTCCTCCTAGTTCTAGACTCCAATCTCCGCCAGCGACCATATCCCTAAGCTCTGATACCAAAATGTAACGCCCCCAAAATAGGTCCAATCCACCCAACCTATTCTGGGTCGCCACGAAATACACTCAACAAAAATTTTTAAATACAAATCTTCAAATTCTAACTTTTAAACTGTCGTACAAAATACGACCACAATTAAACTGTGAGTTTCAATACAAATACAGTGCCCATACTCCAAATCAATAATACGTTACAGAAAGGTACAGTCAATAACTGTTTTAGGAATTAAAACCTTTGGAAAATGCTCAAGGAAACCTTCGTACATGGGAGGTCATGCATCCATGTTATAATAGATATCGTAGGACTCGAGAATTATCCTTGGTTGACCCAATAGACCCCAAAGAAAAACGAGAAGATTACTATCTTGTTCATTCCAATGGTGGGTCTTCTCTTGCCATATAATTATCTCTGTTGTCTCAAACTGAGAATTATATTCTAACCGTACTCCAAGATTATATAGGTAGTGTTCATGGATATAATCAGAAAGTGGATGTGCACAACCATGTCTTATGATAACATGAAGTCGTATGTGGTTAGACATCTTGTATAATAGTGACAAAACACCCTTCTAAAGTTGGGTTCAACTCACCTAAGTCAGGTCACCAAAATCAAACGTTAAATGATGTATAAAATACGACGTACTTATCTAAAATTTTTAATAAAATTATTTTCATACTGTTTGGTGGAAAACTTCAACAGTTCTAGACCCTCGTTCTATTCCCCTGTTATCCCGCTCGACCCAGCTACACTCTTATTACCTGAAAGGAATTGTGAAGCAAAAGGGTGAGCACAAATAGCCCAGTAAAGAATATCATGACTAAAGATAATTAAATTATCAATAGTATTCATTAGTGATAAATCAGAGATTTATAACATATGGTAGATGATAAAACTTTTCAACCATAGTTGCAGTGGAACGAGCAATCCATTAGAAGAGTCAAATAGACTATAATGTTTATTATCTTCTCCGTGTTAAAAGTCCACCAATAATATTTTATCCCTGTAACATCAATCAACAATTCTTGTCCACAATCATGTAAGTTCATGATCATAATTATCTTGATGAATTCCTCTTCGCACTCAGGACGAAGATAATTCTCATCACCTGTCTTTACCTGAAACACCAAATATCATGGTTATACCAAATCACAGTTCCTGTTCATAATCATGCTAATCAATTCATCTTTGCATTACAAGCCAAAGATATTCAACAATTAATCATTCATCTTTGCACTACAGGCCAAAGATATTCACAAATCAACCGCTCATCTTTGCACTACAGGCCAAAGATATTCATCAATAGTTCATCTTTGCACTACGGGCCAAAGATATTCAACAACAGGTCATCTTTGCACTACATGCCAAAGATATTCATATCTCAAAAAAATATCGAATCATTTCAGAATTTATATAACAATAATTATAACCATGTTGATCAATTCACCTTTGCCCTTAAGCTAAAGATATTCAATTGTAAATTCAATGGTCATGAACATACCAGTCAACAATCCATCTTTGCACTACTGGCCAAAGAGAAATCTATAGTCATGATCATACCAATAATCTACCCATCTTTACACTCAAGTCAAAGAGAAATTTCGTCACCAGGATTATAAAAATGTTATATATGAGAATAAGAACAATACGATCCAATTGTCAACATGATAACCAATTGTGGAGTAAAATTCAAGAATAAAGTTCAAAATATGGATCCGATCAAAGATAGGAACCTTAACAGCCAACTTGGACAAACAGAAAAAAATTTAATTTTTCGGTGAATAGTACCGTATACGTGAATAGTGTCGTATACGTGAACAGTAACCTCGACGAAAAAAGTAAGAATTTCAACATAAAATCCATGACAATATTTCTGTATAATGATATTGAAAAGAATAATATTATTTACGAAAGAAAATAACATCCCTTACCATCCCTTACCTCAAAAGTATAGTACCTCTGACTGAAATATCGGATATAATACCGAAGGAAACTTGCACTGAATAGCAATACTCAAAGTATTGAAATACTCACAAAAATACGCTCGATATTATAGAGAGAGAAAACTTCTGATTCTGGTGTGATTTTCAATTCTAACCTAAGCACCATATTTATAGGAAAAACTTAGGATGCCAAAGGAGACTAAAGTAATAAAATAATAATAATTTTTTTTTTAATTTCCTCTGCCGCCGGCTGCTACAAAAAAAATCAGATTTTCAACAAACCAACAAAAGTGGGGCCCACCTTTTTATTAAAAAATATTTATTTTCTGAAACTTCAATAATTCATAATAAATAGCCCCTTTTTCAGAAAAATACAAATTCGATGTCCTTCTATAGAAAATTTAATTCTCTACAACTTTGCAGAAGAAAGTTTTTTCAAATTCCCAACATAAATTATCCGAAATCCACAAACAGATGATTTCTCACACCAAAATATTGATAAAAACTCATCAGCGCCAATTCCTTCTTTAATATCCACAAAATAAATATTTTCTTATCATATAAATCAATAATTAATTATTCACAAATAATATTATAGAACTACAATATTAACAACCAGGTCGTTCCTAGGACAGAGGGGGCCTTCCGATAAGGACTTCTCCTTACTGGCGCGCAATTAAATAACCCCTCCTAGACAGAACTTCCTTAGACATTGTCAATAGTGCTATCTAATAATATTATTCAAATAATATGAATTATTGAGTTGATAACGTGAAATACTGTGCAACGACAATTATTGAATCAATACTACAAAATATCAACTGTAGCCATTATTGAATCAATCATATAAAATGACAACGTAGCAATTATTGGGTCAATAAAATATCAATGTAACAATTATTGAGTCAATAATATAAAATATCAACGTAGCAATTATTGAGTCAATAATATAAAATATTGAACAGTAATTACTGTAACAATAATTGAGTAATGACTTCTCACGTAAGACTCAATAATTCGAAATACTGTGCAATACCGTGTGCTACTATGCAACACCGTGTATCACTGTATTTTAACCACCGGGTATTTCAACAGTACTAACGGTAACAACCACGCCGTTATTTTGTAAAAAAAAGTTATTTCTGTCGCTTTCTATATCCGACGGTTATTCCGTTGTGGGATCCACAAATAGCTGCGCCGTCGTATGAATATTCCCCGACAACAAGAATATTCCACGACCAAACGAATATTCCCCGACAACAATGAATATTTTATAACCACTTGCTTATTTTAAAATATTTGCACATTTCACCCTTAACTTTAAACTTTTATCAATTTAACCATTTATCAAATAGAAAAATTAAATATTTTTATTTCATAAAATCTGGGGTCTTACAATCTCCCCTCCTTATGAAATTTCGTCCCCGAAATTTACGTACCTGGTATTTCGAAAAGTTGAGAATACCTTGCTTTCATTTCAGATTCCATCTTCCATATCATCATGATTTCTCCATTGCTCATTCTAGAATACCGCTTCAAAACAAGGTTAATTGACATATAACAATTGTCAATTTATTAAGTAAGAAAAGTCAGCTTAGGTAAGTCACACACTAGCGAAGTATATTATTCGTCCATCTCCTCCTAGTTCTAGACTCCAATCTCCGCCAGCGACCATATCCCTAAGCTCTGATACCAAAATGTAACGCCCCCAAAATAGGTCCAATCCACCCAACCTATTATGGGTCGCCACGAAATACACTCAACAAAAATTTTTAAATACAAATCTTCAAATTCTAACTTTTAAACTGTCGTACAAAATACGACCACAATTAAACTGTGAGTTTCAATACAAATACAGTGCCCATACTCCAAATCAATAATACGTTACAGAAAGGTACAGTCAATAACAGTTTTAGGAATTAAAACCTTTGGAAAATGCTCAAGGAAACCTTCGTACATGGGAGGCCATGCATCCATGTTATAATAGATATCGTAGGACTCGAGAATTATCCTTGGTTGACCCAATAGACCCCAAAGAAAAACGAGAAGATTACTATCTTGTTCATTCCAATGGTGGGTTTTCTCTTGCCATATAATTATCTCTGTTGTCTCAAACTGAGAATTATATTCTAACCGTACTCCAAGATTATATAGGTAGTGTTCATGGATATAATCAGCAAGTGGATGTGCACAACCATGTCTTATGATAACATGAAGTCGTATGTGGTTAGACATCTTGTATAATAGTGACAAAACACCCTTCTAAAGTTGGGTTCACCTCACCTAAGTCAGGTCACCAAAATCAAACGTTAAATGATGTATAAAATACGACGTACTTATCTAAAATTTTTAATAAAATTATTTTCATACTGTTTGGTGGAAAACTTCAACAGTTCTAGACCCTCGTTCTATTCCCCTGTTATCCCGCTCGACCCAGCTACACTCTTATTACCTGAAAGGAATTGTGAAGCAAAAGGGTGAGCACAAATAGCCCAGTAAAGAATATCATGACTAAAGATAATTAAATTATCAATAGTATTCATCAGTGATAAATCAGAGATTTATAACATATGGTAGATGATAAAACTTTTCAACCATAGTTGCAGTGGAACGAGCAATCCATTAGAAGAGTCAAATAGACTATAATGTTTATTATCTTCTCCGTGTTAAAAGTCCACCAATAATATTTTATCCCTGTAACATCAATCAACAATTCTTGTCCACAATCATGTAAGTTCATGATCATAATTATCTTGATGAATTCCTCTTCGCACTCAGGACGAAGATAATTCTCATCACCTGTCTTTACCTGAAACACCAAATATCATGGTTATACCAAATCACAGTTCCTGTTCATAATCATGCTAATCAATTCATCTTTGCATTACAAGCCAAAGATATTCAACAATTAATCATTCATCTTTGCACTACAGGCCAAAGATATTCACAAATCAACCGCTCATCTTTGCACTACAGGCCAAAGATATTCATCAATAGTTCATCTTTGCACTACGGGCCAAAGATATTCAACAACAGGTCATCTTTGCACTACATGCCAAAGATATTCATATCTCAAAAAAATATCGAATCATTTCAGAATTTATATAACAATAATTATAACCATGTTGATCAATTCACCTTTGCCCTTAAGCTAAAGATATTCAATTGTAAATTCAATGGTCATGAACATACCAGTCAACAATCCATCTTTGCACTACTGGCCAAAGAGAAATCTATAGTCATGATCATACCAATAATCTACCCATCTTTACACTCAAGTCAAAGAGAAATTTCGTCACCAGGATTATAAAAATATTATATATGAGAATAAGAACAATACGATCCAATTGTCAACATGATAACCAATTGTGGAGTAAAATTCAAGAATAAAGTTCAAAATATGGATCCGATCAAAGATAGGAACCTTAACAGCCAACTTGAACAAACAGAAGAAAATTTAATTTTTCGGTGAATAGTACCGTATACGTGAATAGTGCCGTATACGTGAATAGTGTCGTATACGTGAATAGTAACCTCGACGAAAAAAGTAAGAATTTCAACATAAAATCCATGACAATATTTCTGTATAATGATATTGAAAAGAATAATATCATTTACGAAAGAAAATAACATCCCTTACCATCCCTTACCTCAAAAGAATAGTACCTCTGACTGAAATATCGGATATAATACCGAAGGAAACTTGCACTGAATAGCAATACTCAAAGTATTGAAATACTCACAAAAATACGCTCGATATTATAGAGAGAGAAAACTTCTGATTCTGGTGTGATTTTCAATTCTAACCTAAGCACCCTATTTATAGGAAAAGCTTAGGATGTCAAAGGAGACTAAAGTAATAAAATAATAATAATTTTTTTTTTTTAACTTCCTCTGCCGCCGGCTGCTACAAAAAAATCAGATTTTCAACAAACCAACAAAAGTGGGGCCCACCTTTTTATTAAAAAATATTTATTTTCTGAAACTTCAATAATTCATAATAAATAGCCCCTTTGTCAGAAAAATACAAATTCGATGTCCTTCTATAGGAAATTTAATTCTCTACAACTTTGCAGAAGAAAGTTTTTTCAAATTCCCAACATAAATTATCCGAAATCCACAAACAGATGATTTCTCACACCAAAATATTGATAAAAACTCATCAGCGCCAATTCCTTCTTTAATATCCACAAAATAAATATTTTCTTATCATATAAATCAATAATTAATTATTCACAAATAATATTATAGAACTACAATATTAACAACCAGGTCGTTCCTAGGACAGAGGGGGCCTTCCGATAAGGACTTCTCCTTACTGGCGCGCAATTAAATAACCCCTCCTAGACAGAACTTCCTTAGACATTGTCAATAATGCTATCTAATAATATTATTCAAATAATATGAATTATTGAGTTGATAACGTGAAATACTGTGCAACAACAATTATTGAATCAATACTACAAAATATCAACTGTAGCCATTATTGAATCAATCATATAAAATGACAACGTAGCAATTATTGAGTCAATAAAATATCAATGTAACAATTATTGAGTCAATAATATAAAATATCAACGTAGCAATTATTGAGTCAATAATATAAAATATTGAACAGTAATTACTGTAACAATAATTGAGTAATGGCTTCTCACGTAAGACTCAATAATTCGAAATACTGTGCAATATCGTGTGCTACTATGAAACACCGTGTATCACTGTATTTTAACCACCGGGTATTTCAACAGTACTAACGGTCCGTTATTTTGTAAAAAAAAGTTATTTCTGTCGCTTTCTATATCCGACAGTTATTCCGTTGTGGGGTCCACAAATAGTTGCGCCGTCGTACGAATATTCCCCGACAACAAGAATATTCCACGACCAAACGAATATTCCCCGACAACAATGAATATTTTATAACCACTTGCTTATTTTAAAATATTTGCACATTTCACCCTTAACTTTAAACTTTTATCAATTTAACCATTTATCAAATAGAAAAATTGAATATTTTTATTTCATAAAATCTGGGGTCTTACAAAATACTACTTAGTTTATTATTTCATTATTATTTATTTATAATTTTTTATTTATCATATTTATAATTTATAATTTTTTATTTATTATTTAATAATATACTTGCAATTGCACAATTTTGACCGAAATTCCGTCGAAAATAACAAATATCACATTTCCTAAAACCACATTAACAGTATGCCCAATTCATTAACAGTATGCCCAATTCACAATTTCAGAATAATGTTATTTATTTATTTATTATTTATTAATTATTTAGTTATTATTTATTATTTATTTATCTTATTTATTATTTATTATTTAGTATTTAGTATTTAGTATTTAGTATATAGTAGTAAGAAACTAAGTAAATACTACTTAGTTTATTATTTATTTATAATTTATAATTTATCTTATTTATAATTTATTTATTTATTATTATTTATTATTTAATAATATACTTGTAGGGCCCACAAATTATGCAATTGCACAATTCTGACAGAAATTCCGTTGGAAATAACAAATATCACATTTCCTAAAACCACATTCACAGTATGCCCAATTTCAATTCACAGTATGCCCAATTCACAATTTTAGAATAATGAACATATGTACTTCAAACAAATGCAACACAATATTCAAACAAATTCAACACAATTTTCAAACAAATTCAATTCACATTAAACTCTAGTGATACAATATCAAAATTAACCAAACAATATAACAAATCCTAAATTAAACACAAATTTCAGCATACAATTCATCATACAATATAGTAAATTATTGAAAAACCCTAAATAGAACCTGTAGAACAGAAGAGAAGATGGCTGGCGGCAAGAGGTGGTGGCTGGTGGTGGCAGCAGGAGGTGGGGAAGGAGGCTGCTGGCGGAGAGGTGGTGGTTGCTGGCGGAGGGGTGGTGGCTTCTGGTGGAGGAAGGGAATGAGGCTGCTGGCGGCAAGAGGGGGTAGCTGCTGGCGGCCGGAGGTGGCGGCTGCTGGCGGCAGGAGGAGGTGGCAAGAGGTGGTTCCAGTAGGCGGTGGCGGCAGAAGGTGGAGGTGTTCGTGAGGGAGAGAGAGCACGAGAGAGAGAGAGAGTGAGAGAGAGTGAGAGAGGGAGAGAGGGAGAGAGAGAGAAATGAAAATGAGAGTGAGGGAGGCGGCTGAAAAAGGAGACGGTGAAATAGGTTTTAAGACATATTTTCGACGGAATTTTCGTCGGAATTAATTCCCTCGGAAATATGGTATCTACGACGGATTATTCCCTCAAAGGTAACTTTATTCCGTCGAAATTCACTTTCGCGCTGGCGGGAAAACTGACGTCACGGGGGATTAATTAGCTTCGACGGATTTCCGTCGTAATTAACTTATGTTCGAGGGACTTACTTTCGAAGGATTTCTTCCGTCGAAAATACCTTACTTTCGACTGAATTATTTCCGTCGAGTTTAATTCCGTCGGAATTAGACTTATTTCTTGTAGTGGAATTTTAAATAAATTTTACTAGCATTAAATGACTTTCTTAATCCATGTGTCAAAACCTTAAACGACAATCTTTTAAGAACGGAGGGAGTATTTGATAAGTCATCTAAAAGTTTACTCGTGTTTTGCACAAGTTATAAAACATGTACCATGAAAAAGGGCAACTGATAGGCAATAAAAATGGGTACAGATATAATTTTTTTTTGACAATTTTACCCTTACTCTACAATTTCCGCTCTCTCGGTGTGCAGCCGTGAATTCTCCAAAAACAACCCACGCGCTGCAACACAAATGCTGGTTGGAATCATCAAAGATGATGTTAATTGTCCTCGTAGGTTCACCTTCTCAAATTATACCCTCATGCAGATCGTTTGAACCATCAAGTTCCGACTGTTCCGTAATTGATGTCTATATGCATGTTAGTTAATCAAACATATGGGAGCTTGTGCATCTGAATTTAAATCAATGCATGCATGCATGCATGGTTCAAATGAAATTTAGTAGTATATAAAATCCTAGCTTAATTAGCTTGGAACTTAAGTTTCTTAATTGTGATTAATAGTTCGTCCTCTTATATTAACCTAAACAGGTAGAATTTTTTTTAAAGCTAAGTAATGGCTTTATTAATTGATCAAGCTAGAGACCACATATTTTAATTTATTTGGATTCTTTGGGTAATGAGAGACCAAATAAGACTTTGCCTTTAATAACAGTAACCAAGCCAGAGGAGGGAGGCCATCACCGGAGTCGATGATCTGGAAGAGATGAGCAAGCACTTGTGATTTATGCTACAAGAAGCCTTATATAGAACATCATTAATTATCACCAGCCGCATGCATGCATGCAATAATAACCTTGGGACAGGACATGCAAATGACGATTTTAATTTGAGGTCTGACGGTTTACGTAGTACACAAGTAGGGGAATTGATTAGCCATTAAATGCGTTTGTTTTGAAAAAAAAATCGTCTGAATGGCCGAATTGGTCAGATGATTGAGTTGAATGACTAATTCAGATTTTTTTGGCTGAATGAGCAGCTGAATAAAGTAAAAAAATTAAAAAATTAAAAAAAATATTAACTATTATATTAAGTAATATTAAATAAACTTACAATAACTTTGAATTTTTTCAGAGGGGTAAAATAATAAAATTATGTTTTCAGATATTTTAGACATGTTAATTATCAAACAACTTTTTTAATTAAGATTCAGATTCAAATTCAAATTCAAATTCAGCTCATTCATATTCAAATTTAAATTCAGATTCATTCAATTTTTATCAAACGCCCCTTAGGTCTGGCTGAGGTTGCCGGAAATTTATGTTTGATCGGCTTTCTCTATGAGAGAAAGGGGGGATTTGTTAATTATATGGTGAGTTTATGTTGCTGCGGCCTGCGTGTGGGGCGTTTTTGGAGAATTTTCGGCCGCAAACCGATAGAGCGGGAATTGTACAGTAAGGATAAAATTGTAAAAAATTATAAGTTGCCTTGTGCTCATCTTAATTGTTTTGTCAATGTCATTACAAATTAAAAGAATAGATTTTTTAAAATCTCTATTGGGTGGTAAAAATTTTACTTTTTAGATAATCTACAACATTTATGGATGTCTCGATTAGAATTAAAATAAATTATGTTAATTTTGAATTTAAAAATCTTTTAAATTGATTTTAAAAGGTTAATAGGAAGTGTATATATATATATATATATATATATATATATATATATATATATATATATATATATAACTGATATTATCACATAAACAATTGATATTTTTACATGATTCATTTCATATTAATAGAGAATGAGTCCTACTTTTACCCGAGAAAGATTCGTATAAAAATATTATTTTAACATATAAAAATATCATTTTCAATATATATATATATATATGTTGATTACAAAAAGCTGAACTGATACTTGAAAATACAAACCCTTCTGGTAAAATATATTGTCTTGATTTTAGATTTAATTGCTAGAAGATTATAGAATTCAGTTGTACTATCTTTTCATCTTGAATTTTTTATACTCTAAAAGGGAGTTTCAAAGTGAAGTAGAAGTTTCTTTTAATATTGTACAAGGAGAGTTTAAAGTAGTGGTGTTCATGGGGATAGCTATAGGTACTCAAGGGAAGAGGGTTGTCAAGGGAGGTGTGTGTTACATACTTCTAAAATGGTACACCCTTCACTTGTCAATTGGGTCAAATTTCTTCTTAAATCTTCTGTCACTTTCTGATTTTGATTATAGTCCACCCGCGGGGCGAGGGGGGGGGGGGGGGGGGGGGGGTTCTCTTTCAAGTATAATTAAAAATTATTATAGATGTGTTTGATTGCATCTTAATGTATGTTAATAATATATTTTAATGCATCTTAATGTGGTCATTGATTTAAAGGCATTCAAAAGAATTTATTTTATTATATTTTCAAATATTAAAATACATTAAGATTAAGAAGTGAACAATATAAAATTGGAACAATTACATATTATAGTACATTTTAATAAAATATTATAAAAAAAATACATAAATAAAATATTTACAAAATTAGTGCATATGCAATATTTAATTACAAAAAGAGTGCATTCTTATCCCTTTAATTATGCCCACGATTCTCTCCCATGATTCTCTTCCACAATTCTCTCCCACTCAGTCTTCTTCCTCCTCTTCCAACCCACCTTCTTCCTACTCTTCCACCACCGCCCTCCCCCTCCTCCCGCCCCCGCCCCACCCCCTACCCCCTACCCCCTACCCCCTCCACTCCCCTTCCTCCGCCTCTCTTCTCCTCCCCCCGCCAACGCCCCACCCCTCCCTCCGCCTCCTACCGCCACCCCTTTATCCTCCTCCCGCCCCACCCCACCTCCTCCCCTCCCCTCCCCTCCCCTCCCCTCCGCCTCCCTTCTCCTCTCCCGCCCACTCCCCACCCCCTCCCTCCGCCTCCCACTACCATCCCCCTCCTCCCGCCCCCCCTTTCTCCTCCGCCCAGCCCCGCCCCGCCCCACCCCACCCCACCCCACCCCCTTCACTTCCTCCCTCTTCCTCCTCTTCCCCCAAATCGATCCAAGGTGGTCGTCGGTGGAGGCCCCGCCACTGGCCGCGGTGGAGGCCCCTCCACCACCCGTTGCTTCCCTTCCACCACCGGTCCATTCTCCAACTCCACTGGTAACCAAACCTTCATACGTTGGTAACCATACAGGCATACCAAGGTAACCAAACCTTCATACCAAGGTAACTGGACCTTAATATGAAAGTTTCCTTGTTATGAAGGTTTGGTTACCTTGTTATGAAGGTATGGTTACCTTGGTATGAAGGGTTGGTTACCTTGGTATGAAGGTAACCAATTCAGTTTTATTAGGTTACCAATTTATTTTGAATGTGATGTAGTTGGTAACCAAAATTCATGCAGTAGGTTACCAAACAGTCATACCAAGGTAACCAAACCATCATACCAAGGTAACCAAACCTTAATACGAAGGTTTTCTTGTTATGAAGATTTGGTTACCTTGTTATGAAGGATTGGTTACCTTGGTATGAAGGTAACCAATTCAGTTTTATTAGGTTACCAATTTATTTTGAATGTGATGCAGTTGGTAACCAAACTTCATGTAGTTGGTTACCAAACCTTTCGATAAGGTAACCAATTCAGTTTTATTTGATTACCAAATTTATTTTGAATGTGATGCAGTTGGTAGCCAAACTTCGTATAAAGGTAACCATTTTAATTTTTATGGGTAACCAAATCGTCAAAAAAAATTTCAGAATAGCAACTCCGGCAATATAACGGTGGTGGCGGCGGCGGCGATTTAGCAGCGGCGGCGGGAGGCGGGGGAGGAGAATGATGAACAGTAACTCTTTCATAATTTTTTGTTTTTAATTTTCTCATTTTGATTTAAATTTTAAATTATGGATTTGAAATTATTGTTAGATCTAAAAGATTTGAATTTGAATTATTAGTTATCCTTGATTTTAGATTTTCATATTTAATTTGAAATTGAATGGTTTGAATTTTTACACTTTTTTTGTAATTATTTTATGAATGTACTTTTTTTGTAATTACTTTATAAAAATTATATAATTCTGTAAAGGACTCTATAAAATTATGATTTGGGTCCATTCTCAATCTATATATAGTCCAAAATATGAAAGCCTCATTATTGCCAATCGGCCCTATTCTCCTTATCCAGCTACTTTTTTGCCTGATATTCCGCATCACCCAATAATGGAATGCAATGATCCCCATCCTCCAATAATGGAAGGCAATGATCACCACATCACCTCTATTCTATATGGATTTGACAATTTAAGTTGAAAACTATATTTTTCATCTCAAAATAACTGTTTAGTTTTGACTTTTTAAAATTAAATTGACTATTTTTTAAAACTATTTATTGTACTATTTTTGTCAGAATATAGGTGCAGAGGTTATAACAAAAAAAAGTATATACAATTTACTACTAATACCAAATTTTATAATGTTAAAAATATATTTATACATGCTTAATTATTAATTTTAATATAGTCAATTTGACTAAAAAAAATTCAAAACTAAGCAGTTATTTTGGGACGGAAGGAGTAGTATATAGTTAACTAAAATCACTTGAATCTATTAGGTTGGTTAATTAATTTTTAGGTTATGAATTTGTTCAGTTTTGGATCCATATTATTAATTATAAATATGGTTTGGAACTAGTTCAACTAATTTTGACCCATATTCTATAATACTGCTGGACCAGTACTTCTGAAATATGAAAATTTTGACCTATATGTGGATATACAACACACTTGTGAATTCAAATATATATTTTTACTTATGAATTTAATATATATATTTTTGCCAAGTCTAATCCTATCTAAAATCAATGACCGACACATATTTCAACACGTGGAATATGAGATGTTAATTGAAATACTAGCGACTAAGAGGGTGTGATACGGCTTACAATTACTTAACCTTGGTTATAATCAGTTTTAAGAAATAAAAAGTTTTTGATATATTGATTTTAAAATTACTTATAATACTTTTTATGAAAATAATCAGAAGCTCTAATTTGAAGCTTTTGATTATTTGTCAAATCTAATAATCAAGTTTGATTAAGTATATTACTAATTTATCCCTATTTATTATAGTAATTCCATTTATTACCTGTTCTTTATTTCTCCAAACATTTCTTTTTAGTAATCTACACTTGAAATAAGTGATTAACAATTTTTTTATACCAAATTTTTTTCACTTCTTATTAATGCAAGTGTTTTTTATTTACCAAGCAAACACAAACTACTTTTTTAAATAGATTAAAAGCAAAAACAGTAATCAAAATTACCAAACACATTTCTTAAGCAATCCACATACTCTAAAAATAGTTATTTCTCAAAATCTACTTATAAATCAATTTATAAGCTATTAAATAAGTCATAAACGAACACTCGAACAATAAAAAACTAGTTATAAGTTAATTTGACCAACTTATAATTAAGTAGCTACCCTTGGATTCTTCTACTTTCAACCGATCCAAGGATAACTCATTTAGGTGCTGTTTGTTTACATCTGATTGCCTCTTAATGGACTGCCTCTTATTCGCTAAGAGGCATGATGCTGTTTTTTTTTTTGTTACCTCTGAATGCCTCTTCTTCGGTAAGACAGAAAATGAAATCTTAATAATTAAGAGGTACCTCTTAATGAAATTTTTTTGATAATTTTTTTTTATATAAATATATTCAACAATATTATTCACTCATTTTTATTAAATTGAATATTTAAAATTATTAAATAAAAATTTACCCTTTAAAATAGTAAAATAGTGTCATTAAGAGACAACTTATTTTTTAGTTATCAAACAATTTTTTAGATTCAGACCTCATAACCATTCAGATGATCTAATTTATTAAGACATCATAATCATTCAGATCTTAATCGCCAGATTTATCAAACACAACCTTAGACACAAAATAAATAAAAAGGCGGGAAAGAGGGTCACCCTACGTCATCACCACATCATCTCTAAAATGTGAATCCAGGACAAGGTTTTGACACGTCTCACCATATCCACGAAACACGTGTCCAGTTGCATATTTACATCTGTATCGATCTCCTGCGTCACAGCTAACATATATGATATATCTTCTGTATATATATAGCATAGCATAGCATGGTTATTGATCCCGTACGTGCATGATTACTATAAAAACTTGAAGACTTTGTTTTTAAGTTTGATTATATCAATCAATCAATGGCCTTTAAATCCATCCACGATTTCACTGTCCAGGTCTGTTACTTTTTCTCTCCTTCACCATTTCTATACGAGTTTTTTGCTTGTATATATACATGAATGGAAGTGAATAAGTGATGTCAAATGTAATGTGGGTTTTAATATTTGGGAATTGTTAAATTCACAATATTTTTTGTTATTTTCACAATAAAAGTGTCGCTGTAGATGTATAGCGACGGTTTTAATAATATTTATAACTACACTTTTGTTGTGAAAATAACATTTTTTGTTGTGGATTTAACAATTTCCTTAATATTACCATGCATGTCAAATTATGTTGCAAGTCGCATTGGAGATTAAGAAACTGTGAGCGCAGACTGACTGATGTATTATTATGTTAATAAACTTGGTTTCAGGATGCTAGAGGGAACCATGTGGAGCTTGGCAAGTACAAGGGAAAACCTTTGCTAATGGTTAATGTTGCATCTGAATTGTACGTTGACAACTGCTTATATATTATGAATCTATAGTCTAAATTAAAAAAAAAATTAAAAACAAAAATGTACCACAAAAAATGTCTAAATTATATATTATGAATCTATACATCAAGATTCAAGACTGATCACTGGCATATCGCTTTATATATTAACTGTAAATGTCGTACGTTGACAACTGCTTATATATTATGAATCTATACAGTCTAAATTATTGATCGAAGATTTCAAGTGCTTTTGGGTCTAACTAGGGGGCCGGGGACGGGCCAAAAAAATGTATATCTAATGTTAGAATGTGACGGGAGAATATAGTGAATTAGATGACACAAAAGACAAAAAATAAAAAGAATTAAATGACATCCAATTATCAAGTATACTTAATTCTATGATTTGATCCTCAGAAGAACAATGTTGCATTGCTGTGACTTTATAATTTTGTTGTTTAATTATTTGTTGCAGTGACCTCAACCATCCGCACTACACAGAGGTGGCACAGTTGCATGAGAAATACAAGCATCATGGTTAGTTTGCAATGTCTCTATTTCTGCTTGCATTTATCGATTTGCAAGCAAGGGTCCGTCTCTCTAGCGAATCATAGGGAACGAATTAAAAACGAACCGGCTATAGTGACGGTTTTTTCCGTCACTATAGCATAGAAAGCCAGTTTTTTATGCTATAGCGACAGAAAAAATCGTCACTATAGTGGGTTCGTTTTTAGTTCGCTTCTTATGATTCGCTGGAGAGACTGACCACTGCAAGCAATGTCAAAAGCCTATTTTGTTCTTCCTTTATTTTTATTCCAACTTAGAATGCTTTACAAAAACAACCTTTTCCTCAAAGCAATTATTTCCCTACTAAATGCTATTTATTGTTCTGATCTACATGCAGGTCTAGAGATTCTTCCATTTCCGTTCAACCAGGTCTATAATTTTGTAGGATCTGCAAAGTCTTGACAGATCTGTACTCTGCTAAAAAATTATAGAGAACTGCAGCTTCAAATAGTTTGTAATCATCTTATTTTTCTGTACATTGCCAAGACACATAATTAATTTGCCTTTTAACCTTTTGTATATGAGTTGGCTTTGACTTTTGAGTAACTGCAGAGGAGCTTATATATACAAATATGTTGATAATTCAGGTCAACGTGCATGGCCCAAATGCTGATCCAATACACAAGTGCCTCAAGTCTAGCATAGGCAGACAGGAAGGGACTGACATTGATAATTTCACTAAGTTGCTAGTCGATGAAGCTGGCAACATTGTTGAGCATTATATTCCCATGCCAACTCCATCTCACCATGATGTAAAACTATTTATACTACTCTCTTCGTTTTAAAATTAGTATAAGATCACTTGCCTTTGTATTATATAGTACGTATCAGATCTATGGAACTTTAGATAGTCCATTAGGTTGTATGCTGGCTGATTTTATTTTTTTTGAACTTCTCTTTGCATGCTAGCTGAATGATATCAAGTATCATCCTTCCACGCACAGTGCTATCGAGGCAAGTCCAATTACCCAGTGCATAGAGGTAAAATTATTTATGCTACTCCCTTCGTTTCAGAATTAATATAGGGAATTTCTTAACATGTGCCCTTATAGGACACATGCTAAGCACACAGCTTAGGAGAATATTCTTTTGAATTGTGTGTATATTCCTTTGAACTTGGTGCAAATGCAAAAATCAAGAGAATATGCATACAGTTCAAGAGAATATTCTTTTGAACTGTGTGCTTAGCATGTGCCCTAAGAACACATGTTAAGAGAACCTTAATATAGATCACTTGCCTTTTGTATTACATGATACCAGATCTATAAAACTTTAGATAGTCCATCAGGCTGTATACTGGCTGATTTTTTATTTTTTTGAACTTCCATTTACAGCATCAAGTCGGGAATGTTACGGTAAAACTTTTACAAACCCATAAATATGGCAACGTTGTTGAGCACAATGTTAAGGCCAGTCCATCTACCGATGCCTTTGATCAGGTAAAACTTTGGTTTCAGAATTAATATAAGATCACTTGTCTACGGACTTAATCTCGACGTGCTTATATCCGACTGAATATTCCGTCGGAATTAAGCATAATCTCGATGGACTATACTTAATTCTGTCGGAATATTCCGTCGAAAATAAGTCTTTTTGTTGTGGTGAAAGTCCATTTTACGAGTAAAACTATTTATGCTACTTCTTTCGTTTTAAAATTAATATAAGATCACTTGCCTTTGTATTATATAGGACGTACCAGATTTATGGGACTTTAGATAGTCCATTAGGTCGTGTGCTGGCTGATTTTTTTAATTTTTTTTTGAACTTCTCTTTTCTGAATGATATCAAGAAACACTTGGGAATAGTTACGCATCATGCTCCCATAGGCACTGTGCATAGAGGTAAAATTATTTATGCTACTCCCTTCATTTCAGAATTAATATAGACCACTTGCCCTTATATTACAAGATACCAGATCTATTAAACTTTAGATAGTCCATCAGGCTGTATGCTGGCTGATTTTTTTTTGTTTTTTGGAACTTCCCTTTGCAGCATGGAGTGAAGAATGATCTTGACAAACTCTTAAGAACCGATAAAGATGGCAACGCTGTTGAGCACAATGTTCCTACAGTCAGACCATCTACCGATGCCTTTGATCAGGTAAAACTATTTATGCTACTTTCTTCGTTTCAGAATTAATATAAGATCACTTGCCTTTGTATTGTATTGTATACTACCAGATCTATGGCACTTTAGATAGTCCGTTAGGTTGTGTGCTGGCTGATTAACTTTTTTTTGAACCTCCCTCTGCTGAATGATAACAAGAAACTCTTGGGAATGGATCATACGCCTCATTCCATGCATCATTCCATGCGCAATGTAGATTATTTTGATGTAAATCCAATTACCCAGCGCATAGAGGTAAAATTATTTATGCTTCCCCCTTCGATTCAGAATTAATATAAGATCACTTGTCTTTATATTACATACTATGGGGCTGTTTGTTTAGGACTGAATACATCTGAATGGCTGAATCGGTCAACCATTGAGTGCGTTTGTTTTGAAAAAAAAATCGTCTGAATGGCTGAATCGGTCAGATGATTGAGCTGAATGGCTAAGTCAAAATTTTTTGGCTGAATGGTTGAATGAGCAGCTGAATAAAGTAAAAAAATAAAAAATAAATAAAATAAAATTAACTATTATATTAAATAATATTAAATAAATTTACAGGTAAAATAATAAAATTATGTCATTCAGATGTTTCAGACATGTTAATTATCAAATAACTTTTTTCATTCAAATTCAGCTCATTCAAATTCAGATTCAGATTTATTCAATTTTTATCGAACACGAGCTATATACCAACCAGATCTATAGGACTTGAGAGTCCATCAGGTTGGCTGACTTTTTTTTGAACTTTCCTTTGCAGAATGATATCAAGAAACACTTCGGATTGGTTGAGCACCGCGGTTTGATGGACTGTTTGCCTTCTGCACCAAACTAAAAAGTGTGGCAATTTCTTTTAAAAATATTGGCAAAACTATGCTTTTGGTCACCGAAGTTGGCATGTATTACTGAATACCTGATGAAACTTTTAATTTTTTAAATTAACTCATTGAACTAATTATTATTTTCAAATTTGGTCATTCCGTTAAAAAAAATTGACAGATTTTAAGATTTAATCTACGTAGCGCTGACGTGGACGTAAAAAAAAAATGAAAGAAAAGAAAAGAAAATGACATGAAAAATAAAAACAAAAAAATCAAAATAACTTTTTGCAAAACAAATCTAACTATCTTTTTATTTGATTTCTTTTATCTGAGTTGACTAATTTAACCCAACTCAAACTCATCTTCCCCAAATTTTCTCTCTCCAATTCACTTTCTCTCACTTTTTTACCGTCTATTCATCTTCCCCAAATCATGTTCATCATTAGTTTTGCCGTAACTAAACATTAAAATCAAAATCAAAATTTTTATCTTCCCCAAATATTTTCTTTTATCAAAATCTTCATCGTTTAAATATGCCGATGACGAACACCTACGAATCTGGGCACCTACGAATTTATTGATTAAAGTAATTTTTGGTTTTAGATAGTAAAGTAGATAGTTTTGATTCATAAACCAGGACTGAAAACACCTACGAATCTGGGTACCTACGATCACCGATGACATATCAAAACTCAACTAAAAACGCCGACAACTCCAACGGAAACACTATCATCGGCAGAAATTATCGGTGCCAGTTCCGGCCAAAAGTCAGTAACTTTGTCAAAATTACATATGTTGAACTGCAAATTAATAATTAACTTTTACTGCAAATAATAAACATGGCCAATAATTAAGCATTATGCGGTTATAGTTTATACCCAGTAATATTCCACTGAAAAATTAATAACCCTCAAACTCAAAGCGACCGACCGGAGAAGCAATTCGATTAAATAAATGCCGAGAACATAAGGAGCACAGATCTAAAAGACGGAGGGGGTTTGCCGTCTGTCACCTCCTCGACGAAAATATCTTGAGAACAACAGAAATTCCAAATTTGAGACAACAGAATGGGTTGAATTCGAGGATTAGGGCATAGGTCGAGAGGTTTGACAGATACTTCGACTGATTTGGATCTAGAGAGAAATAGGGAGACGATCGGGTTAGCGAAATCGAGAGATTTCAGGGGGCGGGTTTTGAGCGAGCGGAGATGAGAGAGAGAGCGGTTCATCATGTTATTTTCTTTTTGAATTTTGTTGGGTGTGTTTTCAGATCTGTTTTGTGCCCAGCATGTTCATTATTGTATTAATTTGCATTGCTTTTATTTGTTGGTTTATAATTTTAAAAAATTGGTTGCTGGGTAATTTGATGAAAATTTGGGGAAGATGAAGATTTTGATAAAAGGAAAGATTTGGGGAAGATTTAGATTTGTTTTGATGAAGAATAAAAGGAATCAAATAAAGAAAATGGTTAGATCTGTTTTGCAGAAAGATGTTTTTATTTTCAAGTTTTTTTTTGCCACATAAGCAATATTTTTGATTTTTTATGCTGTCTTTTATTTTTCATGTCATTTTATTTTTTTCCCTTTTTTTTATGTCCACTCAGAGCCATGTAGATTAAATCTTAACGTCTGTCAATTTTTTTTAACGGAATGTCCCAATTTGAAAATAAAAATTAGTTCAATGAGTTAATTTAAAAAATTAAAAGTTTCATCAAGTATTCAGTAATACGTGTCAACTTCAATTACCAAAAACATAGTTTTGCCTAAAAATATTAGTGTGCCAGTTTGGGATTTCGTTTGAATAAATGTTAGTGTGATGTGGAGTCATGGAGAAGTTAATGAAGGTTTCTTTGTGAGTAAGGGAAGATATGTAATGTATGAGAACATTAAGAATTATAAGTTTAGAGCTTGAAAAGTTTGAGCATGCCTTTTCTATAATATTAAATAATTTCATCCTTTTTAGGGGGTGACCATGATTTGTACTAGAGATGTTACTTTAAATAATATAGTATATGGTTGTTCTTTATTTATCAGTTTGCACATTTATTTTATCAATTGTACTTTGATGATAAAAGAATCTGAACAAAAAATTGTTTACAAAATAATGTTTCTGGTTATTATTATTAGATTTACCCATGTATAATGGATCATTCATTATTTTGTAAACTAGTTTTTGTCACCGTAGCAATACTCTTATTTTATAAAGGGGATACCTACAAAATCATAACTATTAAATTTAAATTGATTGACATGATTTGTTTTAAAATTTGAAAATAATAAATGTTTTAAATACCTTAATTATAGTATATATCAATTGATTAGATTTATATGAATTTTAATAAGTCAGATCTTATATTTTAAAATGGAAAGAGATTAAAGAAATTTAATTTGTGTTTGTTGTTGTACGAACAACAGAGACACCCATGTGGCCATGTGTTTTTTTTTTTTTTTTTTTTTTGTAACACTCACAAGAGACTTGCATATAGTAAGCTTGCAAAACAAAAGGGAGTATCATTTTATTTCAAAAGAAAGAGAGGTAGGAGTGTTTGATAAAATTGAATTAAATAGTTTGAATGGTTAAGTAATTTGAATGAGCTGAATGAAGCAGAATTTTGAATACTGAATAAAAAAAGTTATTTGATAATTGACTGAAATATCTAAATGACAGATTTTTAGTATTTTGCCCCTCTGAAAAAATTCAAAATTATTGCAACTTTATTTAATATTACTTAATATACTAGTTAATATTGTAAAAATAAATAAATATAAAATACTTCATTCAGCCAAAAAATTACACTTAGGAGTTGTTTGAATAGCACTGAATGGCTGACCGATTCAGCCATTTAGTGCGTTTGTTTTGGAAAAAAAATCGTTTGAATGATTGAATCGGTCAGCCATTCAGACGATTTAGGCTGATCGAATGGTTTAGTCCCATTTTTTTGGCTGAATGGACTGAATGAGCGGCTGAATGAGTTTTTTTTTCAATATTAACTATTATATTTAGTAATATTAAATAAATTTACAATAATTTTTTGAATTTTTTCAGAGGGGTAAAATAATAAAAATATGTTATTCAGATGGTTCTGACATGTCAATTATCAAACAATTTTTTTCATTCAGATTCAACTCATTCAGATAGATTCAAATTCAGATTCATTCAATTTTTATCAAACACCCCCTTAGCCATTTATTCCAAAAATTTGACTAATTCAGTCATTCAGACGATTGTTATTCAAAACAAACGTATTGAATTACTGACCGATTCAATAATTCAGCTCTAAACAAACACCCCAATCAAACTCATGAGTGAGTTATGAGAAGTAAAGTTCACACAAATACACTACCATAAACACAAATTAAAATTATGTATACAATAAGATAGTTCACTTAAGCTGCTTGGGGCTATGACGCTGCCAGTGAGGGTATTGATATTCTAGAACAATAAAAGAGTGTAAATATTGTAGTTAAAATAAAAATAAAAATTCAGGGAATGAAAACTTAAATCTGAACTTGCAGGTGTTGAAGGAATTATGGATAGACTAAAATACAATATTATCTTTTGTATCTGTGTTGGTGTAATATATTTTGTCTTTAAATTTACTTATTTAGCAATTCTTTTCTTAAAATATAATTATTAATGTAAAATTATTTCTGTTATAGATAATTAGTAGTTGTAGTTCAAAAGTGTTGCAAATGACACATTTTTACATTACAAGTTGTTAAGAAAGGATTTTTGGTAATACTTAAACTTAACTAAAAATGTCATAAATAAATAAAATAGGCCAAAATGTGAAAGTCTGACTATCAATTATTCTATTTTTATCCACAGTAAATAAATAAAATAAAAACTTATATACTTAATTACAAGATTTTCTTTAAAAGATTGAATTTTATTATGAATAGACACGTCAATTAACTACATATATTTCATATTTCATAAAAAATCTCATTTTTTATGAACTAAAACTAATATTAATAATAGTAGTTAATTTTAATATTAAATTATTTTTTGTAAAAAAAAAAGTCAACCGGTCCAATTAACCGGGTTTACCGATTGAATCGATGGTCAACAGTTCAACTCAAATTTTGACTAAAATCAGATCATTGATTTAAACAGGACCGAAAGGCGGACCGGTTCTAATTTTTACCGGTCCGACCCCGATTCAATCCAAGTTTAAAAACACGGCTAAAGACCACAAGTTAATTATATAAAATTTTACATTGATTATTATTACTCATATTATATCTTAGTCAAATAGTAAATTAATCACATCATAAATAAATTATTCAAATTAATTCGTTTTTTCTCTATAAACCAAAGTGTCAATTAAAAAACTTATACACACATCAATACAAAAAAAAAAATAAAAAAAAAATTGACAAAAAACAATGGAATAGAGTAGAATGTTCATGGCCGTGTTTTTCTCTACAAAATCAAAATCGACCGACGGCCAAAATTTCTACACGTTTCACAATATCAACCAAACACGTGTGCATTTAGCATCTCCACATCTCCACATCTCTCTCATTCGTCACCGCTAACATACACCTAACCCATCTGATTCTCTCCGCATAAACATATATACAAACATTATACATACATATCATTCTCTATATATAGTTCTTGGGCTGCTCCTCTTCTTCCCAATATGCTCTGTTCTTCAGCTCGAATTCAAACCCCAAAAAAACTCATTTCATTGCCAAATCAATTATTTTCCATTTCAAAAAAGCCCACCCTTTTGAGTTCCCTCCATATTCCTTTGATTTCTCTCCCAATTTCAACTGGGGTTTTCAGTTCCTACATAAAGCATAATCCCACTACTGTAAAAACTTCAACAAGGCCTCTGTTTTCAAGTTTGAGATCGGATCAGTCAATGGCAACTCAGTCCAGCAACCCCCAATCCGTCCACGACTTCACTGTCAAGGTTTCTTTTCTTTTCAACCCTTTTTTCTCTTCTTCCATTTCTGTATGATTTTGATCATGTAGATGTTGTACAAACACACATGTATATAATTTACTGCTTATATACTTTTATGGGAATGTCAAATGTGTAATTTTTTAGATTATTTGTGTGTTATTTAGGTTTATTTTTTGGGAATATTGCTGGTTATTTTATTGATTTCTCGGTCTATCTTACTCCCTCAGCTCCAGAAAAAGGGTCTTATTTCATCTTTCTTCCTAGTCAATTTGTGAATTTCCAAAATTCAAAATTGATGTGAATATATTTAATCTTGGTTAATAGAATAATATTGTACTACTTCAAAAGTATTACCAAGTGCAAAATTGTTATTTTGAAAATTTTAATAGGTTTACATTACAATTTGAATTTTTAGGATTTTACAAATTAACTAGGATAAAAGTCAAATGAGACTTTTTTGTGAGGCCATGGAGTGATATAATGAATGAATATGGATTTTTGGGTTATTTAAGCTTTGTTTCTAACATGGAAAGAGCTGTGGTGAATAAACGAAAATGAAAAGCAGAAAAAAATGTGAGCTTTATTAATGGACAACTGCACTTTTGGTTTTCAAACAGAATGTTAGAGAGCTATATGGATGTTCTATAAATGAAGCCTTGAAAATATGGGACAAGTGTGAATTTAATGTGTTTTAGGTTTAACAAATGAAAGAAGGCTTTGATACTACTCTAGAACTTGTCATCAAAACTGATACAAAATGTTCTGTTTACTAATTATGTGCTTATTAGGATTTGTTGCTTATCAGTATATCGCTATTATTCTATTCACCCCAAGTCAAAAGATCTATAACTAATATATGGACTTCACTGAAAATTCTGACTCTTAAGTTCTAACATAGAAGAACATGTTTTCTTTGCCATGATGTTGGTGCCACATTTTTATATTTAAGGTTTTATGTATAACTGGAGCACATAGTGATGAGTTATGTTAATGAACTTGCTTTCAGGATGCTAGAGGGAATGAAGTGGAGCTTAGCAAGTACAAGGGAAAAGTTTTGCTAATTGTTAATGTTGCATCACAATGGTACGTTAATATTTTACCTCTTACTCTAATTATTGGAGTTGAAGTTGGACATGAAAACTACTTATTGTAACCCCCAAAAAGTTCTAAAATTTGTCATAATACTTCTTCAGCTGAGTCAATCTGTTTCTTAGTTGTTCTTGACACCAACATGGAGCGCCCCCCCCCCCCCCCCCTCTTTCCTATATAACTAGATGGCACTAAAAGATGACGCTGATGACCAAGAAATAGAAAAATCAAATGATATCGAATGATCAAAGTATTTTTTTTTATTTTCTTTTCTTGGACGATCAACGCTGTAATTTTATGGGTTTTTTTTTTTTGCAGTGGCCTGACCAATTCAAACTACACAGAGTTGGCAAAGTTGTATGAGAAGTACAAGGATCAAGGTTGGTTTGGCATGACTCTATTTGAGTATGCATTACTGCAGGCATTGTTGTTTGTGTATCTTGTTCTTGTCAATTTATTTATCCCATCTAGCTGTGCTTTTTCAAAATAAATATTTCACTGAAGGCTTTTTGTTGTTGTTATTTACAGGTCTTGAGATTTTGGCATTTCCATGCAACCAGTTTGGAGCACAGGAGCCAGGGACCAATGAAGAGATTGTAGAGTTTGCTTGCACTCGCTTCAAAGCTGAATACCCCATATTTGATAAGGTAGGAATTCAATATGTGCTTATTATCTGTAATTCGGAAGGATCTCCCAAGCCTTGACTTAATACTCCGAGTCTCCAACACATGTAAACAGATACTTTTAATAGTTTTTGGTGAATAATGCCTATAGTATTGCCTTTCATGAGTAAATTTACTGTCTCATTCGCTATCTTATCTCATGTCCAATCCCATGTACTACTGTCGTGTGCACTTTATTTATTTCTTACCGTTGTAAATGGGTTAGGATTACCCCACGCCAATACATGGGAATGAGAAATGAGATGAGATAACAGTTGGGACGGTATATCTGAATTTTGCCTATCATCATATTGTTCTATCAAATTAGCAAGAAACATAATTTGGTCTATACCCTTCTATATGAGTTGGTATTGAGTAAACGGAGAGGAGATTATAACCAAATATGTTGATAATTCAGGTTGATGTGAACGGTCCGAATGCTGCTCCAATATACAAGTTCCTGAAGTCTAGTAAAGGTGGACTTTTTGGGGACGACATTAAATGGAATTTTGCCAAGTTCCTAGTTGATAAAGATGGCAAGGTTGCCGATCGATATGCTCCCACAACCTCTCCTCTTAGCATTGAGGTAAAACTATTTATGCTATTTACCGGGTATCAGTTCCAACTGTAGATACTTGGCTGACTAGTTATTTTTACTTCCCTTTGCAGAAGGATGTCAAGAAACTGCTAGGAGTTGCTTGAGCGCCTAGGTTCGTGGCCTTTCGCCAAATTAACAAGTGTGGCAATGTTGCTTGTAAAAAAATAAGTGAGGATTTCTTTTGAATAAATACTAGTGTGTTGTAGAGGCTAATGAATGTTCCTTGAGATATACTACTATGAACTATTTTTGCCTGGTTTGTTGTGTGACAACATTGAGAGTTTAATGTTTAGGGCTTGAGAAGTTTCAGGATGCCTTTTCAGTTATAATGAATAAAATCTCCTCCTTCACAGGGGACCATGAATTGTGCTAGTGGAGTTATATTGCAAACAATTTACTTTTTCTTTTTTACTATTCTTTTTTAGCACGGTTATGTATTGTGATAAATTTATACTCAATTACAATTGTAAAACTTATCAATATATAGAATTGGTAAGAATTATAGGTGGATTTTCTTTATTATATATCTCTCTAAAAAAGTTACCGGTAATACTTATTCATGTAGTTGGCAATTAAAAAATTGATGTAAAAATATTTTCAATGCAAAAAATACCATTTTTAATACAAAGTGCAGTATATAATCGTATCATGTGTTAAAATGGAATTATTATTTTTTGCATTGAAAATATTCATTTATTCTGGTATGTTTTTTTTTCCAGGGTTTGTCGACAAAAAGAATAGCATAAAATAAAATTTATAGAACGATTTATTTATTTTTACTTTTTATTGATATTTGACATTTTTTTAGTAACACCTAGACGGAAAATATCTCGTTCACACTTTTCCATTGTTATTTGTCATCAAATCCATTTTCTTGATTTTCGGCGTCAATTCTCTTCTCTCCCTAAATTTGCTAGTTTTACCGTTTTTGTTGGTCCATGCTCTATTTTTCTCCTTCAATTCTTGTCCAAAGATATATATATATATATATATATACGGTCAGTCTCTCCAGCGAACCATAGAAAGCGAACTAAAAACGAACCGGCTATAGCGACAGTTTTTTCCGTCGCTATAGCATAAAAAACTGATTTTCTATGTTATAGCGATGAAAAAAACCGTCGCTATAGCCGGTTCGCTTTTAGTTCGCTCTCTATGGTTCGCTAGAGAGATAGACCCTATATATATATATACGGTAATGATCTTAGACTCACTCAACTCACCCCTATAGCGTCGGATCGGGCGACGATTTGGTCCATCGCTATATATACAACCGTCGTCTATATGTTGTCCGTCGCTAAAAGTTAAGACGACGGTTGTATATATAGCGACGGACCAAACCGTCGCTCAATCCGTCGCTAAAGGGGGTGAGTTGGGTGAGCTTTTAATTGGGTGAGCTTTTAATCCAAACCGATATATATATATATATATATATTTAAGGTTCGGATCTTAAACTCACCTTTTATCCAACATACTTTGCTCACCCCCTTTTAGCGACGGACCGGGAGACGGTTCGGTCCGTCGCTATATATGCAACCGTCGTTTTAACTTTTAGCGACGGACAACATATAACGACGGTTGTATATATAGCGACGGACCGAACCGTCGCCCGGTCCATCGCTAAAGAGGGTAAGTAAAGTATGTTGGATAAAGGGTAAACAACCGTATATCGGTCTGGATGTTAAGTTTATCTTTTATCCAACATATTTTATTTACCCCCTTTAGCGACAGATCGGGCGACGGTTTGATCCGTTGCTATATAACCGTCGTCTATATGTTGTTCGTCGCTAAAAGCTAAGACGACGGTTGTATATATAGCGACTGACCGAATCGTTCCCCGGTCCGTTGCTAAAGGAGGTTGAGCAAGGTATGTTGGATAAATAGTAAGTTTAAGATCCGGACCGTGTATATATATAATATATACATTCCTTGCTCAACCCCCTTTAGTGACGGACCGGGCGACGATTCGGTTCGTCGCTATATATACAACCGTCGTCTTAACTTTTAGCGACGAACAACATATAAATGACGGTTGTATATATAGCGACAGATCGAATCGTCGTCCGGTCTATCGCTAAAAGGGGTGAGCAAGGTATGTGAATAAATGATGAGCTTAAGATCCGGACAGTATATATATATATATATATATATATATGGGTCAGTCTCTCCAGCGAACCATAAAGAGCGAACTAAAAACGAACTGGCTATAGCGACGGTTTTTTCCGTCGCTACAACATAAAAAGCCGGTTTTTTATGTTATAGCGATAAAAAAAACCGTCGCTATAGCCGGTTCGTCATTAGTTCGCTCCCTATGATTCGCTAGAGAGACGGATCCTATATATATATATATATATATATATAGTATCTTCATTTTCCTTCAATTTCTCAAACAACTAGAACAGGGACGTTCAGTTCTTTATATTAAAACATCCAAATACGAGGAAAAGCATTGACAAATCCTCTGTTTTTGTTAGGTTTTAGATATAATGGCCAGTGAATCTTGCAAGCGCCAATCCGTCCATGATTTTACTGTCAAGGTTTCTTACTTTTCATCTCTCATGATTTATATATATGGGTTTTGAATATGTTATTGAAATTGTTTGTTTTGAATATATTATGTAGTTATCGAGTTTGATTCATTCAATTGTATTGAAATAATGACTAAGTTTGTATCATTCATCAAGTTTCAAGGCGTCAATTCGTGGGGTTATCACTTATCAATAAACCAAACTGGTATTTATAATGTAATTGCACATTACCACTACATGTAACACAAATCTCAATTCCCAAATATGAATGTAACAACACATTACCATTAGATTATTTGGATGTTTGGTTTTTACCTAATTTCTCAAGAATATTGGTTTTGGGTGTTTAGGCTTTTTGAACTTGAAATGAGCTATGAAAACGAGACGAAAATGGAAAGAGATGATTGCCGTTTTACCATTATACAAATCTTGTCATCAAGTGTTTTCTTTTTTTAATAATTTTTTAAATCTTTTTTTCCTTGTAATTTTGGTCTTTTGAAGATTTTTGACATATGCCGATGAGAGTATGTGATGCAATGGTTTACTTTTTTTTTTTTTTTGATAACCGGGAGTTTTTCAACCTCAGTCGACTAATTTCCACAAACTCGGGTCATTCTTTTCATACGGGCTTACGCCCGCGTAGATAATTGGTTAGATAAGGCCATAGTAGATAATTGTGTTGTCGATTAGCTCTTGGCATTAATAATCTGCAATTATATAAGAAATCTATGAAATTAGCATTAACATGCTCATGCTGGTGCCGCCGTTATTTTATTTGGTAGAGCCTTCAAGTGTTGTTGAGGATCCATACTTATATGTGAACTTGGTTTCAGGATGCTAGAGGGAATGATGTGGAGCTTAGCCAGTACAAGGGAAAAGTTCTGCTGATTGTCAATGTTGCATCTCAATGGTACAAACACATTTGTTACGGTTAAATTCTCTTTTAATCTGCTACACTAAGTTGAACTTGCCAGGATGAGGATTATTATAAAAAGCAACAAAAAAAAAAAGAAAAAGGAAGAAAAGAAATTGGCTTGATGCTCCTTCGGCTAGTCTACAATACATACTGCCCTAATTCAAGCTGTTAGTTTCCAAAAACTAGATGGGATGCCTAGTTATTCTAAATCCTGGCATGGTCTTTCTTTTATTTCTAGGTTGAATTAGATGATGTCGAATGAACAGTATATTGTTATGATCCGTTCCTAAAAAAAACAACGTTGTTAACCTATGGTTCCTTCGTCTCTCTGTTCCAGTGGCCTCACCAATATGAACTACAAAGAGTTGGCAAAGGTGTATGACAAGTATAAGAACGAAGGTTTGTTTTTGTTGCTTCTGCACGACTCCCTTTCGCGTTGCAGCACAGTCATTAGTTTCAATCATGATTGGAAGCATACCTTGTTCTTGTTTTATTCTCAGATATAGTTAACATACAACATCTGAGAGTTCCTAACTATAGCACTGATTGCTTTTGTTCTTCTGATTATTCAGGTTTTGAGATTCTGGCATTTCCATGTAATCAGTTTGCAGGACAGGAGCCAGGGAGTAATGAAGAGATCCTAGAGGTTGCGTGCACTCGCTTCAAAGCTGAATATCCCATATTCGAGAAGGTAGAAATACAAAATGAGCTTCTTAGTCTGTCAATATGCTTAAGATTCACATAAATTCTCCTAATCCTCACAAGATCTTCTTAGCTTTTGTCCCTCATAAATTTTTTAAATGGCGATCTAAAATCTACAACCCATCGTTATGGATGGTTTTGGACCTAACCTATCTGCCAAAAAATACGATATTCCTACTTGTCAAAAGAATAAAATATATCTGATATTCCTACTTTCTGCATCATAGAATAGGACTATTTCAGTTGTTCTTTTGTATAATCTGCTGCAGCATTTGCGTTGAGATTCTATGTAACACTCCAGTCCCATATCAAAAGATATGGGAAAAATTTGTCCGTACTTATGGAATTAAGTTACTACCAATAGTACCTTCAAGTCATGACCTTTTGGGTGAGCCAGTGGTGAAAATACTATTGGGTCAGTTGTTTAAGGCCTTATTTGGATGGATTTGATTCGATTCGAACTAGGGATTTGACCCGAGTTGTTTCATTCTAGGTTGGGTATTTGGCAGTAGAGGGCAAAGGAAAGAGGAATAATTAATTCTCTGTTCTCCTGTTTTATTAGCTGGAATCTAAAATGAGAGAACATGGCCTTTTGGTGCATAACTACTTTTTTTCAAAAATTGCAAATTTAAATACTCTTCTGCAAATTATACTAATACCCTAATGCCAAGCATATTATTCAGATTGATGTGAATGGTGCGAATGCCTCTCCGCTATACAAATACCTGACGTCTAGCAAAGGTGGAATTTTCGGACACAAAATTAAATGGAACTTCTGCAAGTTCCTGGTTGGTAAAGATGGCAATGTTGCCGATCGCTATGCTCCCACAACCGCTCCTCATAGCATTGAGGTAGAACTATTAACAATATAAATTGTTACATGTTTAATTTGACTAGTAGAAACTATATCATATAAATCGCTGACAAATATTTTTTGCATACCCTTTGCAGAAGGACATAAAGAAACTGCTGGAAAAAGCTTAATGCTACGTTTGGATTGGAGTAATGAAGGTAGGAATGGAATGACTCATTCTTTATAGAATTCAAAAAATTGTGTTTGGTTGCAATTGGAATGGATTGAATCATTCTTATTTTTCTCAAATTTATGAATTTTATTTCTTGGGACAAGGAGAGTATGGAATAACTCATTTCAACTAGAACGGAATGAATCATTCCACTCTCCATTCCATTCCTTCAATCCAAACGTAACATAAGTCACTCTCCATTCCATTCCTTCAATCCAAACGTAACATAAGTGTTTTAGTTTGTTGCTGCTTTGCCAGAATAATAAGTACCTTGATGAGGATTTCTTTTAAATAAATATTGTCGTAATAGTGTTACTCACTTTTACTCAAATTGTGAAATATTGTTATATAAATGTAATATTATTAAGACGTGATTGTCCAAGTAAAAATACTACTTTGGAGAATTTCAGCTTTGTACCCCTACTTATCTTAGGTTAATCATATTGAAAGATTTAGTTCAAGAAAGTTCTCAAAATAGGAACAAGTTTTTGTATGGTTTGGCATTTCAAATATGACTTTTGACATATAGTTCACAAGTTGTGACACATTATTTGTTTATTTTTGGTTGCATAATGCAATATAGTGGCTTTAGAATAAAAGCGTTTGCGTCGATAGTGCAAATTAAGCATCCTCATCTGCAGTGATATCTGAATTAGGATCCTCTCCATTTCAAATGAATTGGAGTCTTCATTTCATGGTCAGGATTTAAAATATGTTGAAATGTAAAATTATGATTACAGGAGAGAATGATAATGATAGAAAATATACAAAGAATAGAGACTCTCAATTTCATTTGAAATGGAGAGGATCCTAGTCCGTGATATCTAGCCATCACTAGTCCCCCTGTTGCACTTCTAACTAGAGGTGTGCAACCGGTAAATACCGGCTTGAACTGGACCGGTATTGAAATTAGCCAAATTTCGGTATCGATAATAAACTGGTTCGATACTAATTTTTATCGAATAAATACCAAAAATTAATATAATTATTATTTTTTTATTTTTTTATTATTAATATTAATATTAATATTAATATTAATATTATTTTTATTATTATAATTATAATTATTTTATTATTATTATTAATTATTTATTAATAAAAAAAATTGGAAAACCGGTATATACCGGTACGCTATAAAAACTCTGTACCGAAATCGGTATCGAAAAATCGGCATATACTGTGTTTTTTTTACCAAAATTGGACCGATTCTTTTTGTACCGAACCGGCCAGCTTGGTCTGGAAAAATCAAAAATTATGCCCACCCCTACATCCAACTCTGTCCAAACAGCTTCTAAGGCGTCAACAATATTATCAGTCTGATGCTATAACTATTATTAATACCCTGAACTTTTAAAAAAAAATTCACTTTAAGGATTGTCTTCTTAGTTTTTTCTATGAGGGAATTAAACTTTTGAATTTTTTCACTTTGGGGATTGTCTTCTCAATTTTTTCAATTAGGGGATTAAAATTTTAATTATTTTCTAATTTTGGGGATTGCCTTCTCAATTTTTTCCATTATTGGATAAATTTTTTTATTTTTTGATTACTTTTAAATTGATAGCGTCACATTAGAAAATTGATGACATGCCAGTGGCACGTGACTAAAAAAATACTTATGTGTCATATTGAGTCTCATTTTAATATTTATCCAATTAATGTTTTGTACCAAAAATGATAAATATAAAGCCATTATTAATTTACTTTAAAAAGTGTCATTAAATTTACTTAAAAAAATTAAATTTACCAAAAAAATTAAAATTTTAAAATTAATAATTTACTAAAAGGGTCAAATTATCATTAAATTTACTTTAAAAAAGTAATAATGAATTTATATTAAAATTATAATAATAATAATATTAATTTACTTTAAAATTAATAAGGGTCCTATATTTACCATTTTTTGGTACAAAAAATTAATTGAATAAATGTTAAAATGAGACTCAATATTACACACAAGTATTTTTTAAACACGTGCTGATGTCATGCCATCAATTTTCTAGTGTGACACTGTAAGACCCCGAATTTTATAAAATAAAAGTATTCAATTTTCATTATAATTGTTATTATAATCAGTAAATGGTTAAATTGATAAAATATTAAAATTAAGGGTGATATGTGTAAATTATGAAAGTATGTCGGGGAATATTCGTTCTGTCGGGAATATTAGGTAAAAGTATGACGCCGCCGAAATAGCCAATCATTGGTGGGCCCCATAGCGAAATATTTTTGAATGCAGAAAACGACATAAATAACTTTTTTAATAAAAAAATATCAACGGTACTATCACTTTTAACTGTTTAAATACTCAGTGATAAAAGTACAGTAGCACGTGGTATTCTACAGTGGCACACGATATTCCACAATATCACACGGTATTGCACAGTACTTCATATTATTGATTCAATAATTGTTACAGTAACAACTTCATAGTATTTCATATTATTAAACTCAACAATTGCCACAATAGCAAATGTACAGTATTTCATATTATTATATTAATAATTGACACGGCATAGTAACTCATATTATTTGATATGATATTATTAGATCAGTAAACATTGTTGACAATATTTAGAAAGTTCTGTTAAGGAAATGAGTTATTTAATTACGCGTCGTTTATACGGAACGCCCCCTCTTTCATCGGAACTATCTGGTTGTCAATATTGTAAGTCTATAATAATTATACTCAGAAAAAATTAGTGAGCACCATTCCACTGTAGAAAGCACATTCATTTAGGGACGTCGCAATAATTGTCACAACATTTCATATTATTGAACCAATAATTGACATCGTAGCAATGATAGTAATGAAAAGTTGCATAAATGGAAGTCACGGGTATTAATAGTTAGGTCGACTTATTATTTGAAGAATATTAGTATCTGTGATATTAATACATTAAGTCAATAATGTAGAAGACGGATAATATAATTATAAATAAGGATAATGGAACAATCTTTTTGACAATGGGTTAATCTTTTTGAATATATAATGATAATGGAATAATCTTTTTGAATAAATAATGATAATAAAATAATCTTTTTGATAATTGATTTATCTTTTTTAATAAATATTGATAATGTATTATTCTTTTTGAATAAAGTAAAGGTAGTGGATGAAAATGAGTAATTATTAGGTTTAAAGTATAGATAATGGATGAAAATGAGTAATTATTATGTTTAAAGATAATGAAGATGGATGAATAAAATATTTATAAAATGTGGGATATTTTGGCTATAAATAAGAAGGCTTAACATAAGGAAAATCATAACTTACTTGCTTATACTTCCTTCCACTCTCTAAAATTTTTTTAGTGAAAGTTCTCTCTAAGTGTGCTAGGCTATCTTGAGTATTTGTAAAGATTACTAAGAGTACAAGTATTGTTCAAGTAAGCATTTTCTATAAAAGTTGGTCAAGCACTCACACACATCACACGGTGTTTAATTCTTCCTTTAAAAGAGTTATTTTGAAAAAACTTCATTTGGAAGAATTTATTTTGAAATATTATTTTGAAAGCTTCTTCTGTACACTATACAAATTGATATTATATAGTCACTGTTAATAATTTCATAATGTACGAGTTAGTGTACACCATATGTGATAGTTACTAATTAAATTATAACTATATTTAGGTTGATAAACTTCTTAGAAAATATCATCCAATCACTTGTTAATTGAGGTAAGGGAAATTATTTTCTTTCATACTCCCAAATCCAAACTTACTATGGTAAGTATTGTTTCTATAATTCCCGAAAGATTAGAAGTTCATTTGAGGTTTGCGCTTCATCTAATATCATTTCACTTGAACTTTTTATTTACATGAACCTTCGTATTAAATTTTAAATCATTATCTTTGAAATATGAATCTTGAATATCATTCTTAAATTTGAATCCACGTTTTGGTTATCATGTTGATAATTTGGACATTATTGGACTCTTGACAAATTAAATGTCAAATCTTGAATGTTTATTCTTTTATCTTATTATTCTTACAACTTTCGTTCATCTTTTATATCATTTTTATTAAAATCAAGTTATTGTGAATATTTTTGGCCTGAGTGCAAAGATAATATGATTGGTGAAAGTCTTTGGCCTGGGTGCGAAGACGATATAATTGTTGAATGTCTTTGAGCTGTATGACAAGGACACGTGGTGAAAAGTTTTCTTTGGCCCGTAGTACAAATATGGACTGTTGATTGGTATGATCGTGACCATTGGTGTTACAATTGAATATCTTTGGCTCTTAGTGCAAAGATGAACTGTTGATTTGCATGATTATGATCATTAACTAATGATTGGTGTTACAATGATAAAATACGGATAGTGAACTTTTAAATTGGAGAAGATTGTGAACATCATGATCTATTTTACTCTCCTAATTGATTGTTATTTCTGTTGCAGTTGTTGATCTAAAATTTGTTGTCTATTATATTCTATCACATTTTTCAATATTGAAGGCTAAGGATAATCTATTCTTCATTATCTTAGTCATAATATTTTTTACTGAACTATTTGAGCTCACTCTTTTCTTTTTGTTCCATTGTTCTTCTCAAGAAATGAGAGTGTAACTGGAACTAGCCGGGGTGTAGAGTGATGGTCCGAGATAGTTTGTATAGTTGTCTTCACCATGTTGTAAAATAGTGAGGCAATAATCATGTTGAGGACTTGTAATATGTGTTGTTGTATCTTATACGGCATTGTAATAATTTGAGTGTGATATTGTCGTATTATCTACGACACCGTATTAAGAGAACGTATGGTTATGGTATGTATTTTGACGATCTAAATTGGGTTGTGTGGACCCTATTTTGGGGGTATCACAGTTGGTATCAAAGCCGAATGATATGATCTCTGATGGAGATCTGGGGGTTAGAACTAGGATAAGAGAGACGAATATAATCAGCCACTAATGTGTCCTATATAAGTTAAAAGTTGTTATCTAATTAGTTGGCTTAGATGTGGGGACGAGAAGCGATGTGTCAGTTGTTTAAACTAATCTTTGTTTTGTGACCATATTTCAAAATGACATCTGAAAATCAAGAGGTGAACTATGAGGCAAATGTGGCTGAGAATCAGGAAGCTATGGATAATCCTGCTACGAACTCAAGAAATAATGTTGCTGACAACATGATGCATGATGTTTTTTTTAAGAATTTCATGCAATTCATGCAGAATCAGGCGAGAGAAGCTCCTGCCCATAATGCCGGTGGAAATGCTGGTAACTTACGAATGGTCAATGTCAAGCAGTTTAAGGAGTTAGGACCACCTGAATTTGACGGAAAGCCGGACTCATTCAAGGCAGAGGCATGACTCAAATAAATAACGAATATATTTGATGTACTACGTTGCGCTGAAGATCAAAAGGTTCCCTTTACTACCTTTATGTTACGAGGAGAGACAGATCACTGGTGGGAATCAGTGAAACGTACACATCACTCAACACTTGAAATGTCTTGGGCAGAGTTTCAAAAGCTGTTTAATGACAAGTATTTTGAGGAGAGCATTTGCCACATGATGGAAATGGAATTTATTAAGTTAGAGCAAAACAATATGACTGTGTTGCAGTACGATGCCAAATTTACTGAGCTATCCTGATTTACACCCCATCTAGTGGATAACGAAGAGCGTATGACGTGAATGTTCTTACGATGTTTGAAATTTGAGATTCGTCAACATTTTATTTCTCACAAAATTCGTTTATATTCAGATATCGTAGATAGAGCTCAATTAGTAGAACAAGAAAAGAAACATTGCAACCAAGAGACAACGACCGACAACGAGAGAGAAATTACGATAATAATCGTAACAGTAGCAACAATCATCGGAACAATGAGAATTAACGAGGAGGAAATTATCATGCCAGAAATGGTAACCACTTCGGTGGAAATCCTTGCCCAGATAACTGAAGAAGTGAGTCGAGTGTAAACAACTTCAAAAAGAGGAGATTCAACAATGACCATGGAAAGGCATCGACATCAGCACCAACACCAGTTTCAGGGGGTGGAGAACGACCACCGGTTAAATGTTACAAGTGCGAAATGGAGGGACACATCAGCCCAAATTGTACACAGACATCCAAAGTATGTTACAGTTGTGGAAATGAAGTTCATATAGCTCGATTTTGTCCTGTAACAAAATCAAGTCCTGTTGTAATGATTGAAAGTAGTATACACACAAGTCATTCATATACTTGATATGATAAAACATATACTTTGTGACAATCTTATTCGTTTATTAATAAAAGTATTCATTTAATAATGCTTTAATTTATCTATATGGTGCTGTTATATAATATTTGATAAACCCATAGTTTTAAGCAATGCTTTTAGAATCATGATGAGATCATGCTAATGAGATCTAAGTTCTTTAATAACTTAAAACTAAAATTGTTCCCAAACGTTGGATTACTAAAAAAGGGGATTAATGAATCCAGATAGATTGGTACATACGTTACTTGTTCATTGGATGAGGATGATAGATCTCATAATCATTTGTGTGGAGACACTAAAACAAGTATGTAGATGCTTATTGGAGAATAAGTTCACTGAATGTGGCTCACTAAGGAATACCTAATGGATTTTTACTTATCTGTCAATAGGAATTCTTGTAGTGCTAGTAATACAAGTGATCCTTGGACTTGAGATCATCATAGTATCTTGTGTATGATGAGTTATACTTTGACATATCCCTTAAGACCCTTAGGGTATATCAAAAGATATTTTTGGGTGTAATAAGTTGTACATAGAGATAATGTATGATCAATATAGAATCTACTGCTTGTAGTAAAAGGAGAGAATGTCCTATGTGATTCGATAAATGATAACTCAGTATACTACAAGAAATAAGTCTAATTCCGACGGAATTAATCTCGACGAAAATAATTCAGTCGAAAGTAAGGTATTTCTGACGGAAGAAATTCGTCGAAAGTAAGTCCCTCGAACATAAGATAATTACGACGAAAATTCGTCGAAGCTAATTAATCCCCCGTGGCGCCAGTTTTTTCGCCAGTGCGAAAGTGAACTTCGTTACCTTCGAGGGAATAATCCGTCGTAGATACCATATTTCCGAGGGAATTAATTTCGACGGAAATTCCGTCGAAAATATGTCTTAAAACCTATTTCACCGTCTTCTTCTCTAGCCGCCTCCCTCACTCTCATTTTCATTTCTTTCTCTCTCTCTCCCTCTCTCACCCTCTCTCGTGCTCTCTCTCCCTCACGAACACCTCCACCTCCTGCCGCCACCTCCTGCTGGAACCACCTCCTGCCGCCTCCTCCTGCCACCAGCTGCCGCCACCTTCGGCCGCCAGTAGTTGTCCCCTCTTGCCGCCAGCAGCCTCATTCCTTTCCTCCACCAGAAGCCACCACCCATCCGCTAGCAGCCACCATCTCTCCGCCAGCAGCCTCCTTCCCCACCTCCTACTGCCACCACCAGCCACCACCTTCTGCTGCCAGCCACCACCTCCTCCTACCGCCAGCCACCATCTCCTGCTGCCAGCTATCTTCTCTTCTGTTCTACAGGTTCTATTTAGGGTTTTTCAATAATTTACTATATTGTATGATGAATTGCATGCTAAAATTTGTGTTTAATTCAGGGTTTGTTATATTATTTGGTTAATTTTGATATTGTATCATTAGGGTTTAATGTGAATTGAATTTGTTTGAAAATTGTGTTGAATTTGTTTGAAGTACATATGTTCATTATTCTGAAATTGTGAATTGGGCATACTGTTAATGAATTGGGCATACTGTGAATTGAAATTGGGCATACTGTGAATGTGGTTTTAGGAAATGTAATATTTGTTATTTCCGACGGAATTCCCGACGGAATTTCTGTCAGAATTGTGCAACTGCATAATTTATAGGCCCTACAAGTATATTATTAAATAATAAAAAATAAAAAATAAATAAATTATAAATTATAAATAAGATAAATAATAAATAATAAATTATAAATAAATAATAAATAATAAAATATAAATAAATAATAAACTAAGTAGTATTTACTTAGTTTCTTACTACTAAATACTAAATACTAAATACTAAATAATAAATAAGATAAATAAATAAATAAATAAAAAATAAAAAATAAAAAATAAAAAATAATAACTAAATAATTAATAATTAATAAATAATAAATAATAAATAAATAAATAATAAATAATAAACTAAGTAGTATTTACTTAGTTTCTTACTACTAAATACTAAATACTAAATAATAAATAATAAATAAGATATATAATAAATAATAAATAATAACTAAATAATTAATAAATAATAAATAATAAATAATAAATAATAAACTAATTAAGTAGTATTTACTTAGTTTCTTACTACTAAATACTAAATACTAAATAATAAATAATAATAAATAAATAAATGAGATAAATAAATAATAAATAATAAATAATAAATAAATAAATAAATGAGATAAATAAATAATAAATAATAAATAAATAAGATAATTAAATAATAAATAATAAATAATAAATAAATAAATAAATAATATTAAACAATAAATAAATAATAAACTAAGTAGTATTTACTTAGTTTCGTACTACTAAATACTAAATAATAAATAATAAATAAATATTAAATATTAAACAATAAATAATAAATAGATAAATAATAATAAATAGATAATAAATAATAAATAATAAACTAATTAAGTAGTATTTACTTAGTTTCTTACTACTAAATACTAAATAATAAATAATAAATAATAAATAAGATAAGTAATAAATAATAAATAATAAATAAATAAATGAGATAAATAAATAATAAATAATAAATAAATAAATAAATAATAAATAAAGATGTCTGCACAGTTCAACAGAAAGACAGAGAAGAAGGGGGTTGTTGGTCGACTGTCGGGTAGTGTGGTCTTGGGCTGGTTGAACCAGCTTGATTTTCCTTTGTCGGGGAAGGAGCACAATAAATTGAGAGCAACCGGGTACGGGAAGACTCATAATTGGACACACTCGCCCATATGGTTTGAGTTGCAGTATTGGGGCACACTTTCAGTTCGTCATTGTATAGATGTCATGCATACCGAAAAGAATGTTTTCGAGAACTTATTTTACACCGTGCTAGATGCGAGTGGTAAAACAGACAATGACAACGCTCGAAAAGATTTGGAGGCATTGAACATTAGGCCAGAATTGTGGCTTCGCCCTAACAATACGAAACCTAAAGCTCCATATTATCTTACTAAGCAACAAGTTGAAGACGTGTGTAAGTGGGTTAGTGGGTTGAAGCTTCCAGATGGATACACGTCGAACATAACACGTTGTTGTAAGGTCGAGCAATTGAAAATTTCTGGATTCAAGAGTCACGATTGTCATGTATTCATGCAGAAGTTGATCCCAATTGCATTTCGTGAGATGTTACCTAGAAAAGTTTTGGATGCATTGACCGAACTTTCAAATTTCTTTCGCGATCTTTGCTCAACTGTAATTAAGTGCACTGATGTGGAGCAGATGGAGAAAAATATTGTTAGTACCATTTGCAAGCTCGAAATGATCTTTCCTCCAGTATTCTTTGACTCGATGGAACATCTGCCTATTCATCTATCGTATGAACTCAAACTTGGAGGACCGGTGCAATATCGGTGGATGTATTCTTTTGAGAGGTAATATAAATTACAAATTGCTTTATGTTTCTCATCATATTAATAATACTTATACGTATTTGTCGAAATATTTATCTTAGGTATATGCGCCGATTAAAACAAAAGGTGAAGAACAAAGCTGGTGTAGAGGGTTCTATTGCTGAACGCTATACGGTGGAAGAGCTTGTCAACTTCTGTTCATTGTATTTTGACGATGTTGTCTCAACGAAGCACAATCGTTTAAGTAGAAATGAGGTCGTTGGTCCATTGTCTCATACTGATGATGAGTTAGTTGTAGTCACATATCCAGCTAAGCCTTTTGGCCATAAGACGCGGACTTTCTTAAGCGACAAAGAGTTGAAGATTGTATCTACATACGTGCTTCTAAATATGCCCGAAGTATCTAGATACATCAGGTATGAATAATTATTTGCGGTATTTAGTGCAATTTATAAGTGTAGTCATCTATATGTTAAAGACATTTTACTATTTACGCAGTTCATTCGAAAGAGGAAGTGTATGCTTCAAACCCAGCTTTTACTACAGCAGAGTTGGAAACATTCACTAATGTTAATTTCCAACAGTGGTTTAAGCAACGGGTTGAAGAAGAGAATAATTCTGAGCGTTTTATAGATGTCATCCGAGGACCGTACAAAGTTGTTAGTTCTTTTCCCGGATGCATCGTGAATGGGTACATATTTAGGGTTGATGACTTGAATGAACTCACATCAGTCAATTCTGGGGTTGTGGTGTTGGGAAGTTGCTACCAAGATTCTGAGTCCAATTACTATGGATTTTTACAGGATGTGGTTGTGCTCAATTATCACGAGGGTAAAAAGGTAGTTACATTTAAGTGTAGCTGGTTTGATACTGGAAAGGGGGTTAAAGTTGATCATAATAGAATCACAACTGTAGATATCAAGTCGATGTTAAAGTCTGATGACGTGTTCGTGTTAGCAAGTCAAGCGACTCAAGTGTATTACGCTCCTAATGTCGTAAATACTCGAAGCCCCTGGTACACAGTAGTCACAACTAAAACACGTTCATTTGATGCTGAGAACATGTTTGGTATAGATGAGGCGTTGCAAGAAGATGTTAGCAACCCTTTGGCCGTAGTGTTCAATGTTTAAGATGTGATGGATACTGATGTCATTGACGTACCTGATGATGAGGATGTCGAGGAAAACATCGTCGTGAGTGATTATGTAGTCGTCGATGATGATAATGATGACAAAACTGATCTCGAAACTGAGGATGAGAAAGATACCGAATCCGAGACTGATATACATGTTGATTCTGATGGGTTTGATGGCGTAAGTAATTAAAAATTAGCATTCATATTAGTAAATATCACATTGTTAAACCTTACATATTCATAATTTACCACTTTGGATATTGCAGTAGGATATTCATGGCTATACATAGCGGTGGAGGTCGCCGAGGTGGTGGGCGATCCGGTACAGGAGACGGTAGCCATGCCGACGGCTCGTCTTCATGAGCTAGTAAGTTATATTAACTAGGATTTAAATATATTTCAAACTGCATTAGTTTATGTTTATTGACTCAGTTAAATATAATTATTACAAATGTACCTCGTCGACAACACCGAGGGACGAACCTCGGGCTCTTAGGTCGTCCGCCGACAGTTCCACATATCGTACTGGTGGATGTTGCTTCTGGACAGTAAGTGTTAATATATTGTTAATATTTCTGTCAGTTATTGTAAAACATAATTCACATAACACATTATTGCAAAATATAATTTTTTCTGTAGTATACTAGACCCGGTGGCTAAGCACACCCTACACGCCATCTGTTTGACGCACCTCCCGACTGGGTGCATGCGGTTCAGCCAGTATGCGCGGTTCGATGTCTCTTTTATGCAGACTGTCTTGCGGGAGTTTCACGTAAGTAAAACATATTATATTAATTAGTACATAGTTTCACGAAATCAATTGTTTCTAATTTTTAAACTTTTGTTATAGGTTTATTATAGATTTTACCCGAGTATCTCTCAGACAGTTGGCGACGATGTGATTATATCACATGTCGCTAAGAATTACTCTGGCTGGCTGTATGAGATGCGACATAGGGCAGCCCGGGCAGTTGCGGACCAGCCCGAGACCACCATCAGATCTCACCAGCCTCGCATAGTCTCCGATTTAGCCTGGGAGGCTATGTGTGTGCACTGGGATGCTGATGACTTCAAGAAGAAGTCTGAGCAGGCGAAGAAGAACCGTGGTCAGCTCCGTATAGTACACACCACAGGTTCTCAGTCGTTCGAGGAGGCGAAGACTGTAAGTGCGCTGTATTTTGTTGTTTAGTTATCAAGTTCCTACACAAATACTTAATACCTGTTTTATGAATGTTTTTATTTGGCCCTGAGTAGGTCCTTGGGCCGAGATCCCACCATTCTAGAGTTTTGGGATAGAGCCCACACGCCTAGGGACGAGCGTGTTTTGTCTCAGGCAGCTGTGGCTATACGGGTAAAACTCATCTTATTATTTAGCTTTTAGTAATATTCAATCGTAAATAAAATGATATAATTAACAAACTTTTAAAAGATAAATTACAGGACCGACTTCAGAGGCTTCGGGACGATCGTATAGCTGAGCTGGATGCTATTAGGAGGGGTTCTGAGCCGTCAGACTCCGCCACTCCCCTTCCCGATATTGTATTAGATCAGGATGAGGAGCTGAGACTATGGGTCACGTCTCAGGATCCCCCTACTAGCAGTACCGGCAGATATCGAGTGCTGGGTCTGCCGAGGATACCCGCATATACACTCCCTGGAGGTAATAATATTTTTTATGTTTCACGAAATTATCAGAATTTATCACATTACACAAATTATTATTAGTAATGGAATTTGTCTCTTCTTGTAGGCTCCAGCCAGCGTCAGCGTCCGAGAGCACATGTCGGACCATCTGATACGGGCGCTGGCTTGGATGACGAGATCTTCCAGAGGCTGATAGGGGCCGTGTCGGATAGGTTATGTACCGATCCGGTCTTTCACCGTCAGCAGTTGCCTTCCAGTTTTCGTCTTCACCAGGTTGCTCAGGAGGTTATAGCAGGGGCCTTCGCAGAGAGTACGGGATTACCACGAGAGCAGTTCGACTCTTTTAGCTGCGAAATGCTCCTGATGGTGATTACTCTCTTGGAGGAGGCTTTTCGTCCTCCCCCGCTTACTCAAGTATTCTTATTATTTATGTTATTTTCATTTAAAGCTAGCTTGTTAATTCTTACATATATACGGACTAATGATTTTTATTTATAATTTTTTCAACAGGGTGGCGATGGCGAGCGGGCTGGCGGCGATGACGAGTGGTTTGACGACGACGACGAGGAGGACGACAGAGATTTTCATACACCAGACAGGCGTTGTCCACCTCCGCCCGATGATGATACTACTAGATTATAGTTCATTTTTATATGTTATTCATTCTAGTTCATTTGTACGTATAGTTTATATAGTTGTGTTTGTATAATGAGATTACGTTGTATTCATTCATTTGTAGAACATTTGTATATATTTAGTTGGGCCTCTGATGATACATTAGCTTATATTTGTTATTGTTAGTTTGTGATATTGATGATGATCAGTTAGTCGATTACTTTGTTGCGAATTGGTACATGTTTTTAGAATTACGTTTGTTGTGAATTGGTACAGATTTTTTGAATTACATTTGTTGTTAAATGTGAAATATATTGTTGTCTGGCTGTATTGGGATAAAACAGGTTACAGGTACAGATATGGGTTTAAATACCTGGATATTGCATTTTCAAAAAAAATATTTAAAAAAAAATTGTTTAACTTCGATGGAATAGGCTATTTCCGACGGATATTCCGTCGGAATTATAAAACCAGATTAATTTCATATTTATTTAATAATTTTAATTTTCATCGGAAGTAAGCTATTTCCTAGGGAATATCCGTCAAAATTAAAAAGTAATTACAGTTTTAATAAATTATTTTTCCGTCGTGAATGGTCTATGCCCGAGAGAATTTTCCGTCGAAAATAATAGATATTATCCTCGACGGTATATGCCCGTCGTAACTCATCCGTCGAAGATAGTGTAGGTCCGACGGAATGTGGTCAGAAATAAACCCGTCGAAGATATGTAATGTTCGACAGAATTATTTTTGACGAGTGTATATACGACGGCATGTCCGACGGAATTTTCTGTCGGAAATAGGTTAGGTTCGACGGAATAGGCCTATCTCTGAGGGAAAATTCCGTCGAAAATATAGCTTTTTCTTGTCCAAAACGGAATGAATATAGAAAGAAGTTTCTAATTTGCATTATTTGGAGTTGTGCATTTAAGAATCGAAATACATATAATTAAATAAAATAAGACTTGATAGTAATTTTATGTCTTATATTTAATTGGAATATTGTATAGTAGAAAAATTGAATTGTACGGTAACTATTTACTCAAAGATTCTTTTATGATTAATGTTGAAATCTATATTATCTGAAAAGTCGTTGATCGTTAAGGGGGCTTACCCTTATTGTAGAATAAATATTGTTTATTTAAATAAGATTAGAATTGTTCTAATTTATTTATTCACAACCGATTTATTATGGAGAACCTAAAGGGTCACACCATAAAAGGAAAGAATATTTATTTAAGAAGTTAATGGCATAATCGTAATAATAAGTTAAGTGTATTTAATTTAATCTTTGGTGATAGAATAAATTAAATAGCTTAATATTTATTATTTAATATTTTGAAAAAATTAAATATAAATTAATAAAAGGAATCTTATTATTATTATTAGTTTAATTCCTAAAGGTGTTTGGAAATTAATTAATAAAGTACTCTCATAATTCTTAATAGGATTAGGAGGGTTGTCTACATCTATAAATAAGAGAGTCTTATTATGAATTAGGGTTACAATACTAACAATTCCAAGAGTTGGGAGAGTATAGAGAATTTCTATAGAGATAGAAAATTAGGGTTTTTTCAAGTACCCATCTTCTTGAATATTTGTTCTTCCTTGGTGGATCATCTCTAGAGGCCAAACTCTTGGGTGGTTGTAACGCCCGGGAAAATTGGATTATTATGTGAATTAATTTTTATTTAATTAAATGAATTAAATGAATTAAATGAGATTATATGTTTATTAAATTGAGTAAGCTGTTTAAAGGTCGTTCTATGACCTAGAATGATAGAATGTGGTTAGGATTCTGGCTGTGAGCTAGGATTAAATGGATTGATTTTCCAAGACGAAAATAAAAGTTTTCCTAGAAATTTCTGAAAAATCATTATTCATCCATTTCTGCTCGGGAATTATTTTTGGATTTTCGAGTAATGATAAAATTCTGAGATGAGATAGAATATCCAATAATATTTTAGTTATGGCAAACGAAATTTTCACCTGAGGACTAAAAACCCTAAGAGTTAGGGAAAATGAATTCTAAGAAAAGAAAAGTTTAAGTGTAATATGAATTGTTATTATACGTAAAGAATACGAGTATAATACTAGGTATTATACGAGTATAATACGAAAATTAATACGACGTATAATACGAATATCATACGAATTATATACGAAGAGAATACGAGAATTATACGATAAGAATACGAATAAGTCTTAAAGGACTTTAGCTATTGGACTTAGACTTTGTCAAGCCCAATTGGACAATGAATGAGGCCCAATGATGAATTATATTAAGACCCAGAGATAATTTAAATCAAGCCCAAAGTTAGGCCCGATATGAATTAATTTTAAGCCCAAACCAAGAACCGAATCTGTGGGTCGAATAGATGGGTCAACGGGTGAGTAAAACCTATGGGGAAACCCATATGAGTCCCCCATGGGGGCACATGGCCGGCCACATGGCTAAGCTTCCAAGGGAAGCTAACTTGTGGAGGTGTGAATAGTAAGGAGGTGACCTAATGACCATTTTGCCCTCACTTTGATTTTATATAAATAAGCTAGCTTAAGTTCATTAGTTTGTTTACAAACTTTGAAAACCTATATTGAGAGAGAGAGAGAAGAGCTATAAAAAATGATCAAGGAGGAAAGAAGCCAATTAAACAAGCTTTAAGTCAAGAACGCGAAGAACGCAAAGGTAAAACACGTAAACCCTAGCCTTAAATTCTTTTCTATTTAATTTTTATAGAGAAGTGAATTGGTGGAGCATGTTTTTTTCAGAGTAATAAGGATGACTATTAGTGAAAAAAAACTTTATTAAGCCATGTATAAGCGAGAATCATAATTGAATGATTAAGCATTAATCAAAGAAACGCATAAAACTTAGAGCTTATTGTTGATGGAAAAATTGAAAACCATCGCGTATAAGTTAGATGAAAATTGTTGGTTAGGAACTTAGATGATTAACCAATATATTAATTCCATTTGGTTTGGTGTAAAAATCTCGTGTAACGAAGTTATGGCGAAATTTACTGGAAAAGATGTTAATCGTCGAAATCGTAGTTAACTAGGATTTTCGGAACAATAGTGAAAAGTCGTCGTTGAACTTAGAAACCTAGGGTTTTGGTAGCATATCGAAGAACTATGAATTTAAGAGTCGTGGACTCAAGAACGGTCAAATTCGGATGTAAAACGAAAAAACGAGCAAAGAACGCTTAAGGACGCGTAACGAACGTATAATGAAAATTTAATCGATGAATTTGTCATTAACGGATTCAAAAACTTATTTTGTCCAGTTGAAATCGAAGTACGTAAGATATGTGAGAAAAAGGCTTTTGAACGAGCTTATTTCGAGTTATAACGATCGAGTTACGAGCTCGGGAAGGAATCATATATTGAAAAATATAAAAAAAAATCAAGGGCTCAGGGCAGGCGCCGTAGTTATACCCCAAGCTTAGTAAAGCCCCGCCGCAGCGCCTAGCCGGAGGCCCTTTCACTGCTAGCAGGCGCCGCAGCGCGGCTATTATAACTGAGAGTGGCGCCGCATTGCCCTTAAGTATTTGTTTTTCAACGCGAGCTTTTGTTAATCCAACTTTTCGCGTGGTAATTGAGGGGCAAGTATATACTTAATATACATGAAGAAAGAATTCCTAAAGAACATGTATAGCTATGAGTTTAGGAATTAAACTTTGTTTAAAAGTAATTAAACGAAGAACGAAAAATGCAAAAATGTAAACCATGTATCGTGTTCAAGTTTAACGCGCGTTTTAAATTTATATAGTACGTAATGGATGTGCGTGATATGAATATGATAAGAAATAAAGATAAAACTTATGTAATCACTATATGGGTCCTATATCGATAATCCAGGGGAAACGTATATGAACTAACGAACAGAGTAAGGTTACGACTATCGTTGTACTTAAACGATGAATGACGAGTGTCAGTTTATGACATTAGATGTTAATAAGCCGTAATGAATGTTAAATACCTTGAACGAATGTTATTATTGAAATAAATTCGATTAAGTTATATAAGAGAAAGAAGTTGGTATAAACAATGTGTTTCGATTGTTTGGTAGCTAATTTCAGTGTGCTATGTGAATATATCATGTAGAAACTGTAAATACCGAGAACGGTTGAACTTAACGTAGAAGACGCTTGAAGGCAAGTTCTTCTAACGCTTGTCTGACCTTCGTGTTAGCCAAGTTTCTGTGATTCATGCTATATTGTATATGAATTATTTACGAAAGAGTCGATGCCAATCTTAACTCGGATAGAAGAACCTTAAAGATTTGATTAATTTATTTACAAGTCTTTCAAAGTAGTATTGATAACGCTATCATATGCCAATTATTTTGGTATGGATTCAAAGGTAAGCCTGAGTACGAATAAACAAAGGTATTTTACTTCCTTTTTTGACGGGCATGTAAGGTTGCCAAAACTTAAACGTAAATACGTCTTACGGATGAGTGTTGATCAACATAGAGCACTATATACTGATCACCTAGAAGTGGTCGTAAGTTATATCGGATGTACGGTCTTAGTGCTGGGATGTCCTTTTCATGAATGAAAACAGAATGAGAATGTTCATGGTCTTTTGTCCTACTCAGAATTCTTAAGTCACTATATGTACTTCGGAATTTTTTTTAAAAGAATGAAAAGTGCTATTTTGATTGTTCGTAGTACTTCATAACTATTTGTTCAGTTATCGAAGATAATCATATGATTCTTTATTTTGTGGTTATTTTGTATATTGTTAGACTTGTTGAGCTAGTTATGCTCACTTCTTGCTTGAATTATTTGATTGCAGCTAAGAGCGAACGGACCGAGGGTTCCGGTAAGGATAAGGGTAAAGCCAAGATTGATAAATAGTTATCCTGTAATAGAATAGTATATTTGTATGAATTTATACTATGACAATGAGCGATGTAATGGTTAACAGAACCTGTGAAAGATTTATTATTATTATTATTATTATTATAAGAATTTAGTAAATATGTTCATCTTGATGCAGTTTTCATTGGAATGAATGTATAGTTAGTAGCACCGTGTAACACCATATCTTTGGGTTGAAAGTACCAGGATTCGGGGGCGTCACAGTGGATAACATTGATCAAAGGAAGGAATCAAACCCGGTGAATTCAAGTTGAACGTGAAAAGGAATTGGAGGTGAACTCGTTCCTAAGGAAGCTAGTTTCTACAAGGGTATGAATCTGATCTCATTCTCTTTTCTATATTGATTGATAATTAAGCACAAAGCATGATCATAGTGATGGGTTTGTATGAAAATTTTAAATTCCTATTTTATCGCTCTTCTGCACCTTTTATGTGATTTTATTTCATGATCGCGCTATATACAAACCCAACAATGATGACACCAAAGGCTAGCATGGACAAGTCAAAATTTGTGGTTTAGGTGAGAGCTTTTGTCTTGAAGTCCCAAAAAGAATGGAACCCGAACGAAGTTATCATGGGTAAACTACTTATCAACTCTTATGAAGTTTATGTCTTGTTAGATACTGGCGCTACCCACTCTTTTATTTCACCTGCATGTGCTCAACGTTTAAACTTGACTCTTGAAAAATTGGACTTTGACTTATCAGTTGAAACCCCACTAGGAGAAATAGCCATTACATCTATTGTCTATAAATCCTGTTTGCTCCAAATCAACAGCCTCACATTACTCGTTGATCTTATTTATTTGGAAATGCATGAATTTGATGTAATTTTATGAATTGATTGGTTGACTACCCATCATGATAAAATTGATTACTTTAAGAAAATCATTAGTTTTCATATTCCTAATCAACCTATTACTCGAATTCAAGCAACTAAACCATTGAAATCAATAGCTGTCATTTCTAGCTATAAAATCATTTGTTTATTGAAAAACGAATGTCAAGCCTTCTTAGCACATATCACTGATTTGAACAAATATATGTTAGACTTGAATGATATTCCCATTGTTAATGAATTTCCTAAAGTTTTTCCTGAAGAAATTCCTGGCCTACCCCCAAATCGTGAAATTGAATTTTGTATTGCCCTAGAACTCTGTACTAAACCTATTTCCAAAGCCCCATACCGAATGGCTCCCGTGGAACTTCAAGAGTAAAAAGTCCAACTTCAAGAATTGTTGGATACTGGTTTCATACGTCCGAGTACATCGCCTTGGGGTGCTCCTATTCTATTTGCGAAGAAGAAAGACGAGAGTATGAGACTGTGTATTGATTATCGAGAGTTGAACCATGTCACCATCAAAAATAGGTATCTGTTAACTCGAATTGATGACATGTTTGGTCAATTACAAGGTTCTTAATACTTTTCAAAGATTGCTCTTCGTTATAGGTATCATCTGTTAAAGGTTAAAGCTGATGACATTCCTAAGACTGGCTTCAGAACTCGCTACGGGTATTACGAGTTCTTAGTCATGCCTTTTGGATTAACCAATGCCCTTGCAGCTTTCATAGACATGATGAACTGAATATTCAAGGAATATTTAGATTATTTTGTGGTTGTCTTTATTGATGACTGTTGGTCTATTTCGCAACCGATAAACACGCGCAAGTATACGCGGTCAACAAGTAATAAAGTGATAAGAAAGTTGTCGATCCCACGAGGAATTATCTCTAACGTTTAACCAAGTACTAACTTTATACCGTCTCAATCTTAATTAAACACTTTGATTGAATAGATAAATTTTGATTTAGGCAATGGATAAAGGTTACAACTACATTACATGAAATACAAATAACATAGATAAATAATGAACTAAGAAAGTAATATCCCCCAAATACTTCATTAATATCTCCTAACTCTCCAATTGATTACAATGGTCCCGATGATTTGTCAACCGAGAATTCGTTAGTATTCATACGCCTCTTTCGAGGTTCATATAAACATATCCTCTCCAGATCCACCCAAAAGGGAATAGAACGAAAAGGAACATCATAGCTACATAACCCATCATATTCCTATGATATGAATTAACATTAGACAAGGAATTCAAGCTTATATTCTCAAATTGGCTACACATGGTATATAGGTATATTCCTATCCTACACACAAATTATGTATTCTATTTTATGTAGAACAAGCATAATCACATGCCAATATATTCATGGTCTCAATCAATACTCCATTTCCCAATTTCATAAAGATTACCAATGAGCCAATCACTAATTCCTTAGCAATTAAGCAATAAACACAAAATATATTGATCCAAATCATATGGTGCCAATCAAAAGGAAAAGAAATTCAATATATATTAAGCAAATGGGTTCATTACATTCATAGAACCAAAACTAAACTACTAATTACATAGAAGACCAAGAGAGAAGAAAGATAGAGGAAACTTCCTTTTTTTGGTAGCCCAAGCTCCATTGGAGCACCTCCATGGAAGCTATTGAAAGACCATGGCACAAGGCCATGGCTTCCTCTCCTATGCCCAGCCGCCTCTCACTCTCTTTCTCCCTCTAGGTTTTGTTAGAAATGAAAAATATGAATGGTCCCCCTTTTGGGTCCAAAAATAGGTCATATAACAGCTGAAATCAGCTAAAATTCGCGACCGGGGGCTGCGACGCCTCAATTTGGCCTAAATGGGGCGCTGGGGCGTTGAAATAGGGGCGTGCTCTACTTAGGGGGTGCTGCAGCGCCAAATTTTGCCTAGACAGGGGCGCTGCGACGCCGCTACTGTACTATGGAATTTTCAGCTTCAGCATCTGTTGGAAAAATGACCATAACTTCTTCGTCCGAACTCGAATTGAGGCGATTCAAGATGTTCTGGAAAGAGGAGAGGTAGATCTACAACTTTTATTCTTTGAGTTTTGACAGAAAAGGGCCGGATCAAGGTCACAATTGGATGCCAAGAAGCTACTGCGTAAATGACCCGCCGAAAACGCTAATCTAGCAACCCCAAGCGTCTCTCCAACTAGCTTTTATTTCAATTCCTACAAATCAAAGTTAAAACACATAAAATACTTACAAAAATATATAAAAGCAATATAAAACTACATTACACAATAATAAAATGAAAACACATAAAAACCAAACGAGACAGCTTAGGATTCATAAATTATCAAGCTCAAAAGCACCTAATTTTGTGTATACAAAGCACACTCATCAATGACATTCACATATACTCTAAGAGTCGTGAGGATCATGAACAAAACTTGAGATTGATACTTCAAAAGCTACGTGAGAATAAGTTGTATGCCAAGTTGAAGAAATGTGAGTTCTAGCTTGAGGAAGTAGCATTCTTTGGTCATGTGATTTCTAAACAAGGAATATCGGTTGATCCTGGGAAGATTGAAGCGATTTTAAACTGGAAACAACGTAAGACAGTAAACGAAATACGAAGTTTTCTAAGATTAGCTGGTTATTATCGGAGATTCGTAGAAGGATTTTCTTGAATTGCCACTCCATTAACTAAGCTAACTCGAAAAAGTACAAAATTCGAATGGAACGAGAATGCGGGAAGAGTTTCCAAGAACTCAAGAGGAGACTTGTTTTAGCCCCCGTTCTAACTATACCATCAGGATCGGGAGGATTTGTCATCAATAGTGATGCTTCAGGCAGAGGTTTAGGTTGCGTTCTTATGCAAATGGAAAAGTTATAGCTTATGCCTCCCGATAACTCAAGGATTATGAGAAAAATTACTATACTCGTGATCTAGAGTTGGCAACGGTCGTTTTCGCATTGAAGATCTGGAGACACTACTTGTACGGAGAGAAAGTGGAGATCTTTACAGATAACAAAAGCCTCAAATATTTTTTCACTCAGAAGAAACTCAATATAAAACAACTACGTTGGCTTGAGCTGTTAAAAGATTACGACCACACCATTCAGTATCACCCAGGAAAGGCGAACGTGGTAGCTGACGTATTAAGTAGAAGATCTTATGTGAGTACAAGTTTAATACTAACAACACAAGAACTCATTTTGTATGACTTAAAAAAGATGGAGATAGAGATAAATACATTAGGGATCAATATGCAGATTGCGCATGTACGAGTAGAACCAGTTTTAATTGATAAAATTAAAGTTGCTCAAGCTACTGACCTAGAATTGATGAATATAATGAAGAAGGTACAAGAAGGTGTTATTCCGGAAGCGAGAATCGACAAGAAAGGGATACTTCGAGTTAATTCTCGACTTTGTGTCCTTAACGACACCGAATTAAAACATAAAATCATGATAGAGGCACACAATACACCGTTTGCAATCTACCTTGAAAGTACCAAAATATATTGTGACATTCGACATACATTTTGGTGGAGCAACATGAAGAGAGAGATCGCAGAGTTTATCTTGATGTGTTTAACTTGTCAACGTGTCAAGGCAGGGCATCAAGTACCTAAGGGTCAATTTTAACCACTCGAGGTCCCAAAATGAAAGTGTGAACACATCAATATGGATTTTGTGACGGGTCCTCCCAAAGTTTCTCAAGGCTTGGATGCAATTTGGGTCATTGTGGATAGATTGACTAAGTCCGCTCATTTCTTACCCATACGAGAAAACTATTCACTAGAGCATCTTGCCAGTATATACATAAGTGAAATTGTGAGATTACATGGCATGCCAGTGTCCATAGTTTCTGATCGAGACCCTAGATTCACTTCACGATTTTGGATTAACTTACAGAAAACTATGGGCACCGAGCTACGATTTAGTTCTGCATATCATCCCCAAACGAACGGGCAATTGGAAAGAACAATTTAAACTCTCGAAGATCTATTGAGACTTTGTGTAATAGACTTCAAAAGAAGTTGGGACAAATACTTACCATTAGTTGAATTCTCCTACAACAACAATTATTAAGCAAGTATAGGCATGGCCCCGATCGAGGCTTTGTATGGACGAAAATGTCGCTCTCCAGTATGTTAGAGTGAGGTATGTGAAGCAAAATTATTGGGACCCGAGTTGGTGCACATGACAACAGAAAATATCCAAATGATTCGACAACGAATACAAGCAGCACATAAACGACAAAAGAGTTATGTTGATCTTCATCGAATGGACGAGAGATTCAATGTCGGAGACTATGTATTTTTACGTGTTTCTTCATGGAAATGAATTACAAGATTCGGAAAGAGAGGAAAGCTCAACCCTCGATTTATTGGCCCATTTGAAATTCTCGACCGAGTAGGAGTTGTAGCCTATAAACTTGTCATGCCACCAAGCATGTCTCGCATTCATAACGTTATTCACATATCCATGTTACGTAAGTATGTGAAGGATCCAAATCAAATTATTGAATTGGAGCCAAATTTAATAGCAGAAGATTTAACGTATGGATAAGTACCTGTAAAGATCTTAGAAAAAACAGAACATATTCTACGCTCAAAGGTTATACCTCAAGTCAAAGTTTTGTGGAGAAACTGCCTATTTTAAGAACTGCGTAAATGAGCTAATGAATGAAGTTGAGTCACTTATTTAAGAGAGAAAATAAAATGAATATCTTAAAAATAAAAATGAAATTTTAAAAGAAAATTAAAAAAGAGAGATACATGCATAGATGCTTTTAATGATGAGAAAATGATGAATGTGCAATATTATAATAATGATAATAATGAAGAAATAATATCTTTGAAAAAGGATCTTGCAAAATTTGTACAAGGAGAAGAAAATTTAAATATAATGTTGGGTGCTCAAAGATCTAGCATTGATAAGCAAGGGGTTGGGTATAATCCTATTTAAAATGTGGAAAATAGGACTAATGATAATATTAACATGATTAATAGTAAACTAAGGTTTAAGCCACTTTATTGTTCACCATTTATTACTTGCAAAATTATGGTTTAAAAAGGTTATTTTTATTCTAATAATAATAAAATTAAAATAAAACAAATTTGGGTAAAGAAATGTGATTTATATGCTACTAACCCAAAAGGACCCAAGAAGATTTAGGTACCATAAAGGTAGAGACTATTTGTTTGTTTTGTAGATATCTCAAGGTCAAAATGGAGACGAATAATATTTTACTTTGAGAGAGTAAGTTACCTATATATTATTTGGCGGAATCTGTAAGTACATCATGTTGTTTTTTAAATAGAGTTTTAAATTAGGTATATTATTATGAAAACTATAGATTTCGTAACTCAAGGGTGAATCACATCATCATTTATTCTAAAGTTTTTATTGTGCTAAATGCTCCATATTTAATAGTCATGACAATCATCATGAAGAATCTGTATTTGTAATTTTTGATGAATTTAACAATTATCTGTCAAAGGAAGAGAATGAGGTTTCTGCAGGAAAAAGTAATCAAGAATGTGGAAATCAGATAGAAAAATTCAGACAGGCTAACCCGTCTGTTTCAGAAGCGAAACTGATATACTAGATCATGGACTAGAAGAGCAAATGTTCCTAGATCGTCCAGAACAATGGAAATTCGTCCTCCTAACCTGAGCATTAAATACCTCAACATTGGGATGACTAAAAGAAGAGATTTTGAAGAGATTTGAGTATGAAAATCCAAAATTCAAAGCTACACTAAGGAGCACATATATCGATCTTACTACTGGTAAAAATAACAATGTTGTCATATAGGTAGCAAATCACAAAGGTATGATCATTTTGTTTACTTGCTATATGTGCTTTTATTATAAGTTAGCTCTAGTGTCATTCCTTATTCTTGCGCTTATTTCTTTTAATGTTGACAAAAGGGGAGAGATATAACAAAATTGATATGCAACTTGTGCTTAATGATTAATATGCACATTCTTATTTCTTTTTGATAATGACAAAAGGGGAGAGATATTTCGGTATATTTGAATTATCTACTCTATGGGTATGTTGTATTATCAAGTCATTTATTTCTCCTTAATATACATAATTTTAGAGGAGTCATAGAGTTAGAGTGAGCATATTAATTAAATGGAATTATGTATTGTCATCATCAAAAAGTGGGAGAATGTTAGTTTATATCTTTTATGATTTTAATGATGACAATATTATTGGGTTTATATTCAGTTTAATGGAGTTGATTTAAATTGTTTGGGCTGATTTAATTTATAAGTTAATTTCTTTGTTGACCCAAATTGATTAATAGTCCATTAGTTGATAAAAAAAGATATTATTATTGAATATTTCCTATATATATATATATATATATATATATATATATATATCCTGTTTTGAATCTAAGTTAGATATGCTATTTGATTAGGAGTTTTTTAAATGAATCTATTTTGAGTGGTCAAAATCTGTTGGACTCTTTCTCTCCTTTATTTTAGCTATCTCAATTTGATTTGGATATCATATCTTTGTTAACTGATATATTATATCAGTTGGACTCTTTAGATGCTAAAATCATGGGATATACCTGATGTCTTAAATCTCTTATACTAACAGTTCATTTTCTAGCCGTTAGTTCTTCAATATATATATACTTCTCCTTTTCGGCTAAAACAGAAACATTGGAAGCATATATCAGTGAAGGGAAACTTGAATCAAATATTAGTCTGATAATTATATACTTCCATAGAGAGCTATCAAAGTTTATTTTTCCAGCAAGTTTTGTTCTATTATTAATTCTTTGTTGGCTGAAAAATAAGAATTCATTGTAATCATATTTCCTTATATTAAAATATGAGTTCAAGCCTTGTTTTGGCTTGGTCGATCCAGTAGTGGATAGGAACTGTTCAAAGGAATCTTTCAACGTTGCAGAGGTGCAAAGGTCCAGTTGTGAAAGGTTGCAGAGGTGCAAGGGGCAGTCGTGTCCATCTTAGTGAAAAATTACTTTGAACAAAGAGTTCTTTTTATTTGTAATTAATTGAGTTTTAAAAGTTTAATAAAAAGAATCTACAATACCAATTGGTATTGGACGTGGATTAGGCCACTAGACTAGAAGTTAGGGGCTAAACCACGTAAAAATCTTAGTGCAATTTCTTTTTTGCTCTTTCCTTTAATCTACATGTTTATTCTGCATATTTAGTTCACGTTTGTGCATGAAGATACACTAAAACAAACAGAGTATCCTGTTCGATTATAACTGACGAAGAACATATACTAAAACAGACAGGGTTACCTGTCTGATTATAACCTGTAGCAGCAAAATAAAAAATTAACCTCTGTAAATCACTTTTAATATTACACTTATTCACCCCTTCTAGGTGTACTTATTTACATAATTACAAATACCCTAAATTAAGATAAAATTGTCTTAATAAAATTCATCTCGCACTCTTAAACCCTTTCAAAATTATCTATAACACTACCTACATATAATCTTTAAAAAAGTTTAACTATAATCTAGTTCGACTTCTTAAAATTATTTAACAAAATCGAATAAATTAATAATAACAGGGTGTTAATTAACATCTGTTTTTTAATTTTAGTTCTGGCCAAGATCGGTCTTTGTTCTGATTACTAAACACTTAAAAAGTCTTATATAATATCCATGGGCCATGGCCACGATGGAGTCTTTTCTCTCTTTCCCCTTATTGTAGCAAGGGGTTGTATTTGAACCAGCACCTTCAATATTACTTTTGTGTTAAATAATTAATCGTGAATGATATAATAAACTTAATTACTTGTTATAAAATTTGTTAGATAACACAACCACCCAATAATGAACACAAAAAAAAAAGAAGAAGTTTAATACTTTGTAAGTTTTTTTTAGGAAAGTGATGAGAATGGAAAATAATTAAAATATGTCCAAATCTCATGTCTGTGAGTTTTTTTAGGGATGAATGGAAGAGATTTGGAGGTAAAATTTATTTCATTTTTGACTCAAAATTTTTCCTCCAAATGTGGGAGGATTTGGCGGGATGAGAAAATTAGATATTTTATATTACCTAAAGTAATCTTTCAAAATAAATCATGTCATTTATTACATTAATATGTAAGGATAATATAGTAATAGTTTAATTTAAAACTAAAAATATTTTCTCTTCTCTTCCCTCCTTCTAAACTCACAAATAAGAAAAAATATAATTAAAATCTCATCTCTTTCCGTCATTTCTAAAATTCACAAGCATAACAAAGAAAAATTATAATTTATCATTTTCCATCCCTTCCCCTTCTATACTTTCCTTTCCTATCACATCCTTCCAAACTCAGAAACGCAAAGGGGCACCAGCCAATCTAGCTAATATGCCCAATTGTGATTCCAGTTGGGTTGGTCAGGGAGAAGAACAAGACCATAATTGTGATTGCATGAATTTTGTATTTCGTCTATTCAAAATAATACGTAAAATACAAATGAAAATATGATGTATAAATGTTCTTAAAATTCATAAAAATACCTGAAAAATTGCCCAAAACTATTGTCAACGGTTTGATATTCCAATTATTAAGGAATGAGGTAAGATTTTAATTTTACAAGTACAATGACTTGCAAATTCTTTGTTCTATTATCAATGGTTTGATTTAGACCTGGCAAACAGGCCGGGTTGGCACAAACGGGTCGGGTTATCGTCGGGCTGTGCCATTGGCGGGCCGGGCCAAAACGGTCCATATGACTCCCCCAAAATAGGTTCAATACCAATCCATTCTGAGTCGCCAAATACATGGTACAGAATTCAAATACAATCTTTTATAACATACGGTCGTGCAAACTACGACTACACAAACTGTGAATTTCAATACAAATCGTATATAATATGAAATATAAACATTCAAATTCACTCTATATTAATTACAATCATTATTCCACTATTTTATAGAATCGTGGGGACTTCTACTGATCTAACTCTAACCATCACTCTGATCCCCGACTAGTCCCCGCGAAATTCCCATTTTTTGAAGATAATAATGGAAGAAAAGGGTGAGCTCAACTAGCCCAGCAAAGAATATTATGACTAAGATAATGAATAATAAATTATCGTTAGTCTTCAATAACTCAGATAAAATATAATGGACAACAAGTTTTAGATCAATATTCGCAGCGAAAATAACAATTCATTAGAAGAGTTAAGTAGAGAATAAAGTCTACTATCTTCTATGATTTAAAAGTCCATCATCAATATTTTATCCCTGTAACATCAATCAATATATATCTCAAATCAATATTCATCTTTGCACTACGGCCAAAGATATTCATTTGTATCACCAGTTGGTTATTTTCATCTCAACACCTGTTCATCTTTACACTACGGGCCAAAGATATTCATCAGATAATCATTCATCTTTGCACTACAGGCCAAAGATATTCATCAAGTAATATTTTATATTTGCACTACAGGCCAAAGATATTTAGTTATATCACCATTTAGGACTGAGGATGACGAAAATAATAAGAATAACGAATCCAGTTAGATAAAGGACAAATATTAGAGAATTTATCCAGAGTTCAAGAATGAAGATCAAAACCTGGATCAATTCAAAGATGATTTGGAAAGAAAAAAAATATTTTTTTTACCGTGAATAGTAACTTATGAATAGTAACTCGACATAAAAAGATAAAAATTTCACAAGAAAGTTCAGACCAATATTCCAGTAAAATAATATTAGATGATGCGCAAAACTCAAAGAATTTCTGATCATTTCAGGAATTATAGAAGCAATACTTACCGTAGTAAGTTTAGAGTTAGGAATCTGAAATGAAACAATATACGAAATTGCAATTGAATTTTCACCCGTCAGACGGTAGTCCGCTCAGACAGATTATTTTCATAATTTAATAACAACTGAATACGAATGGTTATTCACCAGGCATGCGGTAGTCCGCGTAGACAGGTTATTCCCACAGAATAATAAAGAATAGAATAACAACAAGATTTTACCATGCATGCGGTAGTCCGCGTAGACAGGTTATTCTAACAGAATAATAAAAAATGGAATAACAACCCTTACAAATATTGAAAGAAAATAACTCTCTTCATGAATACGAAAGAAATAATACCCCTTACCTTAAAAATTTGGAGATTGCACTAGTGTAATAGCAGAATACTCTTCTTCTTTCTCTCTTATTCTCTTTATACTTTCTCTCTCTATAGCTTTAGTGAATTGGTGAGAAATAATATAAAAATGAGCTTCTATTTATAGGCTCGGCAGAGTAAGGGTAAAATAGTCTTTTCGCCATAATTTATGACGCTTACATCATCGATCCTATGACATCATTGCTTATCTCATCGCTCCGATGACATCTTTGTTTACCTCATCACTCCGATGACATCATTGTTTGCATCATAAGAGTTCAAATTCAATTTGCACTCTTATACCTCGTTTATCTTTTATACCATGAATTTACTATAATAATGTTACCATTCAAATTATAAAAATCATACTATTATATAATCACATCATACTACTATAATATAATATTATAATAATATATTTGAATGAATTATTTTATCAGACAAGATAAAATATCAACTTTTAACAAATGTCACATGTTAAAAATTCCTCCGTTTAAATCCACATTGAATAAATATTTTCTTATCATATATATCAAAATTAATTATTCACAAATAATATTACAGAACTATAATATTGACAACCAGGTCGTTCCCAGAAAAGAGGGGGTCTTCTGATAAGGATTTCTCCTTACTGGCGCGCAATTAATCAACCCATTTCCTAGACAGAACTTCCTTAGACATTGCCAATAATTCTATCTAATAATTTTATTCATATAATATGAATTATTGATTTGATAATTTGAAATAATGTGCAATGACAATTATTGAATCAATAATATAAAATAGCAAAGTAGCACTTATTGATATAAAATATCAACGTAGCAAATATTGAACCAATAAGATATTATGCAATTATTGAATCAATAATATAAAATATTAAACAGTAATTACTGTAACAATAATTGAATAAGTGTCTTTCTACGAAATAATTAATAATTTAAAATACTGTGCAATACCGTGTGCTACTGTGCAACACCACGTATTACTGTATTTTAACTATCGGATATTTTAACAGTACTAACGGTAACCGTTTTACCGTTATTTTTATAAAAAGGTTACTTCTGTCGCTTTCTATATCCGACATTCATTCCGTTGTGGGATCCACCAATGACTGCGCCGTCGTACGAATATTCTCCGACAAAAAGAATATTCCTCGATCAGACGAATATTCTCCGACACAACGAATATTTTATAACCACTTGCTTACTTTGTAAACTTTGCACATTTCACCCATAACTATCACATTTATCAAATCAACACCTTACTATTTCAAAATAATATATAAAGAAAATTAAATCTTATTCATAAAATTTGGTGTCTTACAGTCCAGGTTTTGATGGACTGAAAAAGTGAAGTCTAAAACCAAGCCTATGACGGGCAGGTTAGTCCAGTCCGCGAGTCTGGACTGATTTATGCCTATATTTTTATACATTTTTAGGCTTGCCTCAAGCGGGCCGGGTCATCGCCGGACTGGGCCATCATCGGGCCAGGCCAAAACAGTTCAAATTTTGATGGGTTAAAAATATGAAGCACAAAGCCCGGCTCTCGATCTTGGGCCGATTTTGCGAGGTCTAGTTTGATTGATGCTTCTTAATCACCTACAAAGTCTTTGTTCTATTCTTTCATAGAAAAAAGTTGTTAATTTTTTCACTTATTAGAAAAATAAAAAAGAGAAAAGAAAAGAAAGTGCCGATTGAATTTATAGTGCAAAAAGTAAATAAATAAATTTAAATTACACCTTTTTTTCCCCTTGCAATATGTATGAGTATCAGAAAAATAAATAAATTTGAAACTTTATTTACTATATTTTCTCTATTTTTATTTTTTTTAATATGTGTGAAATTTGTAATTTGTTCATCTTTTTGAGAACGGATGAGTATTATTTTTTTTCAAAATAAGATGATATAATTGCAAATATATTGATTTAATTTAGTTTGATCTTAATTGATTTGTGAACCTTTATAATTCGAATTATGATATAATATTAAATTATGAAACAAATTTTTTTTTGAGAACCTATGTTGTTATAAAAAGATTTTTAACTATGTAGAACGTCTAGTGAATTCTGACGGATTCGAACATATAAAATTAGACGATAAAAGAAGAAATATTTACTATTATCACTTTTGATTTTTGGAACAATTATTTTGTACTTAATACTGTTTTTCAAAGTAGTTTATAACATTAATTATTTTATTAATAAGAAATAAATAAATCCATATTTAGATTTTGACATTAATTTTTTTATTTATATTTTCGTAATGATTATGTATATCATTTTATAAATCTAATAATAAAAATAAAAAATTAATATTTTCACCAGAAAAATAGATATTTCCACAAAACTCCCTTCTAATGAATAGTAAACAAGACCCACATTCATGTATGAGTGATACTTGTGAAAATATCAATTTTAGTTGCGAAAATATCAATTCCCTAAAAATATATCTCTACTTTAACGCTCTGTTTCTGAGTTTTGGACGAAAAAGAAAAGAATAAAAAACTTAAATTAGAACAGAAAAGAAAAGAATAAAAAACTTGAAGTTTTTCTTGTGTTGTTTCTGAGTTTTTAATAGAAAAAAATAAAAAATTTAAAAATTGGGGACATAAGTTATAATTTAAAATTTATTATATTGAAAGTTGAGGATAATATGAGAATTATAAAAATATTACTTATTTCAATTTCTTTTCAAACCAATTTTGAACGAAAAATTTTAACAAAAAAAATAATAAAATTTTCTATCTAATTCTTTTCTTTTTCGTTTATTAAAAACTTTAAAAACATAAGAATTAAAAAAAAAAATTAAATTTTCCGTTCATTTCTTTTTCTTTTCCATCTTTTAAAACTCAGAAACAGAGCGTAAAAGCACAAACTCAGGAGAAATAAGTTTCAGAGCCTCCAATCTTAACGGTGTAATGTTCTGTTCGTTCTTTCGCTCTACAGAGACTCAGAGATTCATAAGAAGCTTAAAAGGTTGGTAATTTCTGAAATCTCATACAACCCCTTCTGCTAAATCAAGATGCTTAGTTTTCTATACAAAAATTTGCTCAAAAACACTGCTATTAGTTCTTTAAAATCACCCCAGTTGTGCCTTTTGAATCAAAGATATTTTTTGGGATCTGAAATTAGTGAGAGACGAAAGGAATCTATTTTCTCTCTCTTCAAAATCTATGGCTTCACTGAAACCCAAATTTCCACTCTCATAAGAAATAGCCCAGTACTGCTATCTTCCCATCCAGACAAAATACTTAAACCCAAATTAGATTTCTTCAATTCATATGGGTTTTCACCCACTGACCTTGATAAAATACTCACTACAGACCCTGGTATCATGAAACGCAGTCTTGATAATCAAATTATACCTTCGTGTGAGTTATTGAAGAGTGTACTTGGGGATAACGAGAGTGTAATATTTGCAATAAAAAGGTCCACTTGGGTACTCAAGCAAGACCTTAGGAAAACCTTAGAACCCAATATTGCTGTGTTGCGCGATTGTGGCGTGTCGGATTATAGGATTTGCAAATTGCTAAGAACCCAACCAAGGACATTGATGCCATCTCCCGATAGGTTTATATTGCTTGTTGAAGAGATTAAGGAAATGGGGTTTGAGCCGGTAAAGAGTCATTTCATAGTGGGATTGCAATTGTTGGCTTCGTTGAACAAATCAACGTTTAAACGAAAGTGGGATCTTTATAGGAAGTGGGGTTGGTCAGACGATGAGATTCTTTCGGCGTTTAGGAGGCAACCCTATTCTATGTCACTTTCGGAGGAGAAGGTGGAGCGGGTGATGGTTTTTTTGGTTAACAGAATGGGATGGGATGCATCAAAGGTTGCATCTTGTCCTGTTGTTGTTTTGCATAGTTTGGACAAGTGGACTATTCCGCGTTGTTTGGTTGTTCAGTTTTTGTTGTCTAAGGGTGTGATAGAGAAGGACTTAACCTTGAGTTCATTCATCGGGAGGTCGGAGAAACAATTCTTAGAAAAGTTTGTGGTAAAATATTGTGCAGAATTCCCTGAAGTGCTTAATTTGTATGGAAGGATAGTGGATGATATACAGAAGCTGCAGGTTAGCTGACTTTCCACCGCGGGGGGAAAGATTCTTTTGCCTCTTACATTATTAGGAAATAAAAATTTGCATGGTATCTGATGATGCAAACCATTGCTTAGTGTTGGATGGATCAAGTTTTGTCAACTAGTACCCGAAGAGTTCAACAAATCAAAAAGTAAAAGAATTGTCGATGAAGGTTTGTATATTTTGAAGTAGTAGTTCTTAATTTTATGGTGGAGAAGCAGACTATTATCCCCTACTTAGCAATTCAAAGTTTTTAACAAGAACTCTAGATCGGTCTTTAGCTTGTATAAAGTGTGCTTCTTCTTGAGCTACCAACCATCTAATCAAGGATTTGCAACCGATGATTTGTTCCGGCGGGAGGTCGATTATATTGTCTCAAGCCTTAGCTCAACGAAACCAAACAGTTAGTAGGTATAATGGTGTTGGAGAATGTTAACCTGTCGTTTAAGCACATACTTTTCTTAGTTGCTAATTTATCCCTGGTATTTTTTTCCTCCTAATATTTATAGACGATTGATGAATCTCTTTTTACATGCTTATACATTGATTGGATGGCAATTTAGTTTCATATGGTTTTATGATAATGTACAGCTTACAAAGTTCATATACTGTGGTTGATGCTTAAACATTTTCTTAGTTCACACTTGATCCCTTGGAAAATTTGCTTTGTTATATTTTTGTTTTTCCCCATGTACCATTACTACATTTTGTTTTACCTTGTTATAAATGTATTTTGTGGAACTTCTTGGTGTAAACTGTTAATTTCATTTTATTTTTTATTTGGGCGAGGAGGGTGCTATCTACTCCTTTTGTTTTTGGAAAGAAATTATCGATAGAAGACAGGCAGTACTTGAAAAGATGAGAACAGTAATCTGCCCAAAGAAAAAAAAAGTGAAAATCAAAAATAAAAAACAATTTTAAAAGCCTGCAGCACTCTATTCCCCCAAATAAATCTGAAACTAAATTCCCCAAAATGACTATTCTTTATGCTGAAGAACACCTCCAAAGAGTGACACCTCCAAAGAGTGTGGAATTTGAGAATGTTTTATTTTTTGCAGAATTCATCATCCTCTTTTCACTTGCTAACCCAAAGTAGTTTATAAGTAAAGAGCATCGAGTAAGTACTTGAAAACATTGACAAATAGGAGTTTCATGTAACATTTTACCGTACTTTATGTTGTAACAGAAATTATGCTAAGGTTAGATAACGTTTTTTGATTTTTTTCTCCTCGACGGGGTCGTCCTTGAGCTTAGGTCCTCCTAGCTTAGGTCCAGTCTTTAGTCTTAGTCTTGCCTTCTAAGAGAAGGGTTAAAAAGACCCTCGTCCTTCGGAAGCCTCACAGGTCTGAGTGTTGGTATGACTCCTTGGAATGGTTGAGACTTGAGAGTCTTTGTCTCTCTAAAGTATACGCTAGTACCTTGTAGAATGAATAATAGTTATGGAAATGGTTAGGGGTCTCTCATATTTATAAGGAGGAATATTTGGTAATTACCCTTATGCCCTTAATGTGTAAGGAAGGTCTGAATTGTCCTCTCGTGAAATGACTGTAATACCCTTGGTGTGAGGCCACGTGTCATCTTCGAGTTGATTTTATTTTTACATCCTCACAATTTATACAAGGTTCGGTTATGAAAGTTATGAGACAAGTCGGATTCAGTTGTTGACTGTCCCCGAGTACATATTCGAGCCATAGTGTATATTTCACAATAAGGTGGTCATTATTGATGGTTTATTATGAGGTGCAACGAGCTTACGTTATTTAGGATTAGTGATATAGGAGAAAGTAACATGTGTTTAGGCTCGACACCTACGAGGTAGAACCGTAGAACAAGAACATTTTTAAACCAAAGAGGAAGTACAATTTCTAGCCTAAAAGTTTTCCTAAATCCTATATTAAGGCTACATTTTGGAATCTAAGCTCATCATCCTAAGCTGATGGACTTGATCTCAGCTCTACCTATATTAAGGCTATATTAATGCTATATCACTAATCCTCATCATCCTAAGAGGAAGTACCATTCATGATGAGCTGAGAAATCATATGGAACCATGATAAGCTGATGGACTTGGTATCAAGCTTGTAATAACTTCTTTGGTATCAAGAGTTTTCCTAAATCCTAATTACTTGGTTCATCCTTTATTGGTTGATGCTCAAGTCATATGCAAATTCTTTGTTCCATTCTTCCATGAAAAAGTTGTTCTTATTTTTTACTCATCGGACAAATTGAAAGAAAAGATAATGGTGACTGAATTTTAATCAGACTTCACTTTTTTTTCTGTAGAACATTTATTCCTACTGCTGTTTTTCTAGGTGTTGACAGTGTTTTTATGCCAGCAACATTTAGTGGCAGTTAGTATACTACCTTTTATTTCCCCATGCATGTTGAAATTGCCAATTAATCTCGTCATGTAAAATTTTGTTCTAACACTGGTTGAAAATTTTGGGTTATGAAGGTTGTCATTGTTTTATGTTAATTGATGTTTTAGTTATTGTTCGATTTTTATTTTGGTTACCGATTTTTTTTTTGTTACAAAGACATTATTATATTAATTTTTTTTTACAAACTAGCCATTATTTAACATTTCGTCCAAAAAATTGACGAAAGTGTTGAATAGACTAGTATTTAACAGCTGTCATGTGGTGTGAGGTACTTGAATATGTGGCAGGTGGGTCCATGTTACATGGAGAGTTAATTGATATTTTGGTTACTGTACTAAGGATCGATTTTTATTTTGGTTATTAATTTTTTTTTTGTTATAAAAACATTACTATACTCAAAAAAATGTTACAAACAAGTTATTACTTAATTGACATGATATTACTACAAAAATCAGATTAGGGAAAAAAATGTAAAGGAAAAAAATTAGGGCACGATTTTGCTACGATTCATCTTAGCCACAAATATCTAGTTCATTTTTTATTCGCCGACCTCAATGTACTTGATATTACACATGGCAAAATGTGTGACATCATTAATAACTAACTCATATCAAATTTTTTTGCTCATGTGATATTCACGGTTCAACACTTCTGTCAATTTTTTTGACGAAATGTTAAGTAATGATTAGTTTATAACATTTTTTAAGTATAGTAATGACTTTGTAATAAAAAAAAGATTCAGTAACCAAAATGAAAATCGACCCCTAATACAATTACTAAAACATCAATTAACCTTCTATGTAACAGGGTCCCACCTGCCGCATATTCAAGTACCCCACATGACGGCTGTTAAAGGTTAATCTATTCCGCACTTCTGTCAATTTCTAGACGAAATGTTAAGTAATGTCTTGTTTGTAATATTTTTTTGAGTATAATAATATTTTTATAACAAAAAAAAAGATTCAGTAATCAAAATGAAAAGCGATTTCTAGTACAGTAATCAAAACATCAATTAACCCTCATTGTTTTTATAAAGATGGCCATTATATTGCCCAAAAGGCTTTATTGTTTTTGGATTTACACATAACCAAATGCAGCAGAATCCTCAAGTTCAACCCTTAAATATTCCAAGCAATCACTAAACCAATATATTTAATTTTAGGTCAATTCAATTAACTAGTAATTAGAGATTTATTTGGTGAAAAATTAGGGACCATCTTTATCAAATTATAGATTATGCAATTCGTTTAGTTACATTTCTAAGCTTTCGAAAATACCTTCAATCAGACACATTAGGTGAAATGTAGATGATAGTTATACAAATGGTATTTAACAATTGTAGAATGAAATATTTCATAATCATATAAAAGAAATGAACGCATATTGTATAATCTTCATTTTGTTAGTTCATGCGATTGTATATTTTTGTTTTGCTATAAATAGTGGTTTTTCGTATTGCATGGGGAGAAATCACTAAATAATTCTATGAATTCAAAAGTTAGCTTTTAATTTAAATTGTATACAACTTTTTTGAAGATTTTTTTATTTTTATTTTGTTTAGTAGCACTTGTAATCCGATTGTAAAGAATTTTGAAATTTGGAAAGGAAATAAAAGTGATGTCAAAATTTTCATTTATCCACCATCAAATTTCTAATTTTAGTCTCAAGTCTAATTTTCATTTATTCATATATATATATATATATATATATATATATATATGGGAATTGATTTTTTCACAAGTGGGTCTCATTTTTAACTAAACCAACCTTTTGTGCAGTAAACTAGCTATATGATCTAATTCCTATATCCAAATTATCCCCACTTGATAAATAACTAAACATCTAGTTGCTTAACTTTATTTGATTATTAACGTTACTCAATTGAAGATAACTTTTATTTATTTAATTATTATGATAGTAATAAATTAATAATAGTTAGAAAATAAGTGAGAAAAATTATTTACACATAAAAATTGAAATCTAAGGCTTTCCCCCACCAAAGAAAAAAAATTATTTTCAAAATTTCTAGTATCATATGATATTACTAAATTAAGATTTTTATAAAACAAATTATACTAAAAATGTGTAAACTTTATATATAAGATTGTGTAAATTTAAATTTTATATATAAGACGTGTAAATTTAAAATGTGTAAATTTTATATATAAGATTGTATAAACTTTATCATATCATATTACTAAATGTGTAAATTATTTTCAGAATTTCTATTATCATATCATATTACTATATTAAGATTTGTTTACACATTATACTTAAAGTATAATGTGTAAACAAATTATACTTAAATTAAGATTTTTATGAAACAAATTATACTTAAGATTTTTATAAATGTGAAAACTTTATATATAAGTCTTTTCCCATATAAATAAAATATATATTAGGTTGCCCGATGGATAATAAGATGATAAAAACTTACATGTCTTGTGGTCCGAAGACTCCGAACAAATAAACAATTTAAAACTTCTATTTTATCTTATTACATCAATTTTTATAAGATTAATTCTGATGAGCAGTTCCAAAATCAAACTTAAATTAATTTTTACACAATCTTATATATAAAGTTTACACATTTTAAGTATAATTTATTTCATAAAAATCTTAATTTAGTAATATGATATGATAATATAGAAATTCTGAAAATAAATTTTTTTCCTGGTGGGAGAAAACCTTAGATCCTAATTTTTATGTGTAAATAATTTCTTTCACTTATTTCCTAACTATTTTCTAATTATTATTAATATTATTACTATCATAATAATTAAATAAATAAAAGTTGTCTTCAATTGAGTAACGCTACTAATAAAAATAAAGTTAAACAACTAGATGTTTAGTTATTTATCAAGTGGAGGAAATTTGAACATAAGAACTAAATCTTATAATTAGTTTACTACACAAAAGTTTGGTTTAATTAAAAATATGACCCATTTGTAAAAATATCGAATTAACTTATGAAAATATCAATTTCCTATATATATATTTGTTCTTTCATATATGACTAGTTTTTAGTGGGTTTTGGTGGAATATTAACTAGTTTTTGGATGGTTTTGCAAGTATGACATAGGGTTGGTTTGATCGTTTAAATAATTAGACCTTAGTAGGAACTTTCATGTAATCTTTTAATAAAACATACGGAATTGTATGTATGTATGGCTTTGCTTGTACATATGGACTTCAATCTATTTAATACTCCCTCCGTCCCTCGGTCCCATAATATATAAGTCCCATAATATATAACGTTTTTTCAAATTATTTATCATTTTATATAATATAAAAAAATTAACTACAAATTTTTTAAATTATCATTCATGAAAAAATGTTACAGATAAAAAAGAGAGTATAAGATAAGTATTATGAAAATTTAAGGGTATTATAGATAATTGATATTATATTTAATGTTATACAATTATTTATTTATTTTTAATACATAACTCTAAAACGTCATATATATATATATATATATATATATATATATATATATATATATATATATATATATATATATAGTCCCTTTCAATTGAGAGATCCCTCAAATAGTGTTATTTGAGGGATGGGACAATCAACCGTTGGATCTGTTTTATGTGGCTAAATGTGATAAGTGGAGTTTGTGGTGAGTCAGGAGTGTAAAAAAGGATTAAAAGATGTAATATATATATATATATATATATTATGGGACGGGATGATTAAAGTGATAAGAGATTTTGTTGTTAAAACGATGAGCAATGTAAATATAAGCCAACCTTATAAATTTTTGTATAGATTAATTTATCATTGACTATTCATCACCCACAAATAATTGATTCACATTAATTCTCTCTTTAAACCCAAAAGTCCAAAACCCAGAGTATGGATTGAAAAGAAAAGTTATATTCTCTTCTAATTTTTTGACAATATTAATTTATGTGAAAATTGTCTTTTTGCCATTCTTTTAGGGACGGGGTGACTGAAAGAATAATAAATTAGTCAAGTCATAATATTATAAGTATTAATATTCTAAATTGCACAAAAATTCAATAATAAATTAGCAAGACCATAATATAACATGGATTAATATTCTAAATTAAGATAAATTTGTCCTATTACAGTTCATCTCATACTCTTATACCCTATAAAAATTATATATAGCACTACCTATATATAATCAATAAACAAATTTAACTATAATCTAATTTGGCTTCTTAAAAATATTTAACAAAACTGAATTAAATTAGCAATAACATGATGTTAACTAACATTTGAGTTTCTTAATTGTTAGTTCTGGCCAAGAAAGGACTAATAAACACTTCAAAGCCTTAAATGATATCCATGGCCACGATGGAGTCTTCTATCTCTTTCCCATTCTTGTTGAAAGGAATTGTATTTGGACCAACAACACCTTCAATATTATTTTTGTGCTCAATAACTAATTCTGAAAGATATGTTAAAGAATAACAACGCAACGAAAACAATAACAAAGAAAAATCGAAAAAAATAATAATCATACAGGACACACAATTTATGCGGTTCACCCAAAATGTTTGGACTAGTCTACGTTCGGCGGTTAACAGTTTCACTATCTGTTAAAAAATTCGTACGTTATACAATTGCATGATCCTCTCCTTATATAACAAATATAAGTAACTCTAATTTCGAAAGTACAAAACTACCTCACTAGATTTGTGTCGAGGCGTTGCCCCCGAATCCCCGCTAAATTTTTCGCAACAACAATCAAACGATGATTATGCTTGTTAGAGCTCGTTCCTTTAGCTCCAGAAACGAGTCCAGTTAACTTTTGGATAGTTTTATATTAACCTTTAAATTAAAGTTTGAATCAGGCTTGATGAGTGGGTTTCATACCTACAAATCGGGTATAAGTAGACTTGAATTGTTGTTAATATCAGTTGTTTTGTGTTATATTTCATGCATTTGTGTTATTTTTGTATGTAATAGTGCATTGGAATTGAATCGGAAGTTATACATGGGTGCATCAAGAAAATAAGCTAAAGTTGGAAAGCGCAAGTCAGGCGTGGTCGCACCGCTTTGAAAGTGGAAAAAGTTTCTCTGTAATGTAGCGCGACAGCGTCCAAAAGCAAGCCAAACAGGGGAATTGTCAGACTTTGACTTTTGACTTTTTGAACCAATTGGGTTGTAATTTGACACTTAATTTATATTAGGAATTAGATTTATGGTGGAAGACTATAAATAGATGATTTTAATTCAGTAGATTCAATCAATTACTTTTAGAGCTAAACCCTAATTTGTGAGAAGACAATCAAGACTTGAAGCAATTGAAGGAGCATGAAGGAGGCAACTTAGAAGCTTACATGAGAGATTCAAGGATTACTACAACAGTTTTTATTCTTTTTTCTATCTTTTAATTTGTACTCTTGAATGTTATTTTAATTGTGGATGATGGATTTTATTTCAGTTATGAACTAATTTATTTTTAAGATTACAATGGAACTTAATGCGTAGCTTTTATTGATATTTTCTTTGTTAGTTATTGTTAATTATGATTGAATTGTCTATTATGATTTATGTTTAAAATTTTAATTACCTGGCCAGTAATTACCACAGTAATTTTTTTTATTAATAGATCTCACTAAATGATATATTTATCCTTCTAATTTATGTACTTTATCTCATTTTTTTGGGAATAAAAAAAATTTATATTTTTATTTGAGTACTTAATACTCTTTTTGTGAGATGGAAAGAGCCGGTATAATTTTAAAATATAATAAAATTAGAATTCTTTATATGTCTATTACAATTTCTTCTTGTTTGTCTTTCCTTTCCCCTACCTTTTTTTTTTTGCTAAAAAATGACTGGTCTACTAAGCAGTCAACGGTTTTTTCTTCACCTCTTTTTGCCTTGTCATCACACACTTTTCTTCTTCTTCTTTCTTCCTTATTATTGCTTGCTTGGGTTCTTGCCAGCTCCAGAAATTAAGGTCAAAACTCGAAGCATATGAATGGCAAGCCAATCAAAGAAGAACCCAGAATCAGTTTACGACTTCACAGTCAAGGTCGGTCTTTCTGAGACTAATGTTACATCATGTGGTTTTTTGTTTGTATAAATATGCTGATTCTGTGGATTTTCAGTTGGGACACAGCTTAATGATGGCTCACAAAATTGATAGTTTTCCTATTGGGCTTCTTCTTCTTCTTTCCATTTTTGGCAACAAATTTGGACTTTGGATAAAATGGGTTGTGAGAAATTTGATCTTACAATTCACTTTGAAGTTTATATAACTGGGTTATATTAATAAGCTGATTATTGGTTTATTTAGATTGCCTGTGAGACATATCGCAAAATATGTAAATGGGGAAAATTAGGCAGTTATAGTTTTCTCTTGATCATAGTTATAGGCCACACTTTTCCCTGAATCAAATATATATAATACACTTTCTAACCAACATCACAATTTCACAAAGAAATTTAGTCATCTATTACAACTTGCAAATATGATTTATAAAAAGAAATACTATGGTTTGTGGGTTCTATATGGACAACTTTGTGTTGAAGGTGATATCTCATGCCCATGGCTTTTTGATGTCGATCTTGCCAATCAAGCAAAGTAGTTTAGTCAAAGATTGCAAATTCAGTTTATTGCTTGTGGAATGAAGTTCAAATTAATGACTTGGGTTAGGAGTAAGAAGAAGGATGATATGTGGATGTGAAGTTAATTTATAGGTTGTGCTTGCAATAAATCATTTATGGATATTGTCCTTCTTTTATTGCAACAAGCAAGCTTGTTGTATAAACATTTGAAATACTATGGTCCATTATGGACACCTTTGTGTTGAAGTATCTAGATCATACTTTGATGTTTTCCTAGTTGATCAAAAGAAGGGTTCCTAGAGAAGGTTTAAAAAAGTCGATGTGAAGGTGCTTGCCTTTGATTTTAGGGTTCTATATTTCGGTTTGACCTCTTTCTAGACTTTATTCTCATCCATGAGATCATGAATTAGTAACTGCATCCAATTTCCAAAAAAATCCCAATTGTTTCGAATTTTCCATTTTGTGGAATGTTATATATCAGTGCCAATGATCCAATGCAATCTTTTATTTATTTCTAACAAGAAAGCAAACAATGATGTTTGATGCTGATTGTATGTAGTGTGTTAAATATTCCAGATGACATCTTTTATATGCTTGTTAAATCTCCATTAACTTTGTTGTTAGCTAAATCTACGTGCATTTGGTAGGATGCTAAGGAAAAGGATGTAGATCTTAGCATTTACAAAGGAAAGGTCCTACTAATAGTCAATGTTGCCTCCAGATGGTATATACCCCATTTGCTTTTCATTTGATCTATTTTCATTGTTTTCCATTTGTTCACATTTATTAGATATTAAACCCAATCCTCTCATACAATCTAGTTGAGAATTGATCTTTTGGGGCTAAATTTTTCAATATCATCTTATGCCTTTGATTTTTCTATCTTCTTATGCTGTTGATTTTTCTTGAGTAGTACTAATTTTACTAATGACTACAAATGAATCATCATATGTTCATGGTTTTGCAGTGGAATGACAAACTCAAACTATGATGAGCTGAATCATTTATATGAAAAGTATAAAGATCAAGGTCTGTGATTTTTATATCTTTGTAGTGATCCATTCATTTCATTGCAACAGATGCGCAAGCAAAGTTCTATGGAGTGGTTACTTGTGAAAATACATTATGTTTTCCTCCGTCCCTTTTATGGGACCTTAGGCACACTAATTTAGGTGTCTTCCAAATAATGTAGGTTATTTTGTTTATACCTATCGTTTGCAATTCCCACTTGGACATGTCCGCGTAGTATTGAAGTGTGGCTTTCCCTAACGTGATCTGTTGTGTTTTATATGGGGGAGAATAAATATCAGCAGAAACTTCTTGCGGATAGGAGAAAAAATATTAAATCGTCCAATTCAAATTGAGGGCGGAATAGTAAAAGCAAGTCCAATTACTATCCGCTGAAAGTTGTTGTGGATAGTATTTACTCTCCGCAAAAACTTCTTGCGGATAGTAATTTTGAAAATCTAATCTGGGCCGTTGACGATTGGAATGCATGGCTCAAGATGGGTTGGTTGGGACATGAGCCATAGCCAGCGGTGGCTATGGATCATGTCCCTATATATATATATATATATATATATATATATATATATATATATATATCTTTTCCATGCAACTATTAATTCTGTTAGATTTCTGTTTCAAGATATAATTATTATTATTTGTTATGAAAAGTTGATGATTGATCTGTATAAACATAGGTTTAGAGATATTAGCATTTCCATGCAATCAGTTTGGTGAGGAGGAACCAGGAAGTAATGATCAGATCTTAGAATTTGTCTGCACTCGTTTTAAATCAGAATTTCCTATCTTCGATAAGGTAAATTTCTACATAACAGAAATGATCTCATTTTATGTCATCCCTATTCTAGATCGAGATTTGATAACGTCAATGCAAATTAAGGATCTTTCCTGTGTTCTTTCGTCTGTGCGTGAGTGCCTTTTATTTTCTTCATCTCACTGATAGAGAACAAATTATAAAATGTGATTCAGTGGCTTGCCGTTTGATTGTAATGATCAGCCATTTCATGAAAATGAAACGGAATGGGTGGAATTTACCGATGTAGAACAAGATTTCAGACAGAAAAAGATGGGAGGAATTTGGTGGAAAACTAGAGTCAGAAAAGTCCCACCTTCTTGGACTAATCTTAATAAAGTATCTGATCCTAAACCATTCAGCTATTAAAGATGGAATAAGCTTGTGAAACACTTAATTAGGATCACTTTGTTACTGACATAAAGGATTTAGAAAGCATTTTTATAGCTCTTAGTCTATTCAAGAATTAAACAAATATACTGACCTCAGAACCAAACTTTGATGGAAGACTAATGATCACATATATGAAAATGACTATTGAGTATTGACCATGTTGAAGACTCAAATTACTTTGGCTTTATTATTGAAAGACTCTTACCATTCTAGGGACTCTAGTAACATAGACACGTCAATAACTGCTAACAAAACATATGTTCTTGAGTTTCTTACCGGCTCCATGGATGTTCACAAATCGAAGATATGAATTACTACCATGATCGTAGATAGTCAATGACGGAATACCATATTACTTTGAGCTATTAATAACATAAGATAGAAACAGATGATTTTGCTTGATATTAATGCAACTCTATATTTTAAATGGTTCATAAGAAACTATTCAATTTCACTTGCTATGTGAACCAGATTGAAGTAAATGGCGAAAATACTGCTCCACTGTACAAGTTTTTGAAGTCGGGAAAGTGGGGAATCATTGGGGACGATATTCAATGGAACTTTGCTAAGTTCCTGGTTGACAAGGATGGGCAGGCTGTCGATCGCTATTATCCTACAACTTCCCCTCTTACCATTGAGGTAAGCCCACTATTTAATCTCATATTTTAAAAGTGCCTTTAACCCATGTTTCTTTTTTTTCGCTTTGGAGGAATGCATGTTACACGAGTATTACTCGATATGTAGTCATTAGATTCTTCTGGTTTTGTGGTTTTATTGCAGAGAGATGTAAGGAAGCTGTTAGGTTTGTAATAGATGCAGGGGCAGATGGTTTCTTCTGGTTTGGTATGTAGTAGTATGCCATGGATGTAAATGAAAGTAGTATGAGATAATGTTATGCCCTCCTAGATTTTAGTTGGTTCAGCATTACTGGATTTTTGTAAAATTTTGATGCCCATCTTGTATGTACTCGAAACCATAAGAATTTGGATAATCTTAATGTGGTGTGATTGATTTGTTATGGCTCATGTATACCCTCTTCTGACACTCATCATCTCCATATCTATCACACACACACATATGCAATGCATGACACTTGTATATTCTACTAGTATAAATTAATGTCTATGCTACGAGAGCTCTCATTCTGCAGTCTGCACTTAATAATTTGGTGTATGCATGCTTTGCTTCAATCTCACAAGAACTTGGCATAAAACCAAATTATTTGCAAGATGACGAAGATATCCATGGCCACTTTACTTGTTCTTGCTCTTCTCCTGGCCACTTGTTTCATTGAACCCACCATGGGTACCACCTCTTGTAAGTAGATAAGAGCTAATTATCTTCTTATTTGAATTAGTGTTATATATATACATGCGGACCACTTTTAGCGACGGACAAAATCGTCGCTAAACTCGTCGTCAAGGTCTAAACTGGGCTATGGCGCCCTATGACAACGGGTTTAGCGACGATTTTGTCCGTCGCTATGCAGACCACCCGCATAGGAAGCTCTCTCTCTCTCTATATATATATATATATATATATGGTTTCAATCCATAGCAACCGGTTGCTAGGAGTACTATTCTAGCAACCAACATCTCCACCGTTGATGAATATTATTAATGGTTGAGATTTTAAAAAATAAAAGCTCAGCCGCTACAAGTAGTAGCGGCTGTAAGAATGCTTACTAAATTGCCCCTTATATTGTAAGGGCCGCTACTTGTAGTAGCGGCTGATCCCATTTGTTATCCCATTTGTTCAAGTAAGGTAAGTACCCCTTATGTATTATTATTATATTTATTATTATTATATTAAAATAAGTTTCCATTTTGGACTAGTAAGTTTAAAGACAATAATATTATATTTAATAATAATAAATATAATAATAATACTTTTATAATAATAAATTTAATATCAATAATATTATATTAAATTATTGTTAAAAATTTAAATTTAATATTATATTATATTTAATAATATATAATAATAATATTATATTTAATAATAATAATACTTTAAATTTATTATTATGAAATTATTGTTAAAAATTTAATCATAATAAATTTAATTTAATAATAATATTATTGATATTAAATTTATTATTATTATTATATTATTATTACATTTATTATTATTAAATATAATATTATTGTCTTTAAACTTACTCCAAAATGGAAATTTTTAACAATAATATTATTGATATTAAATTTTTAACAAAATTATTAAATTTTTAACAATAATTTCATAATAATAAATTTAAAGTATTATTATTATTAAATATAATATTATTATTATATATTATTAAATATAATATTATTATTATATATTATTAAATATAATATAATATTAAATTTAAATTTTTAACAATAATTTAATATATATTATTGATATTAAATTTATTATTATTAAAGTATTATTATTATATTTATTATTATTAAATATAATATTATTGTCTTTAAACTTACTAGTCCAAAATGGAAACTTATTTTAATATAATAATAATACATATGGGGCACTTACCTTACTTGTACAAATGGGATATCAACTGGGATCAGCCGCTTCTACAAGTAGCGGCACTTACAATATAAGGGGCAATTTAGTGAATTTATCCAGTCGTTGCAAGCTTTCTGACAGCCGCTACTACTTGTAGCTGCTGGGCTTTTATTTTTTAAAATCTCAACCATTAATAATGTTCATCAACGGTGAAGATGATGGTTGCTGGAATAGTACTCCCAGCAACCGGTTGTCATGGATTGGAACCTATATATATATATATATATATGAGAATGATTCATATTAACTAACGATAAATGTCATAGAACTTGTGGGGGTAAGAGTCCCAAAAGGTGTTTACCCCCGGTGGATTTGTCCCCTATATGGTTTTGTTTTGTTTGAATATTTGTTCTGCTGGTGTTAGTGTATTGCAGGAGGAAATGCAAGGGAAGGTGCTGCAGGGCAGGGGTGTTGGATAGGTGCATCAAGTACTGTGGGATTTGCAGTAAACAGTGCAAATGTGTTCCTTCTGGGACTCATGGGAACAAGCACCAGTGCCCTTGCTACAGAGACATGGTCAGCTCCAAAGGCAAGCCCAAGTGTCCTCAAATAAGAGTCTCAGTCCCAAAAAGAAAGGCACAAATGGTTTCTCTACCCCCATGCTTTAGTTAATTTATCAAAGAAAGCATTTTCCAGTGGGGTTTATGTAATTTATGTACCTTTTTCCCTCCTGGAAAGAAGATACTAATAGCATCCTTTCATAAAGCACAATTATTGCAAGCTCTTTAGTATATATATTCCCATCTAAGATTGCAATCTTTATTTCTCTGTACACTAGATTTTGTAATCAGATTTTTTGTTTTTGACAAGTAGTCATTGAAAGATAAATGGAATAAACAATATATATATATATATATATATATATATATATATATATATATATATATACATAATCACCTATAAAGAAAGAAACTACACTGTAATCTCAACAAGCAAAACCAAAAACCAAAACTCAGAAATTTGTCCAAGTTCTACAAAAGAGTCATGCTATGGACACAAATTATTCTACAAATATTTTACAAACTGATGATTGTGACATACTCCACATCAGCATATTAATCAACAAATTGCTTCAATGTAGTCTTCAACCCAACATAAAAAGCTGATGTGGAATATGCCACATCAACCATTTGTAAAATATTTGTAGAATAGTTTGTCCGTAGCATTATTCTCTACAAAATGTATATTTAGAAGGTGCATCACCATGGCTGCCATGCCCAACCTTCTCAAAGTTGTACATAAAAAGAATTTCCATGAGATACCGAGGAACAAGTGGAGGGAAAAAAAATAAAAAAAAATCTCGAAGCAGAATTTCTGGACTGCAACATAAATTATTTTAACAAATGCAAGCATGCTGTTGGTAAAAACAGAATATAGAATCCAGTAAAAAGCACTTTCTATCAATTTGCTAGCAAAGAAATAATTCAATTATAAGACAAGTTTTCTACCCCCTACAAACATCATCAGTGCATCCAAAAAAACCCAATTAACTACAAGGAACTTCCTAAGGTTGGTACTGAAGAACCTTAAATAGGACTTTTGTCACATCTGTTAGATAAACCCATCATCTACCAATGGGTGAGGAAGTGAGTTTAAGAGCAAGACAGATATCACTTTCTAATTGCTTCATTTACAACAAATCTATACAGAATTGCCATGTCACTGTTGCAGCAATTGCATCACCCACGAGTTAGGTCAATATCTGTGTTTGGATCCCTCACACCTGGCCGTGAAGTAGGAGGCCACATAGCCATTCCGGAGTTTGGAGCAAGATATTGACTGGTAGCAGCGCTAGCTGGTGCAGATGAATTTTCGGTGGGTTGAACCTCAGGATTCTGGTCAGCTTTGGTATCCGCCTCTAGATAGTTCTTTGCCTTAGAACCACCATACACAAAACTGCAGACGATCGCCTGCAGTAATTGACATTCATCATGCACTCTACTGAAACTTCCAAAATACATGGATCAATTCCAAAAATACTTTACAAGAATTCGTCGGAGGAGAACGAAGGAAAATAAGAAGATTAAAAATACCTGAACCAAGCTTGCGGCAATAAGCCTACCACCTATTGCACCTCCTATCATAATGCCATCAGGACTGCAGAAAGAAATACTTAAACCACCTGTCCGATTTCGGGGCCCACCTTCTTCTGAAACCAAGTAGGAACCCGACAAACATAATATCTCGAAACGGCCCTACAGAAGTGAAAGAACCAAATAAGTTTGATGAGTTGAACCACAAGGGTAAATTTGTTTGGTTAGGGGAAGGCGCTTGAACAGGAGAAGTGAAAAGAGCAGCAGTTTAGCAAAAGGAGAAAAAAAGAGATGAATATAAGATTCCTAATAAATATCGAAAAACAAATTAAGACTTTTTACAGCACAATCACATGAATAAGGATCTTATAAAAAACACACATAAAAGATCATGTTTAATTTGGTAAAGAGTTTGGACTTGTTAGGGTAGTTGAAGAAGATAATGTAGATCTTTCGGGAATAGGAAAATTCTAATGTTCTTTTTTCATACTTCATCTAATTTCTTTCTCGTGCACTACTGCTATATTCATTTTACTGCACTCACTTTATTTCCTCTGCTGCAAAGATTTCAAGTCCTGTTTATAAGTTTTTAGGTTGTTAGCTGTTCCATACTAAGCAGCCATTAACGCTCCATTTTGATCAATTTAGGCTCTATTTTTACCATGATAATGCTTTATTTTTTCTTCTCTATGGAACTGTACACTGGAATGAAGTCAAACACTTAGATGAGTGAATCTACATTACATCTTGAACTATTGTATCAAATCTTTAAATTGAATAAATCTACTACTGCTTCGGATCTCAAACCATTAGACACCTTGAGCTTCAGCTTTTAGTTCATGTTTCTCTGTTTTTTAACTAATAGAACAAAATTTCGTATCAACCAGAGAGGATGAGAAAAGGAGGGTTGGAAGGAGAGGGGTTCAATCTGTGCCAAGGTCCAAAATTTTGAGCCAAACAACGAGTAAAATGAACACGGAGATACCAACAAAACTCAATTTAACTCTCTTTAATGAGAATATATGACAACCCAATTCCAGATCATGTAAATCTATTAAATCATTAGAATAAAATAGATTACGGCAAATATACTTTTTTCCGACTAGCAAAAGACACTATTTAGCTTTTGTGTACAGTGAACAAGATTTGAATGCAATATGAATGGCTCATAATGCGTACGACTGTTCGTATAGAGGAATGAAACAAATCAATGTTATCGGGGGGAAACAAAATCAAATATACTAGCTTTAATGGAAGATTACAAAGGTTGTGTTGTTCAGGAAAAGAAAGGAAAAGTTGAAAGAGGGAAGGAGATGCATCCAGGTTTCTGCTTCCTTGGACATTTATGCAATAATAATTGATAGAGCTCCAAAACATATCATTGACAAAATTTCACTTTTCTTACGTTTAATTTATTCATACTCCCTTTTTTGACTATCTTTCAGAGATAGAAGGAAGGCAACCAAATAACTACTCTACCAACAGATACTATATGCCACTAAATTAGTACTTCCCTCCGTCCCAGATAAAAATCCTTATTAATATTTTGAGTAGTCCCAAGTTAAACTTCTACTTACCTTAAATAATATATTTTTTACAAAAGTTTGACTATAATATCCTTAGTATTTATTGTTTCACATTTCCATTCTCTATGCATATTTATGGAGCATTATTAGACATGTACAGAAATCTATGCAATTAAATGACAATTTAGAAAGACATTTTCACATTATTCTATTTACTTATAGTTTTAAGAAGTATTAGACATATAAATGCATTAATGGAAATGATTCCAATGAGAATTAGTATAATTTTTTTCAAGATAATTAATAAAGTACTGTTATGAAAAATTTAGTTTTAAATATGAACAATTTAGTCATTTTATCCTCTTTCTTAATATGCACAAAAAGTCATCCAAGACTTTTAATGAAGGGAGTATTTGATAAGAAGCTTATTAATTTTTTTGTTTTTATATTCAACTAAATATTGAGATATATCAAAACTTATGTAAATATTCCAGTTTATTAAGAACTTTTCGTAGAATCTTCATTGCAATCTCAGGTAAAGATGAAGAACAATCCTCAAACTAAGTTTGGGGTACCAGAGTTTAAGAATTTGATCAATTAAACCATAGACATGCAATAGAACCCACAGCACAATAACATGCATGAATGTAACATATCCTGCAATCTTATTACTATTATATAAAGCAGCAGATTGTTGTCATAAAAGAAACCATTAAACCAGAGTATGCATGCCATGATCTCGTCAGCATTCAACCATGCATTTTTTGAAATTTTAATGAGTTTATAGGTCCAGGTGGGATACCCTATTGTATCACAATTCAAATGCAGATGTGCTACTAGCCTACTACATATTATCACAACTATAAACACATGGTACCTTGAAAATAAAATAAAGAATAATCAGAACTAGCAAATGTATGTTATCTACAGCCTAACTTAAGTCAAAGCTTAAGTGGATGAGAATAATGTCTCTAAAATCAAATGAGCCATCCATGTGACAGTTTGTATGATTTGAATTAGTGAGGCCTTGGAGATATTTTTAAGTTTTAAAATGAAAAGGAAGACATCAAAACCAAATACTTTTTCTTATAATAATGAAGAAAACTGATTACTAGCTATGGTAGAAAGAAGAAAAACAAGACATCAAATGCTTCAAATTTCAACCTCATATGTGACTGTGCCGCCAGAAGACATAGGATGACGTAGTGTCGCAGCAGAAATAGAGCCATTTGCAGACAAAACGCATAAAGCCCTTGGTCTCTGTTGCGCAAATGACAATAACTTCGACGCGATATCCTGCAGTAAATGATAATAAAATTACCTTATTGCCCTAATAAGCAATTATTAATGCAAAACTAGTATTGGAGCAATCTGAATCAACACTTAATAAACAACTTTGAAAAGTGAAATTAAAAAATGATGTAGAAATGTAGGCTTCAAGGACCTTTATCCACTATTTTGCACATACGCACATATGTACACATATACATATACATACATACATATATATATATATATATATATATATATATCACCGTCTACCCAAACCCCCTCTCTCCCCAACTGCAGTACACGTGAACAGTGCTTTTAAAACATCATAATTTTTGTCGTCCTAATCTTCTAGAGAAAATTAAAAAATGTTGACTATATTTATAATACCAGACCTATTCCATCAAAGCATCTATTTTTCCTCTTTTTGCTTCTTTGTATCTTAATTTATTGTAAAAGGAACTCTTTAAAGTTTAAATCTAGAAGCAGGTGCCTCAAAAGCCTATATTTTTGGAGAACACAAAGCTTATTTGTATATACAATAACCTGTTAATTTATAAAAGAAAGAAACTCAAAATCTGTTAGAGCTCTTATAAATGATGATAACAAATACCTCTTCTAAAGGGTTATCACATACCTCACCCGCTGCAATATGGATGACATGCGGTGTAAAAGCCAGTCCTGCTGAGCTATTCATCCATTCACCTGGGAAAAAGCAATTCACATTTGTAAAACAGCATTATATTCCTTTTCCTGTAAGAGAACAAGAGACAGGCAATATCCACAAAATGAAGTGTACGTCTAACACCAAGATTGACAGAAAAATATCATCAAAGCAATGGAAGCTGTAAAATAGAGGAAAACACATTTTTAATTGACCGAAAAACATGAAACAAAAAAATAATAATAATAACTTGCCTTTTTTCCTCAAGTATAAGTATGTGATAATAATCTATACCGTAGAGAACAATATTAAAAATTCACAATACATTTAATTCAAGATGAGGACATGCTTAGCTTGGACGTGGATGGAAATCATGGACGTCAAGTTTGGGCGGATCCAGTTCAAGTGTCTGTTGAACCAGTTACAAGGGCACGGGCTAAACGGCTCAAGGAAGGTTTGCATGGATTGGTTCAAGAGTTTTGGGCCGATAAGAGTTCAAGAGTGGTTGGGGATGGTTCCAAGTTTGTTAACTTGGTTCAAGTCATGTTCGGGCAACCCATGTCAGAATCCAGCTAAGCACGCCCAGAATTCAGTCCATGTGCTGCAGCGCTTAAGACTCATAAGCAGCAGCGCTTCCCTTCGTTCAGAAGCGCAGCAGCTTAAGACTCGTGCGCAGCAGCGCTTCCAACGTGCACTGCAGCGCTTCGTCTGGGTTCAACAATCTGATGGGTAGGCGCAACAGTGCAGCTAGCGTGCACAGCAGCGCTTGTCACGCGTTTTCCTACGCATTTTTCTAGCGTTCTTGCTTTGTTTTGGTAGTTTTCCAACTATAATGTAATTAAGAAGTTTATTAGATAGGATTATTATTCCAAAACAGATTGTTATTTCCTTATAGGATTAGGGTTCCTTTTTAGTATTATAAATATCAGTTATGAATGTAATTCCAAAGACAATTCAGATTATCAATATATTTGTGAGATTATTCTCTTCCGTTGGTTCTTTAAGAATTTCTAAGTTAATCTTAGTTTTCTTGAGATTCAATTGGACTTATCATAGCGTCTTCTTCCACATTAATCGTCGATTGTACCAAAATTCTTGCTTCCATATAAGCACGGGAGTTAAGGTATCGGTGTCCATTCAACGCAACTTCAATACACTAACGATTGTACCAAAGTTCTCGTCTCTCTATAGACGAAGGGTTTAGGTGTCGAGCGTGTTCCACAAACAACTTACTAGAAACGATCCGGACGACGACCACATCACGCAAGCGTCCGTGGAGTCTATCATTTGGTACCAAAACTAAGTATCTAGCGAGTTATCTATTATTTAATTTTCTTGTTTGAGTAGCAAACAAAAAAAGTAAGTGATGTGAGGAGAGTAATGATTTCTAAACAGTCGATGATTATAGTTATGTATAAAGAGGCGTTTTAAATACTAACCAAAATAACTCTTGTTTGCCTAGTGTCATTGCGTCTCTTTTGCAAGATCATGGTGATGTATTTCCCGAGAAGCTTCCACAAGGTTTCCTGCCAATTTAGGGGATAGAACATCAAATTGACTTCATACCCGGTGCTACCATTCCAAATCGACCAGCTTATCGAAGTAATCCCGAGAAAACAAAGTAGTTGCAAAGGCAAGTTGGTGAGTTGGAGAAAGGGTTCATGAGAGAAAGCATGAGTCCATGTGCAGTTCCGGTGATTTTGGTACCTAAGAAGGATGGGAAATGACGTATGTGTATTGACTGCCGAGCGATCAATAATATTACGGTAAAATATCGACACCATATTCCTCGTTTAGATGATATGTTAAATAAATTGCATAGGTTTTCAGTGTTTTCTAAAATTGATTTAAAGAGTGGGTATCATCAAATTAAAATGAGAGAAGGCGAAGAATGAAAAATTGCTTTTAAAACTAAATATGGTTTATATGAATGGATAGTGTTACCTTTTGGTTTAACTAATGCTCATAGTACTTTCATGCATTTAATGAATTATGTTTTGCGTCCATTCATTGGTAAATTTGTTGTGTTTTACTTTGATGATATCTTGGTTTATAGCAGACACTTGGGTGAACGTGTTACATTTAAAATTTGTTTTAGATGTACTTAGAAAAGAGAAGTTGTTTGCTAACATGGATAAAAATATAAGGTTAACACTTATACCTTATAAGTGTCATTGCACTCTTAGACTTTGTGTTCTTGACAAAATCTTAAGCTAACTTCTCTTTGCTTCTTGGTTGCATGTCCAAGTTCTTCCTCCTTTTCCCTTCTCTCTCTCTCTAATATTGGTGGGATTTCAAATAAGGAACAAAATGAAGGGCCAAGCCCTCTTATTTATAGGCAAGGCAAGACCAAGGGCTTAAGGGTCTTTTAGGCCCAACCTCCTCACTATTCCCACCTCCTAGGACTGAGCAAAAAACGGATAAAACCGAATTACCGAACACAACCGAATTTTTTTAACCGAATTATTTCGGTTTTTCGGTTTTTTTTCTAATTTCGGTTATATCCGATTTATAACTCGGTATTCGGTTTCGAGTTCGGTTTTTAAAAATAAATTTTTCGGGTATCCGAATTACCGAAATATGTAATTGTACCCAGATCTTCCTCACGCGATATCCCAACTTCCTAAGTGTTAAGCATTATTAATATAGAGAGACAGACTCTCGCCCTCTCCTTTTCCTTTATACCATGACTTTGAAATCAAAATATAATTCAAACTATCAAAAGTAACAAAATAACAGCACCATCAATCCATCATCTCTCCTTCCGCCTCCTTCCTCCCTCCCTCTTCCAACTCTTGGCCCACCATCTTTCCTTCCGCCTCCTTCTTCCTCCCTTTTCGATCTATGCTTTTACAAATTATGGGTTGCTAGATTGTGTTGTTCTTGTGTGATCAGTAGAGGGTAATTGTGTACTTGATGAAGGAGTTATGATCTGAGGGGTGGTTCTATTTTGGTTGGGATCAGTTTTGGAAGGATGTTTCTCCTGATCTGAGTTTCTTTTTCAGATCTCTTATGGAGCTCGCCGAAATCTGGGTTTGGCTCTACTCATGCCGATCTGGGTTCATGATGCTGCACCTACAACCTATCAAGTATCATGTTTTGATTGTAATCTTAAGTTTTTCATCCCAGTTCGAATTGGGCACGATTTTATTGATTTTTATTCGTCTGATTTGGTGATTTTGCTTTCAATCAATTTCAATTTTGGTTGGTTCGGTTATTAACCGAAATACCCGAATTTACGATTCGGTAATTCGGTATTTCGGTTATTGCCAAATTCGGTTATTATTTCGGATAGTGAAATTATGAATATTTCGGTATTCGGTTATAACCGAATAGCCTATTCGGTTCGGTTATAACCGAATGATCAGCCCTACCACCTCCTCACCCTTTCTTTGTGCCCAAGTTTGAGCCCATGTGCAACCTATGTCTCCCACATGCCAAACCATGTCCTCCCTTGTGCTAGCATGTGCTAGCACATGGCCTCCATGTGCTCTCCCATGTCTCATGGGTCATGGGTTGCCCCATGGGTTTAAACCACCCTTTTACCCGCCGGTTCGACCCACGGGTTTAAATTCTTAGATTTAATTCAAATTAAATCTATTTACTTCGTATAAAATTCGTATTATACGTCGTATTAATTCTCGTATCCTCCTCATATTATACTCGTATAATAATTAGTATTATACGCGTATTCATTATGTATAATAATCATTTTATTATTACACATAATCATTTAATTCTTTAATTTCACTTTCCCTAACCCTTCGGGTTTTAAGTCCGCAAGCGAAAACTTCGCGAGCCGTAAATGAAATATTATTACATATTCCATCTCGTCTCAAAATCCTATCATTAAGCGTTTCTCGGAATTTCAAAATAAATTCTCGAACAGAAACGGATGAATAGTGATTTTCGTCCTTTTCTTCCCAAGAAAACTTTTTTCGACTAACTTAACTTTTCAAGACATATTACCGTCAAATCTTTCGACAGAATGTCATTCCGACATTCCGAACTCCCGAAAAGGCTTAGGGTTAAACCCTAACCCTTAAGGTTTCATGAATAGTGCCTATTTCGTCTTTTTTTCGAAAATATTTTTATTCCCGAAAATCTTTTATTTTCGTATTGAAAATTCTTACTCGTTCATTCTAGCTCGTAGCAAGAATCCTCCCCATTTCTAGTCATCCTATGTCATAGAATGATTACTAACCATATATCACAAAATATAATCAATAAAATACCTTTTATTAATTATTAATTCTTTAATCTTAATTTTCTGGACAATCCGATTTTTCCGAGTTGTCACATTCTTCCCTCCTTATAAAAATTCCGTCCTCGGAATTTTCCAAACCACATCCATACCCGGATGCGTTATCCTTACAACCCTTCACGAAGAGTTAATCTTAACTCTTCTTATTATGTTGAAAAATCTCAACATCCTCTTCCAATTAGGTATTCTAGTCATTCCTTGTCATCTTCTCTTCTACATCGCACACTTTATACGGATAGAGTTGTGTTCCTTGGCTTTGTTTTTAGTTCACAGGGAATACAGGCGGATGAGGAGAAGATATGTGCAATCCAAGAATGGTTGAGTCCTACGAATGTGAGTCAAGTTCGTAGTTTCCATGGGCTCGCGAGTTTTTACCAGCATTTCATGTGGAACTATAGCGAAATCACAGCACCACTTACGGAAGTAATCAAAAAGGGCGTGGGTTTTAAGTGGGGAGATGAGCAAGAGAAGGCTTTTCAGTTGATTAAGAATATATTGACTAATGCTCATTTACTTGTTTTACCTAACTTTTCTAAAACCTTTGAAATTGAATGTGATGCTTCAAGTTTGGGAATTGGAACTGTGTTAATGCAGGAAGGAAAGCCAGTGGCATATTTCAACGAAAAGTTAAGTGGGGAAGCTTTAAACTATCCTACTTACGACAAGGAGTTGTACGCATTGGTGCGAACGTTGGAAACATGACAACACTACCTTTGGCCTAAGGAGTTCGTGATTCATACTAATTATGAGTCCTTGAAGTATCTTAAATGTTAGCATAAATTGAACAAGAGACATGCACGATGGATGGAGTTTATCGAGACATTTTCATGTCATTCGTTACAAGCAAGGTAAAGAAAACGTCGTCTCAGATGCTCTTTTGCGAAGGTATGTGTTGTTATCTACTCTTGATACGAAATTGCTTGGTTTTGAACAAACTAAAGAATTATATATCAAAGACCATGATTTTCGTGAATAGTTTAATTCTTGTGAAAAGAATGCATTAGGTAAGTACTTTAAGCATGATGGATTTTTATTTTGTGAAAATAAATTGTTCATACCTGCGTGTTCTTTACGTGAGTTGTTAGTTAGATAATCACATGGGGGTGGTTTAATGGGTCATTTTGGTGTGGATAAAACATTAACAATGTTGCAAGAATATTTTTATTGCCCACACATGAAACGGGATGTAGAAAGAATTTGTGATAGATGCATATGTGTCGTTAAGCTAAATTCCGTGTGCAACCCCATGAATTGTATACACCATTGCCTATACCTAGTGAACCTTATATTAATATTTCTATGAAATTTGTGTTGGGATTACCTAGGTCTAAGCGTGGTCATGATTCAATTTTTGTGGTCGTGGATAGTTTTTCAAAAATGGCACATTTTATTTCATGTCACAAAACTGATGATGTTACCCATGTAGTTGATTTATTTTTTAGAAAAATTGTGCGTTTATATGGTATACCTAAGACAATTATTTCTGATAGAGATACTAAGTTCTTGAATTACTTTTGGAAGACATTGTGGTGCAAGTTAAGCACTAAATTGTTATTTTCTACTACTTGTCATCCACAAATTGATGGTCAAACAGAGATAGTAAATAAAACTGTCTTTTTTGTTAAGAGCTATCATTAAAAAGAATATCAAACATTGGGAGTGTTTACCTCATGTTGAGTTTGTTTATAATCGCTTTATTCATTCTGCTACTAACTTTTCTCCATTTGAAGTTATGTATGGTTTTAATCATTTGACACCATTGGATTTATCACCATTACCTGTTTCTGAAAATACTAACATGGATGAAAACAAAAAGACTAATTTTGTTCAGCAGATACATGAGAAAGTTAGGCTCAACATCGAGCAGTGTTCTAAAAGTCGGCCTAATCGGCCGACTAGTCGGCGATTAGGTCGGGGTTGGAAGGCTCGTGAGTCGACTATGGCCTAGGCGCTGTAGTTAGTCGCTGGCCAACTTAGTCGGAGAAAAGTCGAAGCAAGTCGGAGTTAGTCGGAGCAAGTCGGGGAGAGTCGGCCTAGTCGGCAGATCTGGGTTTAAAAAAAAGACCTAATTCGATCGATTTCAGTCCCTGTCCACCACTTCTGTACTTCAAAAGAAAACTAAAGGAACAGAGCAGAAGGAGAAACGAAGACTCGCGCGCCTTCCAACCTTCCCGACGACTGACTTCAACCTTCCCGACGACTGACTTCGACCTTCCCGGCGAGCAGAGGGAGAAACGAAGGTAAACTTCTCTTCTTCTCTTCTTCTCTTCTTCTCTTCTTCTTTTCTTCTTTTGCTGTTCGTCGCAAGCCTTCGCACTCTGTTATTTTTTTTCCCTTCTCTTTTGCTGTTCGTCTCTTTCTTTTCTTTTTCTTCGCACTCTGCATTCAGACTGTGCGATCTGGTATTTTATGGATAATTACAATTAAGTATCCCACAGTCTTTATAAATTTTTAGTTTAGTCCTAAAAGTTTTCTTAAATTTCAAAATAGCCCCTAAAATGTTATATATCAGCCCCTGTAGTTTCATTTTATTTCATTTCAACCCCTATACTTTTATTTTCCTTCATTTAAGCCCCTAGCCAATTAATCCCCGACTAATCCCCTAGTCGCTAGTCGGTAGCCAACCGAACTGAGACCGACTAGCGACTTTTAGACTACTGACATCGAGAGAACGAAACAGTACGTCAAATAGGCCAATAAGGGACGTCATCAAGTGATCTTTGAGCCGAGAGATTGGGTTTGGTTACATATGCAGAAAGAAAGATTTTCAGCTCAAAGGCGGTCAAAATTGCTTCCGAAGGGGACGGTCATTTCAAGTCCTTGAGCGCATCAATGATAATGCTTACAAATTGGATTTGTCTGGTCAGTATAATGTTTGAGTCACATTTAATGTCACTGATTTAAGTCCGTTTGATGTAGGTGACGATTTGAGAACAAATCATTTTCAAAAGGAGAGGAATCATGAGGACATGTTTAGCTTGGACGTGGATGAAAATCATGAAGATCAAGTTTGGGCGGAACCAGTTCAAGTGCTTGTTGGACCAGTTACGAGGGCACAGGCTAAACGATTCAAGGAGGGTTTGCATGGATTGATTCAAGAGGTTTGGGCTGATAAGAGTTCAAAAGTGGTCGAAGATGGTTCCAAGTTTGTTAACTTGGTTCAGGTCATGTTTGGGCAACCCATGTCAGAATCCAGCTCAGCACACCCAGAATCCAGTCCATGCGTTGTAGCGCTTAAGACTCATGGGCATTAGCGCTTCCCTTCTTTCAGCAACGCAACAGCGCTTAAGACTCGTCCGCAGCAGCGCTTCCAACATGCGCTACAACGCTTTGTCTGGGTTCAACAATATGATGGGTATGCGCAGCCAACGTGCGCAGCATCGTTTATTATGCGTTTTTTCCAGCGTTTTTGCTTTGTTTTGGTAGTTTTCCAATTCTAATGTAATTAGGAAGTTTATTAGATAGGATTTTTTTTCCAAAACAGATTGTTATTTCCTTAAAGGATTAGGGTTCCTTTTTAGTATTATAAATATCAGTTATGAATGTAATTCCAAAGGCAATTCATATTATCAATATAGTAATATACTTGTAAAATTATTCTCTTCCTTTGGTTATTTAAGAATTTCTAAGCAAATCTTAGTTTTCTTGAGATTCAATTTGATTTATCATACAACAATTCATAGTCATGTGTGGCGTCTTCTACCGCATCAATCGTCAATTGAACCAAAGTTCATGCTTCCATATAAGCATAAGGTTAAGGTGTCGGTGTCCATTCAACGCAACTTCAATAAACTATCGATTGTAACGAGATTCTCATCTCCATATAGACGGAGGAGTTAGGTGTCGAGCGTGTTCCACCAAACAACTTGTTAGAAACGATCCGAGCGACGACCACCTCACGCAAGCGTGTCGTGAAGTCTATCACAAGAAATCATTACAGAGACTTCTTCATTGCACATGAGTTTCATACCCTCTTTAACACATCATTTGAGTGAATTTACTTACCATCGTATATCTAAACTAAAATTCAAGGTTAAGACATAATTCTCAATGCTTATTGATGAATATTCCAAAAGCTGTAAACTGGCATATGTGAACCCCCACAATCCATAAGCAAATAACTAAATATGTGAACCAGATATTGTCAATCAACTCAAAAATTAACAATAAGATTAGTAAATTATCTAAAAAATATGCAGCTTAATGACTAATCAATTTCAAAATGCAACAAATTCACTAAATATAAATATAGCTACATTATTTAACTGTTGCTGGGCAGTGACACATTGCCAGTAAAGTGTTCCCTTTAGAAGTCATATCCATTAAAATACATTACATGCCAAGTCAATACTCACAAACAGTAATACTCATAACTACAATCAAACCTGTTAAAAATATTCAATAAGGCAAATGCATATCATCAAATTACACTTGATGAATACAGTATAAATCAAATAACTAAACTATAATTCAATTAGAAAAGTTACCAAGAGATGCTAATCGTTGCTTCCTTCCACTCCCACGCGGCCGCCCTCTATTCTTTTTCTCCACAGGCGTGATTGACCCAGGTGAGGGATTGGACGACATTGGGGACAGTGCCAAAGACATGTTGGCTCCATCAGGACCATATTTCCGGGGCCTGCCCCTTTTTTTCTTTCCAGTGACAGGATCACTAGAGGCAACACCCATGTTAATGCCATGACCAAAATTAGGAGATGGGTTTTCAACTTGGTAAGAGGAACCCACATGACTATCCCTTACATTGGTCTGAATTGATATACTAGGGTTTGATAGGTTCTTGAAACCAGGTGGGGCAAGTAACCCAGGCTGTGTCCCTGACCCAAGAAAAGAACCCAGATTAGGACCAGACCCACTAACCCCTCTGTTGAGGTAGTAAGGAGGTGACCCAGATAGTCCCATTCCTTCCCTTCCATCCATGCATTTACTCAGCAGCTGCACCAGAACTAATATATCGATTATAAAGCCTTGAAAACTAAATCTAAAACACACCCAGTTAGCAAATTGGGAATTGAAAACAGAACACCACCCAAAGTAGGAAAACAAAGAATGAAAATTTGAACAAGGGTTTTACTAGGGCTTCTCTAAAACAGTTGAATTTCGACAAAACATTATCTTTTTCAAGACAAGGAAAAAAGAAAAGGGGAGCAAAAACTACTGTTAAAGCCTGAATAATTTCACGATCATGACATAAAACAGAGTTCGATTAAAGAAGAATGTAGAAAAATTGAAGCTTTGAGGCAACCCTCAACAGGTAGGGCTAACAGTTATTGAACTGGGACTAAACACGGTAAGAAGAAAAAGGGAACCCTAGATTTGAAATCAAAAGGGAATGCGAGGAGGAGTTGGGAAAGAGGGAGGAGGGGGAAGTAAAGACAAAAGTAAGATGAAATAGAAAAACTGGGAGCTTTTGAATAAAGTAAGTTGAGAGTGAAGACCCCTTTTCTTTTCTTTTAACTAAAATAAAATTTGTTTCATATAAAAACAAAATCATTTATAAAAAAAATCTCTTCAATTACAATATTTTAAAACAACATTACATTGTCAAATTTATATTTTAATTTATCAAAAAAAGTTATTTTTTTTAATAATAAATTTTACAAATAAAACTGTTAGCTAGGAAAGAGAGAAATTTTTGGGTATTTTGTAGTCAAAAGGGAAAGCTGGCTGTAAGTTTCTGACTCTTTGGGGGAAGGAAGGGGGATTGAGACTATTGGGGGACAGTGGGGTGCCCTACATAACTACACATCTCATGAGGGTTAAATATTTTTTTGGTCACTGTATTTTATGTCAATTTATAAATGAGTTATTCAATCATTTTTTCTTACAGTCAACTCATTATATTTTTATTTACTTATAAATTGTTAAAAAATCCGTTAAATCATGTTGACTTTTAACGGTTTGCCACTTCTGATGCCACATAATATAGAGAAAACTGACATGACAAAAGAGAAAAAGCTAACATTATGATGTGACAACTCTTGATTGGAAATAAAAGAATTTTTTTAAAAAAATAAAATCAAATCAAAAAAGTCAGCAAAAAATGGAAAAAATAAAAATAATAATTTACTTATTTTTGTGATTATTAGAAAATTAATTTTTAGATAATTAGTAACAAGTATAATTATTTAAAAAATTATAAAAATAAAATATATTAAAATTACAAATCAATTCTTATTAATTTTATATACATACATATACACAAACCATAGACTCTGTTCTACCAACAACACAAACAGGGCTATAATAAAGGGAAGGGAAATATTTTTGTTCGATTTCTTCTTTTTTTTTTCTCTGATTTCTCTCTCTTTTTTCTTGAAAATCCGAAATTTCATCAGGAAACCCAAAACCCAGATGAAGAAATGGCACAAGAAGAAGAAGACTCGGATGAAGAAGAAGAAAATCTGAGGGCTTTTAGATCGTGGGGGCTTCTCTGTAGAAGATTAGTAGGAGGTTTGAATCGAGTGTGGATTTTGTAGTTATGATCTGGAATGGTGAAGTTTTGGGGCTAAAGGCTTTAGGGTTCAGATCTTGGTGGTCTGAAACATCATCGTTCTTTGGGTCTAAAGAGTAGCAAATATCTATTATTTTGGGTTTATGGATAATTTTGTTTTTGAAAATTTAATGTATATAGATGATTTAGTTTGGAGATAAGAAGATGATGAACAGTGGAGAGTTATTTTGGTTGGAAACTCAGATGAAGAAGATGAAAAGTGGGGAGTTATTTCAAATGATTAAACTTAACTTTCAATTTCATCTCATAGTGTGTTCTCTTTGTCGATGAGCTCATCTCGGGTTCCATTTTTATTCGAATTACTTTTGGTTAGATCTGATCTTGAACGGTAGTCAGGAAGCCCTTTTTTCCAATTCATTTATTGTTTTTTTCCACTTAAAATTATTTTCTATTAATTACAAAAATAAGTAAAAAAAATATGTTTTCCATGTTTTTTTCTTAAATTATTTTATTTTATTTTATTTTAAAAAAAATTCTTTCATAGTCCCCTTAATTTTAATTAACATATTTTAAGTTTTTATGTTTTATTATTTCCTTAATTATATTTATCTGTCACTTGATTAAATAAAAAATTATTTGATATTAATGAAAAAAATAATTAAATATATTTTTTTATTTATTTTTTTTATTTTTTTGGCTAACTTTTCTAATTTACATTATACTTTAAAATATTTTTTACATTTTCTCCATAATTTCCCCCCTCTAAATCCACATAATGAAGGTCACGTAAGATAAATCTTTGACACAAAAGGCTTTTTTTACAACTCAGCAGCTTATGTGTATTTTCGTTAAAAGTCAACATAATTTAACGAATTTTTTAACGGTTTGTAAGTAAACAAAGGTATAATGAGTTGACAATAAAAAAAAGTAGTTGAGTGACTCATTTGTAAGTTGACATAAAGTATAATGACCAAAAAAATATTTAACCCGTCCGTCCCCATCACTATTGTCATGCATATCATCATTTCTTTTTCTTTTTCCTTTTCCTTTTCAATAAGTATATCCAGACAGGTAAATTGGATAGAAAAATTGGATCAGAAGAACAAAATGAATTTATTCTTGTGAACAATTGGATTGTACTGTTCAATTGTTCGCGGAAATAAGTTTATTTTGTTCTTCCGGTCCAATTTTCTTATCTAAATTTTCGGTCTGCGTAGAAAGACTCTTTCCTTTTTTTTTAAACTTGTACTTTCACATTTTTATTCAACATATTTTGAGGATCAAGAGAGAAATTATGAAAATTTGAAAACTATGAAAATTTACTTTAGTTTATATGTATATTGATTTTCCTAGAATAAACTCCACTATGTAACCACCATACACTAAAAAAAATTCTTACCACTAATTATGTGGTTTGAAAAAATATAGGAACAATTACATTTCTTAGTATATTTAAAAAAAAAATTACAACAAAAGTGCATCTAGAAAATATTTACAAAATTAATATATTTTTAATAGGTTATTTATAAAATTAATGTATTTAATATTCCTTTAATTTAGGTGATTATTTTAATTGTGAGCGTGATGCAAAAAAAGTGGCGATACACAAAAAAGTAAATTGTCTATACTCTTGATCTTACCAGCAGAGTACGCCATGAAAACAATGGCTAGTTCATCCATTGACCTTGCACGACCTAATTATTATTTTTTTCACAGTGAAGGTGGAAGCCCCTATGTTGCTCGCATTTGGCTTAGCCCTTCTTCATTTACTCTATAACTCTATTTTATCTACTCAATGCTCTCCTTCCGCTCCATAGTAACGTGAAAAAGGTGGTTCATGCATCTACTGCCAAGTGAGTTCCGTTCTTCTCTTGAATATCATCTACGGTAGAAGAAACGGAAATCTGGGTGATTGACTAGAAGCAGTGACAGCCAATTTGTCAACAACCTGCAAGAGGGAGCTTACCAATTGGCCATTGTCTGTCCACAAAGATAATTTGAACTTGTATGAAGCCAGACCAAAAACAGGTAATGAAATCTTCGGGAAACCATCCATCTCACTGGGATATGTTACAACTGCAGCAGGAGCACTTTGGTAGCAGGAGCACTTTGGTAGTAGGAGCACATTTTTTTTGTAGTGCAGTTGGTAGCCAAACATTCATACAAAGGTAACCAATTCAGTTTTATTGGGTTACCAATTAATTATAAAATATTTAAGAACAGTTTTCAAGTGTAACCAAACCTTCATACCAAGATAACCAATCCACCTCCACACCTGCAGTTTTTTCATAGTGCAGTTGGTAACCAAACCTTCATACAAAGGTAACCAAACCTTCATACCAAGATAACCAATCCACCTCCATACCTGCAATTTTTTCATAGTGCAGTTGGTAGCCAAACCTTCATACCAAGGTAACCAATTCAGTTTTATTAGGTTACCAATTTATTTTGAATGTGATGCAGTTGGTAGCCAAACCTTCATGCAGTTGGTTGCCAAACCTTCAGACCAAGGTAATCAATTCAGTTTTATTAGGTTATTAATTTATTTTGAATGTGATGCAGTTGTTAGCCAAACCTGTATACAAAGGTAACCATTTTATTTTTTGTGGGTAACCAAATTGTAAAAAAAAAAAATCAGAACAGTAACTCAGGTACTTTCGGAGATTCGCGGTGGAGGAGGATGATGAAGGGGAAGAGATGGCGAGGTAGCGACAGCGCAACCAAGGACTTCCGGAGATTCGCGGCGAAGGAGGATGATGAAGATAATAATGAAGGGGAGGCTACAGAGGAGGATGATGAAGGGGAGGCGGAGATTCGCGGCGGAGGCGGTGATGAAGAGAATGAGGAGGCGGCGAAGGAAGATGATGAGGGAGATGAAGATTATGATAGAGAAGATAATTTTTTATTTTTTTATATTTTTTATTTGAATTTTGAATTATGGATTTGTTTTTGTTATTAGATAACAAAGATTTGAATTTGAATTTGAATTATTAACTATGACAATTATTTCTCCTTGATTTTAGGTTTCCTTATTAATGTGAAATTGAATGGTTTGATTTGTTGCCCTCTTTTTGTAATTATTGTGTGGATGCACTAATGATATAATTACTTTCTAATTGTTGTATATTTCTGTAAAGAACCCAAAAATATATTAGTTTGAATATACAAGCATTTGACAGATTATCCAATCCCAACCAATCTTAATTATTAGTGGGGGTTCGGTCCAACTTCTAATATATTTACTCACCTAAATGTTGTGTGCCGTGCTGGTACATATGTTCTCCGTGCTTCTATGTATTGAAAGTCATTAATTAATCAGCAGGTGTTAATTGAATTTAAATTTCTACTAGATTCTTTTTCAACTCTACGAGGAGACTCCCTAGAAATTTTAAATTGTTAGCATTTGTTATAATATACATATATATATATATATATATTATATGTACGTATATAAACTATCTAGTTTGGACTATGCATATCATTTCTTATTTCTTAGGTCAAAGTGGGTGTATCCTCATTTCTTACTCTTTCTCGTTTATATCCAAAAGTAGGGGTGTCAGTGGTATCGTATTAGGCGAATTCGTACTGTGTCAAAACTCATGTATACATGTATTTATAATATGAACATGTTTATGAATCGTGTTTGTATCGAAAATTAATACTTATTTAAAATGGTGTTAATAACACAAACCCATTTATGAAACGTGTTTATGACACCAACTCGTTTATAAATTGTGTTCCTGTCGTATTATATTGTTGTGTCTAAAATTGTTGCTCCTATCCAAAATGTGAACTCAAAACTAAGGGTGTAAACGAGTCGAATTGAACCAAACAAAGAGTTGTCCGAATTCGATTCGAAAAATTAAAGTAATACTCGAATTCGACTCGGATTCAAATTGTATTTGAAACACTCTACTCATATTTGACTCGAATATTCATTACTCGAATTCGATCCGACTCGGATCGAATTATATTCAAACTATTCGCGAGCTTCAAATTCAAGATTGAATTCGAGTCTTCACATAATAACTAGTTTTATAATAAATATAATTATAAATTAAATTTATTATTTTACTTAGAAATGAGAAAATATATTTACTATTACACTTTACAAATATAAAATCCCAATTAAAATTTAAAACAAAATAAAATAATAATAATTAATCATCCTAATTTGATTTAACTTTGTATATATATATATATATATATTATAAGAGAATGTATCGAGTATCTAATCGAATATCTATCGAATCATTATCGAGAATTCGAGTAGTTTGAATTTTAAATGAGTCAAGTATAACATGACTCATATTCTACTCGTATTTTTATTCGAACTATTTTTTATACTCAGATTTGGATCATTATTAACGAATCCAAATCTTACTCGTATTTTTTTGAATTGAGCCTGAATCGAGCCCGAACTGTTTGATTGGTTTACAGCCTTATCCAAAACCCTATCAGGTATCATTTATTGTTTCTTGTTTAACTCCAAAGATAAAAACAAGTTCCAAACAAGAAGGGAAAAATAGATAAAGAAAACAGATTGGGAGGGATATTTCGTTTTTGGGTCCTCCAAAAAGGTGCAATTCTGTCCAGTGTAAATCAATGTGACGTCGTTTAGTTTGCAGCTAAAAGACTTGTGCAACTGGATCCCCAAGTACATAGTGGTGGGTACCTTTGAAGGTTAGTAAAGTGACGATAGGGAGATATTGAAACTTTTTGGAGGGCCCAAAAACGAATCTGGTGGACCAAATTGAATGTTTAGCATTAGCTAGACTAGGCCGAACACTTTACCCAATATTTGGCCCACTTGATTCCAACATAGCTTAGTAAGAAGGGCCCAATAAATATTTACATGACCTAAAAAAAGAAGAGTCTTTTACAGAACTATACAACTTTTACAAAGTAATTACAAAAAAGTGCATTCATAAAATAATTACAAAAAAAGTGCAAAAATTCAAACCATTCAATTTCAAATTAAATATGAAAATCTAAAATCAAGGATAACTAATAATTCAAATTCAAATCTTTTAGATCTAACAATAATTTCAAAACCATAATTCAAAATTTAAATCAAAATGAGAAAATTAAAAACAAAAAATTATGAAAGAGTTACTGTTCATCATTCTCCTCCCCCGCCTCCCGCCGCCGCCGCTAAATTGCCGCCTCCGCCGCCACCGCTATATCGCCGGAGTTGCTATTCTGAATTTTTTTTGACGATTTAGTTACCCATAAAAATTAAAATGGTTACCTTTATACGAAGTTTGGCTACCAACTGCATCACATTCAAAATAAATTTGATAATCAAATAAAACTGAATTGGTTACCTTATCGGAAGGTTTGGTAACCAACTACATGAAGTTTGGTTACTAACTGCATAACATTCAAAATAAATTGGTAACCTAATAAAACTGAATTGGTTACCTTCATATCAAGGTAACCAATCCTTCATACCAAGGTAACCAAACCTTTATAACAAGGTAACCAAATCTTCATAACAAGGAAACCTTCATATTAAGGTTCGGTTACCTTGGTATGATGGTTTGGTTACCTTGGTATGACTATTTGGTAACCTACTGCATGAATTTTGGTTACCAACTACATCACATTCAAAATAAATTGGTAACCTAATAAAACTGAATTGGTTACCTTCATACCAAAGTAACCAACCCTTCATACCAAGGTAACCATACCTTCATAACAAGGTAACCAAACCTTCATAACAAGGAAACTTTCATATTAAGGTTCAGTTACCTTGGTATGAAGGTTTGGTTACCTTGGTATGCCTGTTTGGTTACCAACGTATGAAGGTTTGGTTACCAGTGGAGTTGGATAATGGACCGGTGGTGGAAGGGAAGCAACGGGTGGTGGAGGGGCCTCCACCGCGGCCAGTGGCGGGGCCTCCACCGACGGCCACCTTGGATCGATTTGGGGGAAGAGGAGGAAGGGGGAGGAAGTGAAGGGGGCGGGGTGGGGCGGGGGTGGGGCGGGGCGGGGAGGGAGGAGGAGAAAGGGGGGAGGCGGGAGGAGGGGGATGGTAGTGGGAGGCGGAGGGAGGGGGTGGGGAGTGGGCGGGAGAGGAGAAGGGAGGCGGAGGGAGGGGAGGGGAGGGGAGGAGGTGGGGTGGGGCGGGAGGAGGATAAAGGGGTGGCGGTAGGAGGCGGAGGGAGGGGTGGGGCGTTGGCGGGGGGAGGAGAAGGGAGGCGGAGGAAGGGGAGTGGAGGGGGTAGGGGGTGGGGCGGGGGTGGGAGGAGGAGCGGCGGAACAGTGAGGAGGGGGAGGGCGGTGGTGGAAGAGTAGGAAGAAGGTGGGTTGGAAGAGGAGGAAGAAGACTGAGTGGGAGAGAATTATGGGAGAGAATTGTGGGAGGGAATCATGGGAGAGAATCATGGGCATAATTAAAGGGATACGAATGCACTTTTTTTGTAATTAAATATTGCATATGCACTAATTTTGTAAATATTTTATTTATGCATTTTTTTTGTAATATTTTATTAAAATGTACTATAATATGTAATTGTTCCAAAAAAGAATGACCTCAGTTTTCAATAGAAAATAGAGAGGAATAAAGTGGGATTAGGATCTAATAGTTAATATTGTAAAATATATATATATATATATATATATATATATATATATATATATATATATATATATATAAAATACTTCATTCAACCGACATTCAGTTAAAAAAATTACATTTGATCATTCATCCCAACAATCTGACCGATTCAGCCATTCAGCCATTCAGCCGTCAGTCATTCAGCTCTAAACAAACACCCCTAACACAAATCTTCTACCAATTGCTTTTGAGGATAAATATCGTGGATTGATATATATGATGTGTCAATATACAAGAAAATAAAAGTAGATATATAAAGTATCCTTCTTCGTTTATATGTTTGTTAGTAATTTTATGTAACTCAATTATTTAAAAATAAAATTATGTCTCCAAATTTGAAAATGAATTCAAAAAAAAATAATCTCTAATTTTAAAATTGAGGTAATAGTGTTTTTTTGAGGAAAACTTAAAAGATGGCTTTTTTTTTTTATTCGTATACGAATATGTAGTTTGGCAGTTGACACTTAACTAGCTTAGTTTAAACAAATCCATCCATTTTAAAATTAGACAATTTTGTATTTTTAAGTGTATTTTTGTTATTAGTTAAACATTATTAGCGTTTGGGTGATGATAGATATGATGGTATAAAAAGGAAACTGATAAATTCACAACAGAAAATGATATTTTCACTTTTAAAGTGTCGCTATAGATCCTATAACGACGGGTTTCACCGTCGTTATACATCTATAGCGACACTTTTGTTGTGAAAATATCAAAAAGAGTTGTGGAAATATCAGTTTCCTAAAAAAATTATAGAAAAAAAAAAGACTTCCTTCACTTTTGAAAAAAAATCTCATTTGTTAAAAAAAAATCTGTAAAAAAAGTAATCTGTTTAATTGTAAAGTATAACCTAACCCAATGTTGTCATGCCATTATACCATAATATATATGGTTAAAGTTTGAAAATTTTGTAAATATTTTTTTTTTGGGAACATCATTCCATGTTATAACTCTAAACTAAAAACATATCTCTGATTTAGTAACATATTAAAAAATATATCTCAAATTTTAAAACAAATAGGTAATATAAGTAATGATTTTGTTCATTCATTTATTTTTGGCTATTAGTTTTAAGTTGGTACAGCACACTGGCCTTAATAATATCTTCCGTTAGTCACCTGTTAACGATTTGATCAATATACTAGTAATAGCTAGTCGTTATTACTCCCCCAAAAAATGTATACTCCTTAATATAAGTTTGTGTACAAGCAAGTATTATGGAAATGATTATAAAACATTAAATATAATATTAATTGTCTATATTATTTTAATATTGAAAAAAGAGAGTGTTATTTATTGGACAGAGAAAATAGAGAGAAAACCAAAATTATTTTTAATACTTAGGGTAATATTAGAAACTAAGCACTTAATGATTACTTGAAATTCTCAAAAACAACTTATATTAAGGAACAAAGGGAATAACTGGTAGCTGACGCCAGACAGCCAGACAAAGGAGAATAAAAACGGAAAACTGAAGATTTAAAAAGATATACCCCCTCCGTCCCATAATATATGACGTTTTAGATGATTTCATTTTCTCAAATTATTTGTCGTTTTATATAATCTAGGAGAATTAATTACAATCTTTCCAAAATTACTCCTCGTGGAAAAATATTACAGATGAGAGAGCATGAGATAAGTATGATAATTACGAGAATTTAAGGGTATTATAGACAATTGATATTATATTTAATACTATATGATCATTCATCATTTCAGCCATGACTATTTCTTTTCCGTACTAGTGAGATTTTGAAATCAATTTATTGCGAAGCATGTGGTGAAAATATTTCAAGAGTAATGCTACAGACACAAATTATTTTACATTGATCAACAAATTGCTTTAATGTAATCTTCGGTCTCACATAAAAAGCTGAGGTGGAGTATGTCACATCAACAGTTTGTAAATATTTGTAGAATAGTTTGTGTCTGTAGCATTATTCATATTTCAATTACCAATGGTCTGGCGTATGCTACCCGTGACAGGTGCAGGAAATTCATGCACAAATTTACTGCGAGAGATTACTAATTAATCATTTATTTCACCCGCATAATCCTCTCACCCTCGTTCATTCCGTTAGTTTTACCTACAATGCTTGCGGAATGTATAGCTACAACAATTTCTCATATGTTGTTCGGAGTGTGATTTTAACCTAGACGTCAAATGTGCTACACTGCTACTTCATATGACTAGAGGTAACACATTACGTGAGCATCAGCTATGCGACCAACAAATTCCCCACCCACATTCCTTAATACTTTGTACCAATTATTATTGTTGGAGTGTGGTTTGAAGGGTTCGGGAGATTCGGTGAGACCCGTGCCATGTGGCCAAATACTGCAGTAGAGGATTTGACAATTTAGAGGGTTTACAGTTCAAATTGACTTATGACTTCCACATCGTATTTGACTTCCTGTTTCTGAGTAAGTCAAATCCTATTCAGTTATAAAACTTACGGTTATAAGAAATTTTTACATACGACTCTTATTCCTATTCGGGGAAGATGTAATAAATTGAGACGGTGTGGTCAAGCTATAAATACATGACCAATTACATGCGTCAATTGTTGACTTTTATGGTCTGTACTTATTCTCACGCCGGAGCTATCCTCCGACGGCTCAGACAGTCAAACTTTTTGGTGTGATTATTTATTTTTTGTGCAGGTTTTAAGTTCGTTATTTGGTGATTTGACGAGCGAACAGATTTTGACGTTAACAATTATAGCGTTAAGGATTATTACAATAATAATTTTTCATGCGGTGCTTGTGGGCTACCATTTGTTTATTATATATATGTTTGTATCTAATGTCAAATGTTACTACATAAATCTTGTGTAAATTTGCAACAAGAGATTGCAAATCATCCCTTACAGCCTCAACATCATCATCTCAATCTCTATGTTCAAGGAGGAAACCATCAAAACATCCACGCCCATCCCTTGATTGACTGCCAGATTGATAAGCTACATGTGAACAAGTTTCGTACTCCCTACAAGGCATGCGGTCGAACCTTTCAAGATCCTCTTTCATTTTGCTCGTCCAATCGTCTTTTTTCTACACAAATCATGTGCTGAATTGCCTAGAGTGATTTGGATCTTTCAAATTTTTTTCTTCTTCTGATTTTTATAAACTTAGGGATTTTTTTATGTAATTTTGTTACTTATTGTCCCGGCTATTTAACATTGTTAGGGCTATGTTTCAGTTAACTTTGATTATTATTTGTTTAATACACTTTGACTATTCAACAACATTTATTATCTCTTATTATTGATTGGATTCTGGTGATTCTTTCTGCATTAACGTGCCTTTCGCTGAATCAAATGGTTGCAAGGAAAGACGTGATCTAGTCCATTCAACATATTATTGTTCAGAATGTCACTATGTTGCTCGTGTTCATTGTGTAATCATAGAGGTACATATCCCAATCAATGCCTGGATGTTAAGCTCACTTGTATAATCATTACAATTGCAGTAATTAAGTAGATTAACTAATTCTTGATTCATTAAAAAGAATTATTTACATAAAACAAATTTGCTTTAACCAAATGTATGTTTTATGATTTTTTTTTAAAACAAGAGTACCATCTTGACTTCTCAACTTAATATATATATATATATATATATATATATATATATGGAATGGATTCATAGTTAACGTTTACAACAGATTTTAGACGTCCATTTGCAAATCGAACGGTGTAGAGTAATTTCAATTCGCAGCGATCTGATATTGATAAAAATTGAATGAATCTGAATCTGAATCTAAATGAGCTGAATCTGAATTTGAATGAAAAAAATTGTTTGATAATTAACATGTCTGAAACATCTGAATGACATAATTTTATTATTTTACCCTTTTGAAAAAATTCAAAATTGTTGTAAATTTATTTAATATTATTTAATATAATAGTTAATATATATTTTTAATTTTTTAAATTTTTAATTTTTTTTTTACTTTATTCAGCTGCTCATTCTGCCATTCAGCCAAAAAAATCTGACTTAGCCATTCAGCTCAATCATCTGATCGATTCAGCCATTCAGACGATTTTTTTTTCCAGAACAAACGCACTTAATGGCTGACCGATTCAGCCATTCAGATGTATTCAGTCCTAAACAAACAGCCCCTAACACCCCTAAGTTGTTTTAGAGAAGTGTTTTTGTCTCTTAATATAAGTGGATTGAGAATTTTAAATAACCATTAATTGCTTAGTTTCTAATATTACCCAAAATATTAAATATAACTTTTGTTCTCTCACTATTTTTTGTCTAATAAATAATATATTTTTTTCAATACAAGGACAATATAGATAATTAATATTATATTTAATACTTGTGCAAAATTCTAAAACGACTTATATTAAGGGACTTGGGAGCAGAGAGTAGTTCTTTTATGTTGACCATAGGAGACTGACATTTATTGAGCCTAAATATCTTTAACAACAAAAGAAACAATGCTAGGATGAACATTCTCCAACCAATAAGAAAAGAAAGAGTAGATGATTGACCCAATTTAGCTAAACCATGATGCTCTACTGAATTGGCATCTCGGCGAACATAATTGAAGCTAATAGCCTCATAAAAATATCTAATGTTCAAACAATCCTCAATCACAATACAAATTAATTGTAGCCGTTTAGATGAATCACACTCCATCACCACCCTACAGAGCCCAATATCTCTCGTAGAAATCAAGATTTGTGATCATGTTAGCATATCATACTAACATTCAATATATTCAACATTTAATATTGTGTACATAAAGATAAATAAATGAAAACTATACTTTATATATTACTTAAATGAATTATACAATGACTTTAAATAACGTTTGCATGTTCAACATGTATATTGACTAACGTCCGTTAAATCAAGCCGAGCTTAGCGAAATTTAAACGAGTCGAGTTCGAGTCAAAATTGCTACTCCATTTATAGCTAGGAAATGCATTAGTTTTGGTGACGACTGCAGTAGCAACATAGGAGGTGAACATAATCATCGAACACATAATTACGTACAGCGGTAAATAATCAAAGCATCTTAATGAGCAACTCAAATTTTATACTGGAAGCATGAGCGCGAGAAAGAAAAGGGAGGACGAATCTTGAATGCATATATTTTCCCTCCAGGCTTTCCATGCACACAAAACCATGTTAATCTCTGGACGAATCAAAGGCACACAACATGTATCTTGAATTTCCTACAACTCCTCTAAATTAAACAGGAACTTGTATCTTGAATTTTCTAAGATTAACTGGTATCTTTCTTGAATATCTATTCTAAAATTCTTCCGTTTCTTGGCCACGTACGGAGATTGCTTAGGATCAACAATCTTGGTTTTCTTGTTTTGGACACTAAAATTAAACCTCAGATTGATTTCTTCCTTCTTTTTCTTGTTCTGGATTCGTTGCGTTTGTTGATTGGAAGAATCACATAAGTCTTCAAGTGCAAATTGAACTAAAAAAACATATATAGCTAGAAAAGTAATCCATTACCTTAACCCAAAACTAAACAGAACACAATTACTAACACATTTCTTGAATGTCAATTCATATTCATAACCCAAAACTTAGACAGGATTTACCTCAATGACATTCTTGAGATGGCTGCAGTGAGTTTCCCCTGTTTGTTTGCTCCGAGTTTTCTTGATTTTGGTGATGGATCATCAAAGTTTGATGATTGATGATGATGATGATAAGTTTTGTGTGTTTTTTTCTAGTTTTGGTGGAGCAAGTAGAAGAAGAAGATGAAGGCGGTACTTTTTTGCATTCTTCATGACTGAAGGCTGAAGCATCATATCCCTCCTCCTCATCTTCTTGTTCTACTTCTTCAACCAAAACTACTTGCCTACTTAGTTCTTAGTAGTAGTAGGAATATATGTGAAAGATACGAGGGACTAGCTAGGTAGGAGCTTATATATAGAGAGAGAGATTTAGGGAAAATGTATATATAGGAAATTAAAGGAAATGTATATATAGCCTAGCGGCCCTAGCCTAGGAGGAGTATATAGGAAATTAGGGAAAATGTGTTTAATCTGAAACCCACATCACCAAGAAACAAATGAATTATCGGATACACTAGTTAGTTACTTAATTCCCAATTAAGATATCTTATTTGAGATTTACTTTCCTAACTGAAATATGAGGATGAGGACATTGTTGCTTTTATATATATATATATATATATATATATATATATATATATATATATATATATATATATATATATATATTCAGGAAATTGGGATTAAAATTTGTTAATCTGGAAACCGCTTGTGATCAAGAAATAAGATACATTAATTACTTGATTCCCGATTAAGAGATCTAATTGTTAAATCAAATTGGCCTTCCTACTCGGCTACTCTGTTCTTAGCGGTCTCCCCACTTCAATTCAATTAAGAGAACTAATTGTTAAATCAAATTGGCCTTCCTACCCGGCTACTCTGTTCTTAGCGGTCTCCCCACTTCATAACTGAACCGAATTAACATAAAACCGAGCAGACCATAATTCACGGTTTATTCATTCAGCCGGTGGTCCATCCAATTTAGCATAATCTTATCTTATACCACCTCTTTCAGGAATATAAACTTTTTATTTAAAGTATTTTTAAATTCAAAGTTTATGTGATTCATACAATTTTTAAAAGTAATAAAAATTTTAATTGCCAATACTTTTTAATTTTTATAAATATATTTTTTAAAATCAGGTCAATTTGTACCAATTTTAACTTAAAAAATGACACATTGATTTTAAGAAGTAAAATTTAATCCTTTATATTGAAAGGGAGGGAGTATAATTTGCGGAATAATGAATTATTACATCCACAATATTTACGAGTATAAAACCCATTTGTTTACAAGTATAATTTAAAATTTGATATAAAAATATAGACACCATATTTCGAGCAAGAATCAATTGGAAAAGACTTTGTTATCGTAATTCTAAAATCGCTTATACTCTGTTACTGAATTTTAAAATGGACGGAAAATTAAAGACATGGTTAGAAAACTTAAGTTCAAATCAATTAGAAAACAAACTTTGATAATTTTTTTAATATTTATGATTTTATTGCTTCAGAGTGTTATTTTATAATTATTAATTTTATTTTATAATATATATTATCTCAATCTATATATGTCTTAATTTATTATTGATATCTAAATTTTGAATATATGTGGTCTTATTGGATTACCATACTTATTTGATCTTAACTTAGGATCGTAATTAGATACATGCATCTTTTTATAGGTTTTATTTTTACTAATAGTCGCCGCACACGCGTTACGTGTATAAATTATATGAAATAAAATAAAAATTTTATAAAATTTAGAGGAGTAAATAAAAAAATAAATTTAATATTTAAAAGGATAAAATAGTAATATATTTAAAGTTGTAAGGATAAAAGAGTAAAAAGAGTTAAAAAAAAAAAGAAAGAAGGAAAATGTGAGATCCAAATACACGAAACTTCTGTCGCATCCTCGCGGAGGCCTTATAATATAGATAATAAGCTTAAATTATCCTACACATGCATGTAGTTTCTTCCTTGTCAATTATTATAGTTTTAATTTGATTATTATTATGCCTTAAAGTTAAATATTCAATTACTTTTCCTGATAACCCTAAATATCATTCCTCACAGGTTTTTCATGTGCCTTTCCTTTTACTCTCCTTCTTTAACAAAGAGAAATTTTAAGGGCAAATGTGTATACTTGCCCCTGTGGTTTGGTGGAAATCCCACTTAACCCTGAAACTTTTTTTTTCTTCCAAAAGTGTCCAAGACGTTATAAAACTCAACTCAACTACGCCCCCTCCTGTTAACAAGCTTGCCGACTAGATAAACGGGTGTACAACAACTCTCTGATCGACTGCCACATGTGATTAATATCTAGCCACGTCACGACTCTTCATGCCATGTCACACCCGTTTATTTACCCATCCCAATCTATAGGGGCGGATCTAGGAATTTTATCTAGCGGGTGCGGATTTTAACTGATTTTTTTGTTAAAGTTAAACAAAGAAAATTTGAACTAATCATAATAATGTTCACAAATTACAATGCTATCCTCCTAGACCCCATAGCTTGAAAATGTTCTAAGATAGCTTCATTATCAATAGTTTCAAATACATTATTTTTAATGTAAGGAACAAAACAATCACTCAACCATTTATCGCCCATTTGGTTTCGGAGAGTGGTTTTAATAATATTAATCGCTGAAAATATCTTCTCCACCGCGGCAGTAGCAACCGGCAAAATCAAAGCCAATTTCAACAACAAATAAACCCGAGGATACACTTCAGCCTTATTCTTCTTAACTAACTTTTGAGCAAGTTCACCAATCTCTTTCACATTAGAAAATTCACTATCATTTTTCACATCTACAATGTAAGTTTCAAGTTCATTGATAAGTAGATTTTATACCTACTTATTGAATATCAACTTGTTATGATTATGGCTTAAACTTAAGCATTTCCGTGTCTTTTAATGTGTTTTATCTTTGTTTTGCATATCTTAGTCAGGAAACTCTTTTGGCATAAAATGGCATTGAAAACGGCATAAAAAGGCATGGTTTGGCGTGGAAGTGGCAACAAGGCAAGGGAGGATGACATGATGATGGAGTTGGCATGAGGAAGCAAGCTATGGCATGAGCAAAAAGGGGCCTCAAAGTAGCAAATGTAAAGGAGCAAGAAGCAAGAAAAGAAGCAACAAGGATGCACAAGGAAGCCAGCATTGCGCCAGAAGAAGGCAGCATAAATTGCTGAGCTGCGCGCCCGCACCGAGAAAGCAAAGAAGAGCCGCGCGCCCGCGCCAATACCCAGAGCCCAGAGACTGCTCTATGGAAGCGCGCGAACGCGCCCCAAATGTACTACTGGGCCGCATGGGTCAAGAAATGCTGACTTTCCATTTTATTCGGCTGAGTGTAATGAATATAAGGTTTAAGTTTGCAAGAGAAGGATTATCACTTAACATTATTAGTATTCAAGTTCAGTTCTTAATTTTCTAGGGCTAGAGAGCTTGAGGGTCTGGAAGCTTTACTTCTTCTCCTTCTTTGCTCTAGTAGTTTTCATTGTTAGGGTTTCCTTTGAGTTTGTTTGTGGTCTAAACTTGAGCTTGCTAGCATTCTATTGGAAGGGGAACCACAAGATTTGCATTCTCTCTCTCTATTCTCTTGCTTTCATAGTTGCTTCAATGCTTAGTTTAAATCTCATAATGGTTTGTGGTTCAGAGATGAACTAACTACCATTATGGGATTCTAATGAATGTTATTGCTTAGTCTAGCTTTATATACCTCATTGATATATATGCTTGGTTTTGTATGGTTTGCCTAGCATGGTTGTATTGAATATATAGATGCTTGATCACCATCTACTGTAATAGTTTATATGGAATTGAAAGAGGAAGTATAAGATTAGATTTTGCCATGCTAGCATATGTTCGTAAAATTTGCATTTGATGATTTTTATGTTTCGCTATCCGGATAGAAATATACCATATTGCCATATGTAGTCAATAGGGAGCTTGCACTTAAATCGATATTGCTTGTAAATCACATAGACATATAGTGATTTAGGTTTTATTGATGTTTATGTGATTTCTATCTTTGTTGTGGATATTATATGATATGGACCTGTTTATTGAAAAATAGCCTTGTCTCACATTCGTGCTTCTGACTAGCATTCCTAAGTGATTAATCATACTTGACATGAGGTGTGTAATCTAGGCGATGCAATAAGTGAGGTTAGGATCCCATATTTCTCCAATTTGAATCCCTTGTCATTTAATTAGTTAAGTTTACTTTAAAATCAGTCTAGTTATTAAGTCACACTTTAATACTCGTTTGAGCAGCTGAAGATAACTATAGAATTGTTGCATGATAATTTAAACCTAATTTCTTTTCTCCGTGGAAACGATCTCGATTTATCACTTTATTACTTGTCGACCGTGTATGCTTGCACGAGTCTGTGCCCGTTTTGTTGATACCGAAACTACGCAACAAGTTTTTGGCGCCATTGCCAGGGTTGGAGTTGTTAGTTTATTACTATTAACATCAGTTTTTGTTAGATTTGTCTGACTTGAACAAATCTCTTCTTATCTCATTTCTAAGTTTATCTTTATTTGTGTTTCAGGTACTTGTGGTTAGTTTATGCACATTCGATCAACCAGTCTTGAGTTGGTGCCTCTGCAAGAGAACATTAACTGCAGAGCTTGGAGAGCAAACACTAGAAATACTAACCCACAAGGGGAACCTGAACAACGAGAGCAAATGGCGACCGAAGAACAAAGAGCCGACAATAGAGCATTGAAGTACTATTCAATACCGAAGATCACTGATCTGCAGTCCAGTATAGTCCGGCCAAGGATAGCTGCAAACACTTTCGACATCAAACCAGGGACACTTCAAATGGTTCAGAACACGGTCTAGTTTGGGGGTGCAACAACAGAGGATCCAAATGAGCATATCTTGAGCTTTATTGAGATATGCGACACATTCAAATTCAACAACGTGTCGGATGATGAAGTGAAACTTCGATTATTCCCATTCACCTTGAGGGATAAGGCAAAGAGTTGGTTGCATTCACTGCCATCAAGATCAATCACTACATGGGAGGACTTAGCTCAGGAGTTCCTCGCCAAATTCTTTCTCATGGCCAAGACAACTCAGATGAGGAGTGCCCTATCTCAGTTTGCACAACAACAGGGGGAATCTTTATATGAGGCATGGGAACGATACAAGGAAATGCTCAGGAAATGCCCGCATCAGGGAATGCCGGACTGGATGGTAATCAGTTCATTTTATAATGGTTTGGGATGGCAGTCGAGGCCAATCATCGATGCTGCATCGAGAGGAGCTCTATGGGCTAAGGACTATCCGACAGCCTATGACCTAATTGAGACTATGGCGGCCAATGAATATCAGAATTCGACATCCAGAATGCCACAACCAAAAGTGGCGGGAGTCTTGGATGTGGATGTCGTCACAGCCCTTTCAGCTCAGATGGCAGCAATGTCAAAGAAGATAGACTCTATGGCTGAAAACAGAGTTCAGCAAGATACGAGGCTGAAGCATCATATCCCTCCTCCTCATCTTCTTGTTCTACTTCTTCAACCAAAACTATTTGCCTACTTAGTTTTTAGTAGTAGTAGGAATATATGTGAAAGATACGAGGGACTAGCTAGGTAGGTGCTTATATATATATATAGAGATTTATAGTTAGAAAGAGAAAGATCTATATATATATACATATATATATACACACACACACACACACACACACATATATATATATATATATATATATATATATATATAGGGAAAAATGTAAGTACACAGCTGTGTAGTGCACAGTAGGCTATAGCGACGGTTTTTCAGGGCTATAGCGATGGTTTGTATGTCGTTATAGACAGAATATCTATGGCGACAGATAAACCGTCGCTATAGCCCTAGAAAACTTTCGTTATAGTCTACTGTGTAGCTACACAGCTGTGTAGCTACATATAGACCATATATATATATATATATATATATATATATATATATATATATATATATATATATATATATATATATGAAACTCACTTGATCAAGAATCAAATCTAACACACATTAGTTAGTTAATTAGTTGAATTAGGATTGGATATTTATTTTTTCCTAAATCCACGAAAATATATATGAGGATCAAGACAAACTCCTTCTTGTACTGTTCTAACACTTCATCACCTGAATTAGGATTAGGATTGGTGCTGTGACAAACAAGATTTTTGTAATTTATTTTGAATATTTATTGAATTAAATAAATATTTTTCAATGATTTAATTATTGAGTTAAATAATTAATTGATGAATTTGTGGTAGAGTAATTTAATTATATGTGTCACATTAGTTAAATTAATGTGGTGAATTTTTTATATTCAAAGTATGTATTTAATTGAGCTTATTTGATTAATATAATAATTAATAAGCATAATGTTATTCTAATTAATTTAATAATTAATTAGAGATTTATGATTAGACATAATTAATAAATAAGAATTTTAATTATGTGACTATGTGATTTAATGTAGATTTATGCTATTTTATTTAATTAATTTAAATAGCATTATTTGATTTAATTGGGTGTGACATTAATTAACTATATAATAGTAAGTTAATTAAATTAAATGGAAAGGAGGAATAAGGGACAAACAAACTAAGCCCTAGTGGGGGTTGGAGCCAGTTAACCCATTATGGGATTAACTGACGACCCATAACCCACGACTTCTAATTACGCGTATAATATATTAATTTACATATACATATCAGTTCATATAATTAATTTGTAAGACACTAAGTTCCAGAGAGAAAAAGAGAGAAATTGAGAGAAAAGACTCGAGAATTAGTTAGAGAAGAGATTGAAGAATTTAGTTGCATCATCATCACTAACTAGCAAGGGTAATTCTTTCTCCTACGTTTTTAAATTCAAGTTCTTACAGTTTCCATTAACGTATTCTTAAAAAGTTCTCTGTGAATGACTAATTTGATGATTAATGCATGATATGATTTTATATGTATTATTATATGATCATAACATGTTTTATACCATGTATGCATGATTTAATGTGATAAATTTCATACAATTATACTTGATTTGATTTTTACAAAAGTCACAGAGTAGAAAAGTTGTATATATGGCCATACAGCCCTTATGTACAATTTTTATACTATGAATCGATGATTTAACTTTGAATTAGCACTTACATATGATTGTACACGTTTATACGAACAAAACGGAAGTTAAACGAACGGATTCGGTGTTATAACGAATCCGTAAAGTTAAATTTCGTGATTTTCCTTCAAAACATGATAAAGTATGAAAAACAGTGAATTTGATTGCTATAACTTGTGTAATTAAGTGATTTAGAATGCTAAGATCATGCTAGAAATATTGTATAGTGTTTCTATGAAGTCCATACTTCATGGGTAGCAATTAAATTGTTGTGGTAGCATTTACTCTGGGCCTGGTTCTCTGTTATTCGTGAACTGCAGATTCTGAAAATGGCGTTTGGAGCTGCAGCGCCAACTTTAAGCCTAAGATTGGGGCTGCAGCGCCAGTGGAGCTGCAGCGCCAAGATTGGGGCCGCAGCGCCAGTGGAGCTGCAGCGCCAAGATTGGGGCTGCAGCGCCAGTGGAGCTGCAACGCCATTTTTAGTTCAAATGGTGGAGCTGCAGCGCCACTTGGCAATTTTGCCCAAAAATGAGATTTTAATTGTTCAAGTCCAGGAAATGTAATTGTAACCTAATGTAATAAACATGAAGACATGATTAAACATATAATAAGAGGTTAATAACTTATATTACGTGAGTAATTAATAAGTTAATTACATGACTTGATTCGTTAATTGTATAGTCCAATAACGTGCTCAAGACCGATGTGTGTGATTCGATACGTATATCGAGTTATTGATTAATGTGTATTGTGAACGTATTGATATGTAGGATTTAATAAAGAACGTGAATTATAATTGTAGCTTGTGCAAGAGGCAAGTTTCCTATCCTTAAACTTGTTTAATATTTTGCAAGTTTCCTAAACTCAAATCTTACTTTTACATTGAGCAAGTTCTTATCCTTGTTTATTCAAGTTGAGATTTTCATATGAGATATTACTATTTTTTTTAAGCATGATTCAGCTATACAATACTTATTCGATTGTATACTCTCGAGATTTACCATTCAAGTTGAATATCGATGATATTGTTGAACTTATAGGACTAGTGAACCCTTATTTATTCGACTAGTCCATAGTTGATGTACGTTCTAAATTCTAGAATACTTATTGAGCTTATCCAAACCAAACTTCCTTTGGTGCGGACTCTGATGTCAAAACTGAGATGAACAACCCTTTAATAGGGGATTATTTACGCTTTAGCGTTGAGATATTGTGCACAGTATGGTACTAAGGGCTGATCCCCCTAAGTACGAGAAGTAGAGTCCATAGTCTTATGACTGTTAAAGGTTTAAAGCATAAACACTTTACAACCTAGGACATAGTTCAAGGTCTTATGACCCTCAGATGTTCTTTTGATTCCTATTATTTATCCTCGAGTCAGAAGTTGAGTTTCTTTATTCAGATGTCTTTGATTCACTCGCATGTTATTATATTGTTGTCATATTATTATACTTGTGGGCAATCGTGCTCACTCTTGCGTAATAATAACATTGCAGTTAAGAACGAAAGGTCCGACGAGCCTTCTTCTAGCAAAGGCAAAGGCAAAGTCAACAAGTGATGAAGACTTGTTGTTTATTTTAATTGTTATGTTTCAGACTTATGTTAAAGTTGTGTAAGACTTATTTAATTATTTATATTTCCGCATTTGAAATTTAAGGTTAAGTACGACCTGGGATTAATGTATTTATTTTCAGATGTTGTAACCCATAAGGGAGGATTTAATTCTATTTATTGCATGGTTTGCATTTACTATGGGTAGATAGATAGATGATATTCGTACAGTGAACACCAAGTCCCGTGGAATTGAAGTACCCGGATTTGGGGGTGTCACAGGTGCCTATGTTACTACATAAATCTTGTGTAAATTTGCAACCAGAGATTGCAAATCATCCCTTACACCCTCAACATCATCATCTCAATCTATATGTTCCCACTTCCCACAGGTACAATGTTCTCTGTGGTTTATTGACAAACACCTCCAAGGAGGAAACCATCAAAACATCCACGCCCATCCCTTGATTGACTGCCAGATTGATAAGCTATATGTGAACAAGTTTCGTACTCCCTACAAGGCATACAGTCGAACCTTTCAAGATTCTCTTTCGTTTTGCTCGTCCAATCGTCTTTTTTCTGCACAAATCATGTGCTGAATTGCCTAGAGTGATTTGGATCTTTCGAATTTTTTTTTTCTTCTGATTTTTATAAACTTAGGGATTTTTTATGTAATTTTGTTACTTATTGTCCCGGCTATTTAAACATTGTTAGGGCTATGTTTCAGCTAACTTTGATTATTATTTGTTTAATACACTTTGGCTATTCAACAACATTTATTATCTCTTATTATTGATTGGATTCTGGTGATTCTTTCTGCATTAACGTGCCTTTCGCTGAATCAAATGGTTGCAAGGAAAGACGTGATCTAGTCCATTCAACATATCATTGTTCCGAGTGTCACTATGTTGTGTTGGTATTTATAATTTTAATGATGTCAAATATTATTAGATGGATTTATGTTATTACTTGTTTTTCCAGCTGGCCCAAATTTAGTTTATCAATTCTACATAATATTTCAGTTGAACTAAAATTTATTTAAGGATATTCTCTTGCTTGGTGGGGCCCACATCAGTTAGTGGCTATAATAAGGAGTCTTATAGAAGATGTTTAGAGTTACTGGGTTTTATCTTATCTCCTTGTTGCTCCTGTTTAAAATAGTTGACTGGGTATAGAGTTTATCTCCTTTATTTCTGCTACTTCAAATTCGTATAGCTGTTGCAGATTACTTCATGAGTTTATTCTAATGAGTCTGAGATTATTTAGCCAACAAGTTCTTATATCCGTTGTTGCTAATGAGAGGCAAAAGAGCCGCTATTTTTGCAGAATATATATATCTCTTCTTGGTGGCTATAACATACACACAAGCTTACAACTGGAAGTTGATATCAGATTTTATACATAGACAAACCATATTATCAAATGCTTCCATTTGTATTACAGCTAGCAAACAATTGTTTTATCTTTCTAGCTGGAAATCATTGTAATCTCTTTACTTGTAATCTGAGTTCAAGCATCGTGTAGCTTGAAGGGTCCAGGTGTGGGCAGGTCTATTCGAACACAACTTTCAAGGTTGCAGAGATGCAAAAGCTGCAGAGGTGCAAAGGGGGCAGAGGTGTCCATTACGGGTGAAAGCTTTCGAACATGGAGTCATTTTTTATTGTACTTAATTGGGTCATTTAATTAATAAAAAGTGTCTCCAATACTAGTTGGTATTGGACGTGGATTAGGCTACTAGACTAGAGGATAGGGGCTGAACCACGTAAAAATCTTGGTGTCTTTTACTGTTATGCACTTCTATTTTCTGCTCGATTAATTTGTGGATATTTAGCTTTATTAAGTTTGAAGATATACTAGAGCAGACACTGAAACAGACAGAACTAGCCGTCTGATAATAGTAAACGAAGAACATAAGCTAAAGCAGACACTAAAGCAGACAGGTATACCTGTCTGATTTGAACGAATTCTGCAGAAATTAAAAAGAATTCATAATTTATCACTTGTAGCTTAAACACCTATTCACCCCCCCTCTAGGTGTGCTTATTTACGGAATTACATGTTGCTCGTGTTCATTGTGTGATCATAGAGGTACATATCCCAATCAATGCCTGGATGCTAAGCTCACTTGTATAATCATTACACTTGCAGTAATTAAGTAGATTAACTAATTCTTGATTCATTAAAAAGAACTATTTACATAAAACAATTTTGCTTTAACCAAATGTATGTTTTATGATTTTTTTTAAACAAGAGTACTATCTTGACTTCTCAACTTATTATATATATATATATATATATATATATATGTGTGTGTGTGTGTGTGGAATGGATCCATAGTTAACGTTTACAACAGTTTTTAACCGTCCATTTGCAAATCGAACGGTGTAGAGTAATTTCAATTCGCAGCGATCTGATATGCTTAATAGTTGTTTCTCAAGTTGACTTGAAGATGATAAAGACTTGCTGTCCATACTTTAGTTATGCAGACGTCAAAATGGTGACGTTCCAAATATAATAGTAATTTCCTAATCGGACAAAAAGACTCACATGGGGTTATAAGATACTAGATGATAATCAAGAGACGGAAAGACTCACATGGGGTTATAAGGGGGTGAGAGATTTAATGCCCATGTCGATCTCGACCATTGTTATTGGACGGTGAGACATTTATTTATATATCTTTTGTTTTGCTGAATATGGAGGGAAAGGAAATAGATATACGTTTTTTGGAGGGAATTAGGTGTATATTGTTACAGTTATACGGTCAAACTACGTCAATGACAGTTAAACCGTATTTCAGGCGACTAATTATCCGGAATCGACAAAAAGGAACAACATTGTATTTTAAAAATTCATGGAGGTGTTGATTGTTTATTCGCAAACATGTGGGTTAAAAATGAAGAAGTTGACAACTTCGGTGTATTTTTGTCATTTGTCCTTTTAAATTTTAAAATAACTCAAATTAATTTCAAAAAGAAAAAATAATCCACTTTGGAAGGGAGGGAGTATAGTTATCGGATTAATGGGTTATAAAATATTAAACTCAAAATATATGAGGCACAATTTTTATGGGTATAACAAGTATAATTTAAAATTTGATATACAAATACACCCACTATATTTCGTGCAAGAGTTATTAAATACTCCCTCCGTCCCTTAATAATAGGAGGTGTTTGATAAAATTGAATGAAATAATTCTGAATGTTTAATTAATCTGAATGAAGTAGAATTCTGAATATTGAATGAAAAAAGTTATTTGAAAATTGACATGTCTGAAACATTTGAATAACAAATTTTTATTATTTTACCTCTCTGAAAAAATTCAAAATTATTGTAAATTTATTTAATATTACTTAATATAATAGTTAATATTGCAAAAAAATAAATTTAAATATAAAATACTTCATTCAGCAGTCATTCAACCCATTCAACCCATTCAGCCAAAAAAATTACACTTGACCATTTAGCCCAAAAATCTGACCGATTCAGCCATTCAAGACGATTTTTATTCAAAGCAAACGCACTGAATGTCTGACCAATTTAGCCATTCAGCTCCATTCAACTCTAAACTAAGGGGGTGTTTGATAAAAATTGAATAAATCTGAATCTGAATCTGAATGAAAAAAGTTGTTCGATAATTAACATATCTGAAACATCTGAATGACATAATTTTATTATTTTACCCCTTTGAAAAAATTCAAAGTTGTTGTAAATTTATTTAATATAATAGTTAATATATTTTTTTAATTTTTAATTTTTTTTACTTTATTCAGCTGCTCATTCAGTCAAAAAAATCCGACTTAGCCATTCAGCTCAATCATCTGACCGATTCAGCCATTCAGACGATTTTTTTCCAGAACAAACGCACTTAATGGCTGACCGATTCAGCTATTCAGTCATTCAGATGTATTCAGTCCTAAACAAGCAGCCCCTAACACCCCCTAAGTTGTTTTAGAGAGCGTTTTTGTCTCTTAATATAGTTTGAGCTCGACTTGTTTAATGAAACAAACACAAACAAACACGATCTCTTGTCCAAGTTTAACTCGGCAAATGAATTCGAATCTAGTGGAGTCAAGTTTCAAGTTTACAGTATCTGCAGGTATACATGATTAGAGGCATGCAACATTAAAATAAGAAACTTTTACTTGTCCATCAGAACATATTTTCACTATAGATTCATATGAATGGCAGCATATTTAATTTCCTTCAGGAATCCACAACTCCAACCATTCATATGCTTTAAGCTAAGTACATGATCAATATAACATTATTTAAATATTAAAATTTACCTTCACAAAAACCATGTTTTTAATGAGATTCTCAGTTTTTAATGGAAAGGGTTGTTTTGGCAAGGATATATGGCAAAAAGAAACAAATGCATTAGTTTTGGTGACGACTGCAGTAGCAACATAGGAGGTGAACATAATCATCGAACACATAATTACGTACAGCGGTAAATAATCAAAGCATCTTAATGAGCAACTCAAATTTTATACTGGAAGCATGAGCGCGAGAAAGAAAAGGGAGGACGAATCTTGAATGCATATATTTTCCCTCCAGGCTTTCCATGCACACAAAACCATGTTAATCTCTGGACGAATCAAAGGCACACAACATGTATCTTGAATTTCCTACAACTCCTCTAAATTAAACAGGAACTTGTATCTTGAATTTTCTAAGATTAACTGGTATCTTTCTTGAATATCTATTCTAAAATTCTTCCGTTTCTTGGCCACGTACGGAGATTGCTTAGGATCAACAATCTTGGTTTTCTTGTTTTGGACACTAAAATTAAACCTCAGATTGATTTCTTCCTTCTTTTTCTTGTTCTGGATTCGTTGCGTTTGTTGATTGGAAGAATCACATAAGTCTTCAAGTGCAAACTGAACTAAAAAAACATAAATAGCTAGAAAAGTAATCCATTACCTTAACCCAAAACTAAACAGAACACAATTACTAACACATTTCTTGAATGTCAATTCATATTCATAACCCAAAACTTAGACAGGATTTACCTCAATGACATTCTTGAGATGGCTGCAGTGAGTTTCCCCTGTTTGTTTGCTCCGAGTTTTCTTGATTTTGGTGATGGATCATCAAAGTTTGATGATTGATGATGATGATGATAAGTTTTGTGTGTTTTTTTCTAGTTTTGGTGGAGCAAGTAGAAGAAGAAGATGAAGGCGGTACTTTTTTGCATTCTTCATGACTGAAGGCTGAAGCATCATATCCCTCCTCCTCATCTTCTTGTTCTACTTCTTCAACCAAAACTAGTTGCCTACTTAGTTCTTAGTAGTAGTAGGAATATATGTGAAAGATACGAGGGTAGGAGCTTATATATAGAGAGAGAGATTTAGGGAAAATGTATATATAGGAAATTAAAGGAAATGTATATATAGCCTAGCGGCCCTAGCCTAGGAGGAGTATATAGGAAATTAGGGAAAATGTGTTTAATCTGAAACCCACATCACCAAGAAACAAATGAATTATCGGATACACTAGTTAGTTACTTAATTCCCAATTAAGATATCTTATTTGAGATTTACTTTCCTAACTGAAATATGAGGATGAGGACATTGTTGCTTATATATATATATATTCGGGAAATTGGGATTAAAATTTGTTAATCTGGAACCCGCTTGTGATCAAGAAATAAGATACATTAATTACTTGATTCCCGATTAAGAGATCTAATTGTTAAATCAAATTGGCCTTCTTACTCGGCTACTCTGTTCTTAGCGGTCTCCCCACTTCAATTAAGAGAACTAATTGTTAAATCAAATTGGCCTTCCTACCCGGCTACTCTGTTCTTAGCGGTCTCCCCACTTCATAACTGAACCGAATTAACATAAAACCGAGCAGACCATAATTCACGGTTTATTCATTCAGCTGGTGGTCCATCCAATTTAGCATAATCTTATCTTATACCACCTCTTTCAGGAATATAAACTTTTTATTTAAAGTATTTTTAAATTCAAAGTTTATGTGATTCATACAATTTTTAAAGTAATAAAAATTTTAATTGTCAATACTTTTTAATTTTTATAAATATATTTTTTAAAATCAGGTCAATTTGTACCAATTTTAACTTAAAAAATGACACATTGATTTTAAGAAGTAAAATTTAATCCTTTATATTGAAAGGGAGGGAGTATATGTAAGACCCCAACTTTTATGAATAAAGATTTAATTTTCTTTATATTATTTCGAAATAGTAAGGTGTTGATTGATAAATGTGAAAGTTATGGGTGAAATGTGCAAATATTTTAAAATGAGCAAGTGGTTATAAAATATTCTGGTTGTCGGGGAATATTCGTTTGGTCGTGGAATATTCTTGTTGTCGGGGAATATTCGTACGACGGCGTAGCTATTTGTGGACCCCCACAACGGAATAACTGTCGGATATAGAAAGCGACAGAAATAACTTTTTTACAAAAATAACGGCGTAGTTGTTACCGTTAATACTGTTGAAATACCCAGTGGTTAAAATACAGTGATACACGGTGTTGCACAGTAGCACACGGTATTGCACAGTATTTCGAATTATTGAGTCTTACGTGAGAAAGAACTTAATCAATTATTGTTACAGTAATTACTGTTCAATATTTTATATTATTGACTCAATAATTGCTACGTTGATATTTTATATTATTGACTCAATAATTGTTACATTGATATTTTATTGACTCAATAATTGTTACGTTGTCATTTTATATGATTGATTCAATAATGGCTACAGTTGATATTTTGGTATTATTGATTCAATAATTGTCACTGCACAGTATTTCACATTATCAACTCAATAATTCATATTATTTGAATAATATTATTAGATAGCATTATTGACAATGTCTAAGGATGTTCTGTCTAGGAGGGGTTATTTAATTGCGCGCTAGTAAGGAGAAGTCCTTATCGGAAGGCCCCCTCTTTCCTGGGAACGACCTGGTTGTCAATATTGTAGTTCTATAATATTATTTATGAATAATTAATTATTGATTTATATGATAAGAAAATATTTATTTTGTGGATATTAAAGAAGGAATTAGCACTGATGTGTTTTTATCAATATTTTGGTATGGAAAATCATCTGGTTGTGGATTTCGGATAATTTATGTTTGGAATTTGGAAAAGCTTTCTTCTGTAAAGTTGTAGAGAATTAAATTTCCTATAGAAGGACATCGAATTTGTATTTTTCTGACGAATGGGCTATTTATTATGAATTATTGAAGTTTTGAAAAATAAATATTTTTTAAATAAAATGGTGGGCCCCACTTTTGTTGTTGGTTGAAAAATCTGATTTTCTTAGCAGCCGGCGGCGGAGATTATTTTAAAAATAATATTATTTTATTATTTTAGTCTCCTTTGACATCCTAAGCTTTTCCTATAAATAGGGTGCTTAGGTTAGAATTGAAAATCACACCAGAATCAGAAGTTTTCTCTATCTATAATATCGAGCGTATTTTTGTGAGTATTTCAATACTTTGAGTGTTGCTATTCAGTGCAAGTTTTCTTCGGTATTATATCCGATATTCCAGCCAGAAGTACTGTTCTTTTGAGGTAAGGGATGTTATTTCTTTCGTAAATGATGTTATTCTTTTCAATATCATTATACCAAAATATTGTCATGGATTTTGTTATGAAATTCTTACTTTTTCCGTCGGAGTTACTATTCGCGTATACGACACTATTCACGTATACGACACTATTCACGAAAAAATTAAATTTTCTTCTATCTGTCCAAATTACTTGTTAAAGTTCTTATCTTTGGTTGGATCTAAGTTTTGAGCTTTATTCTTGAATTTTGCTCCACAAAGTGTTATTATGGAGTATTCTTGAACTTGGATAAATTTGATTGCAAATTCTTAATCTTATCCTTTATTTCACTGGATTCGTTATTTAAAATGTTTTTCATCATCCTCAGTCCTAAAAAGTGATGTAATTGAATATCTTTGGCCTGTAGAGCAAAGATGAATGATTACCTGATGAATATCTTTGGCCTGTAGTGCAAAGATGACAGGTGTTGAGATGAACATGACCACTGATGATACAAATGAATATCTTTGGCCTGTAGTGCAAAGATGAGCATTTGATTCGAGATGTATATTGATTGATGTTACAGGGATAAAATATTGATGATGAACTTTTAAATCATAGAAGATAGTAGACTTCATTCTCTGCTTAACTCTTCTAATGAATTGTTATTTCCGCTGCAAATATTGATCTAAAGTTGGTTGTCCATTATATTTTATCTGATTTGTTGAAGACTAACGATAAATTATTTTCCATTATCTTAGTCATAATATTCTTTACTGAGCTAGTTGAGCTCACCCTTTTCATCTGTTGTCCTCTTCAGGAAATGAGAATGTTGCGGGAACTAGTCGGGGGACAGAGTGATGGTCCGAGTTAGAGCAGTAGTAGTCCTCACTATTTCTGATAAATAGTGTGATAATAATTGTAATGTGGACTTAGTTTGAATCTTAATATTTTCTACATATTTGTATTGACACTCACAGTTGTGTGGTCGTATTTTGCACGACCGTATGATATAAAGTTTGTATTTGAATTCTGTACCATGTATTTGGCGACTCAGAATGGGTTGGGTTGACTGGACCTATTCTGGGGGCGTCACAGTAAAATTTGCGGAATAATGAATTATTACATCCATAATATTTACGAGTATAAAACCCATTTGTTTACAAGTATAATTTAAAATTTGATATAAAAATATAGACACCATATTTCGAGCAAGAATCAATTGGAAAAGACTTTGTTATCGTAATTCTCAAATCGCTTATACTCTGTTACTGAATTTTAAAATGGACGGAAAATTAAAGACATGGTTAGAAAACTTAAGTTCAAATCAATTAGAAAACAAATTTTGATAATTTTTTTTAATATTTATGATTTTATTGCTTCAGAGTGTTATTTTATAATTATTAATTTTATTTTATAATATATATTATCTCAATCTATATATGTCTTAATTTATTATTGATCTCTAAATTTTGAATATATGTGGTCTTATTGGATTACCATACTTATTTGATCTTAACTTAGGATCGTAATTAGATACATGCATCTTTTTATAGGTTTTATTTTTACTAATAGTCGCCGCACACGCGTTACGTGTATAAATTATATGAAATAAAATAAAAATTTTATAAAATTTAGAGGAGTAAATAAAAAAATAAATTTAATATTTAAAAGGATAAAATATTAATATATTTAAAGTTGTAAGGATAAAAGAGTAAAAAGAGTTAAAAAAAAGAAAGAAGGAAAATGTGAGATCCAAAAACACGAAACTTCTGTCGCATCCTCACGGAGGCCTTATAATATAGATAATAAGCTTAAATTATCCTACACATGCATGTAGTTTCTTCCTTGTCAATTATTATAGTTTTAATTTGATTATTATTATGCCTTAAAGTTAAATATTCAATTACTTTTCCTGATAACCCTAAATATCATTCCTCACAGGTAGGGGTGCTCATCGGTAAAAAACCGAACCGGAACCGAAAAAACCGAACCGGAACCGAACCGAAATTACCAAAAAACCTAGAACCGGTACCGGTACCGGTACCGAATAACCGGTTTCGGTACCGGTTCGGTACAAATTCGGTTTCGGTTTTTTCGGTTCGGTTTTCGGTTATACCGCAAAAAATAAATAATTTATTATTATTTTATATTCTTATTTTTGCAATTAGAATACTGTATATACCCAAGTTTGTAATGAGTAATCCATGATAATATCTTCCGTGGGTTGTGTTGTGCAGGTTCAAAGTTGGCAGTGCTTTGGTAAATTGCAATTGGTAGACTGGTTGGCTTGTTGCTGTGTTGGACAAGATGACTAATTGACTACACAATTTAGAATTTTAGAGGATGTGTTGCAGTGTTGTTGTGTACAAGTGTTGCTGTGTTGGACAAGTGTGCTGTGTTGCAATGCATTTGCCTAATTAATAAACATTTGATGCTATATTTATATACCTGTTGCTGTTTATCAATTATCATCTTAAAAGTTAAGTGTTGCAATGCACTTCCTGACCTGTAGCTTAATAGTCAAAAAGTATTAATAATATTTGTAAATTGAAGTAGATAGCATTGCACATTTGCACTCCTGTAGCTTAAAAGTAAAAAAGAAGTTGAAATTTCAAAGTTTCAACATTAATACTCCATAAAGACTAAAGTCACACAAGCCACAAGGCACTACAAAGTTCAACCTGCTGAAATTAAAAACAAACAACACACAAGCCACAAGGCAATACAAAGTTCAACCTGCTGAAAAGTTCAACTGCTGAAATTAAAAACAAACAACACACAAGCCACAAGGTGCTACAAAGTTCAACTGCTGAAATTAAAAACAAACACACAAGCCACAAGGCACAATTCTCTCAACCTGCTGAAAATTGGACAATTACATATCCAAGATTGATGCATCTAAATCACCTGCTGAAAATTCTGCAATTTTTAAAAGACAAATGTGAGCAAATCATAATTTATTAAGAAGAATTTAAACTTCATTACAAAAAATATATAAACAATACAAAGTGTTACAATGTTACCTTTTTCAATTTCTTCAAGGGATTCCAACTTTTCTTCGATATCAATTGGTTCCTTGCTTCGGCGAAGCCAATCTTGAGAACAAATAATTCCTTGCACCATCCTAGGAGTTAAAGAGCTCCTAAAGGAATCAAGGATGCGTCCTCCTGTGCTAAATGCCGATTCGGAAGCCACGGTAGAAATGGGAATCGCTAAGACATCTCTAGCCATTAATGAAAGAACGGGAAATCTATGAGTGTTGGATCTCCACCAAGCTAAAAGGTTAAATTTTTCATCCTTTCTTTCAACTCGATCCTTTAAATACATTTCTAACTCAGTTTGAACTTCCCCACCTTGAACATCCTCAACATGTTGTTCAAACAAGCTGTCAATTTTTCTTTTTTTTCTTGACATACTTTCTACTAATGATGAACCACCACTTTGAGTTAAGCTTCCACTTCCACTTGGAGTTTGAGATGAATGACTTTGGGACGATAAATGATTGAGATTATAATAATTAAACAACTCAAATAATACTTCTTTAGCCCCTCTAGTCATTTTGATTGCCAAATCACTTTCTTTACCATACATGTGATTAAATACAAACTCAATGAAAGTGAATTTGTGTCTTGGATCAAGAACCACGGCAATGTATAACAACTTGTTCATTTTATTAACATCCCCCCAATATTTCATTAGCCATTTCTCTCATTTGATAATCATCATCGTCTTCCATTTCTTTCAAAAGACCATCGACTTCCACAAACTCATGAACAAATCCATTGGATGTAACATATAATGAGCCGGAGATTCTAAGTGTTAATTCATAAAAGTGTTTCAAAAACAAAACAATTCTTCTCACATTACCCCAATCCTCCATCGTTGGCCACCCTTCACCGGAGATCATTTCTTGTTTAAACAAAGGATCCCTACTCCCAAGTACCAACATCTAGGATTAATGAAGATTTACTTTCAATTTTTTCAAAGTCAACACACTCCTTGAATCCTAGATGGAGATTGCCTTACCCACCTAATCAATGCCCGAACACGAGCTACCGAAATATTAACATCTTTCAGCCCATCAACTACGACCAAGTTTAAAATATGAGCAACACATCGAACATGAATGAATTTATTCTCACAAATACTATGTCCCCATACTTGCAATTGATTTTTTAAATAAGATATTGCAACATCATTTGAGCTGGCATTATCAACAGTTATAGTAAAAACTTTCTTAATCCCCCATTCTATCAAACAATTCTCAATTGCCATTCCAATGGCCTCACCCTTGTGACTCAAAATTGGAACAAAGTTTATGATTTTTTTTCTCAATCTCCATTTATCATCAATGTAATGAGCTGTCACAACCATATAATTAAGTCTATGCATTGATGTCCATGTGTCAGTTGTAATACATATCCTTTGAGAAGATGAGTTAAAAATAGATTTTAACTTCTTTTTCTCTTCCATATATATTTTAAAACAATCTCTTGTAATTGTGTGACGTGAAGGAACGTTGAACCTAGGACATGCAATGGACACAAAATGTCGAAATCCTTCATTTTCCACAAATTTAAAAGGAAGCTCATCAACTAGAATCATATATGCTAAAGCAGCCCGAGTTAGATCCACATCAAACTTCCAAAGACAATTATTTGTAGACTCCCCTTCCACGGTCTCATCATCATTATTAGCACTTGAAGATTTAAAGTTTAAGATTGCTTGATTTCTTAACTCCACATTTGGGGGGTAAATTTTACATCTCCTATTATGAGCATTAAGACCACTAGTCCCATTATTTTTTGGATCAGCACTTAAAATAGCTCCACAATATTTGCATTTAGCTTTAATTTGACCATTTTGCTTAAATCTTGTGTAATGAGCCCAAATTTTAGCACGAGTCTTACCGACATCAAGTTGCTCAATTTCACCTTCATTCAAATCCTCTTCATCAATATGAATTGGATTTTCAGCATTCAAGTCCACGTTGATGGGTGCCTCAGACTGCTCCTCAACCATTATAACCTACACATGCTCAAAAGAATTAGCCTTACTTGAAGCTCATCAGTCATCATCAAATCACCAATACAAAACAGATGGTACTATTGAAGTCTGCAGATGTTTGCTAAGAAAGGGGAAAAATTCCAATATTTGCTCTGTTTGGATACTTGAATGATAGGATGCCAGAGTTTTTTTCAAAACAGAAGGAATTATTTTTTCCCAGGCAATACTTCAGTTACCAGTTACCACTTACCCAGACTTCTACAGTCTACAGAAACAAAGCAAAAAAACTCCCAATTTGCTACCAATAGTCCAATACCATGCCTTGACATTTTACAATCGATTGTAGAATCAAAAAGGCAATAGCAAAAGTTAAAATTTGTGGGTTAATTGGTCGTTGAAAGTTATCCATACTTAAAAAATTGATTATCTGATAGTATTTCTCGATCAAGGATTACTTTCCTTTTATGTTCAATGTCTTTTTGGCTGATATATAGTATTTCTCTATCATGCTTGCTCCATCAACATAAATAATTGAATTGAATATGAACAACAGAACAAGAGAACCCTCCCACTGAAACTTGAAAATGCAAAGAGACCCCATCACAAATTAAAGAAAGCCCTAAAGCAATCATAAATATAAGAAATTGTAAACATCCTTCAGTAAAAAATAAATTTATTAGAGAGAAATCAGATTTGGATGCAGATTTCACGACTTACTGTCTAATGGCGTCTATCGGTGAACAAATCTCAGATGGAAGTGGCTGGGCTTGGGTGCGTGAGTGGTATTCGGAGATGGTGGGTGGCTCAGTGGCTGGGTACGTGCGTGGTCGGAGAAGAGTGAAGAGTCAGAGTCGGAGTCGGAGATGAGTCGGAGACGGTGGGTGGCTGAGTGGTAGTCGGAGACGGTGGGTAGAGTAGATCTGTAGATGGGTGCGTGCGTGTGAGTGTGAAGAGAGAGTTCAGAATTCAGAGTAGTCTGAGAGAGTAATGATAAAGTAAATGAACTGAAGTACATCCAACTATCCAAGTAAAGTAAGCTGTAATGTAAGTAAGTATGTATTAATTAAATAAATTCGGTTTTTCTCGGTTTTTCGGTTCTTACCGAATGCAAAATTTTCATTACCGCTACCGGAACCGAAAAGTCTAAAAAAACCGAAAAATCGGTACCGAAAAAATTGGTACCGAAAAAAACCGGAACCGCCGGTACCGGTACCTACCGGTTCGGTAAAAAAACTGAAAAACCGAATTTTTTGAGCACCCCTACTCACAGGTTTTTCATGTGCCTTTCCTTTTACTCTCCTTCTTTAACAAAGAGAAATTTTAAGGGCAAATGTGTATACTTGCCCATGTGGTTTGGTGGAAATCCCACTTAACCCTGAAACTTTTTTTTTCTTCCAAAAGTGTCCAAGACGTTATAAAACTCAGCTCAACTACGCCCCCTCCTGTTAACAAGCTTGCCGACTAGATAAACGGGTGTACAACAACTCTCTGATCGACTGCCATATGGGATTAATATCTAGCCACGTCACGACTCTTCATGCCATGTCACACCCGTTTATTTACCCATCCCAATCTATAGGGGCGGATCTAGGAATTTTATCTAGCGGGTGCGGATTTTAACTGATTTTTTTTGTTAAAGTTAAACAAAGAAAATTTGAACTAATCATAATAATGTTTACAAATTACAATGCTATCCTCCTAGACCCCATAGCTTGAAAATGTTCTAAGATAGCTTCATTATCAATAGTTTCAAAAACATTATTTTCAATGTAAGGAACAAAACAATCACTCAACCATTTATCGCCCATTTGGTTTCGGAGAGTGGTTTTAATAATATTCATCGCTGAAAATATCCTCTCCACCGCGGCAGTAGCAACCGGCAAAATCAAAGCCAATTTCAACAACAAATAAACCCAAGGATACACTTCAGCCTTATTCTTCTTAACTAACTTTTGAGCAAGTTCACCAATCTCTTTCACATTAGAAAATTCACTATCATTTTTCACATCTGCAATGTAAGTTTCAAGTTCATTGATAAGTAGGTTTTATACCTACTTATTGAATATCAACTTGTTATGATTATGGCTTAAACTTAAGCATTTTCATGTATTTTAATGTGTTTTATCTTTGTTTTGCATATCTTAGTCAGGAAACTCTTTTGGCATAGAATGGCATTGAAAACGACATAAAAAGGCATGGTTTGGTGTGGAAGTGGCAACAAGGCAAGGGAGGATGACATGATGATGGAGTTGGCATGAGGAAGCAAGCTATGGCATGAGCAAAAAGGGGCCTCAAAGCAGCAAATGTGAAGGAGAAAGAAGCAAGAAAAGAAGCAACAAGGATGCACAAGGAAGCCAGCATTGCACCAGAAGAAGGCAGCATAAATTGCAGAGCTGCGCGCCCGTACCGGGAAAGCAAAGAGGAGCCGCGCGCCCGCGCCAATACCCATAGCCCAGAGACTGCTCTATGGAAGCGCGCGACCGCACCCCAAATGTACTACGGGGCCGCACGGGTCAAGAAATGCTTACTTTCCATTTTATTCTGCTGAGTGTAATGAATATAAGGTTTAAGTTTGCAAGAGAAGGATTATCACTTAACATTATTAGCATTCAAGTTCAGTTCTTAATTTTCTAGGGCTAGAGAGCTTGAGGGTCTGGAAGCTTCACTTCTTCTCCTTCTTTTCTCTAGTAGTTTTCATTGTTAGGGTTTCCTTTGAGTTTGTTTGTGGTCTAAACTTGAGCTTGCTAGCATTCTATTGGAAGGGGAACCACAAGATTTGCATTCTCTCTCTCTATTCTCTTGCTTTCATAGTTGCTTCAATGCTTAGTTTAAATCTCATAATGGTTTGTGGTTCAGAGATGAACTAACTACCATTATGGGATTCTAATGAATGTTATTGCTTAGTCTAGCTTTATATGCCTCATTGATATGTATGCTTGGTTTTGTATGATTTGCCTAGCATGGTTGTATTGAATATATAGATGCTTGATCACCATCTACTGTAATAGTTTATATGGAATTGAAAGAGGAAGTATAAGATTAGATTTTGCCATGCTAGCATATGTTCTTAAAATTTGCATTTGATGATTTTTATGTTTCGCTATCCGGATAGAAATATACCATATTGCCATATGTAGTCAATAGGGAGCTTGCACTTAAATCGATATTGCTTGTAAATCACGTAGACATATAGTGATTTAGGTTTTATTGATGTTCATGTGATTTCTATCTTTGTTGTGGATATTATATGATATGGACCTGTTTATTGAAAAATAGTCTTGTCTCACATTCGTGCTTCTGACTAGCATTCCTAAGTGATTAATCATACTTGACATGAGGTGTGTAATCTAGGCGATGCAATAAGTGAGGTTAGGATCCCATATTTCTCCAATTTGAATCCCTTGTCATTTAATTAGTTAAGTTTACTTTAAAATCAGTCTAGTTATTAAGTCACACTTTAATACTCGTTTTAGCAGCTGAAGATAACTATAGAATTATTGCATGATAATTTAAACCTAATTTCTTTTCTCCGTGGGAACGATCTCGATTTATCACTTTATTACTTGTCGACCGTGTATGCTTGCACGAGTCTGTGCCCGTTTTGTTGATACCGAAACTATGCAACAAGTTTTTGGCGCCATTGCCAGGGTTGGAGTTGTTAGTTTATTACTATTAACATCAGTTTTTGTTAGATTTGTCTGACTTGACCAAATCTCTTCTTATCTCATTTTTAAGTTTATCTTTATTTGTGTTTCAGGTACTTGTGGTTAGTTTATGCACACTCGATCAACCAATCCTGAGTTGGTGCCTCTACAAGAGAACATTAACTGCAGAGCTTGGAGAGCAAACACTAGAAATACTAACCCACAAGGGGAACCTGAACAACGAGAGCAAATGGCGACCGAAGAACAAAGAGCCGACAATAGAGCATTGAAGTACTATTCAATACCGAAGATCACTGATCTGCAGTCCAGTATAGTCCGGCCAAGGATAGCTGCAAACACTTTCGACATCAAACCAGGGACACTTCAAATGGTTCAGAACACGGTCTAGTTTGGGGTGCAACAACAGAGGATCCAAATGAGCATATCTTGAGCTTTATTGAGATATGCGACACATTCAAATTCAACAACGTGTCGGATGATGAAGTGAAACTTCGATTATTCCCATTCACCTTGAGGGATAAGGCAAAGAGTTGGTTGCACTCACTGCCATCAAGATCAATCACTACATGGGAGGACTTAGCTCAGGAGTTCCTCGCCAAATTCTTTCTCATGGCCAAGACAACTCAGATGAGGAGTGCCCTATCTCAGTTTGCACAACAACAAGGGGAATCTTTATATGAGGCATGGGAACGATACAAGGAAATGCTCAGGAAATGCCCGCATCATGGAATGCCGGACTGGATGGTAATCAGTTCATTTTATAATGGTTTGGGATGGCAGTCGAGGCCAATCATCGATGCTGCATCGAGAGGAGCTCTATGGGCTAAGGACTATCCGACAGCCTATGACCTAATTGAGACTATGGCGGCCAATGAATATCAGAATTCGACATCCAGAATGCCACAACCAAAAGTGGCGGGAGTCTTGGATGTGGATGTCGTCACAGCCCTTTCAGCTCAGATGGCAGCAATGTCAAAGAAGATAGACTCTATGGCTGAAAACAGAGTTCAGCAAGATAAGAGGCTGAAGCATCATATCCCTCCTCCTCATCTTCTTGTTCTACTTCTTCAACCAAAACTATTTGCCTACTTAGTTTTTAGTAGTAGTAGGAATATATGTGAAAGATACGAGGGACTAGCTAGGTAGGTGCTTATATATATATATAGAGATTTATAGTTAGAAAGAGAAAGATCTATATATATATACATATATATACACACACACACACACACACACACACACACATATATATATATATATATATATATATATATATATATAGGGAAAAATGTAAGTACACAGCTGTGTAGTGCACAGTAGGCTATAGCGACGGTTTTTCAGGGCTATAGCGATGGTTTGTATGTCGCTATAGACAGAATATCTATGGCGACAGATAAACCGTCGCTATAGCCCTAGAAAACTTTCGTTATAGTCTACTGTGTAGCTACACAGCTGTGTAGCTACATATAGACCATATATATATATATATATATATATATATATATATATATATATATATATATATATATATATATATATATATATATATATGAAACTCACTTGATCAAGAATCAAATCTAACATACATTAGTTAGTTAATTAGTTGAATTAGGATTGGATATTTATTTTTTCCTAAATCCATGAAAATATATATGAGGATCAAGACAAACTCCTTCTTGTACTGTTCTAACACTTCATCACCTGAATTAGGATTAGGATTGGTGCCTATGTTACTACATAAATCTTGTGTAAATTTGCAACCAGAGATTGCAAATCATCCCTTACACCCTCAACATCATCATCTCAATCTATATGTTCCCACTTCCCACAGGTACAATGTTCTCTGTGGTTTATTGACAAACACCTCCAAGGAGGAAACCATCAAAACATCCACGCCCATCCCTTGATTGACTGCCAGATTGATAAGCTATATGTGAACAAGTTTCGTACTCCCTACAAGACATGCAGTCGAACCTTTCAAGATTCTCTTTCGTTTTGCTCGTCCAATCGTCTTTTTTCTGCACAAATCATGTGCTGAATTGCCTAGAGTGATTTGGATCTTTCGAATTTTTTTTTTCTTCTGATTTTTATAAACTTAGGGATTTTTTATGTAATTTTGTTACTTATTGTCCCGGCTATTTAAACATTGTTAGGGCTATGTTTCAGTTAACTTTGATTATTATTTGTTTAATACACTTTGGCTATTCAACAACATTTATTATCTCTTATTATTGATTGGATTCTGGTGATTCTTTCTGCATTAACGTGCCTTTCGCTGAATCAAATGGTTGCAAGGAAAGACGTGATCTAGTCCATTCAACATATCATTGTTCCGAGTGTCACTATGTTGTGTTGGTATTTATAATTTTAATGATGTCAAATATTATTAGATGGATTTATGTTATTACTTGTTTTTCCAGCTGGCCCAAATTTAGTTTATCAATTCTACATAATATTTCAGTTGAACTAAAATTTATTTAAGGATATTCTCTTGCTTGGTGGGGCCCACATCAGTTAGTGGCTATAATAAGGAGTCTTATAGAAGATGTTTAGAGTTACTGGGTTTTATCTTATCTCCTTGTTGCTCCTGTTTAAAATAGTTGACTGGGTATAGAGTTTATCTCCTTTATTTCTGCTACTTCAAATTCGTATAGCTGTTGCAGATTACTTCATGAGTTTATTCTAATGAGTCTGAGATTATTTAGCTAACAAGTTCTTATATCCGTTGTTGCTAATGAGAGGCAAAAGAGCCGCTATTTTTGCAGAATATATATATATCTCTTCTTGGTGGCTATAACATACACACAAGCTTACAACTGGAAGTTGATATCAGATTTTATACATAGACAAACCATATTATCAAATGCTTCCATTTGTATTACAGCTAGCAAACAATTGTTTTATCTTTCTAGCTGGAAATCATTGTAATCTCTTTACTTGTAATCTGAGTTCAAGCATCGTGTAGCTTGAAGGGTCAAGGTGTGGGCAGGTCTATTCGAACACAACTTTCAAGGTTGCAGAGATGCAAAAGCTGCAGAGGTGCAAAGGGGGCAGAGGTGTCCATTACGGGTGAAAGCTTTCGAACATGGAGTCATTTTTTATTGTACTTAATTGGGTCATTTAATTAATAAAAAGTGTCTCCAATACTAGTTGGTATTGGACGTGGATTAGGCTACTAGACTAGAGGATAGGGGCTGAACCACGTAAAAATCTTGGTGTCTTTTACTGTTATGCACTTCTATTTTCTGCTCGATTAATTTGTGGATATTTAGCTTTATTAAGTTTGAAGATATACTAGAGCAGACACTGAAACAGACAGAACTAGCCGTCTGATAATAGTAAACGAAGAACATAAGCTAAAGCAGACACTAAAGCAGACAGGTATACCTGTCTGATTTGAACGAATTCTGCAGAAATTAAAAAGAATTCATAATTTATCACTTGTAGCTTAAACACCTATTCACCCCCCCTCTAGGTGTGCTTATTTACGGAATTACATGTTGCTCGTGTTCATTGTGTGATCATAGAGGTACATATCCCAATCAATGCCTGGATGCTAAGCTCACTTGTATAATCATTACACTTGCAGTAATTAAGTAGATTAACTAATTCTTGATTCATTAAAAAGAACTATTTACATAAAACAATTTTGCTTTAACCAAATGTATGTTTTATGATTTTTTTTAAACAAGAGTACTATCTTGACTTCTCAACTTATTATATATATATATATATATGTGTGTGTGTGTGTGTGGAATGGATCCATAGTTAACGTTTACAACAGTTTTTAACCGTCCATTTGCAAATCGAACGGTGTAGAGTAATTTCAATTCGCAGCGATCTGATATGCTTAATAGTTGTTTCTCAAGTTGACTTGAAGATGATAAAGACTTGCTGTCCATACTTTAGTTATGCAGACGTCAAAATGGTGACGTTCCAAATATAATAGTAATTTCCTAATCGGACAAAAAGACTCACATGGGGTTATAAGATACTAGATGATAATCAAGAGACGGAAAGACTCACATGGGGTTATAAGGGGGTGAGAGATTTAATGCCCATGTCGATCTCGACCATTGTTATTGGACGGTGAGACATTTATTTATATATCTTTTGTTTTGCTAAATATGGAGGGAAAGGAAATAGATATACGTTTTTTGGAGGGAATTAGGTGTATATTGTTACAGTTATACGGTCAAACTACGTCAATGACAGTCAAACCGTATTTCAGGCGACTAATTATCCGGAATCGACAAAAAGGAACAACATTGTATTTTAAAAATTCATGGAGGTGTTGATTGTTTATTCGCAAACATGTGGGTTAAAAATGAAGAAGTTGACAACTTCGGTGTATTTTTGTCATTTGTCCTTTTAAATTTTAAAATAACTCAAATTAATTTCAATAAGAAAAAATAATCCACTTTGGAAGGGAGGGAGTATAGTTATCGGATTAATGGGTTATAAAATATTAAACTCAAAATATATGAGGCACAATTTTTATGGGTATAACAAGTATAATTTAAAATTTGATATACAAATACACCCACTATATTTCGTGCAAGAGTTATTAAATACTCCCTCCGTCCCTTAATATTAGGAGGTGTTTGATAAAATTGAATGAAATAATTCTGAATGTTTAATTAATCTGAATGAACTAAATGAAGTAGAATTCTGAATACTGAATACTGAATGAAAAAAGTTATTTGAAAATTGACATGTCTGAAACATTTGAATAACAAATTTTTATTATTTTACCTCTTTGAAAAAATTCAAAATTATTGTAAATTTATTTAATATTACTTAATATAATAGTTAATATTGCAAAAAAATAAATTTAAATATAAAATACTTCATTCAGCAGTCATTCAACCCATTTAGCCAAAAAAATTACACTCGACCATTTAGCCCAAAAATCTGACCGATTCAGCCATTCAGACGGACGGTTTTTATTCAAAACAAACGCACTGAATGTCTGACCAATTTAGCCATTCAGCTCTATTCAACTCTAAACTAAAGGGGTGTTTAATAAAAATTGAATAAATCTGAATCTGAATCTGAATGAAAAAAGTTGTTCGATAATTAACATATCTGAAACATCTGAATGGCATAATTTTATTATTTTACCCCTTTGAAAAAATTCAAAGTTGTTGTAAATTTATTTAATATAATAGTTAATATATTTTTTTAATTTTTAATTTTTTTTTACTTTATTCAGCTGCTCATTCAGTCAAAAAAATCTGACTTAGCCATTCAGCTCAATCATCTGACCGATTCAGTCATTCAGACGATTTTTTTCCAGAACAAACGCACTTAATGGCTGACCGATTCAGCTATTCAGTCATTCAGATGTATTCAATCCTAAACAAGCAGCCCCTAACACCCCTAAGTTGTTTTAGAGAAGCGTTTTTGTCTCTTAATATAGTTTGAGCTCGACTTGTTTAATGAAACAAACACAAACAAACACGATCTCTTGTCCAAGTTTAACTCGGCAAATGAATTCGAATCTAGTGGAGTCAAGTTTCAAGTTTACAGTATCTGCAGGTATACATGATTAGAGGCATGCAACATTAAAATAAGAAACTTTTACTTGTCCATCAGAACATATTTTCACTATAGATTCATATGAATGGCAGCATATTTAATTTCCTTCAGGAATCCACAACTCCAACCATTCATATGCTTTAAGCTAAGTACATGATCAATATAACATTATTTAAATATTACAATTTACCTTCACAAAAACCATGTTTTTAATGAGATTCTCAGTTTTTAATGGAAAGGGTTGTTTTGGCTCCTAGTATAAGGATATATGGCAAAAAGAAACAAATGCATTAGTTTTGGTGACGACTGCAGTAGCAACATAGGAGGTGAACATAATCATCGAACACATAATTACGTACAGCGGTAAATAATCAAAGCATCTTAATGAGCAACTCAAATTTTATACTGGAAGCATGAGCGCGAGAAAGAAAAGGGAGGACGAATCTTGAATGCATATATTTTCCCTCCAGGCTTTCCATGCACACAAAACCATGTTAATCTCTGGACGAATCAAAGGCACACAACATGTATCTTGAATTTCCTACAACTCCTCTAAATTAAACAGGAACTTGTATCTTGAATTTTCTAAGATTAACTGGTATCTTTCTTGAATATCTATTCTAAAATTCTTCCGTTTCTTGGCCACGTACGGAGATTGCTTAGGATCAACAATCTTGGTTTTCTTGTTTTGGACACTAAAATTAAACCTCAGATTGATTTCTTCCTTCTTTTTCTTGTTCTGGATTCGTTGCGTTTGTTGATTGGAAGAATCACATAAGTCTTCAAGTGCAAACTGAACTAAAAAAACATAAATAGCTAGAAAAGTAATCCATTACCTTAACCCAAAACTAAACAGAACACAATTACTAACACATTTCTTGAATGTCAATTCATATTCATAACCCAAAACTTAGACAGGATTTACCTCAATGACATTCTTGAGATGGCTGCAGTGAGTTTCCCCTGTTTGTTTGCTCCGAGTTTTCTTGATTTTGGTGATGGATCATCAAAGTTTGATGATTGATGATGATGATGATAAGTTTTGTGTGTTTTTTTCTAGTTTTGGTGGAGCAAGTAGAAGAAGAAGATGAAGGCGGTACTTTTTTGCATTCTTCATGACTGAAGGCTGAAGCATCATATCCCTCCTCCTCATCTTCTTGTTCTACTTCTTCAACCAAAACTACTTGCCTACTTAGTTCTTAGTAGTAGTAGGAATATATGTGAAAGATACAAGGGACTAGCTAGGTAGGAGCTTATATATAGAGAGAGAGATTTAGGGAAAATGTATATATAGGAAATTAGGGGAAATGTATATATAGCCTAGCGGCCCTAGCCTAGGAGGAGTATATAGGAAATTAGGGAAAATGTGTTTAATCTGAAACCCACATCACCAAGAAACAAATGAATTATCGGATACACTAGTTAGTTACTTAATTCCCAATTAAGATATCTTATTTGAGATTTACTTTCCTAACTGAAATATGAGGATGAGGACATTGTTGCTTATATATATATATATATATATATATTCGGGAAATTGGGATTAAAATTTGTTAATCTGGAACCCGCTTGTGATCAAGAAATAAGATACATTAATTACTTGATTCCCTATTAAGAGATCTAATTGTTAAATCAAATTGGCCTTCCTACTCGGCTACTCTGTTCTTAGCGGTCTCCCCACTTCAGTTAAGAGATCTAATTGTTAAATCAAATTGGCCTTCCTACTCGGCTACTCTGTTCTTAGCGGTCTCCCCACTTCATAACTGAACCGAATTAACATAAAACCGAGCAGACCATAATTCACGGTTTATTCATTCAGCCGGTGGTCCATCCAATTTAGCATAATCTTATCTTATACCACCTCTTTCAGGAATATAAACTTTTTATTTAAAGTATTTTTAAATTCAAAGTTTATGTGATTCATACAATTTTTAAAAGTAATAAAAAATTTAATTGCCAATACTTTTTAATTTTTATAAATATATTTTTTTAAATCAGGTCAATTTGTACCAATTTTAACTTAAAAAATGACACATTGATTTTAAGAAGTAAAATTTAATCCTTTATATTGAAAGGGAAGGAGTATAATTTGCGGAATAATGAAACCCGAAACCCGAACTTGGTGCTACACGATATCATTTCTTTGAGCGGAATAATTATAACAAACTTAATTTACATATCAGAGTTGTCTAATCCCAGGTACACGACCTTTAAACATTCATTACATGATAGATAATAAATAATATTGTCTTAATAAAGTCTAACTATTACACACAATACCATAAAACTTATTCTTGCAGCTTTCCTTTCCCTTTGTTTTTGCCAGAGCCTTCTGGTTGATCACGCTTAGCTGAAAATATTTAATTTAAAGCAAGAATGAGCATTCAATTGCTCAGCAAGTAATAGCAGTTAATAAACTTTAGTTGAAAGAAGTAAATGTCTTCTTTGAGGTATACTTCTACAACGAATCAATAGTTGTGAAGTCTTTCGAAACATATCTTAATAACATATCAAATCGTTTAAAATTTTAAAACGACGTAGTGACTATAAATACTGAGCGGTCAATGGACCATGAACTTTTATTTTTTTTTTATTTTCAAAAAGGTTAAACAGAAATTCATCTGTAAACCGCTCTGGTCTTACGGACATGTAGGGTGATCAGCCCCGTTATGTCCTGTATTGATCAATACTATCTATTTGAATGATAAATTCATTCACTCTGTTCGCCTTGGGCACATAAACAATTTCCCCATTAAGGGTTGTTCATACTCAGTCTGGAGTCCTAACTAAACAATTCAGTTGGACGACTTTATCATAACCAATACTATCTAACAATGAAATTCAAACTATGTCTAGCCGAGTCAAATAGCTTAGACAGTCTTTAAATCATGAACGCATACCAAAATTTTATAGTGTGTAACAGGATTTGTCATATCAAAGAATTTCTAGTTCCAGAGTTCTTTATGAGTACAACAGTTCATACAAGTGGGGACACTTGTATGATAACAGCCAATAATGAGATATTAATAAATAATAACTAAATTGAATAAAATTCCACAATATAAGAATAAGTTCATAAGTGAATCATGGATATCATTACAGATATGAATAATTGACAATAATTATTCATGAATATGCTTTTAACTTACTGGGATCCATCGCATAGAATAACTGCGAGGAGTAGAGATACTTGATCAATATAACATTTGAGTAAGGTTAGAGAACTTGCCTTGATAGTTGATTACTGCTACGTAGTATAGCTTAAGCTGTTATCTTTAATACAAAGTCCTATCATCAATAGAATTATTCTTTTAATTAGAATAATATAACTTAACACATAATACTGCTTTAAACATGTTGTCACATAGTCATATCAGTCATTAAAACACATAAGAACGTATACCTAGTCAAACTATGTCAATTTGGTTTGAGTTTGTTATAGTTTCGGCATCCCGAGTGCATTATCGGATAATTAATGACTTTATTTTTAATGAAACTTTGTTCAAGAACTTAAATATTATATTAGATAATTTAATTATCATTTATAATATTTTTCCAAACATTAAAATTATTTATTATAATTTTTCAAACACTAATATCATTTTTTAATGATTTAATTGTCAAATAATATCATTATCATTAATATTTAAATAATTTAAAATATTAATGATATTCATGTCAACACTTTAAAAGTTATTTATTATAACTTGAAAATATTTTTAAAACCTTAATATTACCTTTAAATGATTTTTTCAAGATATTAAAATCATTTTTAAATAATTATCATTAATATTAAAATATTAATGTATTTCATTTCCAAATATTAAAAGTTATTTATTATAACTTAAAACATTTTTAAAACCTTAATATCAATTTCAAATGATTTTTATAGTATTAAAATCATTTTTAAATAATTACTATGAATATTAAAATATTAATGTTATTCATATCAAAATATTAATGTTATTCATATCAAAATATTAAAAGTTATTTATTATAACTTAAAATATTTTTATTACATTTATTTCACCTTTAAATGATTTATAAAACATTTAAATCATTTTTAAATAATTTATTTAATATAATTATTAAATAAATTTATTATCATTAATATTTATATATTAATGAAATTCTTATCAAAATATTATAAGTTATTTATTATAACTTAAAATACTTTTTAAAATCTTAATATCATTTTTAAAATATTAAAACCATTTTTAACTAATTTATTTAATATAATTATTAAATAAATTTATTATCATTAATATTAAATTATTAATAAAATTTAACTCAAAATATTAAAAGTCATTTATTATAACTTAAAATATTTTTTAATACTTTAATATAATTTTAAATGATTTTTAAAATATTAAAATCATTTTTAAGTAATTTATTTAATATAATTATTAAATAAATTTAATGTCATTAATATTTAAATAAATTAAATTATTAATGAAATATATCTCAAATTATTAAAAGTTAATTTTTATAACTTAAAATAATTTTTAGAATTATTTTTAGAATTTTTAATAATTAATTTCTATTTATTTTAATTAATATAATTAATTTTAATTTAAAACCGTCGCTAAAGGGCTATCGCGACGGAAAGTGTCGCCTTAGGTGTTCTTGAGCCTCAAGAAAATTCAAACTCAGTGTTCAAGGTACCTACTTTGACCACTTATAATTATTTGATTTTTATATTTTCTGGGTTGGTAATTTGGTTAGTGTTATAGTATTGATGTAATACTACAACCACAACCACGTTTCATGGCCATCCTACATCACAACTAGAAATTATAAGCAATCAAAGTAGCTGTCAGAGGCTGTTCTTCATTTTCTGGGCAGCCCAGAAACGTGAAGTCATGGCCGGTCAACGTACTTTGACCTTAAATAATTTGATTCTATTGTTAATATAGGTGTTCTAAAGGCATGATTGTGTAGTCCGTATGTCAGACTACAAATAACAAACACTAACATGGTCCAAAACATTATTAATAGCAAGATCCGAGGTTTGCAAAATGGTTGTCAGAAACTATTCAACACTTAAAAAATTTCTGGGTTTTCCAGAAATTAAAAATCTGATCGGTCAACCATGTTTGACCACTTATATCTTGAGATCTAGACATGGTATGGACTTGATTCCACTTCCAGTCTACTCTCCTCATGTCATAGAATAATTTTATAACATCAAACACACATAAAATCTAACACACAAAGATCTATGAGCTCTAACATATGGCTGTCAGACAACATTTTAAAAATTTTCCAGATTTTTGAAATCTTCAATTTCGTGCATCTAGATGTTATGGATCCATGATATAACAACCCAGATCATCAATACACATAATATACAACATATATTAACACTTAAACATAACTTTTATCATAGCAACCAAGATCAAAAAAATTTTGGTTTAGGGTTTACCTTTCTTTGAACAAATCTTAAATCTGACTTTGCTAAACTGTTATGGAGGTGGTAGGGACTTGATTGAGGACTGGTCCACTTAACAATTTTGTGGGTTTAGAGTTGAGAGAGTTTGGTTGAGAGTAAGTTGAACAAATGAGCAAATTTTGTGACTTTTCTCTCTCTTAATCTATATATACTTGGATCCAATGAACTTGGTTAATGCAAGTTGGCTGATGGCTGTTGTTTTAAGTCACATGGCTGAGCTAGAGTTGGTAAACAACCACAAATATGGCAAGATCTATACTCCATCTTATTAAATAATGCAAAAAGGGTACTTTGGTCATTTTGCTTAAAAATTTAATGGCACTTTAGCCATTTGTCTAACCCTTAGGGTTTAACCCTAAGGTAAAAAATTTTAATTTCTAGCATTTCATAATTAGGTTTAAAATAAAAATGTTAGTTTCTAAAAAAAATAAATTAGGGTTTTGTAAACATACTTACATATATTTGGAGACAAATATAATTAATAATTATATTTAATATCCAAATTTCTTAAGAAAATAAATTCTCATTATATATAACATAAATACACTTTCCTTTTAAATACAATTATACAATTATTGTATTAATCCATGAAATTTCATAACATAGACCAAAATTAGGGTTTTGATCTATAATGACACTTTACCTTATATCCTATTATTAATTAAGTTAAAATACTTAACTTAATTAATCTTGATTAATTCATATAATAAAATAATTATTATAATAATTCTATAAATCATTTCTTATATTATTGAAATAATATATTAGTCATATTTTCATGAAAATTAAATAATAAAATATTTTTTACTCCAAATTAATTTATTATAAGAATATAATTTATAATAATCAACAATTCTTTTATCGAAAAATTTATTTAAAATTATTCATGCAATAAATAAATATATATGTATCACATAAATACATATTCTTTTCCTTGCACATACACCCACATATTATTTTGATAAAAATAATATAAAAAAAAATTATACGCAAAATTCCCTATTTAATTATATAAAATATTGGGTTATTACATTCACCCTCCCTTATAAGGATTCCGTCCCCGGAATCACCGTTTCAAAACTTATACACACAAGGATAAATAATATACATATTCATTGCAAGTAGATCTTGATCTGATTCGATCGAACTGATCTTTAACTATTCAGCATAAAGCTTGTCTATCTGATTAAACGGAAATTTGATTTCTAAAAGAACTCAAATTCCTCCTTCAAAAGTTCTCAATAAATTGATTTATTATTTATAAGCAAATCATATATACGAAATTAAAATGTATTCGAATAATACCTGGAATTCCATCCCCGGCTGCTACCGTATCTTGAACCGTCATATTGAAGGTCCTCGCAGTTGGCTTGTTTGTCGGAGTTGGATACGTGATCGCCAGCTTTCCGCTGCTTTTCCCGGCATTCACGTTTCCCCCATCGGCATTCCTTTTTGGACAATCCCTTGCCATATGATCAGTTGATCCGCAGATGAAACAACCACTATTCTTCCTTGAATTAGGACAATTAGGAGAGATGTGTCCCTCCTGCCCGCACTTGTAGCACACAAACTTTCCTTTGAGACACTCACCTGAGTGACTCTTCCCACAATTTCCACATGGTTCCACCTTCTTCCTTATTCCTTCTTGACTATTTCCAGTATTTCCCAAATTTGTCCACTTTCTTTTTCCACTTGCACTTCCACTATTTCCTTCCACCTTAACTTTTCCTTCAATCCTACCCTTATTCTTCCTTTCCTTGTTATAGAGAGTCATGGCCTCACTTGCTCCTTCAGCAATAATAGCCTTTTCCAGTAGCGTTCCAAACGAGTTAATCTGCAGCACTGCAACCTTGTTGTAGATCCAGGGCTTTAGACCATGTTCGAACCTTCGTGCCTTTCTTGCCTCAGTGTTCACTTGTTGTGAAGCGAACCTAGCTAATTCGTTAAACTTGGCGGCGTATTCTGATACGGTCATATGTTCTTGTTTCAATTCTAGAAATTTAACCTCCATCCTGTCCTGCATACTGGACGAGAAGTAATTCTCGTTGAACAGTTCTTTGAACATTATCCATGTTACCACTTCTGCTCCGGCTCGAGTTTGGTTAGCCTCCCACCAGAAGTTCGCTTCCCCTTTTAACATATAGGTAGCAAAAGCTGTCTTTTGCTCCTCCGCTACCCTAGCAATAACAAACGCTTTTTCTATTTCCTTTACCCAATTTCAGCTTGCCGAATTAACAAATTGACATTTAATCAACATACTAACTTGACATATAATAATATCATAACATTTATATTAATATTTAAACAGTACATAGTACTTTTCATTCCACAATACAGACTGTCATAGTCAGCTACTATCCCTTAATGACAACAAAAGTCGGGATTCATCATAATACTTATGCAAAAGTAATACATTTCACTCCTATACATACTATATATAATCCTATTTTACTTATCCTATTCATTTCCTACACCTTCCTTAGATCCTGGACAAATCTTTGCCAGATGACCTACCAATCCACAGACAAAACATACGCATTGCTTCGGATCAGGGCAATGAGATGAGATATGTCCTTCACGTCCGCAATTATAGCATACATTCTGTCCTTTCATACATATGCCTTCATGTTTCCGATTACAGTTCGCACACGTTCCTATTTTCTTGAAGTTCCCTTGATTAAAATCAGAATTTCCTAAATCACGGTTATTCATTTTTCTTTTCCCTTTCTGGCTTGGAGCTTCACACGATTTGCTGCATTTGGCTCCCATCTGTTCAATTTGAACCTTCAACTTATCTTGTTCTTCCATTGTTTCGATTAATGCCTTTTGCAACTGGTTGTTTAGTAGCCTTTCCACTGCCAACAACCTTTCCAAACATAACAGCTTGTTCTTTAGATTCTGCACTTTTGTTGATGCTTGGCCAGCTCCAACTTCAGTGTCTGAATCACTATCTGTCAATAAAACCGTTTCTGGTTCTGGTTCTATATTTTCCAAAATGATTACTTCATCTGGGTTGCTTTCAGGGGGAGTGATTTGCTCCTTCTTTATGACATGAGAGCCTTCTAATCTTTTCCTTCCTGACATCTATACACAAATTATCTTGATTAGTACATAATATATACACATAACAAATAATAGTTTATATAAGTTATTTTTATTTCATTTTACGATGAATTTCCTTAATTCATCTCCTTTAAACTCTATTTGAGTTATTTATTTTTCAACGCTTCTATCTAGCTTAAGGTTATAGCCTAAGGTATCCCCCACCTATGGTTTCTAACCTAAAGCTCTGATACCAACCTGTGACGCCCCCAAATCCAGGTACTTGAAACTCGAACTTGGTGCTACACGATATCATTTCTTTGAGCGGAATAATTATAACAAACTTAATTTACATATCAGAGTTGTCTAATCCCAGGTACACGACCTTTAAACATTCATTACATGATAGATAATAAATAATATTGTCTTAATAAAGTCTAACTATTACACACAATACCATAAAACTTATTCTTGCAGCTTTCCTTTCCCTTTGTTTTTGCCAGAGCCTTCTGGTTGATCACGCTTAGCTGAAAATATTTAATTTAAAGCAAGAATGAGCATTCAATTGCTCAGCAAGTAATAGCAGTTAATAAACTTTAGTTGAAAGAAGTAAATGTCTTCTTTGAGGTATACTTCTACAACGAATCAATAGTTGTGAAGTCTTTCGAAACATATCTTAATAACATATCAAATCGTTTAAAATTTTAAAACGACGTAGTGACTATAAATACTGAGCGGTCAATGGACCATGAACTTTTATTTTTTTTTTATTTTCAAAAAGGTTAAACAGAAATTCATCTGTAAACCGCTTTGGTCTTACGGACATGTAGGGTGATCAGCCCCGTTATGTCCTGTATTGATCAATACTATCTATTTGAATGATAAATTCATTCACTCTGTTCGCCTTGGGCACATAAACAATTTCCCCATTAAGGGTTGTTCATACTCAGTCTGGAGTCCTAACTAAACAATTCAGTTGGACGACTTTATCATAACCAATACTATCTAACAATGAAATTCAAACTATGTCTAGCCGAGTCAAATAGCTTAGACAGTCTTTAAATCATGAACGCATACCAAAATTTTATAGTGTGTAACAGGATTTGTCATATCAAAGAATTTCTAGTTCCAGAGTTCTTTATGAGTACAACAGTTCATACAAGTGGGGACACTTGTATGATAACAGCCAATAATGAGATATTAATAAATAATAACTGAATTGAATAAAATTCCACAATATAAGAATAAGTTCATAAGTGAATCATGGATATCATTACAGATATGAATAATTGACAATAATTATTCATGAATATGCTTTTAACTTACTGGGATCCATCGCATAGAATAACTACGAGGAGTAGAGATACTTGATCAATATAACATTTGAGTAAGGTTAGAGAACTTGTCTTGATAGTTGATTACTGCTACGTAGTATAGCTTAAGCTGTTATCTTTAATACAAAGTCCTATCATCAATAGAATTATTCTTTTAATTAGAATAATATAACTTAACACATAATACTGCTTTAAACATGTTGTCACATAGTCATATCAGTCATTAAAACACATAAGAACGTATACCTAGTCAAACTATGTCAATTTGGTTTGAGTTTGATATAGATTCGGCATCCCGAGTGCATTATCGGATAATTAATGACTTTATTTTTAATGAAACTTTGTTCAAGAACTTAAATATTATATTAGATAATTTAATTATCATTTATAATATTTTTCCAAACATTAAAATTATTTATTATAATTTTTCAAACACTAATATCAATTTTTAATGATTTAATTGTCAAATAATATCATTATCATTAATATTTAAATAATTTAAAATATTAATGATATTCATGTCAACACTTTAAAAGTTATTTATTATAACTTGAAAATATTTTTAAAACCTTAATATTACCTTTAAATGATTTTTTCAAGATATTAAAATCATTTTTAAATAATTATCATTAATATTAAAATATTAATGTATTTCATTTCCAAATATTAAAAGTTATTTATTATAACTTAAAACATTTTTAAAACCTTAATATCAATTTCAAATGATTTTTATAGTATTAAAATCATTTTTAAATAATTACTATGAATATTAAAATATTAATGTTATTCATATCAAAATATTAAAAGTTATTTATTATAACTTAAAATATTTTTATTACATTTATTTCACCTTTAAATGATTTATAAAACATTTAAATCATTTTTAAATAATTTATTTAATATAATTATTAAATAAATTTATTATCATTAATATTTATATATTAATGAAATTCTTATCAAAATATTATAAGTTATTTATTATAACTTAAAATACTTTTTAAAATCTTAATATCATTTTTAAAATATTAAAACCATTTTTAACTAATTTATTTAATATAATTATTAAATAAATTTATTATCATTAATATTAAATTATTAATAAAATTTAACTCAAAATATTAAAAGTCATTTATTATAACTTAAAATATTTTTTAATACTTTAATATAATTTTAAATGATTTTTAAAATATTAAAATCATTTTTAAGTAATTTATTTAATATAATTATTAAATAAATTTAATGTCATTAATATTTAAATAAATTAAATTATTAATGAAATATATCTCAAATTATTAAAAGTTAATTTTTATAACTTAAAATAATTTTTAGAATTATTTTTAGAATTTTTAATAATTAATTTCTATTTATTTTAATTAATATAATTAATTTTAATTTAAAACCGTCGCTAAAGGGCTATCGCGACGGAAAGTGTCGCCTTAGGTGTTCTTGAGCCTCAAGAAAATTCAAACTCAGTGTTCAAGGTACCTACTTTGACCACTTATAATTATTTGATTTTTATATTTTCTGGGTTGGTAATTTGGTTAGTGTTATAGTATTGATGTAATACTACAACCACAACCACGTTTCATGGCCATCCTACATCACAACTAGAAATTATAAGCAATCAAAGTAGCTGTCAGAGGCTGTTCTTCATTTTCTGGGCAGCCCAGAAACGTGAAGTCATGGCCGGTCAACGTACTTTGACCTTAAATAACTTTGATTCTATTGTTAATATAGGTGTTCTAAAGGCATGATTGTGTAGTCCGTATGTCAGACTACAAATAACAAACACTAACATGGTCCAAAACATTATTAATAGCAAGATCCGAGGTTTGCAAAATGGTTGTCAGAAACTATTCAACACTTAAAAAATTTCTGGGTTTTCCAGAAATTAAAAATCTGATCGGTCAACCATGTTTGACCACTTATATCTTGAGATCTAGACATGGTATGGACTTGATTCCACTTCCAGTATACTCTCCTCATGTCATAGAATAATTTTATAACATCAAACACACATAAAATCTAACACACAAAGATCTATGAGCTCTAACATATGGCTGTCAGACAATATTTTAAAAATTTTCCAGATTTTTGAAATCTTCAATTTCGTGCATCTAGATGTTATGGATCCATGATATAACAACCCAGATCATCAATACACATAATATACAACATATATTAACACTTAAACATAACTTTTATCATAGCAACCAAGATCAAAAAAATTTTGGTTTAGGGTTTACCTTTCTTTGAACAAATCTTAAATCTGACTTTGCTAAACTGTTATGGAGGTGGTAGGGACTTGATTGAGGACTGGTCCACTTAACAATTTTGTGGGTTTAGAGTTGAGAGAGTTTGGTTGAGAGTAAGTTGAACAAATGAGCAAATTTTGTGACTTTTCTCTCTCTTAATCTATATATACTTGGATCCAATGAACTTGGTTAATGCAAGTTGGCTGATGGCTGTTGTTTTAAGTCACATGGCTGAGCTAGAGTTGGTAAACAACCACAAATATGGCAAGATCTATACTCCATCTTATTAAATAATGCAAAAAGGGTACTTTGGTCATTTTGCTTGAAAATTTAATGGCACTTTAGCCATTTGTCTAACCCTTAGGGTTTAACCCTTAGGGTTTAACCCTAAGGTAAAAAAAATTTAATTTCTAGCATTTTATAATTAGGTTTAAAATAAAAATGTTAGTTTCTAAAAAAAATAAATTAGGGTTTTGTAAACATACTTACATATATTTGGAGACAAATATAATTAATAATTATATTTAATATCCAAATTCCTTAAGAAAATAAATTCTCATTATATATAACATAAATACACTTTCCTTTTAAATACAATTATACAATTATTGTATTAATCCATGAAATTTCATAACATAGACCAAAATTAGGGTTTTGATCTATAATGACACTTTACCTTATATCCTATTATTAATTAAGTTAAAATACTTAACTTAATTAATCTTGATTAATTCATATAATAAAATAATTATTATAATAATTCTATAAATCATTTCTTATATTATTGAAATAATATATTAGTCATATTTTCATGAAAATTAAATAATAAAATATTTTTTACTCCAAATTAATTTATTATAAGAATATAATTTATAATAATCAACAATTCTTTTATCGAAAAATTTATTTAAAATTATTCATGCAATAAATAAATATATATGTATCACATAAATACATATTCTTTTCCTTGCACATACACCCACATATTATTTTGATAAAAATAATATAAAAAAAAATTATACGCAAAATTCCCTATTTAATTATATAAAATATTGGGTTATTACAGGAAGCGCGCGACCACGCCCCAAATGTACTACGGGGCCGCACGGGTCAAGAAATGCTGACTTTCCATTTTATTCGGCTGAGTGTAATGAATATAAGGTTTAAGTTTGCAAGAGAAGGATTATCACTTAACATTATTAGCATTCAAGTTCAGTTCTTAATTTTCTAGGGCTAGAGAGCTTGAGGGTCTGGAAGATTCACTTCTTCTCCTTCTTTGCTCTAGTAGTTTTCATTGTTAGGGTTTCCTTTGAGTTTGTTTGTGGTCTAAACTTGAGCTTGCTAGCATTCTATTGGAAGGGGAACCACAAGATTTGCATTCTCTCTCTCTATTCTCTTGCTTTCATAGTTGCTTCAATGCTTAGTTTAAATCTCATAATGGTTTGTGGTTCAGAGATGAACTAACTACCATTATGGGATTCTAATGAATGTTATTGCTTAGTCTAGCTTTATATGCCTCATTGATATGTATGCTTGGTTTTGTATGGTTTGCCTAGCATGGTTGTATTGAATATATAGATGCTTGATCACCATCTACTGTAATAGTTTATATGGAATTGAAAGAGGAAGTATAAGATTAGATTTTGCCATGCTAGCATATGTTCGTAAAATTTGCATTTGATGATTTTTATGTTTCGCTATCCGGATAGAAATATACCATATTGCCATATGTAGTCAATAGGGAGCTTGCACTTAAATCGATATTGCTTGTAAATCACATAGACATATAGTGATTTAGGTTTTATTGATGTTCATGTTATTTCTATCTTTATTGTGGATATTATATGATATGGACCTGTTTATTGAAAAATAGCCTTGTCTCACATTCGTGCTTCTGACTAGCATTCCTAAGTGATTAATCATACTTGACATGAGGTGTGTAATCTAGGCGATGCAATAAGTGAGGTTAGGATCCCATATTTCTCCAATTTGAATCCCTTGTCATTTAATTAGTTAAGTTTACTTTAAAATCAGTCTAGTTATTAAGTCACACTTTAATACTCGTTTGAGCAGCTGAAGATAACTATAGAATTGTTGCATGATAATTTAAACCTAATTTCTTTTCTCCGTGGGAACGATCTCGATTTATCACTTTATTACTTGTCGACCGTGTATGCTTGCACGAGTCTGTGCCCGTTTTGTTGATACCGAAACTACGCAACAAGTTTTTGGCGCCATTGCCAGGGTTGGAGTTGTTAGTTTATTACTATTGACATCAGTTTTTGTTAGATTTGTCTGACTTGAACAAATCTCTTCTTATCTCATTTCTAAGTTTATCTTTATTTGTGTTTCAGGTACTTGTGGTTAGTTTATGCACACTCGATCAACCAATCCTGAGTTGGTGCCTCTACAAGAGAACATTAACGGCAGAGCTTGGAGAGCAAACACTAGAAATACTAACCCACAAGAGGAACCTGAACAACGAGAGCAAATTGAGACCGAAGAACAGAGAGCCGACAATAGAGCATTGAAGGACTATTCAATACCGAAGATCACTGATCTGCAGTCCAGTATAGTCCGGCCAACGATAGCTGCAAACACTTTCGAGATCAAACCAGGGACACTTCAAATGGTTCAGAACACGGTCTAGTTTGGGGGTGCAGCTACAGAGGATCCAAATGAGCATATCTTGAGCTTTATTGAGATATGCGACACATTCAAATTCAACAATGTGTCGGATGATGAAGTGAAACTTCGATTATTCCCATTCACCTTGAGGGATAAGGCAAAGAGTCGGTTGCATTCACTGCCATTAGGATCAATCACTACATGGGAGGACTTAGCTCAGGAGTTCCTAGCCAAATTCTTTCCCATGGCTAAGACAGCTCAGTCAGTTTGCACAACAACAGGGGGAATCTTTAGATGAGGCATGGGAACGATACAAGGAAATGCTCAGGAAATGCCCGCATCAGGGAATGCCGGACTGGATGGTAATCAGTTCATTTTATAATGGTTTGGGATGGCAGTCGAGGCCAATCATCGATGCTGCATCGGGAGGAGCTCTGTGGGCTAAGGACTATCCGACAGCCTATGACCTAATTGAGACTATGGCGCTCAATGAATATCAGAATTCGACATCCAGAATGCCACAACCAAAAATGGCGGGAGTCTTGGATGTGGATGTCGTCACAGCCCTTTCAGCTCAGATGGCAGCAATGTCAAAGAAGATAGACTTTATGGCTAAAAATAGAGTTCAGCAAGATACGAGGCTGAAGCATCATATCCCTCCTCCTCATCTTCTTGTTCTACTTCTTCAACCAAAACTATTTGCCTACTTAGTTTTTAGTAGTAGTAGGAATATATGTGAAAGATACGAGGGACTAGCTAGGTAGGTGCTTATATATATAGAGAGAGATTTATATTTAGAAAGAGAAAGATCTATATATATATATATATATGTGTGTGTGTGTGAAACCCACTTAATCAAGAATCAAATCTAACACACATTAGTTAGTTAATTAGTTGAATTAGGATTGGATATTTATTTTTTCCTAAATCAATGAAAATATATATGAGGATCGAGACAAACTCCTTCTTGTACTGTTCTAACACTTCATCACCTGAATTAGGATTAGGATTGGTGCCTATGTTTTCCTGGCTTAATTCATTTATTCGATTGAAATCAAAATTCCCATATCTTATACCACTTTTTGTCCACTCACATGTATAAGATTTTTAAAGTATTTTTAAATAATAAAATTAGTGTAGGTCTCACATATATAAGATTTTTAAAGTTTTAGAAATTAAATAAATTTATATTAATTTTACTTCATAAATATCTCAAATTTAATTTTAAAATTAAAATTAATCCTTTATTTTCAAATGGAAGGAAGATAATTATTGGAGTAATGGATTGTGATAAAACCCAAAATATGCAAGACAACACATTTTTTTTCATGTATATTACCATGAAGTGAATTTCATGGCAAGTTCACTTCATGCCCATTACAGTGCTGACACACCGGCGGGAAATTGATCTCTCTGCATGCATGCCAACACTCTATTGGGCATGAAGTGAGTGAACTTACCATGAAGGTTACTTCATGCTAACCACTCTCAAAATATAACAACTAAAAATACACACATTACTTAAATGTATTATACAATAACTTTAAATAAGGTTCGCATGTTCAACATGTATATTATAATAATATGCAATAAGTATGTGCGGACAGAGATTTTGGACAGAAAAATTGGACTTGAAGAACAAAATGAATTTGTTCCCGCTAACAAAATGATTGTATTGTCCAATTATTCGCGGGAACAAATTAATTTTGTTCCTCCGATCCAATTTTCCTGTCCAAAACCCTTGTCCGCGTAGAAGCACTCAATAATATGAAGATGAAAATCTAACGTCTGTTAAATCAAGCCGCTCTGTCCCATAATATATGACTTAAATGTATTATACAATAACTTAAATGTTTATATATTACTTAAATGTTGATAGGTCTCCAAAACTAGGAGTTTAATTTTGATGATAACAAATTTGGATTAAAGGTCAAAAAGGGTAGAATCCTCTTCATAGGATTAAGTGCTAAAATGATTTATTAATTACCTTGAATACTTTGACCAAAAATATTTATTTTCTAAAAATTACTTTTGTTGAATTTATTTTATGACCTTGATAATTTAATATCAAGTGTTAATAAAATGAGTTCATATAGTAACATTTCCTAAGGCAAGGAGATTCCTATTTCTTTTTCAAAATAATCTTCAAATTCTTTTATGGGCAAAAATTATTTCCAAATATATATACTAAAATATATTATATATGTAAAAATATATAATAATCGTGCATGGTTTGTGTGTGCATATGTGACCGAGTGTGTGCAAGTGTTGGGCGAATTTACAAAATGTATGCATGGATTGTAAATGCAAAACTTGCATAGGTGTTTGTGCAAATGCAAGTATTGTTATGCTTACTTGGAGATATATGCATATTATCCTATATGTGTATATCGAATGTTTGTTTGCTGGCATGCCAAGGCTTATAGATTGAATAAACTTGTATTGAAGTTTGTGCCATGAAGGCTTATGCCTTGAACCGTTGGGCGCAAATTCAAATCCTATATATCCGGCCAATTGATCCGAGCCCCTCATTTCTCATCATGCAATCCGGACCTTCCAATTTAAAAATGTTTTTCAAAAATTACAGTTTTGTCCGAACCTGAAATTTTCTATAAATAGGAGGCTTTTCTATTCATTTCATTTTACCAATTCTATAAACCAGAAAACTTACTCTCCTTGCCTACAGATTATTCAAACAAGCTTTTACTCTCTTCGCTCAAATCAAAGTCATAATTTTGTTTGGAAGAGAAAAATTGATCCAAGTATTTGAGATAAGTTGTCAAATTATAATTGTTCATATCATCTCATACTTGCTCATTCATTTATATATCTGTGATAAATTGTCATACGTATTCATATATCTATATATCTATATTAGTAAAGAGTCAGTACTTGGACACCGAAACGCGTTAAGCAAATGCGGATGTTATTTCTTTAAAATACTCTGAACGGTCTTTAAAATCTCAAGTGGCCCTTTACTGGTATAATCAATATATAGATTTAGATAATCAGATATAACCTGTGATAAACATTTATATATATCTTATATATGATCTATCATATCTAGTAAAGAGTCAGCACTTGGACACCGAAACGCGTTAAGCAAATTCAGATGCTATTTCTTTGAAATACTCTGGACGGTCTTTAAAATCCCAAGTGGCTCTTTACTGATATATATAATCGATATAAATATTCTTTAATATTCTATATCCGATTATCAAGTTGTGAATCGAAAATTTTAGTCAGTACTTGGACACCGAAACGCGTTAAGCAAATTCGGATATTTCACTTGAAATACTCTGGACAGTCTTTAAAATCCCAAGTGGCCAAATTATTCGCAACGTAGATCAAGTGTAATATAATATATATAAGTGGGTAGAACGAGTTTGTTCAAGTATTATCTAAAGTAAATCATATTGTCATACTTGATAAACTGTCATCAAATATACTGCTCATATAATTGCTCATAAATTATTGTTGCATTATATAAGTGTGTGTGGTTGTTTAATTCAAAGTTATACTTATTCAACAACAAAGGAACACTCTTTATAAAGAAAAATCTTTTTCTTAATCTCTTGAAAAATATTCTTTAAAGAAAAAGAAAATCTTTATTACACGTGCTTAAATATTTCATTTGCTTTCACAGAAGCACATCACATAAAAGTTCTTGAACTTTTATCATACACTTGAAATTATATATCTGCTTATTTGAGAAGTATCTGTGCTACAATTATATCTTCTTATTGTTAGAAGCATATTTTTAAACAAACTTTTTGTAAAAGAGAAAAAGGGTGAGTTAGTTTATTTTATATTTGTGAGAAAGACAAGAATTCTTTGACTAAGACCAGAGTCTTAGAGAGGTCAGCTGGGAGTTGAGTCTCTAGTGCACTTGTGAGGTGAGGAAGAGATTGTTGTTTCAAGATCAAAGTATAAAATAGTACTAAGCTCAAAAGAAGATTCAACTAAGCTTGAGGAAGGAGCTGGGAATTCGCTGTCCGAGAAAGTTAGTTGAGGATAGTTGTAAATTTATCTTTAAAATTTTGTACAGGTTTCTCCGCCTATTGAAGGAGTATTTATTATAGGGAAGTAATAGGATCTCAAGTCCTGGAGAGAAGCTTGAGACTGGACGTAGCAACATACCCGGGCTGTATGTTGTGAACCAGATAAATATCTGTGCATTATGTGATTGAATTTTAAACTGTCTATTAATTTCATAAAATTAAATCACTAAAATTCAAAAAGGCCAAAGATAATTTTTAAACGGTAATAATCTATTCAACCCCCCTTCTAGATTATTATTGGACTTTCAAATGTATTATACAATAACTTTAAATAAGGTTTGCATGTTCAACATGTATATTATAATAATATGAAGATGAAAATCTAACGTGGTTTAAATCAAGTCGAGCTTAGCAAGTCAAAATTTAAACGAGCTGAGTTCGAGTTGGACATATTATAGTTCGAGCTCGACTTGCTTAATTAAACAAATAAAATCTCTTGTCCAAGTTTAACTCGGTAAATGAATTCGAATCTAGTTGAGTCAAGTTTCAATAAACAAGCCGAGCGTAGGTTCGTTTACAGTTTTAGGTATACATGATTAGAGACATGCAACATTCAAATAAGAAACTTTTACTTGTCCATCAGAACATATTTTCACTACAAATTCATATGAAAGGCAATATATTACATATTAGAAAGACATGGAAAGACAATTTGCTAGCCAATTCAAAAATTAGAAAGATTTTGTTTCCTAAAATATTAGGCATATTATATTGTATTTTGTTTCCTTTTATTTTAGGTAATTTAGCATGATTCTAGAAGGGGTTTGATGTATTTAGATTGGGCAAAACTAAGGAAAATCTCACTGTAGTTGGCACGTTTTTCTTATTACACTATTAAACTTTTAAAAATTCAAATTACCTCATTAAACTAATTAAATTTTTAAAATTTCACCATTCCATTAATAAGATTTGACGTCCGTCAAATTGACTCAGATTCTTTTAGACAAAACTAAGGAAAACCCCATTATAGTTAGCACATTTTACTTATTACACCATTAAACTTTTAAAAATTGAAATTACTCCATTGAACTAATTAAAAATTTGAAATTATACCATTCCGTTAATAAGATTGGATGAATGTCAAATTGACTCATATTTTTCTAGTCGTGGCTAGATTTGTGCTTCAAATTTACAAACCAACCGGAATTACCACATAGATTTCTACTTCAAATTTATCAAATTGATGAAATTAATGATGTTATTTGGCAAAATTAAATATACTCAAAATTTGATTCTTTTTCTTAATATTCAATTTGTTCAAATTACATTATTAATTTGATAGATTTATAAAATTTGAACGTATATACACCATTATTTTTATAGATAAATCAGTTTAGAACCCTAACTACTATAATAGATATGTTTTCTTCTCCATTTTATAAATTTTCTCTTCTCGATCCTCCTCCGCCTACCTTTTGCAATCTCAACTTCTACAACCCTAGTCGCCTCTATCCAAACTCCAATTCTATTTACGAAAACATAGTCTCATTATCAGCCCCCAACGTTAACACCCCAAATCAGCCTTTATTTGCCTAATTACTAGCACCAACCCCGCTGCAATATCAACCCACATAGTTTAAATAAATAAAAAATGGAGAAGAAGTGACAAGCTAGCAGCGCACCCAACACCGTCGTTAAAAGTTTCAACACCAAATGAGCTACCACAACCAGAAGGAGCCTCCAACATCGCCACCACTATAATGAGTCTCCACTGTCGTCGACGCCACCACCGCCACATGGAGCCTCCGCCTTCTTCTATTCTTGGTATGCTTTCTCTTTGCGTATTTTATTTAGGCTTTGAAGACGTGCTTGGGAGATTATTTGATTTTACTGCCTAGTCCACGTAGGAATGACATGTCATTTTCTTTTCTGTTTTCACTAGCCACGTCTGAAAAAATCTGAGTCAATTTAACGGACGTTTAATCTTATTAACGGAATGATGTAATTTCAAAATATTAATTAGTTCAATGGGATAATTTCAATTTTTAAAAGTTTAATGGTATAATAAGTAAAACTTGTCAACTATAGTAGGTTTTTTTAGTTTTGTTTGAAAGAATCTGAGCCAATTTAACGGACGTCCAATCTTATTATCGGAATGGTGTAATTTTAAAATTTTAATTAGTTTAATGGGGTAATTTGAATTTTTAAAAGTTTAATGATGTCATAAGTAAAACGTGCCAACTACAGTGGAATTTTCCTTAGTTTTGTCATTTAGATTGCAATTCTAGAGTCTTCAATTATGGTAAAATTATGGCAACAATTTTAGGATTTTTATTCCCATAATAAGTTTTGATTTGCTTTATAGAATTAGGAATTTCTTTTCCAAATTGATTTGTAATTCCTATTAGGATTATGATTTTTTAACTAGTATAAATAAGGGTTACATCTATTGTAATTAAAACACTTTAGATAATATGTTTGATAAATTGCATATTACTTATGTTTTATCTACATGTGATGATGACCATGTGATGTCAATGCCTAATCAAATTAGCATGAGAGAATGTGATACATGAAAAATTGTGTTAACATGTGACTTGTATAGGTAGATAATTATTTCTGTTAGATTAACTAATGCATCTAGTGTTTTCATGAGTTGTTTAAAACATGTTTTGCATGCTTCCATTAGGAAATTTGTGTTTAACTATTTTGAGGGTAGAATCGTCTTTAACATAAACTATGGAGGATATTTGATATTTGTTGAATTAGTTTATGAGCATGTGTTGTATTCTCGTTTTCAATTTACTTGCATGAAATTCATTCTAAGTTTTCTTATCCATATGTTGAGTTAGGTTTTCATGCTAGTCAATCTTTACATGACATGTCGTTAATTGATAGTTGTAGTGTAGTGTTCATGTCGTTCCGTTGAAGCAATCTTCATTGCATGATTTGCTATTAAATGACATTGATTTGAAAAGTGTTTATCATCAAATTGGAGTGAGATATGGTTTACACGCATGTTTAGTTAAGTCCTTCGGATTAGCTAATGCATTAAATGTTTTCATATTAAATCATATTTTACGTTCTTTAATGGGAAAATTTGTTAATATCTATTTTGATGATATTTTGACTTTTATCTACACTAGGGATTTTTTTTAGCATGTGTTGAGTTTGATTGTGATCATCGTAATTATGCAATTGAGTTCTCATCTTGTGGTGTTGGAAGTGACCTTTTAATTCCATTGACGCCATTCCTTAATTTTGAACGTGTTAATGTCAATGGAAAGAGGAAAGGTAATTTTGTTTTGCTGGTTCGAGATGGGTTCATACTCATCAAGGGGGAAAAAAATAGATCATTGTGCAAATTGATTCGTACAATGCATTGAAAGTTTAAAGGGAAGTATTTTGAATTTTTTGAGTTTCGTGAATTCTTAGTGATTACACAAAAGATACATGTTGATTGGTTTTGTTTTGTGTTTAAGCCAGGAATTCAAGTTTGTTTGCGTATGCGAAGTGACTAATTTCAAAAATTGACATTTGACCCAGGTGCAAGGAAGTGGGTATATTTGCGAATGGATGAGATCATCACGATGATTTTTGATCTGGGAATTTGTAAATGGGTGGATTTGTGACATGAAGGAGTCTACATACTGATATTTGATCCAGGAGGAGTTGGAACTTTTTCAAATTCTTGTTTGCGTTGCTGATATTGCTTATTCATTTAATTTGCCAAGTGAGACTTGTGATTATGTTTTGTTTGATGCTACTAACTTAGTTTGTTTTGATGTAGGATCAGATTTATGGACGAACCTTTTCAAGAGGGGGAGATGCTAGATTTGAGGACAAATCCTTTTGAAGAGGAGGGAAATGATGACAGACTGATCGGGTCAAAAATTTTCGTCAATCTATCGACTCGAGCATTAAAGGTTCAACAAATGATTTCAAGTAATTGGGCTAAAAGTTATTGAAGGAAATTCCATAAAAGAGTTGTGCTTCAATTAATGAGTTTGACCCAAACATTATTGGACCAAGGGAGCGCAATTGGGTTCAATTGGCTAATTTAATTCAGCTCATTCCTATCAGTCAATTGATTTAACATAAATTCCTAGCAGCCCATGAATTACATATTACATGGAAAGACAATTTGTTAGCCAATTTGAAAATTAAAAAGATTTTGTTTCCTAAAATATTAGGCAGATTATATTGTATTTTGTTTCCTTTTATTTTAGGTAATTTAGCATGATTCTAGGGGGGTTTGATTTATTTAGATTGCAATTCTAGAGTCTTCTATTAGGGTAAAATTATGGCAACAATTTTAAATTTTTTATTACCGTAATAAGTTTCTATTTGCTTTATAGAAATAGGAATTTCTATTCTAAATTGGTTTGTAATTCTTTTTAGGATTAGGTTTTTTTTAACTAGTATAAATAAGTGTTACATCTATTGTAATTAAAACACTTTAGATTATTAATAAAATTTCTTGTGAGATTATTCTCCTTTTGGTTCTTTGAAAACTCTCAAATTATTCATGTTCTGTCTATGAATGTTTAATTTGACTTATCATACAACAATACATAGTTGTGTATGGTGTCTTCTACCACATCAATCGTCGATTGTACCAAGATTACCGCTTACATATAAGCGAGGGTCAAGGTGTCGTTGGTATCCATTCAATGCAGAATTCCGAACCCGGGCAATTGTACTAAGATTACCGTCTACATATAGGCGAGAGATTAAGGTGTTGCAAACAATTCATCATACAACTTTGCTAGAAACGATCCGGACGACGACCACCTCACGCAAGTGTGCCGTGGAGTCCATCATATTGCCACCTAAATCAAGTTGGTTTATGATTTTGCTAACTTCTGTACTTTCTTCAAGCGTGGTTTTTATCAGATTCGACTACCTTTAACACTCTTTTAAAAGGGACTCATTCTAGCAGATAGGACTCTTGAGGCAGTGGAGTTATTTAAGAAGTTGATCAGGGAGAAAGTTAGTGAATCCGATCAAGTCATGTATAATACTGTAATAAATGGGCTTCTATTCAATTGCTCAAGTTTATGGAAAAGAATAGATGTAAACCTGACACCGTATCTTATAACACGATCATAGATAGTCTGTGCAAGGATAGATTGATAGACAATGCTTTGAACCTTTTCTCAGAAATGATTGGAAAAGGAATTCCGCCAGATGTTATCACATATAATTCATTGATTCAAGGATTATGCAATTTTGGTTGTTGGAATGAGGCTACTAGGGTTTGGAAAGAAATGTGTAACTTAAAAATTTCTCCAGATTTATACACCTTTAGTATATTGGTGGATGTATATTGCAAGGAAGGGGAGATTGAAGGTACAGAGTCCTTGATCCAAAACATGATTCAAGGAGGCATGGATCCTTATGTTGTCACATACAATGCACTCATTGATGGATATTGTTTGCCAGGGCAAATGGATAAAGCAATGCAAGTGCTTCATTTGATGATTGATAGAGGTATTTTGCCAGACATTGTTAGCTATAACAGTTTAATCAATGGTTATTGCAGGATGAAAAGAATGGATGAGGCGATGCATCTCTTTCGAGAAATGACTTCCAAGGGATTGAAGTCTGACGTTTTTACCTACAACAGTCATTTACAAGGGCTATTTCAAATGCGTAAATGTGCAGCTGCTCTTGAAATTTTTAATGAGATGCATTTAATGCAAGCAGAGGGCGTAGTGCCAAACCTATACACCCGTGGTATCTTGTTAGATGGGCTCTGTAAAAATCATCAGACTGCTGAGGCGTTGTCTTTATTTCATTTGTTTGATTGGGGATTAATTTCTGATGTTTCTCTTTACAATATTCTCATTGATGGTACTAGCAAGGATGGAAAGATTGATATAGCAAGGGAACTTTTTGATAACCTTTCTTTTAAAGGTTTGAAACCTAATGTTAGGACATATAACATAGTAATAAATGGGCTTTGTCAAAATCGGCAATTTCAAGAGGCGAAGGGATTTCTCATCAAAATGGAAGAAAATGGATGCCTGTCAAATAAAGTCACTTACTTACTATACTATTGTCCAAGGATTTTTGAAGGGTAATCAATGTCGAGATGCAAAGATACTTCTTAAGGAAATGGCAAGGATCTTAACTGATTCATAGATTTTTTAGATCCCTATTTCTGCTCAAGGGACAAATATTCCACTTTGATTAAAAATCATAATTTCCATCACAAAGAAACTTAATTTTGGAGTCATTGTCCAAAAGTGATAAAATAAACATATAATTCACTACCTAAATCACACGCGAAATCCGTCTTAGAATTTAATGATTCCATCTTAAAGATCTTTTTGAGCAGAAAGCAACTGTCTCAAAAGTCGTCTCTAATCACTAATTATAGGCGACCAAATTTCCGTCTCAAATTTCCATCTCAAAAAAATGGCCAGTACTACGGGATTATTTTGACAAAGAAAGGGATTATTTTGACAAAGAATCGTTTGAGACAGAATCTATCCGTCTCAAATCTGTATCTAACTGCTCAATTCGATACCACATTTTCATCTCAAAGTTTGGCAACAAATATTTGGTTTGGTGCCAAATTTTGAGACGAATGTTTTCGTCTCAACATTATCTTATAATATCAGGAAGCTGGCAACTCTTTTTGAGACTAAAAAAGTCGTCTCGACTCTATTTCACCAAGGTATAATTATAATTTAATTCGGTTTCAAATTGCGTTTCTAATTTCATATTTAATGTCATTTCACATTTATTTTCATTTTCAAATACAACAAACTCAAAACGCAACAATAATACCTTTAATATTAAACAATAGATTTTTTACAATACTAGAAGTCCACAAACTAGTTATCTACTTGTTCAAAATAATTTGTGAAAGCAACTTGTTTAAAACTAAACATAAGCATCATAAGATCCCTCTTCACATCGACGATGAGAATTAACTTTGGTCTTCAAATTCACCATCTCCATCGAGCTCGTCATCTCCATCTCTATTTTCTCAATCAACATCCTAATTAAAAATTACAAAAGATAATAAAATTATTAGATATATATATATATATACACACACACACATCATGAATTCATGATAGCCAAGTAAAAAATGCTAGTTTTGAATGACTTGTTCAAAGATATCATTAAAAGATTAATTTCCACCCCTAGATCTCACTAACATGGACGTTATAGCTTACGACTTTTGAATGCTCAGATTTTCTCATACCGACACTACTACACAGAACAAGATTACTAGCCCAAATATACATTACGTTCTATAAAAGTTTACTCATGCACAGTTACACATGAATATATATAACTCACTAACACAAATAAACACTTACATTTCTATTTGAAGGTTTGGATGATGCGACCAACCTTTCCCGAAAAGCCTTCATTTCTCGTCGCAACTCTTGTCGTATACGCTCCTCCATCTGCTTTTGCTTCTTGTCCAACAAAGCCTTAAAGTCAGGGGTCTCCATTGCAGCAAGAATGAGAGATTGCATATCAGATGAGTTAGGCGGGGGATGTGAGTAAACTGAGCGAGAAGCAACTGATGAAGTACTTGAGTCGCCTAAAAGAGTCTTTATATCCTCCTTTGAGCCAAGTCCAAACAAACGCCCCTTTTTGACGCCACCAGCAGCCTCCTTCCACATATCGACATCAAAAATAAGTTGAGAAGTCTCATCATTGCCATATTTCTCGGTTATTGCCTTCTCATATTTTTCCTACAAAAATTATAGGCTGTAATGAAAAATGAGTCCTGCTATGTATTGACGTATTGTGATAAATTTACGCCGAATTATAATCGCGAAATACATGGAATTAGTAGGAATTATAAGAGGGTCCCGCTTATTACACATTTCTCCAAAAAAATTACCACTAATACTTATCCAAGTAATTGGCAATCAAAAAGTCGACGTAACATTTGCAATATATCATTACCGATGAAAAATTATAGGAAGCCACAGCATAATGTCAAAGGAATGTATATACACCATTTTAATAAACAGAAGACAAGAAAACATTGCAGTTTCTGTAGCATGTAAGTAATCAAGAAAAGCTTTACATAAATCTGAGGCTAAATAATACTATTAAGCATCTTTGTGAACTAGCTATATAGATATTCTTATTAAAGAACATTAATCCAAATAATGCTACAAATCTCTAAAGAAACAAGTGTTCTACTTTGCCGCACTTCCCCCTATAACCGAAGTCAGAAAAAAAATAGTGCATGATCATTTTGAATAGAACTAAAATATATCATTACAAAGATCATTCTTTTGAAGTGAAGGTTTATGTAGATGGAAAATTCAAAACAAGATGAAGAAGAAAATGTGTAACTTACAAAGACATAACTTACCCTAACATCCCTTGCCTTGTCATTAACATATACACCATCCTTCTTATGTGTTCTGTCAAAAACCTCGACCTGAGTAGGTTTGATTCCATTTTTCTCCTTTTCCTAGAACCAAACAAGCATAAAGATTAATATTATATTTGGCATCTTAATATTAAAATCATAAATGAATAACATACTTACAAGATTCTCTGCATGCGTAATAAATGGAATAGACCCTCCCACATGGTTAAGTGTTGCTCCCTTTTTTCGATTTTGTGAACCAGAATTAGACTTTTTGCACCATGTCTCTTCGCTCCATTGTTTACAAAGTAAGACCCAATGTTCAGCCTTTATAAATAAAGGTGGGTGCTTAACCATTTTTTCAAAGTTGTAGGAACTACACTTCGCCTGTTTCATCGACTCATCTCTTGCTTTTTTCATCAAGTCCTTATAACGTATGGAACAAACATTGTTCCAAACTTTCTTCGCCTTTTTATGCTCTGTTTCATTAATGAATTGATAGGTGCGCTGAATATATAAAACATTTAGTGAGGCAACAACAAGAAGAAGAAGTTAAGAAATTAGGCAACAAAGGTACACAACAAGAAAAAGAGAGAAATAAGCCCAAATACAGTCTTCAAAGATGAAGAAAGTAGAAAGATTTGAAGCTTACATTAAATTCATCCCATAACTCAACCTTTGTTTTCAACGGCACTGATTTCCAAGTCGAGTGAGGCCCCATGTAATCTTTGATAGAACTAACAATCTGCCTTACAACATTGTTGGGTTGAAATCTAAAAATACAAATATAATCACGTATCTACTAAACCAAATTAATTGAGTAATTTTATTAATTAAACCAAATGAATTAAGTAATCATCATATATTTACCTTTTTCCAAATATGTAGATCACCTCCCTATCCTCGGTATTATTGGGACCTTCTATACTAGCATTCGGTCCCCTCCTTGCAACATTAGTTCTATGGACACCTGCATATGTCATTTAGATCAGCAACCAAGTATAAAGATATTTCTTATATGCTAGTGACTTCTGCAGTTTACATCTCATTGATACCCTACTACTGCTTATGAGTTCTGTAATCATAACAAGTGAATTTTCTTGAATTCTGTAATCACAACAAGAAGAGCGGTTGAGAAATGGTTTCAACAAATAGGAGCAGGTTAACAAACCTGACCTAAAAACCTCATTCATTAAGCTAAGTTCATCCACTACTATTGTACTTAAACATTCATGAAACGTTTAAATACCACTGACCCCGTCGTCTTCTTAAACAAGTGTGTTAACTATCTATTGGGATTGTCTTATACTTCAGTGAACCAGACCAATAGTCAAGCGTAATGTTTATTTGGGTTTGGGGTTTTATTAATAGCCCGATTTTGGATTTGACAATAAAAGTATTATTTGGTGTGTATCATATAGAGAGAGAGAGTGTCAGAGCACAATATATAATCAGACAAACAGAACTAGCCAAAATTGGTGAATCTGGATAATTTTGTGTTCTTATTTTTTTCATTTTTCTTTATTTTCTGTGTGATTGTGTTCATCATCCGATCTTAAATCTAACATTTGGTATCGGAGCAAGGTTTAAGGGTTCTGGGAGAGGTGATTTAAGATGTCGAACACATGTACATCACGTATTGAGATCGATAAGTTCAATGGAAAAAGTTTTGAACTTTAGAAACTGAAGATGGAGGATCTACTCATGGATAGAGACTTCTGGACAGTAATTGAAAATCCAAAGCTAATTGTTACTGCTCAGAAGGAGGGAACATCTTTGATTGAAACGGAGTTGAAGGAAAAGATCGCTAAGTGGGAGAAGATCCTGTTTAATGTTTCTGGGGAGAATACTACGAAGGATCTCTGGACTAAATAGGAAACCCTTTATCAAAGTCCTTGATTAATAAATTGTTTCTTAGGAAGAAGTTGTATAAACTTCAAATGGATGATGAAAGTTCGTTTTCTGCACACTTACATGAATTCAATACCTTGATTAGCCAGCTATCATCTATAAGTTGTGATATTAATGATGATGATAAAGTTATTACCTTGCTCTGTTCACTGCCTAATTCATGGGATAATCTGATTATTGTGATTGGCAGTGATACTACAAAATCGTCATTTGAGAGGGTTGTTTCAGCTTTATTGCCTGAGGATATGAGACGATAGAGTATGGAAAGTTCAACCAAGGAGGCTTTGTTGGTCAGAGGGCGAAATCTGGATAGGAATTCAAGGAAGTAATTCTAGAGGGAGATTTAGGAGACGGGTCAAAGATTAAATGTTGGAAGTGTAATGAGTTTGGGCATATAAAGAAAGACTGTAAGAGGAAAAGTGGAAAATCTACGAATAAGAAGAATGATTTGGGTAATAAGCATGAAGCCACTGGGGACTTGTATAAAGAAGTTGCCTGCATAGCCCAAACAGATGATGATGTTTGGTTCATTGATACAACAACTTCGTATCATATGACACCTCATAGGGATTGGTTTTGTCAGAAACATTCAATAGGGGAGATGTCATGATGGGTAACGACACATCAGTGAAGATTGTTGGTCATGGGAAGGTGAAGCTCAGGATGCATGATGGTACTGTCAAAACAACACTTCCGAGGGTTATGCATATTCCTGATTTTAGCATAAATTTGATATCAGTTAGCACAATATCAAATTTATGCTAAAACAACACTTCCGAGGGTTATGCATATTCCTGATTATGCATAAATTTGATATCATGATGCATGATGGTACTGTCAAAACAACACTTCCGAGGGTTATGCATATTCCTAATTTTAGCATAAATTTACATAATTGTGCTTTTAATGTTATCCTATAGTGTTATGTTTTGGGTTTTAATGTATATGAAATTTTATTGCTAATATACTAGTTAAGTATAATGTTCTAAAAGGCGCTAGGCGGGAGGACCGGGAGGGGCCTAGCACCTAGGGGGTCCTAGGCGGGTTTTTTTTATTTTAAGCCAATTTTAATATTTTATCTTACATTTATCAATTCAAAATAATAATATAAAGCAAAACAATCTATAATAAAGATAATAAAGGCCTTTGCTTAAAGTTCAAACATATATCCATATTGCCAATATCAAACTTCAAACACAAACATGCAATTGTTCAAAGTTCAAACATATCTTTAACGTATTAGTTTTATTCATAAACAAAATTGCTATTAAATAATAAAATTTAATATTTCAAGAATTCAATTCAATATTAAAACTTAAAAAACTATACATAAATTTAAGAATTATATTGAATTAAAATAAATATTACAAATGTATCATCATTTATATGAAGTTGGTACAAGCTCAAAAAATTACAACCATAATAAAATTATCCGTTTTGACTTGATCTTGTTCACTTCTTGTTGTGATTTGATATGCTACAACCTCCATTATGAATATGGTAAATCATTAGAAAAATAAATATATCAATATCTGGTTTGAGTAGTTATTAAAATAAAAAAAATCTCTCTGCCTATGCCCCACCTACTTTTCTGGAGGGATTTTCTTGCCGCTTTGGGCTTAGGTGAAGCGCCAGGGGGGCCTAGTTCCTAGGCGAAGCGCCAGAGGGGCCTAGCGCCTAGGCAGGGCACCAAGGGGGGGCCTAGCGCCTAGACAGGGCCTAAACTGACCTAGGCGGGAATTTTTAGAACACTGGTTAAGTAAAATAAATAATATATCAATTGCACATTATAAACGACTTGTTGTCATACGAACGCCATGGCGATCGCTTTGTCGCCTAGGCGTCTTGGTAGTCGACTACCGCCATGACTCGTCATGGTGCTGTGACAACTATAACTGCTATCAAAAGAGCTCTCATGTATCTTTCTGGGGGTTAAATGCTTTTTACATTATTATACTTTAGGTCAACTTACAAATAACTAACTATACTTTTTTTTCTTACAGTCAACTAACTCAACTTTTGTTTTCTTAAAAAATTTGAATGTCCATCGTAAGCGTTAAATATTTTAACGGAAGTGTGACATAGTTGTGCCACATATGCACCAAATCCTAGTTGGAATGTTCTTTTAATAATTTTTTACACATCATCTGAAATCCACCCATAAAAATAAAGTACCCATACAAACCCATAAATATCCGACCTGACACGACCCAACTGCTATCATTATAATAATAATAATAATAATAATAATAATAATGATAGATCTCAAATCAAAAACGACATTTTTGAAATTTTTTTCTTCGTCTACATCCTCAACATTTCTTCATCCACGTCTTCAATTGCCAAGAAAAACAAAGATTGAGAAGATGATGGGTTCTAATAAGAGTTTCTATATTTTTTAAAAAGCAACTACAAAGCTTAAAAGTTGAATCAATTGAAACTTCTTTTAGATTTTTTTCCTCAGATTCTAGCAAAATCTAGTTCAAGATCTGAATTTTCAAAATCAGATTTGCGTTTAATTATTTGATTGATTTTGGGTATTCAAACCCAGATTGTCAATTGTTAGGTTTGTGACAACAGATTGTCAACCCTAACCTCATCAATCATCATATATCCCAAAAGAAACCCTAATTAAAAGTGTTCCTAATTCTCCAAGATGGCAACAAATGATGATGGCGAAAATTTCATATACAAGCAAGGCTCCAAATCAAATGTGTTAATAAGCATCAGGAGGATGAGCATCACTAGTATGTCTCGCAGAAGCAGAGCACGGGATACATCGTCTCAAAGAGTACGAAGTAGAGGAGAGAGAATGGAAATTGAAGAAGGAAGTACAACTAATAGATTTAGCTGAAAATGCAAAGAGAAGAGACAACACAATTAATAGTTTCGAAGAGATTTTTATTGCCATTCTTTTTTTCTTGTAATTCCTACTGCTACTACAAGCAACAACAGAATTTTGCTTTCTTCCCAATAGCATCAGGAGCCCAAACAGCAGCTTCTGAGAAATTCGCTGCTGAATTTTTTTCCCATGTAGCCCTTTTTCTTTCGGGTTAAATGCACGGGATAAGCATCAGGAGGAGCTTTCAAGTTTTAGTGTTATTATTTGTCTCTTTATTTTGGTTTTTTCTTTTATTATTTACAAGTACTCTAAGAAAATACATTTATTTTGTTATAAAGTCACTAAGAAATTATAAATATCATATATAAAGTTTTTGAAACGATTTTTAATTTTAGCATATTTATATTTTTAATTTTTTATGTTTTATAATTTCCTTAATTATATTTGCTAATAATTACATAAAAACTCATTTGATATTAATTATAAAAATAATTAAATATATTTTTTAATTTATGTTATTGTATTTTATATTGTGTACTAAATTTTTAAATTTATATTTTATTTTAAAAGAATTTTTTTCATTTTCTCCATAAAATTTGTTCATTTCCACTTAAGCGTTGCTACACCATGCATAAAAATTCCATGTTAGCTTTCTCTCTCCTATGTGGTCAAACTGTTTAAAGTCAACATGACTTAACAAATTTTGTAATGTTTTGTAAGAAAACAAAAAGTTGAGTTAGTTGACTGTAAGAAAAAAAAGTATAGTTAGTCATTTGTAAGTTGATCTAAAGTACAGTGATGTAAAATGCATTTAACCCATCTTTCTGGTACTTCTGGTTTTGCATTGCATTTTGGAGGTAATGAATTTTGAGGTGGTAGGATTTGTGGATGTTGATTGGGGTATGACATTGACAGCAGGAAATCAACGAGTGGTTATACATTCAACTTGTTTAATGGTCTTGTGAGTTGGATGAGCAAAAAGCAACATATTGTTGCACTGTCATCCACTGAGGCACTTACTCATGCAAGGAAGTAATATGGATTCGCGTGTTATGTCGAGCTTGGTTTTAAGCAGAAGGCAATGAAGTTGAAATGTAATAGTCAGAGTGCTATTTACTTAGCAAAGAATTCTGCATTCCACTCACAATCGAAGCATATTTATACTCAGTATCACTTCATTAGAGAGATTGATGAGAAACTGATTTTCTTGGAGAAAGTTGACATAGCAGTGAACAGCGCAGACTTCTTAACTAAGCCATCAAGTAGTATTCATCAAGTGGGAGAATGTTGAGATTGACTCATACTTCAGTGGGCCAGACCAATATCCAAGCGTAATGTTTATTTGGGCTTGGGGTTTTATTATTAGCTCGGTCTTGGGTTTGACTAATGTATTGGGTCTCATGTGATTGATCCCATGTTATAGGAGTTAAGGTTTCTAGTGACTATAAAAATATTGTTTGGTGTGTGTATCATATAGAGAGTGTGTAAGAGGCACAATATATGAATACATCAGATAAGCAGAACTGGCCAAAATTAGTGAACCTGAGTAACTTTGTGCGTTCTTATTTTTTCCGTTCTTCATTGTGTTCATCATCCAATCTTAAATCTAACACTATCTTTTAATGGTAGGTAAAGTTAAGTACTAAATAAAAAGAGTGCCAAAGTTCCAATGTAGAGGGGAAGTGCTTGCAAATGGGAGTTAGAGAGTGAAGGAACATTCAACATTTAAAATTTGAAGTTTCGTTCAGCATGAGTCGGCATATATTTCAGACTTCAATATTTTGGTATGGGGTAAGCCGATCAAAAGATAAAAGAAATCAATGATAGGTATCTGGTTCCCATGCTTTTTGCAAGAGAGTGCTGAGAAAAAGAATTGGTTTCAGATGGCGATTTGAAGCATGAACCTGCTACAAAGACCTTGTTAACTTTTTGTTATTGGAGAACCTAGCCCTGTAGCTAGACATAGAACTATCTGTCATTTCCAGACTGGGGAATCCTATAAGTTGTTTGAACCAGCGATTGATGACATATGTTCATGCAATTCAAGTTGATCTAAACATGATAATGCAATAGTAGTCTATTTGGTAAGGGGACTCTCTCCTCCTGCCTAAGGGCAGGGCAGGGCATTTTCAGACGGGAATCCTATAAGTTGTCATTTAAATAAGGAACCAATTATAAGGATATTTCTTGAATCTATAGTAAATATGTTCACCTGAGGTAGTAGGCTCTATGCTAGCCTGTTCAATGATTCGTTGAGTGGTCTGTGCAACAGGCGTTCTTGTAGAGTCGTGGGAGTTTGGTGTGTCTAATGACTCAATGTTAGCTTGTCCAACTGTTGGAGTGACTCTTGCCCGCAATCTTGTAGAGCCAACGGAATTTGGTGGCTCTAATGACTCTATGCTACCTTGTTCACTTGTTGGTTGAGTGGTTGGTGTTGTAATTGGTTCAATTTGTGGAGAAGTAGAGTCAACAAAGTCAACTGAGATTGAGATATTTCCACTTCCTCTTCCGCGGTACGTACGTCCACTACCCCTTCCTCGTGCCCCTGCTTGTGGTCCTGCCCATGTCATATTTACCAAAAACAATTAAAATAAATAGTCATTTGTCGTAGCAGATAAACCTTATTCGGTACAAAAAATGAGAATCAACAATAGCACAAATTAGTTTTCCTGTGATGTGAAAAAACTAGCCATAAACAACGATGAGCATGTATTCTTCAATATACATATGTTTGGTGATAAAATCTGCAATCAACTATTGTCTATTATTTATTGCTCCAGTAGTACAACTTAAAGTTAAACTAAGGAGGTTTAAAGGAAATGCAGCTAAAAATACAGACATCAAGATAGGCTACCTGAGAAAATATCTTAATTGCAGTTTTTACAAGACATAATTTGAAACACTGAACGCCAGCTCATAACTTTTGAATGTAAATGAATCAGCTATTAGACATGTAAGCAATAAACAATGCCAAGAGAGTTTTTGCATGGTAGAGTGTCCATTTTCATATTTGAAAATAAGGTGACTTTAACCAAAGTTGCCATCACAAATATAGCCAAATTCACTAAACTGAATCAAAGATTTGCCAATGTTTGTAAGAGTTGGAATGTTTACAGCATCCATAGAAAGTTACCCTGCACTACCACAAGTTGATCCTGCACTATTCTAAGCTGCTAAAGCATGGAAAAGGGACTAATTCAGACTTTGCAAATCATACAGTTGGAACTAATTCATAATTGTAATATTTGTCAAAAGAATGGAGATTTAAAAACAGATAATAGAAATCACCAAAAAAAATTTAAACATGAAGAACTGAAGTCTTACTCAGGGAGGTCTTCAGCTTTTGGACCTGTTGTATCACCAAACAATCCACTTCCCAAATCTCCATTGTATCACCAAACAATCTTAATTAGTATTATGAATTATAAATTAGTTCCAAATCTTAATTATCACCAAACTCCAAATCTTCAGGTTTTTTTCATTTTCTATAGTATTTTCTACCAAGTATAACTCCAAATGGGTCTCTCCTCAAATTAATTATGATCCCCTTAAACTGGTCACAAAGTCTTTTACTGGCATTTCCCTCCGTATCGTACCACTCACATTTAAACATAACCACCTTGTTACCTTTTCCAAAATACTTTTACCACTATAACATCAACCACCCCGACCATAGAAGTCATGCTCGTACTCATCATAACAACTACCACAGATACTCATACTATTTGATTGAATAACTAGATTATTTGAAACCACCAAATACCATATCATTTGATGAGGGGGAAGTGACCTAGTATTAATAATTAATTATTTTAATAAAATTAAAAATACATTTTAACGTTAAGTAAAGTATATTCATATTTACAATTCCTAATCCATTTTATTTGAATAAATTTAATAATTATTTTTTAACTTTTTTATAATAGTACCACAAAAAATAAAAATTGAATTATTAAAATTACAGTAAAAAATCAATCATAAACAAACATAAGGCACACTGGTAGTACATGAACGTATAGTACAAGGATAGGAAAAAAAAAAATAAATACTTGTGCAAAGATAAGGAGAGAAGAGAGAGACTACATGGCTTAAGAGTCTTATTTGATTTGGGTATAAAGATGCAAAGAAAAGGAAATGAAAAAAAAAATCTTTCACGTAACTGTAACTAAATCTAGTATGGAGTACTTTTTTTATTAAAAAATTCAATGGATGTGGCCATCCCTAACTCCATGTTCTGTACGTATGCACGTGCGTGCATGCGCACACACACACACACACACACACACACATATATATATATATATGATACATATTGATAAATGCGGTTTTCTGTAATTTCTTAAACTTAAAAAGTAAGATGAAGCGTAAATACAAAAATGTGGAGTGCAAATATAATTTCACTTTTTAACTCTTACATCCTTTTTAGGATCATATTAACTATTCAATCTAGCAATTAGGAAATAGGCTTGTGGGATGTACAAATTTTAGTATGCAAAACTATTGCATGCAATTTTCTGAAATAACTAGGAAATACTAAAACTGTATGCAAAGTTATTAGTTCCGAGTCGGAAGAGATTTTTGTCTCACGATAATATAGTTTTGACATAAAGGGAAAGAGAAACTTATACAGCCTACATGGAGCAAACAGTTTACTAAACAAACTCTATTAAAGTTAAACTAACAAAGAAAGGCAAAGTTGACCGAGCTAGAACAACAATTAGAAGACAGTTTATCAATCACTACCCCTTAAATTAATAGTATAACCACAATTAAAATAGGATTTGCTCAAACAAAACATTCTATAACAATCTGGAATACAGTGTTTGATGTGGGCTTTGCATAAAGTGTCATAAATCATACTCCGTCATCCGTTCCACAGAAGGAGTTCCATTTGCAAAATTTACAAATTATAGGGATATATTTTTGATTCTATCTCACCCCTAAATTTATATTTCAGTTCTTAATTAGAGATACATTTTAACTTTTTAGGGTCAATTCACCAAAATCAATACGAAATTATTTAGTTTTAAAATAGCAATTATAAACTAATTATAAAGTACTATTAATTATCATATTTCTCATTTTCAAAACTGAAACCATATGAATTTTGAATTTTTAAAATTATATAAATTGACTTAAAAAAGTCAAAATGTATCTCCCGAAATAATGTTAAAATTAAGATAGCAAACTTTTAGCAAATTATGTCATTTAAACTACCATCATAATACTTAATAAATGGGACTTTTTTTTGGAGGGGGAACAAAAAAAATTTTGGAAAAGATTGGAGAAGAGTTTACAGAGGAGATAAAATGGGTTGAGATGACATGAATAATTAGCCATAAAATATAAATGGGGGTTATTTGAGAGAAATACAAATGGGACTGTAAAAAACAACTTATCAGTAGTACTCTCAAGATCTTGGGGCTGCTCTTGTTCTGTAAATACTACTGGATGCTTCGAGGATGATCGACGCCGATATTTGCGCTTCAAGGGTAGTGCCTCAACTTCTTCTGGAGGGCCCAAGAGTAAATCCCCCCGAATCCTGCTTGATCTCCTTAAACCCATTACCATTTTGTAGCCAAAATTCTCTCTCTCCTTTGTGTCCCTAGACCTTGTAGTAAGGGCTTCTATTGGGTTTTGGGAATGGGGATTTTTCTTGTTTTTGATACTTCTTCTGGTACGACTGAAATGCAGAAGTAATTTAAATAATATAAAAATTACTGCTGGGATTTTCTATTTGTTGAGATAATTCCATAATGGTTTTACTGCATATTTAATCCCAAAGTATGTACATTTTTACATTTTGTACCCCCAACATATAATTTCTTCCATCCCGGTCCTCAAGCTAACATCTAGAAAGGTGAGTATAAATACGACGATTTGACCGGGTTTTTTTATACATTTGACCGTATAAAACTAACTGAAAAATAATTTAATATCAATCTTATACAAATAAAATAGTAATTAATTTCAAATAACCAAAAATAAATTGTTTTTTTGTTATTTTCTTCATCATTTTCCCTATCTACCTTGAAACTCAAGAATTTTAAAATCCAAAATATCCAAATCATTCCATCCTCATTTGCAATCATTTATGAAACTCAAAAATCTAAATCCATTCATCATCTTCAAAATCTCAAAACTCTCAAACCGGTGTTCTATCATGAAATCCAAAATTTTTAAATCGAACTCCGAAACATGGTTTTTAAATCCAGACCGGACCGTCAGTTCAATTGGTTAAAATCGGAATCAGTCAGCACTTCAATCCGATATAAACCAATAAACCATTTTTGGTCAAAAACTGATTGACCCGGTTGACCCAGCAGTCGAACCAGTGGTTTTTTCTTTTTGTACAATTTTTTTTGAAATATTAAAATTAACCACTTTTAGTAATATTGTAACTCACTTTATTATGATTTAGTTCATAAAAAACGAGATTTTTTAAATTTTATTAATCACTAATAATATATATTTTTATATATTAGTGACGTCACTAGGTCAATAACGGTTCACTCGATAAACCGGTCCGAGTCTGAAAATCTTGGTCAGAAACCCATGTTAATCTTTATTCCCTAACACTAATATGAAAACTCAAATCCACTTTATTTTTTCTCTTCATAACTCAAAATCAAAACTCACCATTGTTTTTGTCTCTAGAACTCCAAACCCAGAAGAAAAAAGAGACGGAAAAAAAGACCCATCTTCATAATACATCCTTCTTAAAATCAACCCAAAACCCATCTTCATAATACAATACTACCTCCGTCCCATAATAAGTGTTTTTTTAATTTAAATCACACAAATCAATATACAAGCTAAAATAACAAAAATATCCTTAATATACTTTCTTTGTTTTGTTTGAGACTTTTTTTATTGCTTTTTGGTCTCTCTTTCTCTTTCTCTTTCTCTTTCTCTTTCTTCAACCTTTCAACTTCCCAATAAATATGCAATAAATACCATTCATTGCATAAGGACACATATGAAAAAATATTGTAAAAATTGTATTGGAATTCTAACACATCACTTATTTTGGAAAAAAATATTAAGCCTAAAAAAACACTTATTGTGGGACGGAGGTAGTACCATTTAGACTTCAACATGAAACCGTATTTATTTCAGACTTCAATATTTTGGTATGGGGGTAAGCCGATCAAAAGATAAATTGAATGAGTATTTTTTAATAATGATGTTATAATAAAAATAATCTCTAACACTAAAAACAAATTAAGACAAAGTTGATCATTAACAAATTTAGTTAATATTGAGTCTACGTGTAAAATCTTTAATAGAACTATTAACACTACAAATGTTATCAGGACTAGAAATCATGAGATTAATTATGATAGAATAATTTATAAAGCTATTAACTCTCTTCCAGCCCTGGAAAGACATCCAAATTAAAGAAAGCAAAATGTCATGCCTCTCAACAAAATCTTGGCAAACTACCATCTATAGCAAACAATTTACAAATAAAACCCATTAAAATCAACCCTTCATTTATAGTTTGAGTTCTGTCGAAACGCCCATAAACTTCTCCTCTTTTTCTTCTTTTTCTTGATTGATTGCATTTGTTGACCGGAAAATTTCAGAGAATTTACACCAGGTTGATGGTGAGTTTTCTCTGTTTTTCTGGTTTTGGTGGAAGAAAAAGGAGGGGCTGATGTTTTTTGGCATTCATGACTGAAGGCTGAAGAAACATTCACATCAAATGAAAATTCTTACTAGGTTATTACTTGGCAGTAATAGTATATACGAGAGAGATGAGAAACTAGATAGTTGCTTATATATCTATAGATTATATATCTATAGATAGATCCAGAAATTAGGAGATTAAAATCGATTAATCTCACACCCGCTTGTGAATCTTCAATACACCCCTTCGGATAAATTATAAGTGAGTTACTAACAACTCCATATTTAGCTTACTCCAATATCCTACATATATGATACTCCCTCCCCCGTTTAAGTTTATTTTTTTGGGTTTTTCTAAATCTATTTGTCATATTTTCATTTTTAATGCTATTTTTGACCTTATTTTTCTAATACCACCCTCATTTAACTTTTTATATATATAAAAAAATCTTTGAAAACTACATGACTACATCGAAAAGAGCAGCTTTGATGTTGGAAGCACAACTACACTCTTTTTTCCATCTCTCTCCTTTATTTAATTTATTATTTCAAGAAATAGTTAGGAGATTAATTAAAATAAAAAGATGATAATATATATAATAGTTAAGATGAGTAATTTGGAGTCAATTTTTCTTCTTCTTCCTTTTAATATGCATGTGGTATACTTCACCATGTCTTCATCCTTTCCTCTGTTTATATACTATATTCATCCAATTAGTACATGCCATAAATAAAGCATGATTAATATTATCATACTTATAATACCTATACAAATTAGTTAGCCAACAGTTTTTCATGACTACAAATTATTGAGGGAAAAAAATGAAGGCACTTCATGGTCAGAACCGTTTATGGGAATTATAGGTTTAGAGAAAATAACACGTGTCATTTTTGAAATGACTTAAAGATCATGCTATTTTATTTTAGTTTGTGTAGTTAATTTGATTTTTAAGTAAATTGACTAATTATATCGTGAGAGTAATAGTTGGGAATTTATTCAACTCTTTTGAATACTTGAAGATTATGAAAAATATGTGCTCGTGTCTATTTAATGCTAAACAAATTTTCATATTATATGCATATAAACTTGAGCTGAAAGATTTTTCACCAATATTAACTTATACAATAAGTATACGCGGATAGGAAAATTGGATCGGAAGAATAAAATGAATTTGTTCCTGCGAACAAATAGATTATATTGTCCATATTTCTATTACAATTACACTATTTCATAGTTTTGATGGCATCATTTGTGAAGTACTAACAAATAAATATGGGATTCAGACATTCGGTACATATCAAAACTAAACTGTGTAAGATAAATTAGAAACGCTCAAAAAAAATAATTCTCAGACCTCCCTGAAGCATTACAACACTATCCGTATCATTTTAAGTTTTTATATTAAATATTTCTTCAATTCCAAAATTAGAGATATTAGCCGTATCATTTTAAATTTTTGACATTAATTTATTTAAAATTGCATAAAACAGATTTAAGCAAAATTCTTAATGAGCATCGATAAGCTCAGTCAATCAAAATGAATTTTTTTATCAAACAGTTCAATAGATTGAAATATATTAAAACTGTGATCTGCTACAAAAGATGAAAATATTACAAACAACGAACTCAAATAGTAATTCTTTCAAATAAAATAACAGATAATTAGGACAAATGGTCAATCGTAGAAACAACGCTAATGGACACGAAATAAAGTCCTGAAATACAATTATATTCCAAAAATAATAATAAATTACGCAAATCTAGATCGTTCTTCAGCACAGACAATGAAAGAACAAGTCGCCATGAAAGTGCCTCATCCAAATCTTAATAATCTATCTTCAACAATTCCTGCACCGAAAAAGTCTCACAAACAAAAAAAAATCTCCCAAACGGAGAAAGCAAATTCTCCCAAGCGATGAAAATAAAATCTCCTCACAAAAGAGAAAGAAATCATTCATCTCATGGAGAAAACAAGTCCCACAAAAGGAGAAAACAAACTCCACAAGAAGGAAAAATAATTTATTAGTTTAAATAAGAGAGATCTAGGGAAGGGGGTATCTCCAAAAGAAGAGTCCTCCCCCAAATTTAAGATGAAGGTTAGGGTTCTTGACTAGAGAGAAAAGAGATAAAAGAGATATTTACTTTTCTTAAATCAAATTGGCCTGGTTTCAAGTATAACTTAGTGCAAATATGCAAACATTGTTGCTACGCGGCTCTGCTTAAGTTTAAGTCACAAATTATTTATTCAAGCCTTGGGATTGACCATCCAATATAGCATATCAATACCAAAATATAATAAGACAAACACCAAGTCATTTTAGTTTGTCCTGACTCAACGCAACCATCAAAGTTTAGTGACTCAGTAGCCAAAAGACTTTTTTTTTTATTATTTTATTTTTGTACCTTCTTGGCATAAATATAAGGATGACAAAAAGAAATATAACCTAAAAAATGATGAGCCATGTCCCCATGCACGAACCAATACTTACTTACATAGTGCCTCCTGCAGTCAAGTACGATATACATAATATGCCTTACGTGCACTAATGAATTGCTATTTCTAAAATTTACAAGCCAGTAATAACTAATATAAACCATTTAAGTGATCTAATTAGACTAATTTAATATAAAATATACAACATAATTGAATGATCTTAACATAAATATGACAAAAAGAAACAGAACCTAACCAATGCCGAGACCTGTTATAAACAAGAAGCTGCAACTTCTAATGTTATAAATTCTCTGCAACAGGTTACAAAATAAGTGCAAATTGCGCTGGAAAAAAAACATTGTTAGAAAAGTACACGTAATAGAAAAGTACACGTAATAGAACATCTACTAAAATTAGAATTAGTTCAACATATCTCATAACTTTCTGCAACAACAATCAAACCATATTAACTAACAATATCTAATCTAATAATGAGCGTCAGTTTTGTTGAAACACCCGTAAACTTCTCCTCTTGTTCTTCTTGATGGCTAACTCCATATTTAGCTTACTCCAATATCCTAAATATATGATACTCCCTCCTCCGTTCGAGTTTATTTGTCCTTTTTTTTTTGTTTTTCTAAATTTATTTGTCATATTTTCATTTTTAATGATATTTTTTACCTTATTTTTCTAATACTACGTACCCTCATTTAACTTTATATATATAAAAAAAAATTGAAAACTACATAACATTGAAAAGAATAACACTATCCACTTTGATATTGAAAGCACAACTATACTCTTTTTTCCACCTCTCAAGATGATAATATATAGAATAGTTAAGATGAGTAATTTGGAGTCAATTTTTCTTCTTCTTCTTAATATGCATGTATTTTGAAACTAGAACAAGTAAACTTGATGGAGTGAGTAAAAAATATGGTTAACTATAAATCGTAATTTGAATTATATTTCAAATTTAAGTCGCATACTTCACCATGTCTTCATCCTTTCCTCTGTTTATATACTATATTCATCCAATTAGTACATGCCATAAATAAAGCATGATTAATATTATCATACTTATAATACCTATACAAATTAGTTACCCAACATTTTTTCATGACTACAAATTATTGAGGGTAAAAAAAATATGAAAGCACTTCATGATCCCGTAAATAAACCCCGACTGAAATGGAATGAACCATGAAATAAATATTGTTCGAGAGATATTTGAATAAAGATTTAATGGTCAGAACCGTTTATGGGAATTATAGGTTTAGTGAAAATAACACGTGTCATTTTTGAAATGACTTAGTGATCATGCTATTTTATTTTAGTTTGTGTAGTTAATTTGATTTTTAAGTAAATTGACTAATTATATCGTGAGAGTAACAGTTGGGAATTTATTCAACTCTTTTGAATACTTGAAGATTATGAAAAATACGTGCTCGTGTCTATTTAATGCTAAACAAATTTTCTTATTACATGCATATAAACAAATTTTCTTATTCGTGTCTATTTAATATAACTCGTGCATATATAGTTGCTTAATTATAAATTTAGGAAATTAGGATAAATGAGTTAATCTGAAAATCACTTGATCACCAAACAAATAAATCTACCACATACATTAATTACTTGATCCCCAAGGGATCTTGTTTGATATTAAATACTTTCCTAAATCAAATTGGGTTTTAATTAAAACTCAACTGATATATTAGCAGAATGTTGCTTAACTAATTCATTCCAAACGTCTATGATATTCTTTCCCACCAAATGAGACTCTTTTTGTCTATCCGGTAAATAACGCAAGGCTTCATAATAATGAGTCATTCCATTCACATCTCCAGTTCTATAATCCCAACGTAGCATTAGTGCTACTGTTAACGCCAATATCCGTCCACGCGCTCCAATCACCAAAGCGCGTCCAATCCTATACAGAAACGGGTAAACACCAAAAGCTTGACGGCTTGGGCCGCCAGGAGATAGCTCCGGTGTGAGAATAAGTACAAGCTGAACAAGGTTAACAATGGAGGCAATAAGCTCTAGTGCTGGAAAGTAATAATAATGTGTGTACCTTATGATCAAGGTCAAGCCATGTATTTATAGTGTTCTCACATCCCTGCTAGAATCCATCTCTAAATTGAATTAGGGTTCCCCCGTATATCCTAATTTCCATAATAGGATTGCACCAAATCTCCTAGGATTAATTAGAAAGTCAAAACAATATTTAACTCCTCTTACCATATTTAGAACTCCATATAATTAGGAGTTGTAACCAAACATTCCCAACCGGACCCAAACTGGCTCAAACACAGTCAAGCCCGAACCGATCCTTAGACCTTAAATATCCGGGGCCCAACAGCTACCAAACTTGAATTACATTGTTAAAATTTAAGAACGAATAATATTGATCCCCAAGGGATCTTGTTTGATGTTTACTTTCCTAAATCAAATTGGGTTTTAATTAAAACTCAACGGAAAAATTGTTCTTGGCAGCCTCTATTTTTCATTATTGAACCGAATTTACGATGAACCGTTCAAGCCAAAATTTAAGGTTTATTCACTCAACCGGATGTCCAGCCTCTTTTAGGAAGTATATTTTAAAATTTGATATAAAAATATAGACACTACATTTCATGTTCAATTGTACATATGTAGTACCTAGTTAAGTATGCTTTAAAATTAAAAAAATATTGTACTTAAACTGTATTTAGTTAAGTTAAATTATATTTAAATTGCCTATATAGCACCTAGTTAAAAAAAATATATTAAAAAATAAAATTTTCAAGCTAAATTGCATTTCAATAATAATTAAATTGTAGCTATATAATACCGAGTTAAGTACAATTTGAAAATAATTTAAAAAAATACAATTAAAAATACTTGGTTAAGTTTAGTTGTACTTAAATTATACAGAACATGTGCTCTATAGATAAATTAGAAACGCTCAAAAAAAATAATACTCAGACCTCCCTGAAGCATTACAACACTATCCGTATCATTTTAAGTTTTTATATTAAATATTTCTTCCATTCCAAAATTAGAGATATTAGCTGTATCATTTTAAAATTTTGACATTAATTTATTGAGTTTGATTGTGAATTTCAAAGAATTTACAGGAGGGGTTTGATGGGTTTTCTCTGTTTGATTTGTTATGATGGAAAAAGAGGAAGAAGAAAAATTCATCACTAAACCCTAGACCTCAACGAACTTGCTTCTTGTTAGGGTTTAAGGTTTTAGTAGCAGCAATCTGTGGGATATGAAGAAGAACTAGGGATATATATATATATATATATATATACTTCCCAATTAAGAGATGTTGTTCGAAATTGGAACGGAAATGTATATATTATTATTTCCTAAATCAAATTGTGTTTCCTACTCAGCTACTCTGTTCTTGGCGGCCTCTCCAATTCATAACTGAACCGAATTAACATTGAACCGCTCAGACCATATTCACGGTTTATTCATTCAGCGGTGCTCCATCCAATTTGGCATATCTTAATCTTATCACTACCTCTTCTAGTAATATAAGCTTTTAAAATAAATTTAAAATATTTTTAAATTCAAAGTTAATGTGGTTCATACAATTTTAAAAATAATAATTTTTTTAATTACCAGTATTTTTTGCATTCAACTTTTAAAATTATATTTTAAAGTTAAAATAAATTCTGTTAAAATTAAATTTAAAAATAAATCAAAGTATGTAATTTCAAAAAGTTCAATTAATTCTTTATCTTGAAAGGTAGGGTGTATAGTTATCAGGCCAATGGTTTATAAAGTATGGAACACAAAATATACAAGGCAATAGTTATAGGAATAAGACGCAATTGTTTTTTTTCCTTTTTTGAATAAATAATTTAATATTTTTTTGAAATTATTGACAAAGAATTTGTTTTGACCATAACTTTCAAATTGCATTGAGCCATGGGATTTGAATACCCCAAAAAAATTATATTTTTAATAAAACATAATGTTTAATTATTTTTAAGGATCAAAGATAATTTTATCATAAAATTTGACGAATAATTTTACAAATTGAGAATGGAATGACTTCATAATTAAAAATTATAGGCGTAACAGAGGATACTAAAGTGTTAAAAATAGTATTGATAAGGTCCAAACCTAGTGATTAAGACTAAGGTCTATAACCTTTATACCTTGTTTGTAAGTTTAAAAAACAGAGCAAAGAATAAAAACCTAAATAAAATATTTTCCTTAGAAATCCCTTGTTTTAAAAGTATTTTTTAATAGTAATACTTAATTATGAGATTATATGTGACGCCTCCAAAATAGGTCCACACAATCCATTCCGAGTCGTCAAATACATGGTACAAAATTCAAATAAAAATCTTCCTATTCCAACTATTAAACTGTCATGCAAAATACGATCACACAAACTGTGAGCTTCAATACAGATATTATGTCGTATATAATACGAAAATATCAACGCTCAAATTAAGTTCTCATTACAATTATTATCACACTATTTACAAAATAGTGAGGACTACTATAGCATTATCTCGAACCATCACTTCATTCCCCGACTAGTCCCAGTTATATTCTCATTTCCTGAAGAGAACAATGAAAGAAAATGGTGAACTCAACTAGCCCAGTAAAGAATATTATGACTAAGATAATGAAGAATAAATTATCGTTAGCATTCAATAAATCAGATAGAATATTATGGACAATAAGTTTTAGATCAACAACTGCAGCGGAAATAACAATCCATTAGAAGAGTTAAGTAAAGAATGATGTCTACTCTCTTCTACGAGTTAGAGGTCCATCGAAAATATTTTATCCCTGTAACACCTATCAATAATTATTTCCAATCAACGAATTATCTGTTCACTACGGGCCAAAGATATTCGTTTGTATCACCAATAGTCATGATCATGCCAAACAACAGTCCATCTTTGCAGTACGGGCTAAAGAGAACTTTCACCACAAGTATTTTTTTGTAACACTAAAGGTCATGATTATACCAATACACAATTTCTGGTCATAATCATACCAATCAACAGTTTATTTTTGCACTACGGACCAAAGATAACTTTTCACCAAAATTTAAACATGAGGATGATGACAGTGATATAAATAATTAAGGATAAATATTAGAGATTTGTAATTTAATTAATCCAAGTTCAAGAATGTTCAAATTGTCAACAATATGATAATCAATTGTGGAGTAAAATTCAAGAATGATATATAATTCATATATTAAAAATAATTTGGACAAAAAAGAAACCAATTTTTATAGTGAATAGTATCCCATATGAATATTATCGTATGAATAGTACCCCGACATGAAAATACTAAAATTTGATAAGAAAGTTTAGACCAATATTCCAGTGAAATGATATTAGATGAAGCGTAAAACTCAAGGATATTCTACTAATTTCAGGGATTTCCACCCTTTAATAATAAGGTTATGGAAACAAACAATAATTTCGTACCATAAATGGAGAAATATGAAAGAAAACACTATCCCTTGATGAGTACAAAAGAAATGATATCTCATATCTCATACGTGTATGAAAGAATATACGAAACTGTAAATGAATTTTCACCCGTCATGTGGTAATCCGCGTAGACAGATCATTTCCACATCTTAATAAAGAATGAATACGAAGGGTTATTCATTATGCATGCGGTAGTCCGCGTAGATAGGTTATTCCCACAAATTAATAAGGAATAGAATGACAACCCTTACAAGTATTGAAAGAAAATAACATCCTTTACCTTAGGAGACTAAATCTGACTGGTATAGCGGAGATATTCTTGAGAAAATCGTTCACTATAAGCTACACTCAAAGTATTCTTATACTAGAAAGAAATACGCACAATATTATAGAAGAAGAATTCTTTGATTCTGGTTCTGGTATGATTTTCATTTCTTAACTAAACATCCTATTTATGGGAGAATGGCAGGGCACTATTTAAAAATAATCACGGACCAAAGATACTTTTATCATAAAATTTAACAAACAATTTTACAAATTTAGAATGGAATGACTTCATAATTAAAAGTTATAGGCTTAATAGAGGATATTAAAGTGTTAAAAATAGTATCGATAAGGTCTAAACCTAGTGATTAAGACTAAGGTCTATAACCTTTATTCTTTGTTTGTAAGTTTAAAAAACAGAGCAAAGAATAAGAACCTAAATAAAATATTTCCTTAGAAATCCCTTGTTTTAAATTATTTTTTAATAGTGATACTTAATTATGAGATTATATATTGTACTCTTCAAAAGCGGGGTTCAAAAATATTGTTAAAAATCACTCAATTTTGAAATCCGTAAGATAGATGATGAGTGAGTTTTATACCTACGAATTGATTACTTTTAACTTGATGAAATTGTAAGTTCTTGACTGTTTTCTGTACCTTTTTATGTGTTTTGTTTGTTTGTGTAGGAAAATGAATGGAGCTTGGAATGGCGTTTAGAACGAAAAGTCAAATATTTGCAGTCAAAAGTGGCATGACGTGGCAGTGGGCAAGAGTGGCCAGAACCTGACCTGGTAGCAACTGGGGCGCAGTCAGACGCAGTTGAGCGCAGCTGAGCGCGCATTATGGCAAGTTAGCACGCTTAGGCGCCGACGTCGAAAGCGAAGCGCGCGCGGTCAGAGCAGTTGTGCGGTAGGCGTGGGTGAAAGACAGCAGGATTAGGGCGTGCGCGCGCACGGAAGAAGGCCACCATCGCAACACTGGTTATTGGTCATGCAGCACTAGAAGTGCAGTAAGTGAGCATTGGGGCGCTACATGACTGCTTCGCGACGCTAGTGCGCGGGGCTGACTTGTCAAATTGTGTTGTTGTTCTATCCGACTTGGGACGTTGCGCTATGTCTAGTTTAAATTGGAATAGACGTCCATGAGCTGGTTGAAAGGCTTATAAATACACTTGGAGGCTGATTTATGAGGAGATGCGATAGCTGGGATTAGAGCTGCAAACGAACCGAACCGAACCTTTTCGAACTCGAACCGAACTCAAACCCTTTTAGTTGAACTCGAACATGTTCGAGTAACTCAATCGAGCCAACAACTATGTACGAGTTCGGATCGTTTGGTGTTCACGAACTGTTCGCGAACATGATCGAGTTCGCGAACAAGTCGAACATAAGCTTGTTCACGAACACAAACTATGTTCACAAACACCAAACTTGTTCACGAACACAAACTTGTTCACGAACACAAACTTGTTCACGAACATAAACTTACTCACGAACACAAACTCGTTAACGAACACAAACTTGTTCACAAACACAAATTTGTTCACGAACACAAACTTAGAAATCTGAAGCAAAAAACAATTAAATAAATACAAAAAATATTTTCTCTAAGAGTTTAAGTATTCAATCAAAAATTAGACCAAATACTATAATCATCATTCATCCAAAAAGACCAAAACAAAAAATGATTACTTAGAAGTTATAATTAACTTAAAAGTTAAAAGTTAACAAGAACTTAAAAATTCTTGATTTACAAATATCAACAATCAAATATTAATATCGAAAATTCTTTCAACTCTTCAAGGTCCAACCACTTCAAGCAGAGTCTACAAACAAATGATTATCAAAAACTCACAATTTAATATTAGTAATGTATTTCTTTTGTTGTCAATTTTAATTAATAGTCAATTTTTTTACAGTTTTTAAATTTAATATCTAGTTTTTTATTTTTGATCTTCAAATTTATGTATAGTTTTTTAAAGTTTCAAAATTATTCAGTAAATAATTTAATGATTATTATTCTATTACTGAAGTCTCGATAAGTACATTGAAGACTTGATTTCTCTATTCTCTATCTTGATTTGACAATTTCAATAACTCATATACATATAAGCAACTGTATTGTATCATTCTTTAATTAATGTCAAATCGTCATTGCATGACGATTAATGACTTTATTTATGTGCTTTATGACATGGGTTATAATTTATTAAATTATTTGGGATGTAAATTATAATAATCCAACAATCATTGTTCAAAATTTTATAAAAATATTAAAATTATTTTAATTAAATTAGAATTTAGAGGTGAAGAAGTACACATTATTATTTATTAATTATTTAATAAAAAAGTTTACTTATAATAAATTAGTAAAGAAACAAAAAGAGTAATAAAAAAAATAACTACAAATTTAACAATTATTAATAAGGCAAACTTTAGAATTTAATATGAAATAACCAATTATTTGTATTTAGAATTTTAAAAACAATTTAAACATGTAATTAAGAAATCGAACTACTCAAATCGATCTCGAACTTATTGAACCGATCTCGAATTTATCGAACCGAACTCGAACCTATCTCGAACTTTTCGAACCGAACTCGAACTTACCGAACCGAACTGAACTCGAATTGTTCACGAACAAAGACGAACCGAACCACATGGTTCGCGAACATGTTCGATCGAGCAATTGAACGGAACACTATGTGCGAACTCGACTCGATCGAACTCAAACCGAACCGAACTGAACCGGTTCTCGAACAGTTCGGTTCATTTGCACCCCTAGCTGGGATTGTTTATCAGATTTCCAAGGATCGTGGAGGAAAACACATGAAGGAGAGCAAGGATCAAAGACAAAATTTTAGAGTTCGAGAGCTGCGCTACACAATTTTTGTTCTCTTATCTTTTCCTTTTATTTTGTAATCCGAGAATGTTCTTCCCCCGTCCATCGAAAATGTGTTGGAAGATTTTAAAGATGTGATGCCACCCGAGTTACCCAAGAAACTTCCACCTAGGCGTGAGGTGGACCACCAAATTGAATTAGAGTCAGGGGCAAAGCCACCTGCAAAGGCACCATACAGGATGTCACCCCCAGAGCTGGAGGAGCTAAGGTGACAACTGAAGGAGTTTTTGGATATTTGATGAGTGGGTAATATACCCATGAATTTGGTATTCTTAGACTTAATAAATTGCTTGTTTTAAAGTATTTTAGGATATTTTTATTAGGTTTATTTGTTCTTTTGCATGACAGGAGATGTATATCAGACTACTAAGTACTCAAGGATGTCAAGCTTCAAGAACATCTTAGTAGTCCATCAGTGGTGATCAAGTCTGGATGCTGAATGCCAGAAGATCACAAGAAGCTGCTAAGTACCAGAAGATGAACAAGCTTAAAGTCATCTTAGCAGCTCAACAATAACAACAAACAAACCAACAACCAGGGCCTGAGGGGTCCTTATCTTCGTGCCTAAATCAAAGTCAAGTCTGTTGGGCTTGCTGAGTACCAGAGGGTACAAGAGATTCTAAGTCTGTTGGGCTTAGTCTACAGTTCCAAGTCTGCTGGGCTTGAAGAGTTCTTAGTGAACTAGAGTTCTAAGGCTGCTGGCCTTGAAGGAATCTTAGTGATTCAGAGTTACCCTTTCCTTAGTGGAATCCCTACTTATTGAAGCATAAGAATGGATTAGGAGCTTCAGTCTCTGAACCACTTAAAACCCCTTGTGTCATATACTTTACGTCATTTACATTATACACTATAACTACTATAACTGCTTACTCCTAAACTAACATTAGAACTATGTTTAACAATGTATCCTTGAAGGGGATCTTAACTTATTCCACTGTGAATGAACTGATTGTTATGTTTGTCATCTGTTAATTACTTAGCAATACAAAAGAAAATGAAAAAGCTTTTAAAATTTAAAAAGGATCTATTCAACTCCCCTTCTAGATCTATTGTGTGACCTCTGAAAACTAACAGTGTGTGACGAATGGTTCAATTTTAAGCGCTTTATGTTAGTGCCTCACATAATATATTAGTGTCTCACACAATGTCATCATTTTCATGCGTTAGATGCGATGAATGAATGTGAATGTAAGTTGTGTGATTCCTCCACCAGTAGGGAAACCCGTCAGTTGTTTATTACTGGACTCTAAAGGGCGTTCTCTTGTGAGGCTTATGAAATGTACCACTCAGATCCGCTCCAATTGAAAGATGTGACATTTCCATCAAGTAAATTGCGAAGATCTGGTAACCTTCATTCCAAAAAGCCCATGAGAGTAAACATAAGATAGGCCAACCTTTGATAAACCAAACGTGCAGGATGTCTCTTCATGCCCTGTTAATTTCTGAATATATAAATGTCATTCATCTTAATGTCATTTATATATTCTTCTTATCCTGTCATCAAGACTAATAGCCCCTTGTTTTGCAGAAAAAGATTAAAAAACCCCTAAAGAGATGCATAACATATCATGCATCCATATTATCTACCAATATCAAGACTAAACTAGATGTCAGTTTTGTGTAGATTGGTCCTAGAACTCGATTCCGAGCCAAGAAGACACGATCACCACCAGTTAAAATGACTGAAGGAAGTTCATCAGAACCTATTCCCGTATCTCAAGAAGAATTTGAAGAGTTTAAGAAACAAATTGCTGAGATGACCATCATGTTAATACAACAGTGCAAAGTAGCTCAGGAACCTAAACTTAAAACTCAGACCGAATCCTCTACACAGGGAGATATGCGAGTACCAGGAAAAGATAGTGATACCTATATGTCAACTTCGGTATCCCCACTAGACGTTGAATCAACCAAAGAGGCCCAAATAAAAATCTAACAAAGGAAGTAATAGACCTCCGAGAGGACAGAGAAACTAGCGACATCAAGAAGAAAGTTAAACAGATGGAGGATGCTATCCGATCCATTAAGGGGACAAGATCACATGAGAGTGTGAATTATTATGATCTATGTATTTTCCGGAAGGCAAGAGACCCAAATAAATTCCAAGTCCCAGAATTCGAGAAGTACAATGGTCTAGGCGATCCTTACACCCATCTGAAGGTCTACATTGGCAAACTTGGATCATATGCCGAGGATGAGAACCTCAGAATGAAATTATTCTAAAAGAGCCTTACTGGTGAAGCCTAAACTTGGTACGCCCAGATTGATAACTCCAAAGTCCATGGTTGGGAAGATTTAGCTCACGTTTTCCTTAATCAGTATAGCTTCTAATCCCAAATGGCCCATGATTGCTACCAAGTGCCCAATATTAAGAAACTAAGCAATGAGTCGTTCAGAGAGTACGCGCGAAGGTGGAGGTGCATGGCCGCCCAAGTTAGCCCGCCAATAGATGAGGCAAAAATGGTCATGGCTTTCATCTATATCCAGGAAGCAACTTATTATGAAAGAGTCCTGGAAGGAATAGGCAAACCATTCTCCGAAATGATAAAACATGGGGAAATGACATAAATGGGTTTGAGGTCCAGCAAGATCAAAGACCTCACGGCCTTGAAAGTAGTCGCCGAAAATACAATCTGGCAACTATGCGACCGCTCCCAAAAGGGTACCCAAGAAATTTGATGAAGATGTATCCCTCGTTTCACAGGGGCAAGCTAGGAGACCCAACCATAGTCCCCCCATTTTGATGAAAGGAGGCTATCTGTCATTGCGATAACATGTCGCATTCGACCAAAGCCATGACAGACAGAGAAAATTTGAAAGAACAGAAAATCGGGTGTTCAATCCACTAGGCGATTCCCTCGAGAACGTATTAGCGTTATTAATCAACCAGAAGAAAATCACTAAATTGGCTCAACCTCTGGATTCAAAAGGCAAAGGATATGATCCAAGCAAGAAGTGTGCTTACCACTCAGGGTCTTCGGGACACGATACACAAGACTGTTGGTCCTTAAAGTATAAAATCCAAAATCTGATCGAAAGTGGCGATATTGTGATCAAACGACTTGACTAGCCAAATGTCAATACCAACCTTCTGCTGCAGCACAATACGGAGGGAGTAAACATGATCGGGTCGAGAAACATCAGAATGGATCCAAATCAAAAATACATATAGATGATGGAATAATACCCCCAAATGAGCAGAACACGTGTCTTGGGATGGGAGAACTTGGAGGAGAGTATGACAATAAGGCAAGAATTAGAGATGATCAAACATCAGGTAAAGTAGTTGGTCGAGCTGATAGTACAACATTGGGTTACAAGGCAGCTTTTCATTCATCTATCGAAAAGCGAAGAAAAAGAAGGTGTGACGCCACCAGAATAGGTCCAATCAACCCAACCCATTCTGAGTCACCAAACACATGGTACAGAATTCAAATACAAACTTTTATATCGGTCGTGTAAAATACGACCACACAACTGTGAGTGTCAATACAAATATGTAGAAAATATAAACATTAAAACTAAGTCCTTATTACAATTATTATCACACTATTTTATAAAAATAGTGAGAACTACTACTGCTCTAGCTCGGACCATCACTCTGCCCCCCGACTAGTCCCTGCAACATTCTCATTTCCTGAAGAGGACAACAGAATAAAAGGGTGAGCTCAACTAGCCTAGTAAAGAATATTATGACTAAGATAATGAAAAATAATTTATCGTTAGTCTTCAACAAATCAGATAAAATACTATAGACAACAAGTTTTAGATCAACAACTGCAGCGAAAATAACAATTTATCAGAAGAATTAAGTAAAAAATGATGTCTACTATATTCTATGATTTAAAAGTCCATCATCAATATTTTATCCCTGTCAATCAATATATATCTCAAATCAAATATTCATCTTTGCACTATAGGCCAAAGATATTCATTTGTATCACCAGTTGGTTATGTTCATCTCAACACCTGTTCATCTTTGCACTACGGGCCAAAGATATTCATCAGGTAATCATTCATCTTTGTACTACAGGCCAAAGGTATTCAGTTATATCACCATTTAGGACTGAAGATGATGAAAAATATTTTAAAGAACGAATCTAGTAAGATAAAGGACAAAAATTTGAGATTCGTAGTTTAGTTTATCCAAGTTCAAAAATACTCCATAATAATTAATTGTGGAGCAAAATTTAAGAATGAAGTTCAAAACTTGGATCCAATCAAAGATAGGACCCGTAATAGCCAACTTGGACAAAGAAAAGAAAATTTAAATTTTTTTATGAATAGTATCGTATTCATGAATAGTGCCGTATACGTGAATAATGACGTATACGTGAAAAGTAACCCCGACGGAAAAGGTAAAAATTTTATAATAAAATTCATACCAGTATTTCGGTAAAATGATATTAAAAGCAATAACATCATTTACGAGAAAAAAATAACATCCCTTACCTCAAAAGAATAATAATTCTTGTTGGAATATCGGATATACAACTGAAGAAAACTTGCACTGAATAGCAACACTCAAAGTATCTAAATACTCATAAAAATACGCTCGATATTATAGAGAGAGAAACTTCTGATTCTGGTGTGATTTTCAAATTCTAATTCAGCACCCTATTTATAGGAAAATGCTTAGAACGCCAAGCAGAAAATTTAATAAAATAATATTTATTTATTTTCTTTTTTCTTCACACACCACCCGTAGCCATTCTTGGAAATTTTCCCTCTAGCAATCAGCCAACAAAAGTCAAGAATGGGGCCCACCCATTCTAGAAGAATTCTCCACTAAAAATCAATTCAGATCCAATATTTCGGAACTTCAATAATTCATAATAAATAGCCCTTTTTATCAGAAAAATACGAATTTTATGTCCATTGCATAGGAAATTTAATTCTCTATAACTTTGTAGAAGAAAGTTTTTCCAAATTCCGAACCAAAAGTGACCGAAATTCACATACGGATGATTTTTCACAGTAAAATACTGATAAAAACAGCAACACTAATTCCTCCATATAAAATAAATATTTCCTTAAAAATCAATAATTAATTATACATAAATAATATTACAGAACTACAATAATGACAATCAGGTCGTTCCTAGGGAAGAGGGGGCCTTCCAATAAGGATTTCTCCTTACTAGGCGCGCAATTAAATAACCCCTCCTAGACAGAACTTCCTTAAACATTGCCAATAATGCTATCTAATAATATTATTCAATTAATATGAATTATTGATCTGATAATGGGAAATACTGTGCAGTGACAATTATTAAATTAACAATAATATAAAATACTGTGCAATACAGTGTGCTACTGTGCAACAACGCGTATTACTTCATTTTACCCACCGGGTATTCCAACAGTTTTAACGGTAACTGTTACGCCGTTATTATTAAAAACTCATTCGCGTCGTTTTCTTTATTCGACAGTTTTCCGTTATGCGGCTCAACAATGGCTGCGCCGTCGTACGAATATTCCTCGACAGCAAGAATATTCCACGACCAAATGAATATTCCCCGACAACAATGAATATTTTATAACCACTTCCTTATTTTAAAATATTTGCGCATTTTACCCATAACTTATCACAGTAATCAAACAACCCCTTACTATTCAAAATAATATATAGAGGAAATTCAATTTTATTCATAAAAAGTTGGGATCTTACAGAAGAGGGAGGTTAACTATAATTCAAGTTTATATCCCCCTAAGATGATCCAGCTGACTGAAGAAGGTCAAAGTGGACTGAAAGGGTTTGAGAGGTGGAATGATAAAATTACTAGATATCTTATCAGCGAAAAAATCACTCGGAGGAATGCGAATTCTCAAAGAGGAAAGATCAAACTACATCCACAAAATACCGAAAATTCACCCCTCTAAACAAATCAAAGGAAGAGATGTTACACCTTCTGATAAGCGAAGGAAAGATTACCGAGTTGCTGCCTCCCACAGATCTAAGGATAAAGAGACATGATCCCACCAATATATGTCTCTACCATTCTAACTCACCTGTACATACGACTGAGGGATGTTGGGCTCTATAACACAAAATCTAGAATCTCATTAAATGTGGAGAGTTGGAGATAGAAATCCCCAAGATCAATGAAGGCACACAAGTGATAAAGATCTTAAAATTTCCACCTAAGACAGACAATTCAAAGGAAGTGTCTGTGAGCACCAATCCTAGCAGAACACAAGGTGGACTAGTCATAATTCGGGTAGTGATAGAGGAGACAAGAGAGTCCCCTAAGTAAATTCATCCGTCTCCGTCAAACATCCTGTTTTCTGAAGTCGAATAGGGTAAAAGAAACTGAATCGATAAAAAGGTCACGTTAAGGACTTAATTGACGAAAAATAAACTTTATGGACGACTTTAAAAATGAGTGACAACTTAGAGGGACAGAAATGTCATTCAGCGTTGTCGTAACATATAGGAGTCTTTGGTTATTCGTTCCATGCCCATTCTGGTTTTAACATTTGCCTAATTTATACACCATCAACTAAACTTCCCCACAATACAATTTGAACTCATTTATCAACTGAAATTGTAATTTCCCTCAACTAACTAAAACTATCAACAGTAACTAACTATGCAATTCATCTTGCTTGTATATATTGCATGACTATGGACTGAAGTAACTAAACGATACTTCCTCTCATCCTCTCCACAAATGGTACATTAATATTTATCGCAAATTTTCCTTAAATTATCATATATATATATATATATGTGTATATATATATATATTCAGTGTCCGTTTCTAGTGCATACCTCTTTATTTTATATACCCTGCTCACCAGCTTTAGCAACGGACCGGGCGACAGTTTGGTCCGTCGCTATAAAACAGATAAACGATTTATATGTTATGGTGACGGTTCGATTCGTCGCTAAAAGCTAAGATGACGGTTCTCTGATATACATTACGGATCGAACCGTCACCCAGCTCGTCACTAAAGGTGGTGAGCAGGGTATATTAAATAAAGGGGTATGCACTTGAACATCTTCATATATATATATATATATATATATATATATATATTAAAGTAAAAAGGTAAGTACAGTGGTCATTTATTTATTTTTATGTCAAAATTTATAAACCATACTAAAGAACTATATTTAATAATAAGTATGTTAATTCACTAGCAGTCCGAACACAATCACCAATTTTTTTTTTTAAAACAGCTATTATATGCTAGGTGCATGTTCAAATACAATTGCATGTCCTATAAAATACAAAATATAAAATTTTATATTTATATTTTTATAAATTAAAATGTTGGCTGGTTTAAAAGTTTTATGCTAAGTAATTGATATTAAAATACACTTTCATAGTTGTGGGGTTTGGAGAGACCCTCCCCTATGTTTTTTTGTAATTGTATTATTATTTTTATTTTATTTTATTGTTTGGTAATAATTCTTTATTCTCGTGGAGCTTGTTTTTCCTTGTGTGGAACTTTTTTTCTCAATGAGATGAATGATTTCTCTATCTTTTTGAGAGGGTATCGTTATTATCTCTTGTGAGATTTTGCATTTTTCGATTTAAAGATGTTTTCCATTTGTTAGAAGCTTTTTGTAGCGTAGAATAATGATAAAAATAGTGTTGGGCGAGAACCAGGGGAGCCCGCACGCAATTCGTGCGCAATGCGTGCGTAGATTATTTGTTCATTTTGTCATGATAAATCTAACATCAATGACTTAAAAAAGAAAAGAAAACGACAGTTGTCTAGAGAAACAATTATATTTATTTATTGCGTTTCAATTTTTTAACTATTTGATTTCAACAAAAAAACATATTTTGTAGTTTATTACTCACACGATTTCATAAAAAGTACTATTTAAATTTAATACTATTTAATTCGTAAAATCTTAAAATTCAAAATGTGATATGATTTATTCATTTATTTTAGAATTGTTATACTCACTCCGTCCCCCCTTAAATGCCTAATTGACTTTTTTTTTTGTGTGGTTAAATTGATTATTTTTTGAATTAATAATTAAGCATATATAAATACATTTTAGAAATTATATCATAGCGGTTAATAGAAAATTATATATACTTTGTTTTAGTTATAATCTTTACACCTATATTATGGCAGAAATAGATAATAATTAGTTTTAAAAATGGTTAACTTGATCCAAAAAAGTCAAGAGATAGAGGGAGTATTAAATTATCCAAAATATAAGATCAATGTATATTTATATCAAATTCTAAATTATGCTTGTAAAAATGCATTTAAAATACATATTATGTCTTTGCTTATTCTAAATTGGAAAGCCAGCCGGCCCAGTCCAGTTGGTTGAACGAATAAACCGTGAGTTATGGCTTGAGCAGTTCAACTTTAATTCAGAGCAACAATTTCCTAATATATATTTTTCCCTTGAGTGTTAATTACAGACCCAATTTGATTTTGGAAACAAGATCTCCAGATAATCTCAATAATTAATGTATCCGATTTAGGAAAGGAAATTTCTCTTCCATCTCTTAATTGGTAATCAAGTAAACTCATTTTCCCTATATTAGATTAAATGCTGGTGAATCTCATCTCAGAAGCTGATACTTATAATAACCCCACTTCTCTTATTTCCTAATTTCCAAAACTTAATCCAAATAACGCGTTTGTGTTATATATATATACTAGTAATTGCCCGTGCCTAAAGGCACGACGTAACGATAAATTAGATTTAAATTTAAAAAATACTACATTATCTAAAGACTCTTTGCAACCTAAAATAACTTATAATCAGACATAACAATTATCATAATTCATCATGCCACCACAATAATTAATGCATACTCAATCATCAACACATATCCAACCACCAAAACATCAAGCTAGTCGCTACTAATTTCAATAAATTTCGGCAGAGTTTACTTTAAAAATAGATATCCTGAAAAATCTAAATCTGTCTACAAAGCTTACAATCATCAGTACATATCTAAACCACCAAAACAACCATCATTCCATACCCAAAATCATCATAACCATGTGTAATTAGTTAACTTTATAAAAGACGGAACACAAAAAATACACACATGCAGAAAATTTTAAAATATAAAAATTATCGAAATTTGCGAGTCAATTCTGAAAATGGATCGAAACTCATATACAATAAACCCTTAGACATGATGCCTCAGATATTCTTGGAGATCCTGAAAAATTCAAATAAAGCGAGGGAAATCAAAATATAGTTCAACAGTAATAACATAGGAAATGACTTTGAAGCAGTGGTGAAGCCCTTTGACCTTCCTCAATAATGAAATATACATTCATTTTACCAAAAGCACAACAAACAGTCTATAAAGATAATTTTACAAAGATCAGGCCCCATTAATATTATTGAAGTCTTAGTATTCTCAAAGAGAACCAAAGAATTTCAAAAGTTTTTACTTATATTTTTCATTTCAACACCATTTTCTCTAATTTCTCCAACATATAGGAAGTGTTTGTGCAAGAAAATACTAAGAAAGCATACGGTTTCAACTATACTAGGTGGTTTCTATACAAAAATCAAAACTTTAATTTGTATAAATAGAAAAATGAAATATGTTTCATGATCATAAACTTGAGCAAAAGATAAAGTTGGGATAACAAAAGTTGCAATATCAACAGAAGCAGAGGTAGATAGATAGGTAGTCTAACAACACTAACCTTTCCCCAACCCTCTACCTAAGCCCAGATGCAAAATAACTCATTAATAAAATCTTCCAGCAGTTTAAATTAATACCCCACTAAAAGAAATAAAAACTAAATAAACCAAAAATTACATTAGCTTACTCCCAACAGCAGATACCCGAGTAGCAAATCACAGAAAAACATATATGCAAATGGAAAGGTGTCATTTTGAAGTGATTAAACTACAGAATGAAGCAGATTAAAGCAACATTAGAATCCAAAAATGGCGGATGTAAGAAATAAAACACAATCTTAAGATACTAATAGACAATAAGATCTATAAATAAGCATAATGGAACCAATTAAACGAATACAAATTCAGATCCCAGCAAGAAAAACAGCTAATGGAAGTAAAAATAACCACAAAAGTGAACAAAATTAGCAATTTTAGCTTTTATTTTCAGAACCCCACTACAAAATCCAAGAAAAAGATAGAAAGTAAAATGCAAGGAAGTTCGCAGAAAAAAGAATATTACCCTCGTTCTGCCTGTGTAGTTGAATTGAAGAAAATAATATAGTGTAATTCTGTAAATAAGCACACCTAGAGGGGGGGTGAATAGTGGTTAAGCTAAAAGTGATAAACGATGAAGTCTTTTTGAAATTTTCTGCACCAAGTTTAATTCAGACTAGCTATGCCTATCTGCTTTAGCTTATGTTCTTCGTCTATTATTATCAGACAGCTAGACCTGTCTGCTTTAAGCAAAATATCCAGAAATTAACCAAACAGAAAATAGAAGTGCAGAACAGTAAATGACACTAAGATTTTTACGTGGTTCAGCCCCTATCCTCTAGTCTAGTAGCCTAATCCACGTCCAATACCAACTAGTATTGGAGACACTTTTTATTTATTAAATGACACAATTAATACAATAAGAAGACTCCCTGTTCGAAAGCTTTCACCCACAATGGACACCTCTGCCCCCTTTTGCACCTCTACAACCTTGAAAGCTTTGTTCAAACAGACATGTCCACACTGGACCCTTCAAGCTACACGATGCTTGAATCCAGATTACAAGGAAAATGATTACAATGAAATATCAACTTTCTAACCTAAGAATAACAAGACACTGATTGCTAGAAAGATGTTTAGAAAGCAATAGGAATTAAGAAGAATGAGTCGCTGCTTTCTAATTGCTAGGTTTAAACTTTGAAGACTCTTGTTGAGAGTATCTCTGAATAAGAACTGATATTAGCTTCACGTGTTCTCACCCTTCTTTTTGCCTAGCAGGAGAAAATATATAAAATAGTGAGCAACGACTATAAAATTATTAGCCAATAAAATCCCATGATATTAGCAAACAATTAATCCCATTATATCAACAACCAATTATTTCCAACGGATATATCAGCTATGTTAAAGATATGGTTTCCATGTCAATTTGAAATAACTTAAATAAAGGAATAAAAGATATATTTGAATATATCCAAAACCAATTTCCTTATGAGACTCCTTTTCAAATTTGAATTGATTTTATCTAAACAATACATTCCAACTCACCAACTGTCTAATAAGAGATATCAGCAATACGGATTCATGCAAATATGGATTGTTATATAAATAGCCATCACTCATGCATATTATAATATTATAGACTATAATCCATGCAAATATAATAATATTATAACTTACCAAAATCCATGCATACGTCTAATATATTCAATCCTGGCTATTAAATTATGTTCACATATACAACCATATAATATTATTCACATGCCCATAATATATATCTAATGCAAAATATATTACTTCCATGCAACATATTAATTCCATACAAAGCATATTATCATCATTAAAACATAAACATATAAACCAACAATCTTCCCCTTTTTACTGATGATAATATATAACTCCCCCTAAATATATGGCTCCCCCTAAAACCATGCAATTCATTATTATGCACAAGTAAGTAGAGAATATTTCCATAAAATATATTGTCATTATTAAAAACACAAACAAACATTCTCCCCCTTTTTGATGATGACAACATATTAATTTTTGTAATTAACATGCTCCCTCTATTTATATGGCTCCCCCTATGCATATTGCTTCTTCAGATGCATACTAAAAAGCAATATAAGATAGGAAATATGTTCATAGAAACCTTTCAACATCCACAAATATCTCTCCCCCTTTGTCATTATCAAAAAATAATGCATATTAATTCATTAAAAGAAATAAGCGCAAAATCACATATAGAAAGTAAACAAAATGATCATACCTTTGTGATTTGTTACCTATATGTCAACATTTTTACCAGTAGAAAGCTTGATGGTTATGCTCCTTAGTATAGCTTTGGACTTTGGATTTTTATAATCAAATTTCTTCAAAAGATCTTCTTTTGGTCATTTTAATGCTCAGGTTAGGAGGATGATTTTTCACAGTTATGAATGATTTAGAAAGTCTGACATTTGAAATTTGTTCATCAAGTTCAGCTTTTGGAATATAAAGTTCCGCATGTGACTGTATGTCTGATTTTTCTTCTAAAACAGATGAGTCGAGCTGTCTGAATTTAGGTGTCTGTATGCCTGAGTTTTCTACCGTCTTTCCTTCTGATGCAGACGGGTTAAGCTGTCTGTATTCTGCTGTTTTATTTTCACGTTCCAAATTCTTGTTTCCTGCAGAAACCTCACTCTCTTCCTTTGACAAATCGCAGTTAATATCATAAGAAAATATACAACGATTCCTCATCAATATTGTCATTTATATTAAATATGGCGCATTTAAAAAAAACTTTAAAAAATAACAATATTATGAACCTTTGTGTTAAATATGTAATTAAAATTCTGTTAAAAAACAACATAAAGTACTTACAGATTCTGCCAAATCATTTAGGTAACTTACTCTCTCAACGTAAAGTACTATCCGTCTTCTTTTTGATCTTGAGACATCTACAAAATGAACAAATAGTCTCTACCTTTTTGGTAACCAAATCTTTTTTGGGTCCTTTTGGGTTAGTAGCATATAAATCACATTTCTTTACCCAAATTTATTTTATTCTAATTTTATTGCACTTAGAATCAAAATGTCCTTTTGAACCACATTTTTTGCAAGTGACATAAGGTGAGCAATAAAGAGGTTTGTTCCTTGGTTTATTATTTATTATTCTAATTTTATTAGTAGTGCTTTTTATGTTCTTAACATGATTATATCCAATTCCTTGTTTATCTAAGCTAGACCTTTGAGCACCCAACATGATATTTAGATTTTCTTCACCTTGAACAAATTTAGCAAGATCCCTTTTTAAAGAATTTATTTCTTCCTCATTGTCATTTTGCATATTTATTATTTTTCCATCATTAAAAGCATCAATATAAGCATCTCTCATTTTTAAACTTTCTTTTAAAACATCATTTTCCTTTTTAACATCATTGAATTCTTCATTTAATTTGTTTGCACGATTATATAAAATTTTATTATAGTTATCAAGATAATCAAGTTTAGCATTTAACTTGGATACTTCACTTGATGTGCAGTCTTTAACTATTTCTTGTTTTTCCTCAATTAAAGTTTCTACTTCCTTCATTAAGTCATTTATCCAACTTTTCAAGTGCGCATTTTTCTCTTTCATACAAAGGTTTTCATTTTTTAAAACAAGATAGTCGGAAATAGTAATTTCTCCAAGTTCAGGATTTACCTCGGATGTTTCCTCATTATGTATTCCAGTGAAGCACAGCTGAGCAGTTTCTTCTTCTTGATCTTCTTGATCAGATTCATCATCACTCCAAGTCATGAAAGCCTTCCCTTTTGAACCATTTGCTTGGTTCTTTCCTTTTAGTTGGAAGCAATTTCTTTTGAAGTGACCAGGCCTTCCACATTCGAAACAGGTTTCCTCTTGTGGCTTTTGCTGAAAATCTTTCTTGTCGTTGAAAGCTTTTGTTGGAAATTTTGATCTATTCTTCTTTCGGATCAGCTCCCTCAGTTTTCTGGTCATTATGGCTACTTCTTCATCCGAATCTTCATCGTTACCTTCTATATAGCTTTCAGCTTATAGAGCCAAGGTCTTCTTCCTTGGCGTCTCATCTTCTTCATCATACAATTTTAGTTGGTTTTCAAACTCTTCAAGCTCTCCAAATAAAGTGAGAGTCTCCATTGTGCTGATTGTGATTGAGTCTTGAAGTGTAGTAACCTTTGGTGCAAATCGCTTTGGCATGACTCTGAGAAGTTTTCGGTTGATTTCCTTTTGATCAATCTTTCGTCCGAGAATGCTTAGAGAATTCATTAGTGTGAGGAATCTTGTCTGGGCATCTCTGATTCATTCATTTTTCTCCAATTTGAATAGTTCATATTCGTGCATTAGTATGCTTAGCTTGACCTCCTTCACTTTAGTAGTACCTTCGTGACTCATGATGACTGTGTCCCAAATTTCCTTAGCCGTAGTACAAGAGGAGACCTTATCTATCTCCGACTGAACCATGCCGCTTAGAAGTGTATTCATGGCCTTGGAATCATAAAATACCATATACGATTCATTTGAGTCCATTTCCATGAGGTTCTTTAGCTTGCCATCATCATGTCGCGGAATGACTGGTCCATTTTCAACTACCCACCATTCCCATGGGTCTCTGTTGAGACAGATCTTCATTCTAAACTTCCAAAAGTTGAAGTTCTAACTTCCGAGCAACAGCGGCGGCCTACTTGTGGACTGACCTTCTTGATAGTTTAGGTGTGCCATAGGATCTTCCCCTACGACCTGTAACGATCAATATTAGTAGAGCAAGACTTTGATACCAAATGTAATTCTGTAAATAAGCACACCTAGAGGGGGGGGGGGTGAAAAGGTGGTTAAGCTAAAAGTGATAAACGATGAAATCTTTTTGAAATTTTCTGCACCAGGTTTAATTTAGACAGCTATGCATGTCTGCTTTAGCTTATGTTCTTCGTCTATTATTATCAGACAGCTAGACCTGTCTGCTTTAAGCAAAATATCCAGAAATTACCCAAATAGAAAAGAGAAGTGCAGAACAGTAAATGACACCAAGATTTTTACATGGTTCAGCCCCTATCCTCTAGTCTAGTAGCCAATCCACGTCCAATACCAACTAGTATTGGAGACACTTTTTATTTATTAAATGACCCAATTAAATACAATAAGAAGACTCCCTGTTCGAAAGCTTTCACCCGCAATGGACACCTCTGCCCCCTTTTGCACCTCTGCAACCTTTGCACCTCTACAACTTTGAAAGCCTTGTTCGAACAGACCTGTCCACCACTGGACCCTTCAAGCTACACGATGCTTGAACTCAGATTACAAGGAAAATGATTACAATGAAATATCAACTTTCTAGCCTAAGAATAACAATACACTGATTGCTAGAAAGATGTTTAAAAAGCTATAGGAATTAAGAAGAATGAGTCAGCTGCTTTCTAATTGCTGGGTTTAAACTTTGAAGACTCTTGTTGAGAGTATCTCTAAATAAGAACTGATATTAGCTTCACGTGTTCTCACCCTTCTTTTTGCCGAGCAGGAGAAAATATATAGAATAGTAAGCAACGGCTATAAAATTGTTAGCCAATAAAATCCCATGATATTAGTAAACAATTAATCCCATGATATCAACAACCAATTATTTCCAACGGATATATCAGCTATTTTAAAGATATGGTTTCCATGTCAATTTGAAATAGCTTAAATAAAGGAATAAAAGATATATTTGAATATATCCAAAACCAATTTCCTTATGAGACTCCTTTTCAAATTTGAATTGATTTTATCTAAACAATACGTTCCAACTCACCAACTGTCTAATAAGAGATATCAGCAATACGGATTCATGCAAATATGGACTGTTATATAAATAGCCATCACTCATGCATATTATAATATTATAGACCATAAACCATGCAAATATAATAATATTATAACTTACCAAAATCCATGCATACGTCTAATATATTCAATCCTGGCCATTAAATTATGTTCACATATACAACCATATAATATTATTCACATGCCCATAATATAATTCGCATGCAAAATATAATATTTTCATGCAACATATTAATTCCATACAAAACATATTATCATTATTAAAACATAAACATATAAACCAACATGTAGAACCAAAATTACCAATTGCTGCCAAGATGACCTTATGAGCAGGGACTGCTCTTTCCTCCTTGCCAACAATGAAAAACATATCAGATAGCTCCCAACTATCAAGAAAAGTTTCTAACCCCCAATTTTCATAAACCCTGCTTTCATCTTCCATTTCTTCTTCACCATCATCATCACATTCATATTCACCGTGCCTTCAATCCTCTGTTTCTAATTACTCCCACCACTAAATCAACACTCCCCACTTATCCATTAACCATAAAAGAGAATAAACACAAAAGAACAAAGAAAAACATTACCTAGCAGGGAAAAATCCTTCCTTCAAGAATAAAGTCACTACTAAAGTAAAACCCAGTAATCTATCTGTGAAAGTGTGTGAAAGAGATTAGCAGTGAAAAACCCAAATTCTTAAACACCAAATTTTTAGGAAAACCCCAATTTACATACAAAATTCCTAAAATTTAGATATATATTTTACTGATTTACTGAATATAAAAACAAAATTAAACTAATTTTGAAAGCATAGTTGAAATAAAGAATTACATTAGTTCTGATAAAAGAATTGAATAAAGAATTACTACAGATGCAGCACCTCAAAGAGTTGTTTGGCCCGAAAAAAAGTGGAGCGAAATAAATTCGACCCAAATATGTTCATCCTCACCTACTCGCAAGAGCACAACCACCCTGTTCCCACCCACCGGAATTCACTCGCCGGCAGCACCCGCCAGAAGCCCACCTCTTCCCAGACCGTCACCGATAGTGAATCCAGCAAACCCATAGTCATCAAAAAAGATAGTCACATGAGAAGATCAAATCAAATTAAGCAGCAGGGTATAAGGGAAAGAATACACACTAATATATTTATTTGTATATGGACCGCTAATTGGTACATGGACCAGTTTACCAGATTATTGAGTATACTAGTTATGGCATCTCATTTGTATACCACCAAATAGTTCAAATTTTCGTTACAACCTCGAGCTTTAACTTTTGATAACTTAATAAAATAATAAACACAATATACATGTTTTCCACTATACGTCTACACTTTAAATTCTATTTAATGTTTTTATTAGCAAAATTTGGTAGATATTAAATACATATCCTATGGAATATCAAAATTGTTAAATGAGCTAGATAAACATGAAAATACTCGAAGGACCCTAAAAACAATCAAAAATCAGGAAATCCAAAACAATCCCGGCGTAATCAATTGCAACAATTTTAAGTTGATTAGAAAATAATTATTATAATAGTACAGGCACATAATATTTTTTTGAAGACTGTGTATTCGCCAAAGTATTATCTATCACACTAAACCCAGAAGAATGAATACCAAGGTATATATGTTCAATACCCTGCTTTTAGAACGATCATTTTTCCTATGATAGTCCATGAGTTTGCAAACAGGTGGCTTAGCATTTCGTTTAACATGTAATATATTTAGTAATTTTTATTAAACACTGGCTCAAAAAGAGTATTCAATTCAACATTGTCATAGTATTGTTTTCCCCCAGACGCACTTTTCTTCCGCAAGCATGTTTACTGACAATTATATTGTCAAGAATTTTCACCCTAAATTAGTAATAAGAAGTGGACTACTACTTGAATATACACACACATACAAAATCTTTTTAACGTTAACATGACCGAGTGAATCTATTAATTAGGATTCTTATAAAACCCAATAAACACTCTCCCTTTCTCTCTCTATAACCCACTTCACATAAACACTCTACCTTTCTCTCTCTAAAACCCACTTCACATAACTGATAACCAGGGGCGGAGCCAGGAATAATAATTGGGACGGACTAAAAATATTATAATGTTAAAATTGTACATTTGGGTTGGGCGGACTAATGATATTATAATGTTAAAATTCTACATTTGGGCTGGACTGACCAAGATTATTCCAACTTTTTTTACTTTGAGCTACATAATTATATAGTATATCTAGTAAAAAAAAAAAAAAATTAGGCCGGGCTATAGCCCTAAAAGCCGATCTTATGATCCGCCCCTGCTGATAACTGAATTTCTCTCTCTTTCTCTCTTACATAGAACTTGTGCATCAAGTAAATATATTATATACTGTCACAATAACTGATAAATGGCATGGGTGTAATTTACTCCAAATTTGAGGTTAATTTGGTTTTGATATGAAGTATAGATGTTACGATAATTTCCTATATATACAGTCATTTGTATTGAGAGATGCAACTAATGAAATATCAATTTTTCTGTTTCCTTCTTTTCCTTTTATCATTTCCTTTATTGTTATTTCTCTTTTATCTTTTTCCATGTCAATTCACGAATTTCTTTGTTATTATACTGTCATGGCTGAGTCCCAAGCTCAACCAGATCGTGAGGGTTTAGCAATCATGAAACCAGAACGTGACAAAGTGGTATCAAAGCGACCGCTCCTCGGCGACTTCCGATCATGGGAAAGGGAATATGATTCATCGGTGGTAATTTTTGCATCCAACTTTTCAATTCAGCACTCTAATATTCAAAATATTAGTTCTCTGTCCACTTATTTACCACCAACTGTTGCTCCCATGACTACATCACCGATTCCAGTCTCCAATTACACATGGCCTGCAACTAATTACTTTATGTTACCTGGAAATCAACCAACCACTTCACCTTACATCTTCAATTCATCTCACCAAGTTGTTTATACCTCAGTTACGGAAACAACATCTGAAAATCACTTGATTTCTTCTTCTCCGTCACTTCAACAGTTAATTTCAACATCTCAAATTGCTCAAATTCAAACAACTACTAAACCAACAATTACTGAGTCCACCCATTTCAAAATTCCACCAAGTTGTTCTTGTGACCAATCGAGTGAAGTTCTAGTAATGCAAGATTACAATGTTTCTTTCTCCGGCAGTGATCCTTGTGGATTTATTTGTGGCTATGAAGAATTTTTCAAGGTGAATCCTATGACTGAAATTGATATGATTCAGTATGTAGTTTAGGATTTTGAGGGAGAAGCACTGTAATGGTATTATGAGTATGTTGAAGAAAAGTTTATGGACACATGGACTCCAGACTGTTGGGGAGACTTTGTTAGCGAGCTATATAGAAAGTTTGCAGGTGAGCATCAGGTGTTTGTTGAAAGGTCTGAACCAGAAATGGTGAAAGTTAGTGAACTAAAGTCGGTGGGTAGTGAGCCTTCTGAAGTGGTGTACAACTTGTTTGCTAAAATGCCTAAACCAGTCAAAATTACAGAACAACAAATCAACCGAGATAAATTTGTGGAGGATGAAGTGGTGGATTATGTTAATATTCACCAAGTTTGGAGGAACATACCACATGGTGGAGAGGACAACGAAAAGAGATTGATCCCTATTTTGGTTGCTGACAATGGGCTCGGAAATGAGGATGAAGACACTCTATTGGCCCTCGCTCATCAAGATTATAAGGCTGGAAATTATACGAAGGCAGCAGAAAATAGCAAGATTGTTTATGAGAGAAATCCACAACATACTGATAATCTTCTTCTGTTGGCTGCAGTTCATTATCAGTTTCATGAATTTGATTTGTGCATTGCAATGAATGAAGAAGCTCTTCGAATTGATCCTCATTTTGCTGAGTGCTATGGGAACATGGCTAATGCTTGGAAGGAAAAAGGAAATATCGATGTTGCAATCCGCTATTATTTGATTGCTATTGAGCTTCGTCCCAATTTTGCTGATGCTTGGTCGAACTTGGCTAGCGCATACATGCGGAAAGGGAGGCTAAGCGAGGCTGCCCAGTGTTGTCGCCAGGCTCTAGCCTTAAACCCTCGCTTGGTTGATGCACATAGTAACCTAGGAAACCTGATGAAAGCTCAAGGATTGGTGCAAGAGGCGTACAACTACTATGTTGAGGCTCTCCGGATACAGCCAAATTTTGCTATTGCATGGTCCAATCTTGCTGGCCTTTTTATGGAGTCTGGAGATCTTAATAGGGCTGTCCAATATTATAACGAAGCTGTTAAGCTCAAACCAACATTTTCATATGCTTATCTGAACTTAGGCAACGTTTACAAGGCTTTGGTGATGCCTCAAGAGGCTATTGTCTGTTATCAGCGTGCTCTACAAGCACGACCAGATTATTCTATGGCTTTTAGCAATTTGGCTAGTATATTTTATGAGCAAGGCAACATGGACATAACAATACTTAACTATAAGCGAGCCATTACTTTTGATGCTGGTTGTTTGGAGACATATAATAATTTGGGTAATGCTCTGAAGGATGCTGGTAGAGTTGAAGAAGCTAGTCACTGCTATCGTCAATGCCTTTCTTTGCAGCCAAGCCATTCTCAGGCTCTTACTAATCATGGAAATATTTACATGGAATGGAACATGACGCCAGCTGCTGCGCAGTGTTATAAGGCAACATCAGCTATTACAACGGAACTTTCTGCACCTTTCAACAATTTAGCAGTCATATATAAACAGCTGGGTAATTATTCAGATGCTATATCTTGCTATAATGAAGTTTTTCGCATTGATTCTCTAGCAGCTGATGGACTTGTCAATCGGGGAAACATCTATAAGAAGATAGGAAGAGTTAATGAAGCAATTCAGGACTATTTACGAGCTGTTGCGATCTGGTCAACCATGGCGGAAGCTCATGCAAATTTGGCTTCAGCCTACAAGGATAGAGGACTTGTGGAAGCAGCTATCAAAAGTTATAAGCAAGCTTTGGTTCTGCGTCCTGATTATCCAGAAGCAACTTGTAATCTTCTTCACACATTACAATGTGTATGTGACTGGGATGGCCGGAAGAAAATGTTCATTGAAGTCGAAGGGATTCTTCAGCGACAAATTAAGATGTCAGTTATTCCTAGTGTGCAGCCTTTCTATGCAATAGCCTACCCCCTTGATCCGAGGCTTGCACTTGAGATCAGCCAAAAATATGCGCAACATTGTTCCATGGTTGCTAACATGGAGAATATCTCACCTACGGTTCTCAGAAAAATGGAGTTTGTTAATGTTTCCATTAGTGCTGCAATTAAAGGTGAGTTGAAGGCCCTATATCTTTTTCATAGCGAAATGGAGTCACACAAGCCAGAGTACTTGAATACTTTACCTTCGAGTTATGGGTATGACAAGTGGGTAATCAAGTTATTTTGTTGTATGGTTGAAGAAGACTCTAGGTGGAATGAGCACACATGTAATGCCTCCAAAATAGGTTCAATCCATCCAACCCATTCTGGGTAGCCACGAAATACACTCAACAAAAATTTTAAATACAAATCTTCAAGTTCTAACTTTTTAAACTGTCGTACAAAATACGACCACAATTAAACTGTGAGTTTCAATACAAATACAGTGCCCATACTCCAAATCAATAATACATTACAGAATGGTACAGTCAATAACTGTTTTAGGAATTAAAATCTTTGAAAAATGTTCAAGGAAACCTTCGTACATGGGAGGCCATGCATCCATGTTATAATAGATATCGTAGGACTCGAGAATTATCCTTGGTTGACCCAATAGACCCCAAAGAAAACCGAGAAGATTACTATCTTGTTCATTCCAATGGTGGGTCTTCTCTTGCCATATAATTATCTCCATTGTCTCCAATTGAGAATTATATTTCAACCAAACTCCAATATTATATAGGTAGTGCTCATAGATATAATCAGCAAGTGGATGTGCACAACCATGCCTTATTATAACCCGAAGTTGTAGGTGATTAGACATCTTATATGATAGTGGCAAAACACCATTCCAAAGTTGGGTTCACCTCAGCCTATTTGGTTCACCAAAATCAACTGTTAAAATGACGTATAAAATACGACACACACATTTTAAATTCTCAATATAATTCTTCTCATACTGTTTTATGAAAACCTCAACAGCTATAGACCATCACTCTATTCCCCTGTTATCCCTGCTCGACCCCGTTATACTCTTATTACCTGAAAGGAATTGTGAAGCAAAAGGGTGAGCACAAATAGCCCAGTAAAGAATATCATGACTAAAGATAATTATATTATCGATAGTTTTCATCAGTAATAAATCAAAGATTTAAACATATGGTAAAACTTTTCAACCATAGTTGCAGTGGAACGAGCAATCCATTAGAAGAGTCAAATAGACTATAATGTCTATTATCTTCTCCATGTTAAAAGTCCATCAATAATATTTTATCCCTGTAACATCAATCAACAATTGCTGTCCACAATCATGTAAGTTCATGATCATAATTATCTTGATGAATTCCTCCTCGCACTCAGGACGAAGATAATTCTCATCACCTGTCTTTACCTGAAACACCAAAGATCATGGTTATACCAAATCACAGTTCCTGTTCATAATCATGCTAATCAATTCATCTTTGCATTACAAGCCAAAGATATTCAACAATTAATCATCCATCTTTGCACTACAGGCCAAAGATATTCACAAATCAACAGCTCATCTTTGCGCTACAGGCCAAAGATATTCATATCTCAAAAAATATCTAACCATTTCAGAATTTATATAAACAATAATTATAACCATGTTGATCAATTCACCTTTGCCCTTAAGCTAAAGATATTCAATTAGTAAATTCAATGGTCATGAACATACCAGTCAACAATCCATCTTTGCACTACTGGGCAAAGAGAATCTATAGTCATGATCATAACAATAATCTACCCATCATTACACTCAAGTCAAAGAGAAATTTCATCACCAGGATTATAAAAATGTTATATATGATAATAAAAATAATATGATCAAAACATCGATCTCCAAGTTCAAAAATACTACATAATAATATTTTGTGGAGCAAAATTCAAAAATAAAGCTCAAAACTTAGATCCAATCAAAGATAGTAACCTTAACAAGCAATTTGGACAAATAGAAGAAAATTTAATTTTTCCGTGAATAGTGCCGTATACGTGAATAGTAACCTCGACGGAAAAAGTAAGAATTTCAACATAAAATCCATGTCAATAGTTTGGTATAATGATATTGAAAAGAATAACATCATTTACGAAAGAAAATAACATCCCTTACCTCAAAAAGATAGTACCTCTGACTGGAATATCGGATATAATATCGAATGAAACTTGCACTGAATACTAATACTCAAAGTATAGAAATACTCACAAAAATACGCTCGATATTATAGAGAGAGAAAACTTCTGATTCTGGTGTGATTTTCAATTCTAACCTAAGCACCCTATTTATAGGAAAAACTTAGGATGTCAAAGGAGACTAAAATAATAAAATATTATTATTTTTTAAAAAAATTCCGCCGCCTGGCGGCTTTTCCAAATTTTCAGATTTTCAACAAAAGTGGGGTCCCACCCATTAAATAATATTTATTTTCCGAAACTTCAATAATTCATAACAAATAGCCACTTTGTCAGAAAAATACAAATTCTATGTCCTTCTATAGGAAATTTAATTCTCTACAACTTTGCAGAAGGAAGTTTTTTCAAATTTCAAACATAAATTATCCGGGATCCATAAACAGATGATTTCTCACACCAAAATATTGATAAAAACTCATCAGCGCCAATTCCTTCTTTAATATCCACAAAATAAATATTTCCTTATCATATAAATCAATAATTAATTATTCACAAATAATATTATAGAACTACAATATTAACAATCAGGTCGTTCCCAGGAAAGAGGGGGCCTTCCGATAAGGACTTCTCCTTACTGGCGCGCAATTAAATAACCCCTCCTAGACAGAACTTCCTTAGACATTGTCAATAATGCTATCTAATAATATTATTCAAATAATATGAATTATTGAGTTGATAATGTGAAATACTGTGCAATGACAATTATTGAATCAATACTGCAAAATATTAACTGTAGCCATTATTGAATCAATCATAAAAAATAGCAACGTAGCAATTATTGAGTCAATAAAATATCAATGCAGCAATTATTGAGTCAATAATATAAAATATCAACGTAGCTATTATTGAGTCAATAATATAAAATATTGAACAGTAATTACTGTAACAATAATTGAGTAAGTTACTTCTCACGTAAGACTCAATAATTCGAAATACTGTGCAATACCGTGTGCTACTATGCAACACCGTGTATCACTGTATTTTAACCACCGGGTATTTCAACAGTACTAACGGTAACAACTACGCCGTTATCTTGTAAAAAAGTTATTTCTGTCGCTTTCTATATCCGACGGTTATTCCGTTGTGGGGCCCACAAATAGATGCGCCGTCGTACGAATAATCCCCGACAACAAGAATATTCCACGACCAAACGAATATTCCCCGACAACAAGAATATTTTATAACCACTTGTTTATTTTAAAATATTTGCACATTTCACCCTTAACTTTAAACTTTTATCAATTTAACCATTTACCAAATAGAAAAATTGAATACTTTTATTTCATAAAATCTGGGGTCTTACAATCTCCCCTCCTTATGAAATTTCGTCCTCGAAATTTACGTACCTGGTATTTCGAAAAGTTGAGAATACCTTGCTTTTATTTCAGATTCCATCTTCCTTGTCATCATGATTTCTCCATTGTTCATTCTAGAATAACGCTTCAAAACAAGGTTAATTGACATATAACAATTGTCAATTTATTAAGTAAGAAAAGTCAGCTTAGGTAAGTCACACACTAGCGAAGTATATTATTCGTCCCTCCCCTCCTAGTTCTAGACTCCAATCTCCGCCATCGACCATATCCCTAAGCTCTGATACCATATCCCTAAGCTCTGATACCAAAATATAACGCCCCCAAAATAGGTCCAATCCACCCAACCCATTCTGGGTCGCCACGAAATACACTCAACAAAAATTTCAAATACAAATCTTCAAGTTCTAGCTTTTTAAACTGTCGTACAAAATACGACCACAATTAAACTGTGAGTTTCAATACAAATACAGTGCTCATACTCCAAATCAATAATACGTTACAGAAAGGTACAGTCAATAACTGTTTTAGGAATTAAAATCTTTGGAAAATGTTCAAGGAAACCTTCGTACATGGGAGGCCATGCATCCATGTTATAATAGATATCGTAGGACTCGAGAATTATCCTTGGTTGACCCAATAGACCCCAAAGAAAACCGAGAAGATTACTATCTTGTTCATTCCAATGGTGGGTCTTCTCTTGCCATATAATTATCTCCATTGTCTCCAATTGAGAATTATATTTCAACCAAACTCCAATATTATATAGGTAGTGCTCATAGATATAATCAGCAAGTGGATGTGCACAACCATGCCTTATTATAACCCGAAGTTGTAGGTGATTAGACATCTTATATGATAGTGGCAAAACACCATTCCAAAGTTGGGTTCACCTCAGCCTATTTGGTTCACCAAAATCAACTGTTAAAATGACGTATAAAATACGACACACACATTTTAAATTCTCAATATAATTCTTCTCATACTGTTTTATGAAAAACCTCAATAGCTATAGACCATCACTCTATTCCCCTGTTATCCCTGCTCGACCCCGTTATACTCTTATTACCTGAAAGGAATTGTGAAGCAAAAGGGTGAGCACAAATAGCCCAGTAAAGAATATCATGACTAAAGATAATTATATTATCGATAGTTTTCATCAGTAATAAATCAAAGATTTAAACATATGGTAAAACTTTTCAACCATAGTTGCAGTGGAACGAGCAATCCATTAGAAGAGTCAAATAGACTATAATGTCTATTATCTTCTCCATGTTAAAAGTCCATCAATAATATTTTATCCCTGTAACATCAATCAACAATTGCTGTCCACAATCATGTAAGTTCATGATCATAATTATCTTGATGAATTCCTCCTCGCACTCAGGACGAAGATAATTCTCATCACCTGTCTTTTACCTGAAACACCAAAGATCATGGTTATACCAAATCACAGTTCCTGTTCATAATCATGCTAATCAATTCATCTTTGCATTACAAGCCAAAGATATTCAACAATTAATCATCCATCTTTGCACTACAGGCCAAAGATATTCACAAATCAACAGCTCATCTTTGCGCTACAGGCCAAAGATATTCATATCTCAAAAAATATCTAACCATTTCAGAATTTATATAAACAATAATTATAACCATGTTGATCAATTCACCTTTGCCCTTAAGCTAAAGATATTCAATTGTAAATTCAATGGTCATGAACATACCAGTCAACAATCCATCTTTGCACTACTGGGCAAAGAGAATCTATAGTCATGATCATACCAATAATCTACCCATCTTTACACTCAAGTCAAAGAGAAATTTCATCACCAGGATTATAAAAATGTTATATATGATAATAAAAACAATATGATCAAAACATCGATCTCCAAGTTCAAAAATACTCCATAATAATACTTTGTGGAGCAAAATTCAAAAATAAAGCTCAAAACTTAGATCCAATCAAAAATAGTAACCTTAACAAGCAATTTGGACATATAAAAGAAAATTTAATTTTTCCGTGAATAGTGCCGTATACGTGAATAGTAACCCCGACGAAAAAAGTAAGAATTTCAACATAAAATCCATGTCAATATTTTGGTATAATGATATTGAAAAGAATAACATCATTTACGAAAGAAAATAACATCCCTTACCTCAAAAAGATAGTACCTCTGACTGGAATATCGGATATAACACCGAAGAAAACTTGCGCTGAATACTAATACTCAAAGTATAGAAATACTCACAAAAATACGCTCGATATTATAGAGAGAGAAAACTTCTGATTCTGGTGTGATTTTCAATTCTAACCTAAGCACCCTATTTATAGGAAAAACTTAGGATGTCAAAGAAGACTAAAATAATAAAATATTATTATTTTTTTAAAAAATTCCGCCGCCTTGCGGCTTTCCAAATTTTCAGATTTTCAACAAAAGTGGGGCCCACCCATTAAATAATATTTATTTTCCGAAACTTCAATAATTCATAACAAATAGCCACTTTGTCAGAAAAATACAAATTCTATGTCCTTCCATAGAAAATTTAATTCTCTACAACTTTGCAGAAGGAAGTTTTTCCAAATTTCAAACATAAATTATCCGGGATCCATAAACAGATGATTTCTCACACCAAAATATTGATAAAAACTCATCAGCGCCAATTCCTTTTTTAATATACACAAAATAAATATTTCCTTATCATATAAATCAATAATTAATTATTCACAAATAATATTATAGAACTACAATATTAACAACCAGGTCGTTCCCAGGAAAGAGGGGGCCTTCCGATAAGGACTTCTCCTTACTAGCGCGCAATTAAATAACCCCTCCTAGACAGAACTTCCTTAGACATTGCCAATAATGCTATCTAATAATATTATTCAAATAATATGAATTATTGAGTTGATAATGTGAAATACTGTGCAATGACAATTATTGAATCAATACTGCAAAATATCAACTGTAGCCATTATTGAATCAATCATAAAAAATAGCAACGTAGCAATTATTGAGTCAATAAAATATCAATGCAGCAATTATTGAGTCAATAATATAAAATATCAACGTAGCAATTATTGAATCAATAATATAAAATATTGAACAGTAATTACTGTAACAATAATTGAATAAGTTCCTTCTCACGTAAGACTCAATAATTCGAAATACTGTGCAATACCGTGTGCTACTATGCAACACCGTGTATCACTGTATTTTAACCACCGGGTATTTCAACAGTACTAACGGTAACAACTACGCCGTTATCTTGTAAAAAAATTATTTCTGTCGCTTTCTATATCCGACGGTTATTCCGTTGTGGGGCCCACAAATAGATGCGCCGTCGTACGAATAATCCCCGACAACAAGAATATTCCACGACCAAACGAATATTCCCCGACAACAAGAATATTTTATAACCACTTGCTTATTTTAAAATATTTGCACATTTCACCCTTAACTTTAAACTTTTATCAATTTAACCATTTACCAAATAGAAAAATTGAATACTTTTATTTCATAAAATCTGGGGTCTTACAACACAAGTACTGACATGGATCTTCATCCGCCCAAACTTCATTTCTTGATCGAATTTGTGTTGTTCCTTTTATCATTTCCTTTACTTTTATTTCTCTTTTATCTTTTTCCATGTCAATTCACGAATTTCTTTGTTATTATACTGTCATGGCTGAGTCCCAAGCTCAACCAGATCGTGAGGGTTCAGCAATCATGAAACCAGAACGTGACATATACACATACATACATATATACTGGTTAAGTACTACTAGTTTATATAACAGGGGATATTCAGAAGAAGAAGAAGAATAGTTTTGGTATTAGTAGAAGCATATAAAGAAGAATTAAGTTCAAGAAAGTTGTTGATGACGATGATGAGTTTTGTTGATGGTCAAGAATTTATGGAGAAAAAAATGAATAATCACGGTGGGTTGGAACTTATGGATTCTGAAGGCCTAAAAAGAACAGAGGAGGAGGAGGAGAGAAGTGGAGGAGAAATACGACAAGCTGTTCTGCCATTTTCGGTGCTTGTGCCAAAAAAGAAAAGATCGTGTCCTCTGGCCATTCTTGCGGCAAAAACATTATTATTTATGAAGTGTTAGACGCCACTACCCTTCAACTTCAAAACCGAATTGAGTAATCAATCTTCTCATTCTTTGGCCGCCATGGAAAAAGATTGCTTTGAGAATATGAACCAGAACCCAGGAATTAAATCCAAGAAACGGGGTTGCGATTATCTCCAAGAAGAAGAGGCTGAAACAAGGAAAAAGGAGAATAAAAAGTTCAGGAAATATGCTCTTAAGGTACAAGTTATCCAGCCACCCCTAGACTTGCCTCAAGCACTGAAGAATTACATTGATAGTCATGTGTTGGGTGGTGGTACCTTGGCCGCGCCACCAGTGTTTGTGATACAAAAGGCTTTGACAAAGACTGACTTGAGCTCTGGCCACAATCGTCTGTCAATGGCGCACACCAGAATCAACCACCAGTTTCTTGAGAATTTTCTGACAGAGGATGAGAAGACAAGGCTGCAATATAATAGGCATATACGAGTGAATTTGATAGACCCTGGCACGCATGAATATAATACGCTGCAGTTCACCTGTTGGCCAATGTCTACAACCTCAGTGTATGTGTTGGTGACCGACTGGAATACTGTTTGGAATGATAATAGACTCCAAGAGGGCATGACAGTTCAGATTTGGTCTTTTCGAGTCGAATCCAATACCATAAGCTTTGCTCTTGCTATCCAAAGAAATTGACAGGAATTAACAGACAACAAAACAAGGCCAGCGGAAATATATCAAATCAAGGCTGCTGCATCAACACCTCCTGATCACTCGCATCATAATTTGAACAATATCATCAGTTTCTCTAGGTATTTTAATTAATGGTATATAATTTGTTATTTATTGCCATTGTAGGGATTTAAATTGTTGGTATTTTAGGGTTTGATTGGTACAGTTGCTATTTTATCACTTTTTCTTGAATTTATTGAGTTATCAATGTATGTTACGAGCAGAATATTTAACTTGATCGTGTTAATGCACCTGAACTTGATAATATTGCTTCCCGTTACACAAATATTTAGCTACCTACATGCATTAGTAAATAAACAACACTTTCCAGAAATACTCTTGTTCTTGTGTTTGATAAAAAATTACATTGAGCAGTATTAATCTATTTCCATGTTGTGCCGCAACCATTTCAATAAATGTGATGTTATCACATTTAAGTTGGAGGAGTGAACGTTTGAAAAAGAAGAGTAATATAATATCTTCCACAAAAGTTGCAGATGCATATGCAGGGAATCTTCAACTCATTCATACACCTGTTGCACTTTTTCCATTCTCATTCTTTGTCTTAACATAACAATTAACATGTCACTGATTAATAAGTAATAAAACTCGATTTCAATTAAAAATCTAATTAGTGCCGTGGAAGATAACATACCTAATGTGATCCCATGGGTTAACTTTTCACCTTCAAAACCACACTTGTTCACCATCTAATCTCGCTTTCTCCAAATTCAACATTAACCAACCATAGCAGCTATAGTCCAGATTTATAGAATCAGACAATCCAATCCGGGAAGCTCAGAGATCAGAGGCACATAATGAGGCAAATGAACCCAAGCCTGATCCAAGAGATAGCAAGTTTATATCTTGCACAAAAGAGGAACTAAATCAGAAGTTCGAATAGTAACTAACGCACCCTTGAATAGAGGTGTATAGTGAGACAGAATAGTTCACAAGGTAAATCCAATCCAAAAAAAATCTCTCAATCTGAAAATTCAGGGTGCAAACTGCAAAGTAAGCAAACTTTCAGATATTGTCAGTCTATAACAAGCATACATAATATACCTTTAAGATTAACTGCCCTATTCAGGAATTCTTATGCAAAATCAGCTTCAGAAGGGGGGGCCATGCAGTTCTGGATTGGTGCAACTTGGGCTTGAAGATATAAATTTGACTCCTATTGAGGAAATCCTGGAAATTTCTAATGAGGTAGTCTTTTAAAACAAGCTCCCTTGTTTCTCCCTATACCCTACAATATCATTCAATTTCAAATTAACCAGGGCATATAATTTAGATGAATTGAGCTGGCCAAGTTTTGCCATTGTTTCTACATCTATATTCGGGATTGCCATAAACAAATGAGGCCTTCCATAATCTACCAAGCCCACTTTTCATTTTGAAATATAAAAAAAAAAGACTAGAAGTCTTTCTGTTCACCACCAGACTTACACTACTTTTGCACCTTAAATAGAAACCACCACTAATACCACAAGTCCTTATTTATGATCCCCAATCATAAGAAAATAACCTATATCACCACGCATATTTGTAATTCCCAACCATATGAAATCCATCTAATTTATCACCTAACATTCACATAATTGGTTTCATTTGCTTATGTACAAAAATGACTTCACTGCCATTAAACACTAGTCTATCAAAAGAAATGAAATAGCACAATGTCTTTAAGTTGTCATCTTAAGGTACAGAGCATTCCCATTTAACATGAACATTCTCATTATACATCTCTTAAAACTATAAACATGAAATGATGAAAAAAATAATGCAAGGGAATCTTTCAAACTTTTATAAGAATAAACAAACCAGTTGCCTAAAAACACTGTATTCAGCTTATAAATTAAGGTAAACAAATTCTTGCTCCCAATTTTTTGTAGAATTAATCATAAACTGACAAAAGCTACATCTTCTAAATTAAGCATTTCAAAGGATCAACTTCATTAATCCCAACAATGATAACATAACTATTCACTAATCATAAAAGTCAAACAATATAAGAACTTTTTTTCCAAATAATTTGTCCCCAACCCTAAAATACTAGGTATTTCAGTAATTCCTTGATTATAATGGAATAAGTTCCATCAAAACAATATAGGATATCTTCAAATCATAGCTCGAGTAAAATCAACAAAGTAAGCTAGAATAATCATCGGAAAAGAAATTAACAACATTCATTCAAAATCTCAAATAGGTAATTTTCAAGTCACTATTTTCAGGAAGCACTGTTTAATTGAAACCCATAAACATATACAAATGTGTGTGAAGTACTAAAATGCGTAAAGAAGGACCAGGAAAGCGAGGAGAGACAAGTATAAATACCAATGGAGGCAGCAATGTCTGTAGATCCACGACGACGGCGTGTTCGCCGGCGAGTATAATCCTTCTCGGAGCTCTTGCTCTCTCCTCCATTTCTCTCTCTTACTCGTTGTGTTCAACAAAGGAGTCCCATTTTTGTAATTTTTCAAGTAAAACTTTAAAATTTAAAACTAAGTTAATTCATTCATAATTTTTTTAAAAAAATAAGAAGTTTAATTCGAACTTGATTGAATTTGACATATGCAAAAAAAAATCTTATTTATCAAATTTAGAAAAGGAAAAAAAATATTTTTAAGTAGTCTATAATAATTGTGAGTGTATTAATGAAAATTAAGCGGCTAATGAGATTTTTGGTGACGATTAACTTTGATTGAGCGAAAAATGAGTAAAATCAAATTATCGAATCAAATCATAATTTTTTTAACTGAATTATTTCAGTTATTTGGATATTTGATTTTTTTTCAATTATAACCGTTTAAATATTCAGTGTTCGGTGTTGAAAGTTACATAATTCGGATATTCAAATAACCGGCTTAGGAATTTAAAAAGATTAGTATTAAATATTTTAAATTATGGGTTATGCCCTATAGGTTATGTATTGGTAAATTTTAAATAATTAAACTAGACTTTCTTAGCTTATAAGTTATTATGGTTGTGGGTTACGGTAGATGATTGCTTGAAAACTCTATTGTTAAAAAATATTGAAATGAAATTTTTTGCTTGATGGAGATGGATTTTAATTTAGGTTATATACCAGAATAACCGATATTCAATGATTTCGATAATTTAATTATTCTATAATTTAATTTTTTTTGTTCAAATATTAAAAATATGATAATTTCAATATTAGGTTATAACCGAATAAGCAATTTCGGTTAAGTTATAATTGAATGATCACTTCTAATTAATACAACACTTTTCAATTTCAAGGGTTGACTCAATGTGGGATGCATAAACATGTTGTTTTGTCTGGCCTAATTCGGGCTTGTCGTTGGGCCAGACCTAGCCTAGAGTTGAAAAAGGTCGGGCCAAGGTGAATAAAAAGTGGGGTCCTTTACAGTAATATACAACATTTAGAAAGTAATTATATAATTAGTACATCCACAAAATAATTACAAAAATAACGCAAAAAATTCAAACCATTCAATTTCACATTAATAAGGAAACCTAAAATCAAGGCTGCCATAATTAATAATTCAAATTCAAATCTAAATCTTTGGGATCTAACAACAAAAATAAAACCATAATTCAAAATTCAAATCAAAAGGATAAAAAATAAAAAATTATTTTCTCGTCATCTTCCTCTTCCGCCGTCGCGAATCTCCGCCGCAATCTTAAGCTTGCTACAAACAGAATAGAATAGAACATAACAGTATCCCTTCTCCCCCTTCACGGGTGAGACAGAGCGAGAGCCAACCATAAAATAGTCGATGGGATGGAGAAAGGAGGTGGATATTTGATTTTTCATAATTTCTTCATGTCCGTAAATTTCAAGTCCAATTTTATGTCAAAAGGAAAATAAGAACGCTGCATAGGAAAGAGAGAGATACGAGAGTGATGTGTAATGTAATGTTGATAACCAAACTTTCATACCAAGATAACCAAACCTTTATACCAAGGTAACCAATCTATATCCACACCTGCAGTATGAATTGGTTACCTTGGTCTGAAAGTTTGGCAACCATCTGCATGAAGGATTGGCTACCAACTGCATCACATTCAAAATAAATTAGTAACCTAATAAAACTGAATTGGTTACCTTGGTATAAAGGTTTGGCTACCAACTACATGAAGGTTTGGCTACCAACAGCATCACATTCAAAATAAATTGGTAACCTAATAAAACTGAATTGGTTACCTTGGTATGAAGGTTTGGTTACCAACTGCATGAAGGTTTGGCTACCAACTGCATCACATTCAAAATAAATTGGTAACCTAATAAAACTAAATTGGTTACCTTGGTATGAAGGTTTGGCTACCAACTGCACTATGAAAAAACTGCAGGTGTGGAGGTGGATTGGTTACCTTGATATGAAGGTTTGGTTACCTTGGTATGAAAGATTGGTTACCCTGGTATGAAGGTTTGGTTAACTTGGTATGAAGATTTGGTTACCTTGGTATGAAGGTTTGGTTACCAACTGCACTATGAAAAAATGTAGGTGTGGAGGTGGATTGGTTACTTTGGTATGAAGGTTTGGTTACCTTGGTATGAAGGTTTGGTTACCAACTGCACTATGAAAAAATTGCAGGTGTGGATGTGGATTGGTTACCTTGGTATGAAGGTTTGGTTACCAACTGCACTATGAAAAAACTGCAGGTGTGGATGTGGATTGGTTACCTTGGTATGAAGGTTTGGTTACCTTGATATGAAAGTTTGGTTACCAACTGAACTTGATACTTCAACCAGTATAAGGTGAAAGCCCAATACTTCAACCAGTCCTCTTATGTAGATCTGATATAGTAACTCCTCAAAAAGTACCCAACGTCAATGACCTTAAAGAAACAAGAAAAGAAATTTAACCAGACAAAAGTGAAAAGAGGCATATAATTATTATGCTCACTAAAAATCCAAGCATTCCATTCCATATTGGAAATGAACTTGGGACATCTAGAAGAAGTAAAGGTGAAATTCCATTGCAATCCCAGAAGAGGAGTCCTACTGAAGGCGGCTGAGGAAGGGAGGACAAGGTTACAATTGAGAAACGAGATGAAATAGTTCAAATCGAGAAACATAGTACTGATGAATCAAACTCTGGTCAGTTGATGGTTTCACAGAACAGTCTAAGCTCTCCCCAACAAGAAATACTAGCTCGTAAAGAAAGGGCCATTGCTCTAAAGAGAGAAGGGAAATTAGCAGAAGCTAAGGAGGAGCTTCTTTAGGCAAAGCTTTTAGAGAGGAGTCTGGAGGACAAGAATCCCCAGCAAAGTACTAGTTCAAGTGATGTATCAAGCTCTAGCAATGCTTCCACTGCACAAAAAGAATGGCGAGAGAGAGAAATGCGAGAGATAGAGAATGGCGAGAGAGAAATTGAGGATAAGGCCGTTGCGAGAGACGGAGAATGGCTATTGACCCGCCTAAATTAAAGGAATCCTAATTGCATTAATTTTGTAAATAAATATGAAAAAATGTATTACTTTTGTAATTATTTTATCTATGTACTGTTATTGTAATTATTTTTAAAAATGTACTAATACATGTAATTGTTCCTAAAAAAAATATGGTTTTTTAAAACTTTCAGCTCAGAGTTTGATTGGACTAAGTTTTGACTAGGCCAAGCCTTTTAGGCCAGGCCCAAACCAAATCAGGGTGGACACTGGGTTCATGCACTTTAACATAAGAATAAAAGATAGATCGCACAAGTAAATATAAGAATAAAAGAGAGATCGCGTGATCAAACATAAGAATATAATAGAGATCACATGATCAAACACTGTCAACTTCAAGTATAAGTTTGTGTATCGACACAAACTTATACTTGAATTTGTTCGGTACTCGACTCTTATAGGGGGGAATGTGTATTTGTACTTTAAATAAATAAAAATTGCACCTTTAACATTATGTTTGTGAATTTTGAATCGAAAAAAATTCTATAAATTAGGATATAATATAAAATAATAAAAAGTTTAGAAATTTTTATTGTGTGTTTAATATAAATTAGGATAGAATAGAAAATAATAAAAACTTCTATAAATTTTTATTTATTTTTAATATAATTAGGTAAACACCGAGTCATTTTAGTTAATCCTAAATTAACCTAGCAATCCAAGTTTAGTGACTCAATAGTCCAAAATGCTTTTTTTTTATTTTAAATTTATTTTTCTACCTTCTTAGTCATAAATTTTGGTTACTCAAAAACTGACTCAACAACTCAAAAGGTTAAGTTTTGTATAAAATTTTATTTGATCCTGAGTTAACTAAGTAGTCCAAGTTTAGTGACTCGATATTCCAAAAGACCTTTTTTTTTTCCTTTTGATTTTTCTATCTTGCTAGTTATAGATTTTGGCGTTAACATATATATATGTCTATCTAACAAAATACAAATGAATTTAAATTTTTCGTTCACTTAATAAATCATCTGGGCTGTCCAAAGTTTGAGATAAATTTTACCGTCCATGTAGTGTCGTAGGCACGAGACACTGCTAGTATATATATATATATATAGAGAGAGAGAGAGAGAGAGATCTATATATATTTGAAACCCACTTGATCAAGAAACAAATCTAAGACACATTATTTAATTAGTTAAATTAGGATTGAATATTTATTTTTGGCTAAATGACACTTCTGTCCCTCCAAGTTGCCATCAACTTTTAAAGTCGTCTCTAAAGTTCAATTTTCGTCAGTTAGGTCCTTAAAGTGACATTTTGTTGGCGTTTCCGTTCCTTCAGCCCAATTTGACCTCAAACCGACCCATTTTGACCAATTTTAACCCAACCCGATCCAGTTTGACTCAACCCAAAATTTTAATATTTTAAAATATAATATTATTTTAAAATAAGTTTAAATTAATAATTATATTTAACATTTTTAAAAAATAATATTTAAAATTTTAAAATAAATTATTATTTTTAAAATATTTATTTTTAATATTTAAAAATAAAATATTTGTTTTTTTTAAAAAAATTAAAATAATAATTATATTTAATATTCTAAAATAAATATTTTAAAAAAAATTATTTAAATAATAGTTTGTTGCTTCACACAGCACACTTCTTCAATTAACACAAACATTCCATACTTCTCAAATTGCTAAAAACACTAAATGTTTTTAAATATAACACACAGAGATGACAAAGTCGTATCCAAATCCATTTAGTTGATGCCAATCCTGCACCAACTTACATACCCTTGTTACATACGGACAATTCCATGAAATTGCCAAACTGCATATTTAGTTTAATTAGCAGTGTATGGACATGTTTTCAGTAGCCATTTAACCACTTTATCCCATACTCGAAACTATTGCCTTGTAAAATTTTCCTTTAGACTTGCAGAGAAATTCAGATAAAGAAAGAAACAACTAAACCTAAAAAAAAAGCCTGCAAATTAATGTTTTTAACTTCACTGCAAAAGGGTACAAAACTATTTTTAGTCCATCAACTTCTCGGCTTCAGAACTTGTATATGCAGCAGAATGTTCCAACTATTTCCTCAAAATATCAACATATGAGACACACAGAAGGAAAGAAACGGGTATTTTGGTTGTAAACTAAAAGAAACAGAACTTGAACAAAACTATCAAGTCAGTTTCTATAATACCACTCAAAAATCAATCAGAAGCAGGAGCGCGAGCAAGAACAGAGAACACGAATCTTAAATGCGTATTGCTCCAATACAGCCCAATCTCGTCTCCTCTCTTAAGTCTCCTCCCCTTGACAAACTTGCGGATCCAGTTGTAACCAAAGACATAGCAGTCACTTGATTGCAAGTTCTTGAATGTCATGTGAAACTCCATGTCCCTGTCATAGTCCAATACCTTGACATCAACCCCATCTGGGGTCCAGATTTTCGCAACGTAATCCGTAAGCCCAGCATGATTCCAAACATCAATGATCTTCTGCACCAAATCCTTACCCAACATCAACCTACTCAGATGGTTACAATCACCTTGTGTCAGAACTTTCCTGATTTTCCATGGATCATCGAACAATTTAAGTTTTGTTGAAAAGCCCAAATACTTCTCCTCTTCTTCTTCTTGATGGCTATAAACTCTGAAACTCCTCAGTTTTTTAGCTACTCGAATATCTTCAGGAGATTTCTTAGGACCCATGTAAGCAAGAGGATCAAGAATCTTGAAATTAGAGCAAGATTCATCATACAAACTCAACCCCAGATTAATTTTCTTCTTGGGTTGCTTTCTTTTTTTTGATTCATTGCATTCCTCATGAGTTGGAACAAGAACAGGAGGGGTTTGATGGGTTTTCTCTGTTTGATTAGATAGGGTGGAAAAAGAGAAACAATTAGAGGAAGAATTAGAAGAAGAAGAAGAAGGGAGCTGCTTTTTCGGATTCATCATTGAAGCATAAACCCTATTGAACCTGGTTCTTGGTTAGGGTTTAAGGTTTTAGTAGCAAACCGTGAGATATGAAGAACTAGGGGCATGAATACATATATATAACACAAGGAAAATGAGTTTACTTGATTACCAATTAAGAGATGGAAGAGAAATTTCCTTTCCTAAATCAGATACATAAATTACTGAGATTATCTGGAGATCTTGTTTGAAATACCTTTCCAAAATCAAATTGGGTTTGTAATTAACACTCACGGGAAAATAAATATCAGGAACTAGTTGCTCTGCTCTTACCGGTCTCTCCTAGTATTACTGGAACCGAATTAAAGTTGAACCGCTCAAGCCATAACTCACGGTTTATTCGTTCAACCAACTGGACTGGGCCGGCTGGCTTTCCAATTTAGAATAGGCAAAGACATAATATGTATTTTAAATGCATTTTTACAAGCATAATTTAGAATTTGATATAAATATACATTGATCTTATATTTTGGATAATAATTTAATACTCCCTCTATCTCTTTACTTTTTTGGATCAAGTTAACCATTTTTAAAACTAATTATTGTCCATCTCTTCCATTATATAGGTGTAAAGATTATAACTAAAACAAAGTATATATAATTTTCTATTAACCGCTAGGTTTATAATTTCAAAAATCTATTTATATATGCTTAATTATTAATTCAAAAAATAATCAATTTAACCACACACAAAAAAGTCAATTAGGCATTTAAGGGGGGACGGAGTGAGTATAACAATTCTAAAATAAATGAATAAATCATATCACAGTTTGGATTTTAAGATTTTACGAATTAAATAGTATTAAATTCAAATAGTACTTTTTATGGAATCGTGTGAGTAATAAACTACGAAATATATTTTTTTTGTTGAAATCAAATAGTCAAAAAATCGAAATGCAATAAATTAATATAATTGTTTCTCTAGACAGCTGTCCTTTTCTTTTCTTTTTTAAGTCATTGATGTTAGATTTATTAGCAGAGGGTCTGCCTTCAGTATTAAGTCTTCGTCTGTCAATTCCTTTTAAGTTTGATCCTGGATTTAGACTTATTAAGTTGTTGAAGATTAAAATTGTATTATGTTACAAAAAATGAATAGATTGCAATAATAAAATTAAAATGATAACCCTTTCGACAAAATGAACAAATAATCTACGCACGCATTGCGCACGCATTGCCCTGGTTCTCGCCCAAGACTATTTTCATCATTAATCTATGCTACGAAAAGCTTCTAACGAATGGAAAACATCTTCAAATCGAAAAAGCAAAATTTCATAAGAGATAATAACGATACCCTCTCAAAAAGATAAAGAAATCATTCATCTCATTGAGAAAACAAATTTCACACAAGGAAAAACAAGCTCCACATGAATAAAGAATTATTACCAAACAATAAAATAAAATAAAAATAATAATACAATAAAAAAAAAAGGACCTAGGGGAGGGTCTCTCCAAACCCCACAACTATGAAAGTGTATTTTAATATCAACTAGATACAAGCCTGCGCATTGCGACGAGATTATTCATTTTGTTAATAATAAATTTGTACGTGCAATTAATAAATTAAAATATAGTAAGAAGATGGTAGATTGTTGTGCGATGATCAAATTTTGGTAGTATATGTTTCATAGAGTTGGGTAAAAGTTTTGTGCGTAAATACATATCCAAGTATATAATTAATCTTGTCACTAAACTCAGGACATTATATAACAGTTGTGTGTGTGTGTGTGTATATATATATATATATATATATTAATTTCTTCATAAAAAATGTTTATAATGTAAACAATATGGTTAAAAATGGGTAACTCTTTCATTCTAAAGTAGTAACAAATATTTAGAAAGTGTAATGCACAATGTCAACGAGTTGTTATATTGATATGATTGATAGTGGCATATTTGAAGTATGTTACACATTACACAAACCTCACCAAGCCTCAAATATCTGACACAGATATTTGATGCATTTTAAAGAGTCCATGTCTCATATACGCTTACTTGCACCAGAATTCTAACATCCAAACGAAAGGAGAAACAGTGGAAGAATGTTCCAGTTTGGATCTTCATGTCAAACAAACACCATGTCCAAAAACATAGCAGTATAGCATTGTGTCATACATAACACAATGTTATAGTTAAAGAACGAATACATTGCCTCATTAGTTTTTATCCATTTTTGGCAATTGTAGAGGCACTCACAGTATTACCATAATGCAAAAAAAAACTTTTAAACCAGCCAACATTTTAATTTATAAAAATATAAATATAAAATTGTATATTTTGTATTATAGGACATACAATTGTATTTGAACATGCACTTAGCATATAATAGCTATTTTTTAAAAAAATGGTGATTGTGTTCGGACTGCTAGTGAATTAATATACTAACGATCATGCTATTTTATTTTAGTTTGTGTAGTTAATTTGATTTTTAAGTAAATTGACTAATTATATCGTGAGAGTAACAGTTGGGAATTTATTCAACTCTTTTGAATACTTGAAGATTTTGAAAAATACGTGCTCGTGTCTATTTAATGCTAAACAAATTTTCTTATTACATGCATATAAACTTGAGCGGAAAGATTTTTCACCAATATTAACTTATACAATAAGTATATGCGGACAGGAAAATTGGACCGGAAGAACAAAATGAATTTATTCCCGCGATTGCTTTATTGATTGAAAATTGGACAGGCAAAGTTTATTTCATTTCGGATTGCGGTAGTTATTTTGCCAAAAATAGTCTTTTTTATTGGCCGTATATAGTGTGTTATAATATCAATACTAATTGATTTATTCTCTAACCGGTTTAATATGAAGAACCTAAAGGGTCACATCGCAAATGAAAAATATTTATTTAAGAAGTGAATGTCATAATCGTAATAATAAGTTAAGTATATTTGATTTATAATATGGTGATAGAATAAGTTAAATAATTTAATGTTTATTATTTAATATTTTGAAAAAACTAATTATAAATTAATAAGAGAAGTCTTATTATTATTATTATTTAGTTTCTAAATAATTTATGAATTAATTAATAAGAATATTTTCATAAAATTTCCTAATTAGATTAGAAAAGAGAATAAAAATCTTATTCGTAAATAGTTTAGAAGGGTGTCTCTCTGTAAATAAGAGGAGTCTTGGTAACAAATTGACACCGTATATATATATTTGTTGGTTTTGAGTTTGTAGCACAAGAGGCGAGACAATCTTTTCCTAAGAAATTGAATGGAGGGGGTACTCTTTGATATTTTTTCACATCTTCCTTGCAAAATCCATCTTCAAATTCGCAACAATTTCAAAACAATGCAATGAATTTCCAACCGACAGTTTCTTCGCGAAAACACAATGCAAAAACATGGAGCCTAAAGATGATCAAAGTTTCTTTCTTGAGCCAAAGTTTCTCCAAAATTCTAACCCAACCCCCTAGAACTACACTCTTTATCTAATATGGACGAATCTTCATGCGGAATTCCTCAAGAGTCCCTCAAGTTCCCAAGAACATGGCTTGAATATTGTGTTTGAATGGCATGGTCATGCTTCTTCAAATTATTATATGTTGATGGTTGTTTTAGCAGGGTCTGAAGATTGGGATACTTCAAAATCGACCTTAAACAAAACAAAAGAATTAACAAGAACATACCATGGATCATCATGCAGCTAGTTTGATTTTTGTTGAAACGCCCTTCGGATAAACTATAAGTGCTCCATATTTAGCTTACTCCAATATCCTAAATATATGATACTCCCTCCACCGTTCAAGTTTATTTTTTTGGTTTTTCTAAATTTATTTGTAATATTTTCATTTTTAATGCTATTTTTGACCTTATTTTTCTAATACTACCCTCATTTAAGTTTATATATATATATATATATATATATATATATATACGGTCAGTCTCTCCAACGAACCATAGAAAGCGAACTAAAAACGAACCGACTATAACGACGGTTTTTTTCATCGCTATAGCATAAAAATCCGGCTTTCTATGCTATAGCGACGGAAAAAATCGTCGCTATAATTGGTTCGTTTTTAGTTCGCTCCTTATAATTCGTTGGAGAGACGGACCCTATATATATATATATATAAATATATTTGAAAACTACATGACATACATTGAGAAGAGTAACGCTATTAACTTTGATGGTGGAAGCACAACTACACTTTTTTTCACCTCTCTCCTTTATTTAATTTATTATTTCAAGAAATAGTTAGGAGATTAATTAAAATAAAAAAGATGATAATATATAGAATAATTAAGATGAGTAATTTGGAGACAATTTTTCTTCTTCTTCTCAATATGCATATATGTATTTTGAAACTAGAACAAGTAAATTTGGACGGAATAAATAAAAAATATGGTTAACTATAAATCGTAATTTGAATTATATTTCAAATTTAAGTGGTATACTTCACCATGTCTTCATCCTTTCCTCTGTTTATATACTATATTCATCCAATTAGTACATGCCATAAATAAAGCATGATTAATATTATCATACTTATAATACCTATACAAATTAGTTACCCAACATTTTTTCATGACTACAAATTATTGAGGCTAAAAAAAATATGAAAGCACGTCATGATCCCGTAAATAAACCCCGACTGAAATGGAATGAAGCATGAAATAAATATTATTCGAGAGATATTTGAATAAAGATTTAACAGGTCAGAACCGTTTATGGAAATTATAGGTTTAGAGAAAATAACACGTGTTATTTTTGAAATGACTTAGTGATCATGCTATTTTATTTTAGTTTGTGTAGTTAATTTGATTTTTAAGTAAATTGACTAATTATATCGTGAGAGTAATAGTTAGGAATTTATTCAACTCTTTTGAATACTTGAAGATTATTAAAAATACGTGCTCGTGTCTATTTGATGCTAAACAAATTTTCTTATTACATGCATATAAACAAATTTTCTTATTCGTGTCTATTTAATATAACTCGTGCATATATAGTTGCTTATTTATAGATTTAGGAAATTAGGGTAAATGAGTTAATCTGAAAATCACTTGATCACCAAACAAATAAATCTACCACATACATTAATTACTTGATCCCCAATGGATCTTGTTTGATATTAAATACTTTCCTAAATCAAATTGGGTTTTAATTAAAACTCAACTGACATATTAGCAGAATGTTGCTTAACTAATTCATTCCAAACATCTATGATATTCTTTCCCACCAAATGAGACTCTTTTTGTCTATCCGGTAAATAACGCTTAAGGCTTCATAGTAATGAGTCATTCCATTCACATCTCCAGTTTTATAATCCCAACGTAGCATTAGTGCTACTGTTAACGCCAAGATCCATCCACGCGCTCCAATTACCAAAGCGCATCCAATCCTATACAGAAACGGGTAAACACCAAAAGATTGACGGCTTGGGCCGCCAGGGGATAGCTCCGGTGTAAGAATAAGTACAGGCTGAACAAGGTTAACAATGGAGGCAATAAGCTCTAGTGCTGGAAAGTATTAATAATGTGTGTACCTTATGATCAAGGTCAAGCCATGTATTTATAGTGTTCTCACATCCCTGCTAGAATCCATCTCTAAATTGAATTAGGGTTCCCTCGTATATCCTAATTTCCATAATAGGATTGCACCAAATCTCCTAGGATTAATTAGAAAGTCAAATCAATATTTAACTCCTCTTACCATATTTAGAACTCCCATATAATTAGGAGTTGTAACCAAACATTCCCAACCGGACCCAAACTGGCTCAAACACGGTCAAGCCCGAACAGAGCCTTAGACCTCAAATATCCGGGGCCCAACAGCTACCAAACTTGAATTACATTGTTAAAATTTAAGAACGAATAATATTGATCCCCAAGGGATCTTGTTTGATGTTTACTTTCCCTAAATCAAATTGGGTTTTAATTAAAACTCAACGGAAAAACTGTTCTTGGCAGCCTCTACTCTTCATTATTGAACCGAATTTACGATGAACCGTTCAAGCCAAAATTTAAGGTTTATTCACTCAATCGGATGTCCAGCCTCTTTTAGGAAGTATATTTTAAAATTTGATATAAAAATAGACACTACATTTCGTGTTCAATTGTACTTATGTAGTACCTAGTTAAGTATGCTTTAAAATTAAAAAAATATTGTACTTAAACTGTATTTAGTTAAGTTAAATTATATTTAAATTGCCTATATAGCACCTAGTTAAAAAAATATATTAAAAAATAAAATTTTCAAACTAAATTGCATTTCAATAATAATTAAATTGTAGCTATATAATACCGAGTTAAGTACAATTTAAAAATAATTAAAAAAATACACTTAAAAATACTTGGTTAAGTTTAATTGTACTTAAATTATACAGAACATGTGCTCTATAGATAAATTAGAAACGCTCAAAAAAAATAATACTCAGACCTCCCTGAAGCATTACAAAACTATCCGTATCATTTTAAGTTTTTATATTAAATATTTCTTCCATTCCAAAATTAGAGATATTAGCCGTATCGTTTTAAAATTTTGACATTAATTTATTGAGTTTGATTGTGAATTTCAAAGAATTTACAAGAAGGGGTCTGATGGGTTTTCTCTATTTGATTTGTTATGATGGAAAAAGAGGAAGAAGAAAACTTCATCAGACCTCAGCGAACTTGCTTCTTGTTAGGGTTTAAGGTTTTAGTAGCAGCAATCTGTGGGATATGAAGAAGAACTAGGGATATATATACTTCCCAATTAAGAGATGTTGTTCGAAATTGCAACGGAAATGTATATATTATTATTTCCTAAATCAAATTGGGTTTCCTACTCGGCTACTCTGTTCTTGACGGCCTCTCCAATTCATAACTGAATCGAATTAACATTGAACTGCTCAGACCATAATTCACGGTTTATTCATTCAGCCGGTGCTCCATCCAATTTGGCATATCTTAATCTTATCACTACCTCTTCTAGCTAGTAATATAAGCTTTTAAAATAAATTTAAAATATTTTTAAATTCAAAGTTAATGTGGTTCATACAATTTTTAAAATAATAATTTTTTTAATTACCAGTATTTTTTGCATTCAACTTTAAAATTATATTTTAAAGTTAAAATAAATTCTGTTAAAATTAAATTTAAAAATAAATCAAAGTATGTAATTTCAAAAAGTTCAATTAATTCTTTATCTTGAAAGGTAGGGTGTATAGTTATCAGACCAATAGTTTATAAAGTATGGAACACAAAATATACAAGGCAATAGTTATGGGAATAAGACACAATTGTTTTTTTTCTTTTTTGAATAAATAATTTAATAATTTTCTGAAATTATTGACAGAATTTGTTTTGACCATAACTTTCAAAGTATTCTTATATTAGAAAGAAATACACACAATATTATAGAAGAAGAATTTTCTGATTCTGGTGTGATTTTCATTTCTTAACTAAGCATCCTATTTATGGGAGAATGGCAGGGCACTATTTAGAAATAATCACAGACCAAAGATACTTTTATCATAAAATTTAACGAATAATTTTACAAATTTAGAATGGAATGACTTCATAATTAAAAGTTATAGGCGTAACAGAGGATATTAAAGTGTTAAAAATAGTATCGATAAGGTCTAAACCTAGTGATTAAGACTAAGGTCTATAACCTTTATACCTTGTTTGTAAGTTTAAAAAACAGAGCAAAGAATAAGAACCTAAATAAAATATTTTCCTTAGAAATCCCTTGTTTTTTTTTTAATAGTGATACTTAATTATGAGATTATATATTATACTCTTCAAAAGCGGAGTTAAAAAATATTGGTAAAAATCACTCAATTTTGAAATCCGTAAGATAGATGATGAGTGAGTTTTATACCTACGAATTGAGTACTTTTAACTTGATGAAATTGTGAGTTCTTGACTGTTTTCTGTACCTTTTTACGTGTTTTGTTTGTTTGTGTAGGAAAAGGAATGGAGCTTGGAATGCCGTTTGGAATGAAAAGTGAAGTATTTGCAGTCAAAAGTGGCATGACGTGGCAGTGGGACAAAAGTGGCCAAAACCTGACCTGGTAGCAGCTGGGGCGCAGTCAGACGCAGGTGCGCGTAGCTGAGCGTGCATTATGGCAAGTTAGCATGCTTAGGCGCCGACGTCGAAAGCGAAGCGCGCTGCGGTCAGAGCAGCTGTGCGGCAGGCGCTGGCGAAAGGCAGTAGGATTAGGGCGTGCGCGCGCACGGAAGAAGGCCACCATCGCAACACTGGTTATTCGGTCCTGCAGCACTAGAAGTGCAGTAAGTGAGCATTGGGGTGCTACGTGACGGCTTCGCGACGCTAGTGCGCAGGGCTGGCTTGTCAAATTGTGTTGTTGTTCTATCCGACTTGGGACGTTGCGCTATGTCGAGTTCAAATTGGAATAGACGTCTATGAGCCGGTTGAAAGGCTTAAAAATACACTTGGAGGCTGATTTATAAGGAGATACGATACATGGGATTAGAGTTACAAACAAACCGAACCGAACCGAACCTTTTCGAACTCGAACCGAACTCGAACCCTTTTAGTCGAACTCAAACATGTTCGAGTAACTCGATCGAACCAACAACTATGTACGAGTTTGGATCGTTTGGTGTTCATGAACTGTTCGCGAGCAGTTCGCAAACAAGTCGAACATAAGCTTGTTCACGAACACAAACTATGTTCATGAACACCAAACTTGTTCACGAACACAAACTTGTTCACGAATATAAACTTGCTCACGAACATAAACTTGTTCACGAACACAAATTTGTTCACGAACACAAACTTAGAAATCTGAAGCAAAAAATAATTAAATAAATACAAAAAATATTTTCTCTAAGAGTTTAAGTATTCAATCAAAAATTAGACCAAATACTATAATCATCAGTCATCCAAAAAGACCAAAACAAAAAATGATTACTTAGAAGTTATAATTAACTTAAAAGTTAAAAGTTAACAAGAACTTAAAAATTCTTGATTTACAAATATCAACAATCAAATATTAATATCGAAAATTCTTTTAACTCTTCAAGGTCTAACCACTTCAAGCAGAGTCTACAAAGAAATGATTATCAAAAACTCACAATTTAATATTAGTAATGTATTTCTTTTGTTGTCAATTTTAATTAATATTCAATTTTTTTACAATTTTTAAATTTAATATCTAATTTTTTATTTTTGATCTTCAAATTTATGTATAGTTTTTTAAAGTTTCAAAATTATTCAGTAAATAATTTAATGATTATTATTCTATTACTGAAGTCTCAATACGTACATTGAAGACTTGATTTCTCTATTCTCTATCTCGATTTGACAATTTTAATAACTCATATATATATAAGCAACAGTATTGTATCATTCTTTAATTAATGTCAAATCGTCATTGCATGACGATTAATGACTTTATTTATGTGCTTTATGACATGGGTTATAATTTATTAAATTATTTAGGATGTAAATTATAATAATCCAACAATCATTGTTCAAAATTTTATAAAAATATAAAAATTATTTTAATTAAATTAGAATTTAGAGGTGAAGAAGTACACATTATTATTTATTAATTATTTAATAAAAAAGTTTACTTATAATAAATTATTAAAAAAACAAAAAGAATAATAAAAAAATAACTACAAATTTAACAATTATTAATAAGACAAACTTTAGAATTTAATATGAAATAACCAATTATTTGTATTTAGAATTTTAGAAACAATTTAAACATGTAATTAAGAAATCGAACTACTCAAACCGATCTCGAACTTATCAAACCGATCTCGAATTTATCGAACCGAACTCGAACCTATTTTGAACTTTTCGAACCGAACTCGAACTCGAACTTACTGAACCGAACCGAACTAGAACTATTCGCGAACAAAGACGAACCGAACCACATGGTTCGCGAACATGTTCGATCGAGCAATCGAACGGAACACTATGTGCAAACTCGACTCGACTAGGCGAGCAAGTCGAACTCGAACCAAACCAAACTCGAACCGAACTGAACTGGTTCGCGAATAGTTCGGTTAGTTTGCAGCCCTAGCTGGGATTGTTTATCAGATTTCCAAGGATCGTGGAGGAAAACACATGAAGGAAAGTAAGGATCAAAGGCAAAATTTTAGAGTTCGAGAGCTGCGCTACACAATTTTTGTTCTCTTATCTTTTCCTTTTATTTTGTAATCCGAGAATGTTATTCCCCCATCCATTGAAAATGTGTTGGAGGATTTTAAAGATATGATGCCACCCGAGTTACCCAAGAAACTTCCACCTAGGCGTGAGGTGGACCACCAAATCGAGTTAGAGTCGGGGCAAAGCCACCTGCAAAGGCACCATACAGGATGTCACCCCCAGAGCTGGAGGAGCTAAGGTGACAACTGAAGGAGTTTCTGGATATTTGATGAGTGGGTAATATACCCATGAATTTGGTATTCTTAGACTTAATAAATTGCTTGTTTTAAAGTATTTTAGGATATTTTTATTGGTTTATTTGTTCTTTTGCATGACAGGAGATGTATATCAGACTACTAAGTACTCAAGGATGTCAAGCTTCATGAACATCTTAGCAGTCCATCAGTGGTGATCAAGTCTCGGATGCTGAATGCCAGAAGATCACAAGAAGCTGCTAAGTACCAGAAGATGAACAAGCTTAAAATCATCTTAGCAGCTCAGCACCAACAACAAACAAACCAACAACTAGGGCCTGAGGGGTCATTGTCTTCGTGCCTAAATCAAAGTCAAGTCTGCTGGGCTTGCTGAGTACCAAAGGGTACAAAAGATTCTAAGTCTGCTGGGCTTAGTCTACAGTTCCAAGTCTGCTGGGCTTGAAGAGTTCTTAGTGAACTAGAGTTCCAAGGCTGTTGACCTTGGAGGAATCTTAGTGATTCAGAGTTACCCTTTTCTTAGTGGAATCCCTACGTGTTGAAGCAGAAGAGTGGATTAGGAACTTCAGTCTCTGAACCACTTAAAACCCCTTGTGTTATTTACATTATGTCGTTTACATTATGCACTATAACTACTATAACTGCTTGCTCCTAAACTAACATTAGAACTATGTTTAACAATGTATCCTTGAAGGGAATCTTAACTTATTCCACTGTGAATGAACTGATTCTTATATTTGTCATCTGCTAATCACTTAGCAATACAAAACAAAATGAAAAAGCTTTTAAAATTTAAAAAGGATCTATTCAACCCCCCTTCTAGATCTATTGTGTGACCTCTGGAAACTAACAGTGTGTGACGAATGGTTCAATTTTAAGCGCTTTATGTTAGTGCATCACATAATATATTAGTGTCTCATACAATGTCATCATTTTAATGCATTAGATGCGCTGAATGAATGTGAATGTAAGTTGTGTGATTCCTCCACCAGTAGGCAAACCCGTCGGTTGTTTATTACTGGACTCTAAAAGGCGTTCTCTTGTGAGGCTCAGGAAATGTACCACTCAGATCCGCTCCAATTGTAAGATGGGACATTTCCATCAAGTAAATTGCGAAGATCTGGTAACCTTCATTCCAAAAAGCCCATGAGAGGAAACATAAGATAGGCCAACCTTTGATAAACCAAACGTGCAGGATGTCTATTAATGCCCTGTTAATTTCTGAATATTTAAATGTCATTCATCTTAATTGTCATTTATATATTCTTCCTATCCTGTCATCATGACTACTAACCCCTTGTTTTGCAAGGAAAAGATTAAAAAACCCCTACAGAGATGCATAACATATCATGCATCTATATCATCTACCAATATCAAGACTAAACTAGATGTCAATTTTGTGTAGATTGGTCCTAGAACTCGATTCCGAGCCAAGAAGACACGATCACCACTAGTTAAAATGACTGAAGGAAGTTCATCAGAACTTATTCCGTATCTCAAGAAGAATTTGAAGAGTTTAAGAAACAGATTGCTGAGATGACCATAATGTTAAGACAATAGTGCAAAGTAGCTCAGGAACCCAAACTTAAAACTCAGACCGAGTCCTCTGCACAGGGAGATATGCGAGTACAGGGAAAAGATAGTGATACCCATATGTCAACTTCGGTATCCCCACTAGACGTCGAATCAACCAAAGAGGCCCAAATAAAAATCTGACAAAGGAAGTAATAGACCTCCGAGAGGACAGAGAAACTACAGACATCAAGAAGAAAGTTAGACAGATGGAGGATGCTATCTGATCCATTAAGGGGACAAGATCACATGAGAGTGTGAATTATTTTGATCTATGTATTTTCCCAAAGGCAAGAGACCCAAATAAATTCCAAGTCCCAGAATTTGAGAAGTACAACGGTCTAGGCGATCCTTACACCCATCTGAAGGTCTACATAGGCGAACTTGGATCAGATGCCGAGGATGAGAACCTTAGAATGAAATTATTCCAAAAGAGCTTTACTGGTGAAGCCCGAACTTGGCACGCCCAGATTGATAACTCCAAAGTCCATGGTTGGGAAAATTTAGCTCACGTTTTCCTCAATCAGTATAGCTTCTAATCCCAAACAGCCCATGATTGCTACCAAGTGACCAATATTAAGAAACTAGACAATGAGTCGTTCAGAGAGTACGCACAGAGGTGGAGGTGCATGGCCGCCCAAGTTAGCCCGCCAATAGAAGAGGCAAAAATGGTCATGACTTTCATCTCTATCCAAGAAGCAACCTATTTTGAGAGAGTCCTGGCAGGAATAGGCAAACCATTCTCTAAAATGATAAAGCATAGGGAAATGACAGAAATGGGTTTGAGGTCCAGCAAGATCAAAGACCTCACGGCCTTGAAAGTAGTCGCCGAACATACAGTCTGGCAACTATACGAGCGCTCCCAAAAGGGTACCTAAGAAATTTGATGAAGATGTATCCCTCGTTTCACAGAGGTAAGCTAGGAGACCTAACCATAGTCCCCCTATTTTGATGAAAGGAGGCTATCTGTCATTGCGACAACATGCCTCATTCGACCAAAGCCATGACAGACAGAGAAAATTTGAAAGAACAGAAAATCGGGTGTTCAATCCACTAGGCGATTCCCTCGAGAACATATTAGCGTTATTAATCAACTAGAAGAAAATCACTAAATTGGCTCCACCTCTGGATCCAAAAGGCAAAAGATATGATCCAAGCAAGAAGTGTGCTTACCACTCAGGGACTCCGGGACACGATACACAAGACTGTTGGTCATTAAAGCATAAAATCCAAAATCTGATCGAAAATGGCGATATTGTGATCAGACGACCTGACCAGCCAAATGTCAATACCAACCTTCTGATGTAGCACAATACGGAGGGAGTAAACATGATCGGGTCAGGAAACATCAGAATGGATCCAAATCAAAAATACATATAGATGTTGGAATAATACCCCCAAATGAGCAGAACACGTGTCTTGGGATGGGAGAATTTGGAGGAGAGTATGACAATAAGGCAAGAATTAGAGATGATCAAACATCAGGTAAAGTAGTTGGCCGAGCTGATAGTTTAACATTGGGTTACAAGGCGGCTTTTCATTCATCTATCGAAAAAGCGAAGAAAAAGAAGATGTGACGTCCCCATAATAGATCCAATTAACCCAACCCATTCTGAGTCGCCAAACACATGGTACAGAATCCAAAAACAAACTTTTATATCACACGGTCGTGCAAAATACGACCACACAACTGTGAATGTCAATACAAATATGTAGAAAATATAAACATTCAAACTAAGTTCTCATTACAATTATTATCGCACTATTTTATAAAAATAGTGAGGACTACTAATGCTCTAACTCGGACCATCACTCTGTCCCCCGACTAGTCCCTGCAACATTCTCATTTCCTGAAGAGGACAACAGAATAAAAGGGTGAGCTCAACTAGCCCAGTAAAGAATATTATGACTAAGATAATGAAAAATAATTTATCGTTAGTCTTCAACAAATCAGATAAAATACTATGGACAACAAGTTTTAGATCAACAACTGTAGCAGAAATAACAATTTATCAAAAGAATTAAAGAGAAAATGATGTCTACTATATTCTATGATTTAAAAGTTCATCATCAATATTTTATCCCTATCAATCAATAAATATCTCAAATCAAATATTCATCTTTGCACTACGGGCCAAAGATATTCATTTGTATCACCAGTTGGTCATGTTCATCTCAACACCTGTCCATCTTTGCACTACGGGCCAAAGATATTCATCAGGTAATCATTCATCTTTGCACTACAGGCCAAAGATATTCATCAAATAATTATTCATCTTTACACTACAAGCCAAAGATATTCAGTTATATCACTATTTAAGACTGAAGATGATGAAAAATATTTTAAAGAACGAATCTAGTGAGATAAAGGACAAAAATTTGGGATTTGTAGTTTAGTTTATCCAAGTTCAAAAATACTCCATAATAATCAATTGTGGAGCAAAATTCAAGAATAAAGTTCAAAACTTGGATCCAATCAAAGATAGGACCCGTAATAGCCAACTTGGACAAAGAAAAGAAAATTTATATTTTTCGGTGAATAGTACCGTATTCATGAATAGTGCCGTATACGTGAATAGTAACCCCGACGAAAAGGTAAAAATTTCATAATAAAATTCATACCAGTATTTCGGTAAAATGATATTGAAAGCAATAACATCATTTATGAGAAAAAAATAACATCCCTTACCTCAAAAGAATAATACTTCTTGCTGGAATATCGGATATAATACTGAAGAAAACTTGCACTGAATAGCAACACTCAAAATATCTAAATACTCACAAACATACGCTCGATATTATAGAGAGAAACTTCTAATTCTGGTGTAATTTTTAAATTCTAATTCAGCACCCTATTTATAGAAAAAATGCTTAGAACGCCAAAGCAGAAAATTTAATAAAATAATATTTATTTATTTTCTTTTTTCTTCACACACCACCCATAGTCATTTTTGGAAATTTTCCCTCTAGCAATCAGCCAACAAAAGTCAAGAGTGGGGCCCACCCATTCTAGAAGAATTCTCCACTAAAAATTAATTCAAACCCAATATTTCAGAACATCAATAATTCATAATAAATAGCCCTTTTATCAGAAAATATGAATTTTATGTCCATTCCATAGAAAATTTAATTCTCTACAACTTTGTAGAAGAAAGTTTTTCCAAATTTCGAACGAAAAGTGACCAAAATTCACATACGGATGATTTTCCACAGTAAAATACTGATAAAAATAGCAACACTAATTCCTCCACATAAAATAAATATTTCCTTATAAATCAATAATTAATTATTCATAAATAATATTACAGAACTACAATATTGACAACCAGGTCGTTCCTAGGAAAGAGGGGGCCTTCCGATAAGGATTTCTCCTTACTGGCGCGCAATTAAATAACCCCTCATAATCCCTGCTGCACTTGGTTTCGCTACAAGACACACTCGAGCTATGTGCCCTTTCTTTTCATAGTTATAACACACCTTAGATTGCTGTTTGCAGTTGGGACTGATGTGTCCCTCTTGCCCGCATTTATAGCATACGACCGGCGGTCGTTCTCCTCCCCTAGAAACAGTTGATGTTGGTGCTGCTGTCAATATTTTCACATTATCATTGTTGTACCTTCTCTTCTTGAAATCTCCCCCCGACTCACTTCTTCTATTATCATGGCCACGATTACCACCGGAGTGGTTACCGCTTCTGTCATAATACTTTCCTCCCCGCTGGTTATCATTATTCCGATGACTACTACCACCGGTACGACCTTGGTTGTTGTCCCTTGGTTGAACATAATCATTATCTCATTCTAATAACTGGGCCCTGTTCACTATATCCGAATATAGAGAAAATTTGTGAGAAATGAGGTATTGACGAATTTTTGGTTTCAAACCTCTCAGAAACATCTGTGTCATATGTTCCTCATTCTCCACCAAATGAGGTGCAAACCGGGATAACTCCGCGAACTTAGCCTCGTACTGGGACACCATCATGTTGTTCTGTTCCAGTCTGATAAACTCTACCTCTTTCATGTGACTAATACTCTCTGGAAACTATTTGTCATTGAACAGTTTCTGGAATGTCTCCCAAGACATCTTGAGAGCGGCATGCTGGGTACGCTTCACAGATTCCCACCAGTAATCTGCCTCTCCATGGAACATAAACGTAGCGAATGGAACCTTCTGTTCCTCCGTGCATTCCAAGACATCAAATATCTTGATAATTTGCTTAATCCAATTTTCTGCCCTGATTGGATCTAGCTTTCCTTGAAACTCTGGTGGTCTCAACTCTTTGAACTGTTTGGCAATGACAAGCCGCGAGTTATTTCCACCTGTATTATGAACACGAGTCTCCCTCGTCTGGTTTTGCATGAACTGCAAAAAGCTTCTAAACATCCCATCGTTCACGTTTGATCGGTGGGGTTGTTTACAGGAGAATTGTTGCCTTCCTGTTGCACGTTCTCTTAGTTGCTGATAAAAGGTGTCTCAACGGTCTCATTCACTCTATTGTTTAGATTTTCAGCTGCCATTCTCAAATATTACCACAAAACAAGGGTTAATCAAACAAATTAACATATCACATATTAACCCTATGTTCCAATCGACCAATTAAATACTAAATAAGCTTAGGTAGGACACACTAGCGAAGGTTTTACTTGTCTCTCCCCTCCTAGTTCTATTCCCAGATCTCCGCCAGAGATCATATCCCTAAACTCTGATACCAACTGTGACGCCCTCAAAATAGGTTCAATACCAACCCATTCTGAGTCGCCAAATACATGGTACAGAATTTCAAATACAAATCTTTTATAACAAACGGTCGTTCAAAATACGACCATTTAAACTGTGAGTTTCAATACAAATCGTATATAATACGAAATATAAACATTCAAATTCATTCTTTATTCATTACAATAATTGTCTCACTATTTTATAGAATAGTGAGGACTTCTACAGATCTAACTCTGATCATCACACTGTTCCCCGACTAGTCCCCGCGATATTTTCATTTCCTGAAGGGAACCATAGATGAAAAGGGTGAGCTCAACTAGCCCAGTAAAGAATATTATGACTAAGATAATGAAAAACAAATTATCATTAGCCTTCAATAAATCAGATAAAATATAATGGACAACAAGTTTTAGATCAATATTCGCAGCGGAAATAACAATTCATTAGAAGAGTTAAGTAGAGAATGAAGTCTAACATCTTTTATGATTTAAAAGCTCATCATCAATATTTTATATCTGTAATAACATTCAATATACATTTTGAATCAGATATTCATCTTTGCACTACGGGCCAAAGATATTCATTTGTATCACCAGTTGGTCATGTTCATCTCAACACCTGTCCATCTTTGCACTACGGGCCAAATATATTCATAAGGTAATCATTCATCTTTGCACTACAGGCCAAAGATATTCATCAAATAATCATTCATCTTTGCACTACAGGCCAAAGATATTCAGTTATATCACCATTTAGGACTGAAGATGATGAAAAATATTTTAAAGAACGAATCTAGTGAGATAAATGACAAAGATTAGGGATTCGTAATTTAGTTTATCCAAGTTCAATAATACTCCGCAATAATCAATTGTGGAGCAAAATTCAAGAATGAATATCAAAACTTGGATCCAATCAAAGAAAAAAAATATTTTTTTTACCGTGAATAGTAACTCGTTATGAAAAGTTGAAAATTTTCATAAAAGTTCAGAAAATTATTCCGGTGAAATGATACTAAATGAAGCGCAAAACTCAAGAAATTTCTGATCATTTCAGGAATTATAGAAGCAATACTTACCGTAGTAAGTTCAAATTCAGAAATATGAAATGAAATATTATTACTTCTATAATATGGAATATGAAAGAAAATAATATTCATTATGAATATTGAAAGAAAATAACATCATTTATGAGAAAAATAATATCTTTTACCTTAACAGGAGAGTAGTTTTGACTGGAACATCGGATTAAACTACATAATGAAGCAGATTAAAGCAACATTAGAATCTAAAAATGGCGGATGTAAGAAATAAAACACAATCTTAAGATACTTATAGACAATAAGATCTATAAATAAGCATAATGGAACCAATTAAACGAATACAAATTTAGATCCCAGCAAGAAAAATAGCTAATGGAAGTAAAAATAACCACAAAAGTGAACAAAATTAGCAATTTTAGCTTTTATTTTCAGAACCCCACTGCAAAATCCAAGAAAAAGATAGAAAGTAAGATGCAAGGAAGTTAGCAAAAAAAAGAATATTACCTTCATTCTGCCTGTGTAGTTGAATTGAAGAAAATAATGTAGTGTAATTCTGTAAATAAGCTCACCTAGAAGGGGGCTGAATAGTGGTTAAGCTAAAAGTGATAAACGATGAAATCTTTTTGAAATTTTTTGCACCAGGTTTAATTCAGACAGCTATGCAAGTCTACTTTAGCTTATGTTCTTCGTCTATTATTATCAGACAGCTAGACCTATCTGCTTTAAGCAAAATATCCACAAATTACCCAAACAAAAAATAGAAGTGCAGAACAGTAAATGGCACCAAAAATTTTAAGTGGTTCAGCCCCTATCCTCTAGTCTAGTAGCGTAATCCACGTCCAATACCAACTAGTATTGGAGACACTTTTTATTTATTAAATGACACAATTAAATACAATAAGAAGACTCCCTGTTCGAAAGTTTTCACCCGCAATGGACACCTCTGCCCCCTTTTGCATCTCTGCAACCTTGAAAGCTTTGTTCGAACAGACATGTCCTCCACTGGACCCTTCAAGCTACACGATGCTTGGACTCAGATTACAAGGAAAATGATTACAATGAAATATCAACTTTCTAACCTAAGAATAACAAGACACTGATTGCTAGAAAGATGTTTATAAAGCAATAAGAATTAAGAAGAATGAGTCACTGCTTTCTAATTGCTGGGTTTAAACTTTGAAGACTCTTGTTGAGAGTATCTCTGAATAAGAACTGATATTAGCTTCACGTGTTCTCACCCTTCTTTTTGTCGAGCAAGAGAAAATATATAGAATAGTGAACAACGACTATAAAATTGTTAGCCAATAAAATCCCATGATATTAGCAAACAATTAATCCCATGATATCAACAACCAATTATTTCCAACGGATATATCAGCTATTTTAAAGATATGGTTTCCATGTCAATTTGAAATAGCTTAAATAAAGGAATAAAAGATATATTTGAATATATTCAAAACCAATTTCCTTATGAGACTCCTTTTCAAATTTGAATTGATTTTATCTAAACAATACATTCCAACTCACCAACTGTCTAATAAGAGATATCAGCAATACGGATTCATGCAAATATGGACTGTTATATAAATAGCCATCACTCATGCATATTATAATATTATAGACCATAAACCATGCAAATATAATAATATTATAACTTACCAAAATCCATGCATACGTCTAATATATTAAATCCTGGCCATTAAATTATGTTCACATATACAACCATATAATATTATTCACATGCCCATAATATAATTCTCATGCAAAATATATTATTTCCATGCAACATATTAATTCGATACAAAACATATTATCATCATTAAAACATAAACATACAAACTAACAATCTCCCCCTTTTTACTGATGATAATATATAACTCCCCCTAAATATATGGCTCCCCCTAAAACCATGCAATTCATTATTACGCACAAGTAAGTAGAGAATATTTCCATAAAATATATTGTCATTATTAAAAACACAAACTAACATTCTCCCCCTTTTTGATGATGACAACATATTAAATTTTTGTAATTAACATGTTCCCTCTATTTATATGGCTCCCCCTAAATATATGCATATTGCTTCTTCAGATGCATATTAAGAAGCAATATAAGATAGGAAATATGTTCATAGAAACCTTTTAACATCCACAAATATCTCTCCCCCTTTGTCATTATCAAAAAATAATGCATATTAATTCATTAAAAGAAATAAGCGCAAAATCACATATAGAAAGTAAACAAAATGATCATACCTTTGTGATTTGTTACCTATATGTCAACATTTTTACCAGTAGAAAGCCTGATGGTTGTGCTCCTTAGTATAGCTTTGGACTTTGGATTTTTATAATCAAATTTCTTCAAAAGATCTTCTTTTGGTCATTTTAATGCTCAGGTTAGGAGGATGATTTTTCACAGTTATGAATGATCTAGAAAATCTGACATTTAAAATTTGTTCATCAAGTTCAGCTTTTGGAATATAAAGTTTCGCATGTGACTGTATGTCTGATTTTTCTTCTAAAACAGATGAGTCGAGCTGTCTGAATTTAGGTGTCTGCATGCCTGAGTTTTCTACCGTCTTTCCTTCTGATGCAGACGAGTTAAGCTGTCTGTATTCTGCTTTTTTATTTTCACGTTCCAAATTCTTGTTTCCTGCAGAAACCTCACTCTCTTCCTTTGACAAATCGCGGTTAATATCATAAGAAAATATGCAACCATTCCTCATCAATATTGTCATTTATATTAAATATGGCGCATTTAAAAAAACTTTAAAAATAACAATATTATGAACCTTTGTGTTAAATATCTAATAAAAATTCTGTTAAAAAACAACATAAAGTACTTACAGATTCTGCCAAATCATTTAGGTAACTTACTCTCTCAATGTAAAGTACTATCCGTCTCCTTTTTGATCTTGAGACATCTACAAAATGAACAAATAGTCTCTACCTTTTTGGTAACCAAATCTTTTTTGGGTCCTTTTGGGTTAGTAGCATATAAATCACATTTCTTTACCCAAATTTGTTTTATTCTAATTTTATTGCACTTAGAATCAAAATGTCCTTTTAAACCACATTTTTTGCAAGTGACATAAGGTGAGCAATAAAGAGGTTTGTTCCTTGGTTTATTATTTATTATTCTATTTTTATTAGTAGTGTTTTTTATGTTCTTAACATGATTATATCCAATTCCTTGTTTATCTAAGCTAGACCTTTGAGCACCCAACATGATATTTAGATTTTCTTCACCTTGAACAAATTTAGCAAGATCCCTTTTTAAAGAATTTATTTCTTCCTCATTGTCATTTTGCATATTTATTATTTTTCCATCATTAAAAGCATCAATACAAGCATCTCTCATTTTTAAACTTTCTTTTAAAACATCATTTTCCTTTTTAACATCATTGAATTCTTCATTTAATTTGTTTGCACGATTATATAAAATTTTATTATAGTTATCAAAATAATCAAGTTTAGCATTTAACTTGGATACTTCACTTGATGTGCAGTCTTTAACTATTTTTTGTTTTTCCTCAATTAAAGTTTCTACTTCCTTCATTAAGTCATTTATCCAACTTTTCAAGTGCGCATTTTTCTCTTTCATACGAAGGTTTTCATTTTTTAAAACAAGATAGTCGTAAATAGTAATTTCTCCAAGTTCAGGACTTACCTCGGATGTTTCCTCATTATGTATTCCAGTGAAGCACAGCTGAGCAGTTTCTTTTTCTTGATCTTCATTGTGACAACCTGAGAATTTGTAAGATTAATAAAATCTTAAATGATTAAATTAAAGGTTAAAGTTTAAAACCTAAAGTGGAAATAGAGGAATGATTTAAATTTTTTTTAAAAAAACCTATACGGTTTGATTTAAATTTTTAAGTAATGTAAAGAAATTAAATGAGAATGCTAGAAATTTTGAAATTAAGAAAGAGATTATGTATAAGGATAAATATATTATGACTCATGAGGAGTATGTATATGACTAAATAAATATATATATTGTAAATATGTAAATATGTTTATTTATTTTATAAAGTAAATTATAAAGAAAGCTACATATCCTAATTATACATTAGGTATGGTAATTAAATAACTTAAGGGTGTATAAGAAAATTTAGTATTTAAAATATATACTAACCTAAGAGATTAATTTTATTATCTCAATTTATTAAATTATTTTAAACCTAACTAAAGCAAGTCTAATTGGGTTATGAAATTAAATGTACATAAGTAATCATTTAAATTCTAAAATAAGTGGGATGGAAGCCCTAATTAAATAATTATAGTAAGATAAAATTCATGAGTTGGACTATGCTATTTTTATATGGACCATGCTATTAATTTTTCATGGCCCAGGCAATTAAAATAGAGAGCCCAAACTATTTAAATGGGAGCTCAAAACTTGGCCCAATTATGGAAGGACTTTGTGGTCATTTATTAAGCAAAATAAAAGTAATAAAAATAAAATCAAAATGGGCAAAAGGAGGGGGACTCACCCGGCCATGTAAAGGAGAGGATGAAGAGAGCATGTGATTTTTATTTTGTTGTCAAAGTTGGTCACCAACTATGCATAGGTGTCACTCTTTTATTTGTCCACCTTTTTTTTTCCAATATTGCAAGCAAAATGAAAAGATATTAGAGAGAGAAGATGAAGATATATGGGAAGATTTGTATAGATATACATGTTATATCTATATTTTTTATTTAAGACTATAAATGAAGTGCATTTCATTTGCTAAAAAGAGTTTACTTCTCTTTTTGATCTAATTCTCCAAAAGAAAACTAGAAAGAGAAAATATTAAGAAAGAAAATCCAAGGGGGGCTGCCGTGGGGCATAGAGAGAAGGAGGAGAGTAGCTTTGGTTCATGACTTAGAGCTCCACCTATTAAGAAGAAGAAGAAGAAAAACCCAAAAAGGAAAAAGGTATAAACCATAAACACTTAGTTTATGTATTTTAATTTTTGATATATGGAGTTCAAGTTTTAAATGGCTAGATTCTTGCTAAACATGTTTATATAGGTTAACATGTATTTAACTTGTGTATTAGTATGGGATTATGTCAAAAATGTTGAAAGAAAGCTCAAAAATATTTTTACCGGAAAACTAAAACTGAACAGCCTTCTCCCGGATTTACTGTTCACGTTCCGTAAGTCGGATTCATGATCCGTCAACTCTGGGTGATAGAGCTATAAGATACGAAGATTCTCCAAGTGGAATGACTAAAAACTGATTTAAGATGAGCAAGCTATGAATTTGTAAGCAAAATAGTTTTTAACACTTAGAAAAAATTAGCGGACTGCTGCCCCTAAAAGAAAATTTCGGAATTAGCTAAATTATTCAAAAAATTATGGGCTTTTGGTATGTTGTATTACACTGAATAAGCTTTCCATAGACTCTGGAACGGACTAAATCCGACATCGGAGGAAAGAGTTATGCCATTTTAACGTAGCCGAGTCAAAACTGGGAAACCATTTCGGTCCAGTCCCTTCCACGAAATTTCTGGAATTTCGTGCTTGGAATTTGAAGATGGTCCAAGAACAAAAATTGTAGTCCCGGAAGTTAGCTTCGCGTGGGCTCAAGAATCGCTCAAAAATGTTTTAAAATGACTAAGTTATGATTGTTTTAGTACAAGAGGGTCAAGCTGGGAAACTAAAACTGACCAGCCACTTCTGGGCTGTTTTCCGTGACCAAAACAGAACCAAATTTGGTATTTGATAAACGAAAACAGTAGTTCAAGAAAATACGAATCCAAAGACTCTGACGGAACTTAAATCCGAGTTGTAGTTTTTATTTTACAAGCGTTTCCGTAAAGGACTCCGAATCTGAAAATTTGGGCGAGAATGGCAAAATTGTAATTAAATGAACAATGTTAATAAATGATTTTAAAGCCACTAATTGGTTAGTAAATTAATTACATACAAATTAAATGTAATTAACTATTTAATTATTATTTAAGTGATATTAAATGATAATTAAGTAAAGTTAGTATTAATAAAGTAATTAGTTATTATTTAATTAAAGATTAAATGATAATTAGAGTTAAATAAATAATTAATTATTATTTAATTAATATTAAATAATGATTAAAGAAAGTTTAAGTAAGATTAAGTAATTACTTATTTACATTAACATAAAAGTTTATAAAATTAATTATTTATTATTAAAAAATAAATAAGGACAAGTAATAATTAATTATTCTTAATTTAATAAGAAATAATGATTAAAGATTTATGAAATGAATTAATTATTTATTATTAAATAATAAATAAGGACAAATGTTAATTAATTATTTGTTAAATAATAATAAGGAATAATTAAAGACTAATGAAGTAAATAGATCAATTATTTACTATTCAAGGATAAGTAATTAATTAATTATTATTAAATAATAATTAAAGACAAATAATAATTTAATTATTCATTATCTAATTAACATTAAATAATTGATAGATCTAATTGGCTATTATTTATTTGTTAAATAATAACTAAAGGTAATTAATTAATTTCTAATTAAATAATATTAAATAGTAATCAAATAAAGGTATAGATTAATATTAATGATAATAATTTATTTAATAATTATATTAAATAAATTATGTAAAAATAGTTTTAATATTTTAAAATCATTTAAAAATGATTTAAAGGTTATAAAAAATGTTTTAAGTTATAAAACATAACTTTTAATATTTTGTCGTGAATTATATTAATATTTTAATATTAATGGCAGTTATTTAATAATGGTTTTAAATGTTTTAAAATTATTTAAAAGTGATATTAAGGTATTAAAAATACTTTGAGATATTTTAAATAATATTATGACATGAATTTTATTAATATTTGAAATTAAATAAATATTAATGATAATGGAATTATGTGGTATTTAAATCATATAAAAATGATATTAATGATTGAAAAATCATTATAAATATTTGAAAATTATGATGAGTTTGTGAAAAATATTTTGACTGAATAATAAAGTATCTAAGTTGGTATTAAAGCGTTTAGGTAGAGTCCTATTGATATTAGGCTCGATAATTATCCGATTAGGCAATCGGAAGATCGAAATATTACCGAACTCAACTCAGACTGAAATAGTTTGACTTGATACTAGGTCTTATGTGTTCTGTTGACGGATAGGATTATGTGATAATGTGTTTAGGTTATTTTATAACTGTAATTAGCAATAGTTATTGCGATGATATTATTCTAATGTGGAGATCGGTATTATTAATATTAGGTCTTCAGATGAAGCTAAATAGACTGCGTAGCAGTAGTCGGCAATAAAGGCAAGTTTTCTTTAACTCAACCTTGAGTTATGATTCTTCAATTATGCTAGTGGTTAATCCTTGTTGATTACATCACGTCTATGAATTATTGATTCGCACGTTGTGCATATTGCATGTGTTCACCAGGTATGAAAGGCTGATCACCTTCATTACCATTTGGTCCAGTTGATTTATTTATGTTCATTATTGACCATTCATTTTATTGTCTCGGTCGTTCAGTTACTAAAATTGATTCATGTTATTTCATAATTGTTATTTTGTTGAAAGTCAGCCAGCTTATTGTTCATTCTTTCAATCATGATATATCTTTTCTTGAAATTAAACTTGCTGGGCAAACTTGTTGCTCACCCTTGCTATATCATGATAAACATTGCAGATTTAAACGAATACTTCAGATACAGGCGAAGGCGTATGGCATTGTATGTTGTATAGGATATTAAATACAGGAATTAAGTTAAGGTTACAGACCTTGGGATTATGTTGTAAAAGTTATTGTATAAACAATTTATGTTTATATCTTCCGCAATAGTTATAGAAATGTCGTATCGTAACGTACCAGGTCCGAGGTTCTGGGGACCCGGATTTGGGGGCGTGACATTTATGATCAGATTCATCATCACTCCAAGTTATGAAAGCCTTCCCTTTTGAACCATTTGCTTGGTTCTTTCCTTTTAGTTGAAAGCAATTTCTTTTGAAGTGACCAAGCCTTTCACGTTCGAAACAGGTTTCCTCTTGTGGCTTTTGCTAGAAATATTTCTTGTTGTAGAAGGCTTTTGTTGGAAATTTTGATCTATTCTTCTTTCGGATCAGCTCCCTCAGTTTTCTGGTCATTATGGCTATTTCTTCATCCGAATCTTCATCGTTACCTTCTATATAGCTTTCAGCTTATAGAGCCAAGGTCTTCTTCCTTGCCGCCTCAACTTCTTCATCATACAATTTTAGTTGGTTTTCAAACTCTTCAAGCTCTCCAAATAAAGTGAGAGTCTCCATTGTGCTGATTGTGATTGAGTCTTGAAGTGTAGTAACCTTTGGTGCAAATCACTTTGGCATGACTCTGAGAAACTTTCGGTTGATTTCCTTTTGATCAATTTTTCGTCCGAGAATGCTTAGAGAATTCATTAGTGTGAGGAATCTTGTCTGGGCATCTCTGATTGATTCATTTTTCTCCAATTTAAATAGTTCATATTCGTGCATTAGCATACTCAGCTTGGCCTCCTTCACTTTAGTAGTACCTTCGTGACTCATGATGACTGTGTCCCAAATTTCCTTAGTCGTAGTACAAGAAAAGACCTTATCTATCTCCGACTGAACCATGCCGCTTAGAAGTGTATTCATGGCCTTGGAATCATAAGATACCATATACGATTCATTTGAGTCCATTTCCATGAGGTTCTTTGGCTTGCCATCATCATGTCGCGGAATGACTGGTCCATTTTCAACTACCCACCATTCCCATGGGTCTCTGTTGAGATAGATTTTCATTCTGAACTTCCAAAAGTTGAAGTTCTCACTTCCGACCAACAGCGGTGGCCTACTTGTGGACTGACCTTCTTGATAGTTTAGATGTGCCATAGGATCTTCCCTTACGACCTGCAACGATCTATATTAGTAGAGCAAGGCTTTGATACCAAATGTAATTCTGTAAATAAGCACACCTAGAGGGGGGGTGAATAGGTGGTTAAGCTAAAAGTGATAAACGATTTTGAAATTTTCTGCACCAGGTTTAATTCAGACAGCTATGCATGTCTGCTTTAGCTTATGTTCTTCGTCTATTATTATCAGACAGCTAGACCTGTCTGCTTTAAGCAAAATATCCAGAAATTACCCAAACAGAAAAGAGAAGTGCAGAACAGTAAATGACACCAAGATTTTTACGTGGTTCAGCCCCTATCCTCTAGTCTAGTAGCCTAATCCACGTCCAATACCAACTAGTATTGGAGACACTTTTTATTTATTAAATGACCCAATTAAATACAATAAGAAGACTCCCTGTTCGAAAGCTTTCACCCGCAATGGACACCTCTGCCCCCTTTTGCACCTCTGCAATCTTTGCACCTCTGCAACCTTTGCACCTCTGCAACCTTGAAAGCTTTGTTCGAACAGACCTGTCCACCACTGGACCCTTCAAGCTACACGATGCTTGAACTCAGATTACAAGGAAAATGATTACAATGAAATATCAACTTTCTAGCCTAAGAATAACAAGACACTGATTGCTAGAAAGATGTTTAGAAAGCTATAGGAATTAAGAAGAATGAGTCGCTGCTTTCTAATTGCTGGGGTTTAAACTTTGAAGACTCTTGTTGAGAGTATCTCTGAATAAGAACTGATATTAGCTTCACGTGTTGCCACCTTTCTTTTTGTCGAGCAGGAGAAAATATATAGAATAGTGAGCAGCGGCTATAAAATTGTTAGCCAATAAAATCCCATGATATTAGCAAACAATTAATCCCATGATATCAGCAACCAATTATTTCCAACGGATATATCAACTATTTTAAAGATATGGTTTCCATGTCAATTTGAAATAGCTTAAATAAAGGAATAAAAGATATATTTGAATATATCCAAAACCAATTTCCTTATGAGACTTCTTTTCAAATTTGAATTGATTTTATCTAAACAATACGTTCCAACTCACCAACTGTCTAATAAGAGATATCAGCAATACATATTCATGCAAATATGGACTGTTATATAAATAGCCATCACTCAAGCATATTATAGTATTATAGACCATAAACCATGCAAATATAATAATATTATAACTTACCAAAATCCATGCATACGTCTAATATATTCAATCCTGACCATTAAATTATGTTCACATATACAACCATATAATATTATTCACATGCCCATAATATAATTCTCATGCAAAATATAATATTTCCATGCAACATATTAATTCCATACAAAACATATTATCATCATTAAAACATAAACATATAAACCAACATGTAGAACCAAAATTACCAATTGCTGCCAAGATGACCTTATGAGCAGGGACTGTTCTTTCCTCCTTGCCAACAATGAAAAACATATCAGATAGCTCCCAACTCTCAAGAAAAATTTCTAACCCCCAATTTTCATAAACCCTGCTTTCATCTTCCATTTCTTCTTCACCATCATCATCACATTCATATTCACTGTGCCTTCAACCCTCTGTTTCTAATTACTCCCACCACTAAATCAACACTCCCCACTTACCCATTAACCATAAAAGAGAATAAACACAAAAGAACAAAGAGAAACATTACCTAGCAGGGAAAAATCCTTCCTTCAAGAATAAAGTCACAATCCATTGTTGGTCCATTACTCTAATAATTATCTTTCTTCCCTTTGAAAATAAAGGATTAATATGATAATTATGATTGATTGTGACGGGTTAATGTTCTATTGGATGAAATTTATCTATCACAACCAGACTCATTAACTCCATGCTAACCATTCCCTTATTTTATGGAAGTGCAAATTTAGATTGTTGATTTGTCAAAATTATTGTTTTTTAAAATAATTTTAGATCTTAAACTGAACTCTTATTTTGAAAAGGTTAACTTTATATATATATATATAATTTGATAATAAATTTATATGTTGACTAATTTTATTATGAATATAAATTATAACGGTCGAAAAACTGTTATATAAATTTATCATCATATATATCAACACTTTATATATGCACACTATAACATTGCAATGGGTTGGGAATATAACTTTAACATGTTATTTTATTTTATTTTTATTATCAAAATAAGTTTTAAATTCAAAATTATGTATTAACATGAGGAAGACATTCAAAAATAATTAATTTTCAAGTTTTTTTTAATTCAACTCTCTTTTTCTTACATGAAGCTTTATTTTTATTTTTTATTTTTTATTCTTTGTCTAAGACCTATTTGAACATATTTTTTAACTGAATTATGCTTCAATATGAAGTTATGAAAAAAAAATTATGTTTAAGAATAAATAAAGAAAAATACTCCTATATTAAAGTGCTAGTGAAATCTTAATTCAAATTAAATACTCCATGTAAATACAAGAATATGGACTCACTCGGGGGAGCAAAGGAGTATTAATTTCGACAACAATAATCCTTAGTTGAAACAAATTAAATGTTACTACTACAGTCTCTCTCATCCCACTTATAACGCTCTCTCTCATATTTTATTCTCTCTCCTCTTGTATGTATCTTTTGATGGGGACTACTACTTGAATATACACACATACAAAATCATTTTAACGTTAACGGGACCGAGTGAATCTATTACTTAGGATTCTTATTCTTATAAAACCCACTTCACATAAACACTCTCCCTGTCTCTCTCTATAACCCACTTCACATAAACACCCTCCTTTCTCTCTCTATAAACCACTTCCCATAACTGATAACTGAATTTCTCTCTCTCTCTTACATAAAACTTGTGCATCAAGTAAATATATTATATACACGTATACATACATATATACTGGTTAAGTACTACTGCTAGTAGTTTATATAACAGGGGATATTCAGAAGAATTAAGAAGAATAGTTTTGCCTTACGTTCAAGATATTTATTTCCTGATATTTAATTACAAACCCAATTTGATTTTGGAAAGTATTTCAAATAAGATCTCCAGATAATCTCAATAATTAATGTATCTGATTTAGGAAAGGAAAGTTCTCTTCCATCTCTTAATTGGTAATCAACTAAACTCATTTTCCCTGTATATATATATATGTGTATGCCCCTAGTTCTTCATACCTCGTACAGTTTGCTACTATAACCTTAAACCCTTGCCAAGAACCAGGTTCAATAGGGTTTATGCTTCAATGATGAATCCGAAAAAGCAGCTCCATTCTTCTTCTAATTCTTCCTCTAATTGTTCCTCTTTTTCCACCCTATCTAATCAAACCCATCAAACCCCTCCTGTTCTTGTTCCAACTCGCGAGGAATGCAATAAATCGATAAAAAGAAAGGAACCCGAGAAGAAAATTAATCTGGGGTTGAGTTTGTTTGATGAATCTTGCTCTAATTTCAAGATTCTTGACCCTCCTGCTTACATGGGTCCTAAGAAATCTCCAGAAGATATTCGAGTGGCTAAAAAACTGAGGAGTTTCAGACTTTATAGCCATCAAGAAAGAGAAGAGGAGAAGTATTTAGGCGTTTCAACCAAACTTAAATTGTTTGATGATCCATGGAAAATCAGGAAAGTTCTGACAGAAAGTGATTGTAACCATCTGAGTAGGTTGATGTTGGGTAAGGATTTGGTACAGAAGAATATCATTGATGTTTGGAATCATGCTGGGCTAATTACTGATTACGTTGCGAAAATCTGGACCTCAGATGGGGTTGGTGTTAAGGTATTGGACTGTGACAGGGACATGGAGTTTCGCATGACATTCAAGAACTTGCAATCAAGTGACTGCTATGTCTTTGGTTACAACTGGATCCGCAAGTTTGTCAAGGGGAGGAGACTTAAGAGAGGAGACGAGATTGGGCTGTATTGGAGCAATACGCATTTAAGATTCGTGTTCTCTGTTCTTGCTCGCGCTCCTGCTTCTGACTGATTTTTGAGTGGTATTATAGAAACTGACTTGATAGCCATTGTCTATCAGTGTGATCTTGTGTTTTTAATGAGTTTCATCTGTTTCGATTGCGTTATAACCATCCATGCAAAACAATGGGGAAGATAGAGTTTTGAGAATATGCTTCAATTTAAATGTATGTTTTTAGTTGCTATATTTCTGTTTAAAATTTAATTATTCGTGTAAAAAATGTGTTGTGCCTTGTATATTTTGGGTTTTATCACAATCCATTGTTGGTCCATTACTCTAATAATTATCTTTCTTCCCTTTGAAAATTAAAGGATTAATTTTAATTTTCAAATTAAACTTGAAAATTAAAGGATTATTTTAATTTTCAAATTAAACTTGAGTATATGTATCTATACACACGTGCAACTTCACGCCAAAGACAAGACACTCCCCACTTATAACGCTCTCTCTCATCTTTTATTCTCTCTCCTCTCCCTATAATACTTTCTATCTCCTCTTGTATGTATCTTTTGATGTGGACTACTACTTGAATATACACATACATCTATATAATAAAATAAAACACATTTTGAATTTTGGCCCGAAAGCACAAATACGGTTTAGATTAATTATAATTAATTTCGACGAAAAAACACAAGGACAGTTCAAATTCATTCTAATTTTGATTCAAAATAATAATAATAATAATAACAACAATAATAACAACAATAATAATAATAATTATTATTATTATAATTATTATAATTATAATTATAATAACAACAATAATAATAACAATAATTATTATATTTATAATAATTATAATGAAAATAAAAATAATAATAATAATAATAACAACAACAATAATAATAACAATAATAACAATAATAATAACAATAATAATAATAATAATAATAATAATAATAATAATAAAACAGAACCCATTTTAAATTTGGGCGTGAAAGCACAATGATGGTTCAGATTCATTCTAATTGATTTGGGCGGGAAAGCACAAAGACGGTTCAGATTTATTTTAATTTTAATTTAAAATAATAATAATAATAATAATAACAACAACAACAACAACAATAATAATAATAATAATAACAATAATAATAACAATAATAACAATAATAATAATAATAATAATAATAATAATAATAATAATAATAATAATAATAATAATAATAAAACAGAACCCATTTTAAATTTGGGCGTGAAAGCACAATGACGATTCAGATTCATTCTAATTGATTTGGGCAGGAAAGCACAAAGACGGTTCAAATTTATTTTAATTTTAATTTAAAATAATAATAATAATAATAATAACAACAACAACAATAATAATAATAATTATTATTATTATAAGAATAATAATAATAGTAGTAATAATAATAATCTATAATAATAAGATCGAACCCAATTTGAATTGATTTGGGCGGGAAAACACAAGGACGGTTCAGATTCATTCTAATTGATTTGGGCGAAAAAGCACAAGGACAGTTTAGATTCATTCTAATTTTAATTCTCTATAATAATAAGATAGAACCCAATTTGAATTGATTTTGGCGGAAAAGCACAAAGACGGTTCAAATTCATTCTAATTGATTTGGGCCGGAAAACACAAGGACGGTTCAGATTCATTCTAATTTTAATTCTCTATAATCTATTATCTATACACTACAAGAAATAGGGCTATTTCCGACGGAATTAAGGTCGATCCGAATGGATTCGCTCGGAATTAGTGTATTCCCGACGGAATATTCAATCGGGCATAAATCCCTCGATAATAGGACAAAGTCGACGAAATTCCGTCGAACTAAAACCATGGTTGGGGCGCAAAAGTTTCCCTCCAGCGCGAATAACAACCTCGACGGAATAGCTATTAAGGTCGACGGATTGTTTGCCGAGGTTATAGTAGTGTCCACAGAACTAACCTCGACCGAATTCCGTCGAAATTAGTACTTAAAACCTAATCGCTTCAGCAGCGCGCCTCACTTCTGTTGTTGCTATCTACCTCTCTCTCTCTCTTTCTCACAGCTGCTGCTGCTCTCTCTCTCTCTCTCTCTCTCGTCCGTCCCTCTGCTGCTGCTCTCTTTCTTGTCCCTCTCTTCGCCGACAGCCGCTCCTCCGGCAGCTCTCTGCTCCTCCATCTCTTTGCACCTTCATCTCTCTGCTAAATTTAAGGTATATTGTTGTCAATTAATTTTAAATGTAGAACCCTAAATTTTCAGATATATGATTATGCATAAATTTGGGTATATGTTGGATTTAGCAAATATTCTGTTGGATATAAGTTGAATTTAGCATAAATTTGGGTATAAGTTGGTTATGCGTAAATTTTTAGAACCCTAAATCTTGTTGAAATTAGGATTACCTTTGAAGTGTCGTTGAAATTGGGATTTTTTTTGATAGTTTGCTAAAATTGGAACTTCATTCTATTAATTGTTGGTCTGTTAATATTAATTACTACCTATTTTGCAGATTTGAGTATATACAATTGTTGAATTGTATTGTTGAAATATTTTCAGATATATTGTTGATTTGAGTATATACAATTGTTGAATTGAATTGTTGAAAATGTGTTGATGTTGATTCTTGTTGTGATATGTGGATTGCCTTATGTCTTAATATTGGCATATTTGTTATATCCGACAGAATTTTGTCAGAATTTAGCAATTACAATTTATGTGGGCCCTTCTTTATTATATTAATGTATATAGTTAATAATTTCTCAATACTAAAATATAATTTAAATAAATTAAATTATATAATATAATACAAATTTTTTAAAATTAAATAAAATAAAAAATTGACATACTTTAATTTTTTAAGATAATAAAATTTAAATAAATTAATTAATATTAAATTATATAATATAATATAATAAAAAATTAAATTTAATTAAATTTAAAATAAAATAAAATAAATAAAAAATTTGATATAATATAATACCAATTAAATTGAAATTAATTAAATTTAATTAATTTAAGATAATATAATACAAAATAAATATAATTAAAGTGAGTAGCACTTACTTAGTTAAATAAAATATAAATAAATAAACTAATTAAACTGAGTAGCACTTACTTAGTTAATTTTTATCATTAGAAAAATAAATTAAATAGCATAAACCGAGTTGCACTTACTTAGTTAATTTTTATCATTGGAAAAATAAATTAAGTAGCATAAACTGATTAGCATTTACTTAGTTTATATCATTGAAAAAATAAACTGAGTAGCATAAACTAAGTAGCACTTACTTAGTTTATATCATTGGAAAAATAAACTAAGTAGCATTTGCTTAGTTTTTCACCATTACAATAAACTGCATATATATATATATATACTTCAGGTGCATGTAGTATTAACAGAAGTTTAGAAACAAGTTCGACATTCACTCATTAGGAGTGAATGTCGAATAGTCCCCAGTTTGAGACTGTTACTGGATGTTATGTCTCTCACTTAGGTCGGTGCCAATGCACATGGTGCGTTTTTATAAATTTTGAGGAACTTTTAGCTGGTGTCTCTACATGTTCTCCGATTGCATGCTTAGACTAAGTTTTTTTGGTCTATTTCGTGTACTTGGAGACCATGGGAAAGTGCTGCTGAAATTTTCTGAAAATAGTAGATACGTGCTCAAGATTGGCACTAGTGAGGAGATGCATCCAACAACGGGATAGAAGCCTAACCCCTGTAGAGTGGAGATATATACTAGGTAAACTAAATTCATGCTTGGACAACATTCATGATTATTTTTGATCTAATTGGGTATTTTTTTCAATTAAAGATGTCAACCGACCGGAGTTGGATGTACCGTAGGATAAAGATTGATGGGAGGGGATTATTTGATGCGTAACCGTGACGGAGTGTCCAATTTTATGAACAAAGTAATAGAACATGCTGATGATCCGAACAGAAAGATGAGATGCCCATGTCTCAAGTGTAAGAACATGATATGGAAGACTGTCGATAAAATGAAATTTGACTTATATTCACGTGGGTTTGTGGATGGGTATTCGGTATTGATTCATCACGGAGAATCAGTTGAGTTTAGAGAACTGACAGACAGTACTGTAGACCAATCGGTATATAAACATGTCCAGATTCTCTATAATCTATATATTCATTCTATATATACACACAATCGGTATATATATGGATACCTATCTAGATTAAGATTTGGAATTGTGCATTAAATCATACTCCCACTTAATTATGGTTTTTTTATATATCTCATAGAAGATATATAAATAAACTCAAGTTTTTTAAACTACTAAAAAATCTTAACCCAATCTAATAAAAACAATTTATAGTTGTATAAAAGTTTAAAAGTTCTAAGACGTCTAAAAGAGTTAAATATATTTAAAATTATTTTTCTGTATGAGTCGCCAAAATATATATATAAATCTAATATTAATAAAAAAAACTAATACAATATATTTACTAAGAAAATAATAATTAAACAACCTAATCTAAAATATTTACCAAAGATTAATCTAATAGTAATTAAACAATCTAATAGAAGTTTTATACAGAAAAACTTTAATTAATATATAAAAAATTATATACTTTAATAATTATCTAAAAAAGAGAATTTAAATGCAATTTTTTAATTGAAGAAACAAATATAGAAATGAATGTTCAATGAGATTAATTTAATAGTAATTAAACAATTTAATAGAAGTTTTATACCGACAAACTTTAATTAATATATAAAAATTTATATATTTTAATAATTATCTAAAAAAGTGAATTTTAAATGCAAATTTTTAATAGAAGAAACAAATATAGAAATAAATATTCAATGCAACGAATTTTTGATTAGTATAGACTAATGATAAACATTGATAAGGATTGATTTGGGCCACCTACAACTATACAGAGTTTGTGTATAAATGGGTTGGTTAGTTTCGACTGAAAAATTGTGCAAAAATATCTATAATCTATAATATTTATAATAATAAGATAGAACTCAATTTGAATTGATTTGGGCGACAAAGCACAAGGACGGTTCAGATTCGTTCTAATTTTAAGTCTCTATAATAATAAGATAGAACCCAATTTGAATTGATTTGGGTGGGAAAGCACAAGGACAGTTCAAATTCATTCTAATTAATTTGGGCGGGAAAGCACAAGGACGATTCAGATTTATTCTAGAGGCTCACATTTCATCTCATACAAAAAATATTTTCGCCCAAATCAAACTCACCCCTTACACGCTACCCCCTCCTGCAGTCTATCTAAATCCCTTACAGCTACCCGTTTGTTGAAATGGTTATAAGAAAATCTTATTTGATTGTAAGTCTACAATTGTTTTATTTTAACTCACATATTTCGATAATTTTTATATTTCAAATATTTTCAGGCATACATTGAAGGATATTTGGTGTGAGCTGTAAAGAATACAAAGTTGTTTCTCTATTTTTTGCATGTGTGTATTTTTTGTGTTCCGTCTTATGTAAAGTTAACTAATTATACATGGTTATGATGATTTTGGGTATGGAATTATCGTTGTTTTGGTGGTTTGAATATGTATTGATGATTTTAAGTTTTGTAAACATGTTTAGATTTTTCTAGATATCAATTTTTAAAGGAAAATTAATTATTGTGGTGGTGTGGCATATTATAATAATTGTTCTGTCTGATTGTAAGTAATTTTAGGTTGCAAAAAGTTTTTAGGTAATGTAGTATATTTTTTGAATTTTAATCTAATTTTTCGTTACGCCGTGCCTTCAGGCACGTGTAATTACTAGTATACAATATTTTAGATTAAATGTTGGTGAATCTCATCTCAGAAGCTGATACGTATAATAACCCCACTTCTCTTATTTCCTAATTTCCAAAACTTAATCCAAATAATGCGTTTGTGTTATATATATATATATATACACACACTAGTAATTGTCCGTGCCTAAAGGCACGACGTAACGATAATTTAGATTTAAATTTAAAAAATACTACATTATCTAAAAACTATTTGCAACCTAAAATAACTTACAATCATACATAACAATTATCATAATTCATCATACCACCACAATAATTAATGCATACTCAATCATCAACACATATCCAACCACCAAAACATCAAGCTAGTCGCTACTAATTTCAATAAATTTCGGCAGAATTTACTTTAAAAATAGATATCTTGAAAAATCTAAATCTGTCTACAAAACTTACAATCATCAGTACAGTACATATCTAAACCACCAAAACAACCATCATTCCATACCCAAAATCATCATAACCATGTGTAATTAGTTAACTTTACAAAAGACGGAACACAAAAAATACACACATGCAGAAAATTTTGAAATATAAAAATTATCGAAATATGCGAGTCAAATCTGAAAATGGATCAAAACTCATATACAATAAACCCTTAGACATGATGCCTCAGATATTCCTGGAGATCCTTAAAAATTCAAATAAAGCGAGGGAAATCAAAATATAGTTCAACAGTAATAACATAGGAAATGACTTTGAAGCAGTGGTGAAGCCCTTTAACCTCCCTCAATAATGAAATATACATTCATTTTACCAAAAGCACAACAAACAGTCTATAAAGATAATTTTACAAAGATCAGGCCCCATTAATATTATTGAAGTCTTAGTATTCTCAAAGAGAACCAAAGAATTTCAAAAGTTTTTATTTATATTTTTCATTTCAACACTATTTTCTCTAATTTCTCCAACATATAGGAAGTGTTTGTGCAAGAAAATACTACGAAAAGATACGGTTTCAACTATAATAGGTGGTTTCTATACAAAAATCAAAACTTTAATTTGTATAAATAGAAAAATGAAATATGTTTTATGATCATAAACTTGAGCAAAAGATAAAGTTGGGATAACAAAAGTTGCAATATCAACAGAAGCAGAGGTAGATGGATAGGTAGTCTAACAACACTAACCTTCCCCCAACCCTCTGCCTAAGCCCAGATGCAAAATAACTCATTAATAAAATCTTCCAGCAGTTTAAATTAATACCCCACTAAAAGAATTAAAAACTAAATAAACCAAAAATTACATTAGCTTACTCCCAACAGCAGATACCCGAGTAGCAAATCACAGAAAAACATATATGCAAATGGAAAGGTGTCATTTTGCAGTGATTAAACTACAGAATGAAGCAGATGAAAGCAACATTAGAATCCAAAAATGGCGGATGTAAGAAATAAAACACAATCTTAAGATACTTATAGACAATAAGATCTATAAATAAGCATAATGGAACCAATTAAACGAATACAAATTCAGATCCCAGCAAGAAAAACAGCTAATGGAAGTAAAAATAACCACAAAAGTGAACAAAATTAGCAATTTTAGCTTTTATTTTCAGAACCCCACTACAAAATCCAAGAAAACGATAGAAAGTAAGATGCAAGGAAGTTCGCAGAAAAAAGAATATTACCCTCGTTCTGCCTGTGTAGTTGAATTGAAGAAAAGAATGTAGAACCAAAATTACCAACTGCTGCCAAGATGACCTTATGAGCAGGGACTGCTCTTTCCTCCTTGCCAACAATGAAAAACATATCAGATAGCTCCCAACTCTCAAGAAAAGTTTCTAGCCCCCAATTTTCATAAACCCTGCTTTCATCTTCCATTTCTTCTTCACCATCATCATCACATTCATATTCACCGTGCCTTCAATCCTCTGTTTCTAATTGCTCCCACCACTAAATCAACACTCCCCACTTATCCATTAACCATAAAAGAGAATAAACATAAAAGAACAAAGAGAAACATTACCTAGCAGGGAAAAATCCTTCCTTCAAGAATAAAGTCACTACTAAAGTAAAACCCAGTAATCTATCTGTGAGAGTGTGTGAAAGAGATTAGCAGTGAAAAAAACCCAAATTCTTAAACACCAAATTTTTAGGAAAACCCCAATTTACATACAAAATTCCTAAAATTTAGCTATATATTTTACTGATTTACTGAATATAAAAACAAAATTAAACTAATTTTGAAAGCATAGTTGAAATAAAGAATTACATTAGTTCTGAATAAAGAATTACTACAGATGCAGCACCTCAAAGAGTTGTTTGGCCCGAAAAAAAGTGGAGCGAAACAGATCCGACCCAAATATGTTCATCCTCACCTACTCGCAAGAGCACAACCACCCTGTTCCCACCCACCGGAATTCACTCGCCGGCAGCACCCGCCAGAAGCCCACCTCCTCCCAGACCGTCACCGATGGTGAATCCAGCAAATCCATAGTCATCAAAAAAGATAGTCACATGAGAAGATCAAATCAAATTAAGCAGCAGGGTATGAGGGAAAGAATACACACTAATATATTTATTTGTATATGGACTGCTAATTGGTACATGGACCAGTTTACCAGATTATTGAGTATACCATTCAAAGTTCAGTTGTTAGTTTTCTGCATTACATACCTTATATAATTGCCAATTATGGCATCTCATTTGTATACCGCCAAATAGTTCAAGTTTTCGTTACAACCTCGAGCTTTAACTTTTGATAACTTAATAAAATAATAAACACAATATACATGGTTTCCACTATACGTCTACACTTTAAATTCTATTTAATGTTTTTATTAGCAAAATTTGGTAGATATTAAATACATATCCTATGGAATATCAAAATTGTTAAATGAGCTAGACAAACATAAAAATACTCGAAGGACCCTAAAAACAATCAAAAATCAGGAAATCCAAAACAATTCCGGCGTAATTAATTGCAACAATTTTAAGTTGATTAGAAAATAATTATTATAATAGTACAGGTACATAATATTTTTTTGAAGACTGTGTATTCGCCAAAGTATTATCTATCACACTAAACCCAGAAGAATGAATACCAAGGTATATATGTTCAATACCCTGCTTTTAGAACGATCATTTTTCCTTTTGTTGTTGTTTGTACTTTTCTCTATGATAGTCCATGAGTTTGCAAACAGGTGGCTTAGCATTTCGTTTAACATGTAATATATTTAGTAATTTTTATTAAACACTGGCTCAAAAAGAGTATTCAATTCAACATTGTCATAGTATTGTTTTCCCCCAGACGCACTTTTCTTCCGCAAGCATGTTTACTGACAATTATATTGTCAAGAATTTTCACCCTAAATTAGTAATAAGAAGTGGACTACTACTTGAATATACACACACATACAAAATCTTTTTAACGTTAACATGACCGAGTGAATCTATTAATTAGGATTCTTATAAAACCCAATAAACACTCTCCCTTTCTCTTTCTATAACCCACTTCACATAAACACTCTACCTTTCTCTCTCTAAAACCCACTTCACATAACTGATAACCAGGGGCGGAGCCAGGAATAATAATTGGGACAGACTAAAAATATTATAATGTTAAAATTGTACATTTGGGTTGGGCGGACTAATGATATTATAATGTTAAAATTCTACATTTGGGCTGGACTGACCAAGATTATTCCAACTTTTTTTACTTTGAGCTACATAATTATATAGTATATCTAGTAAAAAAAAAAAAAATTAGGCCGGGCTATAGCCCTAAAAGCCGATCTTATGCTCCGCCCCTGCTGATAACTGAATTTCTCTCTCTTTCTCTCTTACATAGAACTTGTGCATCAAGTAAATATATTATATACTGTCACAATAGCTGATAAATGGCATGGGTGTAATTTACTCCAAATTTGAGGTTAATTTGGTTTTGATATGAAGTATAGATGTTAGGATAATTTCCTATATATACAGTCATTTGTATTGAGAGATGCAACTAATGAAATATCAATTTTTCTGTTTCCTTCTTTTCCTTTTATCATTTCCTTTATTGTTATTTCTCTTTTATCTTTTTCCATGTCAATTCACGAATTTCTTTGTTATTATACTGTCATGGCTGAGTCCCAAGCTCAACCAGATCGTGAGGGTTTAGCAATCATGAAACCAGAACGTGACAAAGTGGTATCAAAGCGACCGCTCCTCGGCGACTTCCGATCATGGGAAAGGGAATATGATTCATCGGTGGTAATTTTTGCATCCAACTTTTCAATTCAGCACTCTAATATCCAAAATATTAGTTCTCTGTCCACTTATTTACCACCAACTGTTGCTCCCATGACTACATCACCGATTCCAGTCTCCAATTACACATGGCCTGCAACTAATTACTTTATGTTACCTGGAAATCAACCAACCACTTCACCTTACATCTTCAATTCATCTCACCAAGTTGTTTATACCTCAGTTACGGAAACAACATCGGAAAATCATTTGATTTCTTCTTCTCCGTCACTTCAACAGTTAATTTCAACATCTCAAATTGCTCAAATTCAAACAACTACTAAACCAACAATTACTGAGTCCATCCATTTCAAAATTCCACCGAGTTGTTCTTGTGACCAATCGAGTGAAGTTCTAGTAATGCAAGATTACATTGTTTCTTTCTCCGGCAGTGATCCTTGTGGATTTATTTGTGGCTATGAAGAATTTTTCAAGGTGAATCCTATGACTGAAATTGATATGATTCAGTATGTAGTTCAGGATTTTGAGGGAGAAGCACTGGAATAGTATTATGAGTATGTTGAAGAAAAGTTTATGGACACATGGACTCCAGACTGTTGGGGAGACTTTGTTAGCGAGCTATATAGAAAGTTTGCAGGTGAGCATCAGGTGTTTGTTGAAAGGTCTGAACCAGAAATGGTGAAAGTTAGTGAACTAAAGTCGGTGGGGAATGAGCCTTCTGAAGTGGTGTACAACTTGTTTGCTAAAATGCCTAAACCAGTCAAAATTACAGAACAACAAATCAGCAGAGAGAAATTTGTGGAGGATGAAGTGGTGGATTATGTTAATATTCACCAAGTTTGGAGGAACATACCACATGGTGGAGAGGACAACGAAAAGAGATTGATCCCTATTTTGGTTGCTGACAATGGGCTGGGAAATGAGGATGAAGACACTCTATTGGCCCTCGCTCATCAAGATTATAAGGCTGGAAATTATACGAAGGCAGCAGAAAATAGCAAGATTATTTATGAGAGAAATCCACAGCGTACTGATAATCTTCTTCTGTTGCGTGCAGTTCATTATCAGTTGCATGAATTTGATTTGTGCATTGCAATGAATGAAGAAGCTCTTCGAAATGATCCTCATTTTGCTGAGTGCTATGGGAACATGGCTAATGCTTGGAAGGAAAAAGGAAATATCGATGTTGCAATCCGCTATTATTTGATTGCTATTGAGCTTCGTCCCAATTTTGCTGATGCTTGGTCGAACTTGGCTAGCGCATACATGCGGAAAGGGAGGCTAAGCGAGGCTGCCCAGTGTTGTCGCCAGGTTCTAGCCTTAAACCCTCATTTGGTTGATGCACATAGTAACCTAGGAAACCTGATGAAAGTTCAAGGATTGGTGCAAGAGGCGTACAACTGCTATGTTGAGGCTCTCCGGATACAGCCAAATTTTGCAATTGCATGGTCCAATCTTGCTGGCCTTTTTATGGAGTCTGGAGATCTTAATAGGGCTGTCCAATATTATAAGGAAGCTGTTAAGCTCAAACCAACATTTTCATATGCTTATCTGAACTTAGGCAACGTTTACAAGGCTTTGGGGATGCCTCAAGAGGCTATTGTCTGTTATCAGAGTGCTCTACAAGCACGACCAGATTATTCTATGGCTTTTAGCAATTTGACTAGTATATTTTATGAGCAAGGCAACATGGACATGACAATACTTAACTATAAGTGAGCCATTACTTTTGATGCTGGTTTTTTGGAGACATATAATAATTTGGGTAATGCTCTGAAGGATGCTGGTAGAGTTGAAGAAGCTAGTCACTGCTATCGTTAATGCCTTTCTTTGCAGCCAAGCCATTCTCAGGCTCTTACTAATCATGGAAATATTTACATGGAATGGAACATGACGCCAGCTGCTGCGCAGTGTTATAAGGCAGCATTAGCTGTTACAACGGGACTTTCTGCACCTTTCAACAATTTAGTAGTCATATATAAACAGCAGGGTAATTATGCAGATGCTATATCTTGCTATAATGAAGTTCTCCGCATTGATCCTCTAGCAGCTGATGGACTTATCAATCGAAGAAACATCTATAAGGAGATAGGAAGAGTTAATGAAGCAATTCAGGACTATTTACGAGCTGTTGCGATCCGGTCAACCATGGCGGAAGCTCATGCAAATTTGGCTTCAGCCTACAAGGATAGAGGACTTGTGGAAGCAGCTATCAAAAGTTATAAGCAAGCTTTGGTTCTGCGTCCTGATTATCCAGAAGCAACTTGTAATCTTCTTCACACATTACAGTGTGTATGTTGTAATCTTCTTCACACATTACAGTGTGTATGTGACTGGGATGGCCGGAAGAAAATGTTCATTGAAGTCGAAGGGATTCTTCAGCAACAAATTAAGATGTCGGTTATTCCTAGTGTGCAGCCTTTCTATGCAATAGCCTACCCCCTTGATCCGAGGCTTGCACTTGAGATCAGCCAAAAATATGCGCAACATTGTTCCATGGTTGCTAATATGGAGAATATCTCACCTACGGTTCTCAGAAAAATGGAGTTTGTTGAAGTTTCCATTAGTGCTGCAGTTAAAGGTGAGTTGAAGGCCCTATATCTTTTTCATAGCGAAATGGAGTCACACAAGGCAAAGTACTTGAATACTTTACCTTCGAGTTATGGGTATGACAAGTGGGTAATCAAGTTATTTTGTTGTATGGTTGAAGAAGACTCTAGGTGGAATGAGCACACAAGTACTGACATGATCTTCATCCGCCCAAACTTCATTTCTTGATCGAATGTGTGTTGTTCAACCATGCCTTGTTGCTTTGCTATGTCGTGAATCGTTTATACAATTACTCAAGCATATATAACTATGGCATTAAAGAGGATGAGAATCATCCAAGTTATATGGTGGTAATGACAACTTTTGTGGGTTTGGTTCTTGGGCAGAGGCTTTATAGGGATAATCGAATCAAGCAAAAAGTAATTCGGATTTAGATTTGCTTGAGTTCTTCAAAGTTGGCAATGTGTTCATGTCGTCCAAATCTGTCTTATGGGAATCAAGTGTTCTTTTATTGACTATTTCTCTTCAAATACTTCTATATAAGAACAACTTAAGAGCAACCTCAAAGCTGAAAATTTGGCAAATATATGTACACGCTGGATACTTGATGCATCAACTATTGCTTGTTACTTCTTTCATCTCATACCGATTAAAAGATACTTGATGGAGCTTGTTGCAACAAGCCTTATGATTATCATGATGCAGCTGCAGATTTTCAATTTTGATCAAAAGATGGGTTCTCAAATTATCCAGAATGCTCCGAAGGATGAACTTGATCTTGGATATAGTACAACATTCTTGGTGTTTGACCCAGGGGAATTTTGGAATGTTGGCAAGTTTTCGCAACCCATAAAAGACAACTCACTTATGTTTTGGAACAATGAAGCTCACATCAAATTCAGGATTCATGGCTTGATCTGAAAATATAATCCTTGTGGACAAGGTTATTTTCAAGGAATGGGGAATGTCACAACAGCTGATAAATGGCATGGGTGTAATTTGCTCCAAATTTGAGATTAATTTGGTTTTGGTATTAAGTATAGATGTTAGGAAAATTTCCTATATATACAGTCATTTGTATTGAGAGATGCAACTAATGAAATATCAATTTTCCTGTTTCCTTCTCTTCCTTTTATCATTTCCTTTACTGTTATTTCTCTTTTATCTTTTTCCATGTCAATTCACGAATTTCTTTGTTATTATACTGTCATGGCTGAGTCCCAAGCTCAACCAGATCGTGAGGGTTCAGCAATCATGAAACCAGAACGTGACATATACACATATACATACATATATACTGGTTAAGTACTACTAGTTTATATAACAGGGGATATTCAGAAGAAGAAGAAGAATAGTTTTGGTATTAGTCGAAGCATATAAAGAAGAATTAAGTTCAACAAAGTTGTTGATGACGATGATGAGTTCTGTTGATGGTCAAGAATTTATGGAGGAAAAAATGAATAATCATGGTGGGTTGGAACTTATGGATTCTGAAGGCAAAAGAACAGAGGAGGAGGAGAGAAGTACTGGAGAAGAAATACGACAAGCTGTTCTGCCATTTTCGGTGCTTGTGCCAAAAAAGAAAAGATCGTGTCCTCTGGCCATTACTTGCGGCAAAAACATTATTATTTATGAAGTGTCAAACGCCGCTACCCTTCAAAACCGAATTGGGTAATCAATCTTCTCATTCTTTGGCCGCCATGGAAAAAGATTGCTTTGAGAATATGAACCAGAACCCAGGAATTAAATCCAAGAAACGGGGTTGCGATTATCTCCAAGAAGAAGAGGCTGAAACAAGGAAAAAGGAGAATAAAAAGTTCAGGAAATATGCTCTTAAGGTACAAGTTATCCAGCCACCCCTAGACTTGCCTCAAGCACTGAAGAATTACATTGATAGTCATGTGTTGGGTGGTGGTACCTTGGCCGCGCCACCAGTGTTTGTGACACAAAAGGCTTTGACTAAGACTGACTTGAGCTCTGGCCACAATCGTCTGTCAATGGCGCACACCAGAATCAACCACCAGTTTCTTGAGAATTTTCTGACAGAGGATGAGAAGACAAGGCTGCAATATAATAGGCATATACGAGTGAATTTGATAGACCCTGGCATGCATGAATATAATACGCTGCAGTTCACCTGTTGGCCAATGTCTACAACCTCAGTGTATGTGTTGGTGACCGACTGGAATACTGTTTGGAATGATAATAGACTCCAAGAGGGCATGACAGTTCAGATTTGGTCTTTTCGAGTCGAATCCAATACCATAAGCTTTGCTCTTGCTATCCAAAGAAATTGACAGGAATTAACAGACAACAAAACAAGGCCAGCGGAAATATATCAAATCAAGGCTGCTGCATCAACACCTCCTGATCACTCGCATCATAATTTGAACAATATCATCAGTTTCTCTAGGTATTTTAATTAATGGTATATTATTTGTTATATATTGCCATTGTAGGAATTTTAATTGTTGGTATTTTAGGTTTTGATTGGTACAGTTGCTATTTTATCACTTTTTCTTGAATTTATTGAGTTATCAATGTATGTTACGAGCAGAATATTTAACTTGATCGTGTTAATGCACCTGAACTTGATAATATTGCTTCCCGTTACACAAATATTTAGCTGCCTACATGCATTAGATGCATTAGTAAATAAACAACACTTTCCAGAAATACTCTTGTTCTTGTGTTTGATAAAAATTACATTGAGCAGTATTAATCTATTTCCATGTTGTGCCGCAACCATTTCAATAAATGTGATGTTATCACATTTAAGTTGGAGGAGTGAATGATTTGAAAAAGAAGAGTAATATAATAGTCTATTATCTTCCACAAAAGTTGCAGGGTAGAAGATGCATATGCAGGGAATCTTCAACTCATTCATACACCTGTTGCACTTTTTCCATTCTCATTCTTTGTCTTAACATAACAATTAACATGTCACTGATTAATAAGTAATAAAACTCGTTTTCAATTAAAAATCTAATTAGTGCCGTGGAAGATAACATACCTAATGTGATCCCATGGGTTAACTTTTCACCTTCAAAACCACACTTGTTCACCATCTAATCTCGCTTTCTCCAAATTCAACATTAACCAACCATAGCAGCTATAGTCCAGATTTATAGAATCAGACAATTCAATCCGGGAAGCTCAGAGGTCAGAGGCACATAATGAGGCAAATGAACCCAAGCCTGATCCAAGAGATAGCAAGTTTATATCTTGCACAAAAGAGGAACTAAATCAGAAGTTCGAATAGTAACTAACGCACCCTTGAATAGAGGTGTATAGTGAGACAGAATAGTTCACAAGGTAAATCCAATCCAAAAAAAATCTCTCAATCTGAAAATTCAGGGTGCAAACTGCAAAGTAAGCAAACTTTCAGATATTGTCAGTCTATAACAAGCATACATAATATACCTTTAAGATTAACTGCCCTATTCAGGAATTCTTATGCAAAATCAGCTTCAGAAGGGGGCCATGCAGTTCTGGATTGGTGCAACTTGGGCTTGAAGATATAAATTTGACTCCTATTGAGGAAATCCTGGAAATTTCTAATGAGGTAGTCTTTTAAAACAAGCTCCCTTGTTTCTCCCTATACCCTACAATATCATTCAATTTCAAATTAACCAGGGCATATAATTTAGATGAATTGAGCTGGCCAAGTTTTGCCATTGTTTCTACATCTATATTCGGGATTGCCATAAACAAATGAGGCCTTCCATAATCTACCAAGCCCACTTTTCATTTTGAAATATAAAAAAAAAGACTAGAAGTCTTTCTGTTCACCACCAGACTTGCACTACTTTTGCACCTTAAATAGAAACCACCACTAATACCACAAGTCCTTATTTATGATCCCCAATCATAAGAAAATAACCTATATCACCACGCATATTTGTAATTCCCAACCATATGAAATCCATCTAATTTATCACCTAACATTCACATAATTGGTTTCATTTGCTTATGTACAAAAATGACTTCACCGCCATTAAACACTAGTCTATCAAAAGAAATGAAATAGCACAATGTCTTTAAGTTGTCATCTTAAGGTACAGAGCATTCCCATTTAACATGAACATTCTCATTATACATCTCTTCAAACTATAAACATGAAATGATGAAAAAAAATAATGCAAGGGAATCTTTCAAACTTTTATAGGAATAAACAAACCAGTTGCCTAAAAACACTGTATTCAGCTTATAAATTAAGGTAAACAAATTCTTGCTCCCAGTTTTTTGTAGAATCATAAACTGACAAAAGCTACATCTTCTAAATTAAGCATTTCAAATGATCAACTTCATTAATCCCAACAATGATAACATAACTATTCACTAATCATAAAAGTCAAACAATATAAGAACTTTTTTTCCAAATAATTTGTCCCCAACCCTAAAATACTCAGTATTTCAGTAATTCCTTGATTATAATGGAATAAGTTCCATCAAAACAATATAGGATATCTTCAAATCATAGCGTAAAAGAAGGACCAGGAAAGCGAGGAGAGACAAGTATAAATACCAATGGAGGCAGCAATGGCTGTAGATCCATGACGAAGGCGTGTTCGCCGGCGAGTATAATCCTTCCCGGAGCTCTTGCTCTCTCCTCCATTTCTCTCTTTTATTCGTTGTGTTCAACAAAAAGAGTCCCATTTTTGTAATTTTTCAAGTAAAACTTTAAAATTTAAAACTAAGTTAATTCATTCATAATTTTTTTTAAAAAAAATAAGAAGTTTAATTCGAACTTGATTGAATTTGACACATGCAAAAAAAATCTTATTTATGAAATTTAGAAAAGGAAAAAAATACTTTTAAGTAGTCTATAATAATTGTGAGTGCATTAATGAAAATTAAGTAGCTAATGAGATTTTTGGTGACGATTAACCCTGATTGAGTAAAAAATGAGTAAAATCAAATTATCGAATCAAATCATAATTTTTTTAATTGAATTATTTCAGTTATTTGAATATTTGATTTTTTTCAATTATAACCGTTTAAATATTCAGTGTTCGGTGTTAAAAATTACATAATTCGAATATTCAAATAACCGGCTTAGGAATTTAAAAAGATTAGTATTAAATATTTTAAATTATGGGTTATGCCCTATAGGTTATGTATTTTTAAATTTTAAATAATTAAACTAGACTTTCTTAACTTATAAGTTATTATGGTTGTGGGTTACGGTAGATGATTACTTGAAAATTATATACCGAAATAATCGATATTCAATACTTTCGATAATTTGATTATTTTATAATTTAATTTTTTTTGTTCAAATATTTAAAATATAATAATTTTGATATTCGATTATAACCGAATAAGCAATTTCGGTTAAGTTATAATTGAATGCTCCCTTCTAATTAATACAACACTTTCAATTTCAAGGGGTTGACTCAATATAGGGATGCACAAACATGTTGTTTTGTCTGGCCTAATTCGGGCTTGTCAGGTTGGACCAGACCTAGCCTAGAGTTAGAAAAGGTCGGTCCAAGATGAATAAAAAGTGATGGAATAGCAATTTGTGAAACCTACTAGCCGGTCCAATGTTGGTCTAGGCTATACCCGACCCTTCCTTTTTTCTTTTTTCTTATTTTTATAACTTTTAATTTTAAATACTAAATATTAAATATCAAAAATATAAAATTAAAAACTATAAACTAATCAAAGTTATAAATTTGTAAAAATAAAAATTTAAATTTTATTGATGTATTAATTAAAACTAACATATTACAAGAATGAATAAGTGAAACTTTAGATCTTATTGATGTATTAATTAAAACATCATCATATTACAAGAAACAATAATTACAATTTCAAATTTCAAAAATTACAAATAGCTTACAAAAATGTCTTCAAATACATAAAGTATAAACAATGATTAAATTGTGTTGACCAAGCCTTGATCAGACTTGCAGGATAGGCCAGTCTCAAACTTTTTTCAAGTCAAGTCAGACAGTCTAGGCATAAAAAAAATATGGTCTTTTAAAACTTTCAGCTCAGAGTTTGATCGGACTAAGTTTTGACTAGGCCAAGCCTTTTAGGCCAGGCCCAAACCAAATCAGGGTGGACATCGGGTCCATGCACTTTAACAGAAGAATAAAAAAGGGTTAATTACATATAATAGTACATTTTAATAAAATATTATAAAAAAAGTGCATAGATAAAATATTTACAAAATTAGTGCATATGCAATACTTAATTACAAAAAGAGTGCAATCTTATCCCTAAAATTATGGCCCATGATTATCTCCATTATCTCTCTCCGTTAATTAATATTTTATTATCTCTTCCTTCCCCTCCCCTTCATCCGCCTCCCTTCTCCCTCCTCCCGCCTCCCGCCTCCCTTTCTCCTCCTCCCGCCCCAACCCAACCCAACCCAACCCCTCCCCTCCCCTTCCTCCGCCTCCCTTCTCCTCCTGCCTCCCCTCCTCCCGCCCCCTCCTCCTGCCCCCCTTTCTTCTCCCCCTCTTCCCGCCCCCCTTTCTCCTCCCCCCGCCCCCTCCCCACCCCCACCCCACCCCACCCCACCCCTTCTCCCGCCCCCCTTTATCATCATTCCTCCCTCGCCCCACCACCTCCCCTCCCTCTGCCTCCCCCTCCTCCCGCCCCCCTTTCTCCTCCCCCTTCTCCCGCCCCCTTTCTCCCCCCCCCCCACGCCCCACCCTCCACCCCCCACCCCCCACCCCCTCCTTCTCCCTCTCCCTCTCCTCCCGCCCCCTTTCTCTTCCCTCCGCCACCCACCTCCACCGGTAACCAAACCTTCATACGTTGGTAACCAAATAGTCATACAAAGGTAACCAAACATTTATACCAAGGTAACCGAACCTTAATACGAAGGTTTCCTTAACATGAAGGTTTGGTTACCTTGTTATGAAGGTTTGGTTACCTTGGTATGAAGGTAACCAATTCAGTTTTATTAGGTTACCAATTTATTTTGAATGTGATGCAGTTGGTTACCAAAATTTATGCAGTTGGTTACCAAACCTTCCTATAAAATAACCAACTTAGTTTTATTAGGTTACTAATTTATTTTGAATGTGATGCAGTTGGTAACCAAACTTCATGCAGTTGGTTACCAAACCTTCTGATAAGGTAACCAATTCAGTTTTATTTGATTACCAATTTTATTTTGAATGTGATGTAATTGGTAGCCAAATTTCGTATAAAGGTAACCATTTTAATTTTTGTGGGTAACCAAATTGTCAAAAAAAAATTCAGAATAGTAACTCCGGCGATATGGTGGCGGCGGCGGCGGCGGCAACGGCGATATAGCTGCGGCGGCGGGAAGCGGGGGAGGAGGAGGATGAACATTAACTCCTTCATAATTTTTTATTTTTAATTTTCTCATTTTGATTTGAATTTTGAATTATGGATTTGAAATTGTTATTAGATCCAAAAGATTTGAATTTGAATTATTAGTTATCCTTGATTTTAGGCTTCCTTATTTAATTTGAAATTCAATGGTTTGATTTTTTTGCACTTTTTTTGTAAATATTTTGTGGATGCACTTTTTTTGTAATTACTTTCTAAATGTTGTATAGTTCTGTAAAGGACTCAATAAAAAATAGATCACACAAGTAAACATAAGAATAAAAGAGAGTCAAGTGATCAAACATAAGAATAGAATAGAGATCACATGATCAAACATTGTTAACTTCAAGTATAAGTTTGTGTACCGACACAAACTTATTCTTGAATTTGTTCGGTACACGACTGTTATAGGGGGGAATGTGTATTCGTACTTTAAATAAATAGAAATTGCACCTTTAACATTATGTTTGTGAATTTTGAATCGAAAAAAAATTCTATAAATTAGGATAGAATAGAAAATAATAAAAAGTTTATAAATTTTTATTGTGTATTTAATATAAATTAGGATAGAATAGAAAATAATAAAACTTCTATAAATTTTTATTTATTTTTAATATAATTAGGTAAACACCGAGTCATTTTAGTTAATACTGAATTAACCTAGCAATCCAAGTTTAGTGACTCAATAATCCAAAATGCCTTTTTTTATTTTAAATTTATTTTTCTACCATCTTAGTCATAAATTTTGGTTACCCAAAAACTGACTCAACAACTCAAAAGATTAAGTTTTATACAAAATTTTATTTGATCTTGAGTTAACTAAGTAGTCCATGTTTAGTGACTCGATATCCCAAAAGTCCTTTTTTTTCTTTTGATTTTTCTATCTTGCTAGTCATAGATTTTGGCGTTAACATATATATATATAGAGAGAGAGAAATATCTATATATATTTGAAACACACTTGATCAAGAAACAAATCTAAGACACATTATTTAATTAGTTGAATTAGGATTGGATATTTAGTTTTTCCTAAATTAATGGAAATATGAGGATTAGGACAAACTCCTTCTTGTACTGTTCTAACGCATGAATTAGGATTAGGATCGTTAGTTTTATTGTACTGCGTTATTGGCGGCTCTGTTTTCCTGGCTTTATTCATTTATCCGGTTGGAATCCAAATTCGCATATCTTATACCATCTTTTTTTCTCACATATATAAGATTTTGAAAATATTTTTAAATAATAAAATTAATGTAGTTCTCACATATATAAGATTTTTAAAGTTAGTTTGAAGTATTTTTAAATAATAAAACTAATGTAGTTCATATAAGTCTTACAAGTAATAAACAGTTTAGTTCCCAATACATTTTAAATAGCTTATAAATTTTATTTTTAGAATTTAAATAAATTTATATTAATTTTACTTCATAAATATCTCAAGTTTAATTTGAAAATTAAAATTAATCCTTTATTTTCAAAGGGAAGAAAGATAATTATTAGAGTAATGGACCAACAATGGATTGTGATAAAACCCAAAATATACAAGGCACAACACATTTTTTACACGAATAATTAAATTTTAAACAGAAATATAGCAACTAAAAACATACATTATGTTCTTGACTTCTTACATATGATAAATTGAACCATATTCTCAAAACTCTATCTTCCCCATTGTTTTGCATGGATGGTTATAACGTAGTCGAAACAGATGAACAGGTAAACCATTAAAAAAAAAGCCTGCAAATTAATGTTTTTAACTTCACTGCAAAAGGGTACAAAACTATTTTTAGTCCATCAACTTCTCGGCTTCAGAACTTGTATATGCAGCAGAATGTTCCAACTATTTCCTCAAATATAAAGATGAAAAAAAGAAACAGAACCTAACAAATTCATTAAAAACACAAAAGATCACACAACGGCTAACATCAAACTTTTTATCCAAATTTGTTGTGAACTACCGATAAACAAAACTATCAATCAGTTTCTATAATACCACTCAAAAATCAATCAGAAGCAGGAGCGCGAGCAAGAACAGAGAACACGAATCTTAAATGCGTATTGCTCCAATACAGCCCAATCTCGTCTCCTCTCTTAAGTCTCCTCCCCTTGACAAACTTGCGGATCCAGTTGTAACCAAAGACATAGCAGTCACTTGATTGCAAGTTCTTGAATGTCATGCGAAACTCCATGTCCCTGTCATAGTCCAATACCTTAACATCAACCCCATCTGAGGTCCAGATTTTCGCAACGTAATCAGTAATTAGCCCAGCATGATTCCAAACATCAATGATATTCTTCTGCACCAAATCCTTACCCAACATCAACCTACTCAGATGGTTACAATCACTTTCTGTCAGAACTTTCCTGATTTTCCATGGATCATCAAACAGGTTAAGTTTGGTTGAAACGCCTAAATACTTTTCCTCATCTCTTTCTTGATGGCTATAAAGTCTGAAACTCCTCAGTTTTTTAGCCACTTGAATATCTTCTGGAGATTTCTTAGGACCCATGTAAGCAGGAGGATCAAGAATCTTGAAATTAAAGCAAGATTCATCATACAAACTCAACCCCAGATTAATTTTCTTCTCGGGTTCCTTCCTTTTTCTTGATTTAGGAGGGGTTTGATGGTTTTCTGTTTGATTAGATAGGGTGGAAAAAGAGGAACAATTAGAGGAAGAATTAGAAGAAGAAGAAGGGAGCTGCTTTTTCGGATTCATCATTGAAGAATAAACCCTATTGAACCGTAAGGGTTTAAGGTTATAGTAGCAAACTGTGCGGTATGAATAACTAGGGGCATACATATATATATATATAGGGAAAATGAGTTTACTTGATTACCAATTAAGAGATGGAAGAGAACTTTCCTTTCCTAAATCAGATACATTAATTATTGAGATTATCTGGAGATCTTATTTGAAATACTTTCCAAAATCAAATTGGGTTTGTAATTAAATATCAGGAAATAAATATCTTGAACGTAAGGCAAAACTATTCTTCATAATTTTTCTGAATATCCCCTGTTATATAAACTACTAGTAGTAGTACTTTACCGGTATATATGTATGTATATGTGTATATAATATATTTACTTGGTGCACAAGTTTTATGTAAGAGAGAGAGAGAAATTCAGTTATCAGTTATGCGAAGTGGGTTATAGAGAGAGAAAGGGAGAGTGTTTATTGGGTTTTATAAGAATAAGAATCCTAAGTAATAGATTCACTCGGTCCCGTTAACGTTAAAATGATTTTGTAGAGAACTTTCCTTTCCTAAATCAGAACATTAATTATTGAGATTATCTGGAGATTTTGTTTGAAATACCTTTTCAAAATCAAATTGGGTTTGTAATTAACACTCACGGGAAAATAAATATCAGGAAATTGTTGCTCTGCTGTTGCCGGTCTCTCCCAGTAATACTTGAACCGAATTAAAGTTGAACCGCTCAAGCCATAACTCACGGTTTATTCGTTCAACCAACTGGACTGGGCCGGCTGGCCAAGCATAATTTAGAATTTGATATAAATATATACTGATCTTATATTTTGGATAATAATTTAATATTCCCTCTATCTCTTGACTTTTTTGGATCAAGTTAACCATTTTTAAAACTAATTATTGTCTATTTCTGCCATAATATAGGTGTAAAAATTATAACTAAAACAAAGTATATACAATTTTCTATTAACCGCTATGTTTATAATTTCAAAAATGTATTTATATATGCTTAATTGTTAATTCAAAAAATAATCAATTTAACTACACAAAAAAAAAGTCAATTAGGCATTTAAGGGAAGACGGAGTGAGTATAACAATTCTAAAATAAATGAATAAATCATATCACAATTTGAATTTTAAAATTTTACGAATTAAATAGTATTAAATTCAAATAATACTTTTTATGGAATCGTGTGAGTAATAAACTACGAAATATGTTTTTTTGTTGAAATCAAATAGTCAAAAGATTGAAACGCAATAAATAAATATAATTGTTTCTCTAGACAGCTGTCCTTTTCTCAGCAAAGCCCGCCTTCAGTATTAAGTTTTCGTCTGTCAATTCATTTTAAGTTTGATCCTGCATTTAGACTTGTTAAGTTGTTCAATATTAAAATTGTAATCTGTTACAAAAAATAAATAGATTGTAATAATAAAATTAAAATGATAATCATTTTGACAAAATGAACAAATAATCTACGCACGCTTTGCGCGCGGGCTCTCCTGGTTCTCGCCCAACACTATTTTCATCATTAATCTATGATACGAAAAGCTTCTAACGAATGGAAAACATCTTCAAATCAAAAAATGCAAAATCTCATAAGAGATAATAACGATACCCTCTCAAAAAGATAGAGAAATCATTCATCTCGTTGAGAAAACAAATTCCACACAAAGAAAAACAAGCTCCACAAGAATAGAGAATTATTACCAAACAATAAAATTAAATTAAATTAATAATACAATTTTAAAAAAAGACCTAGGGGAGGGTCTCTCCAAACCCCACAACTATGAAAGTGTATTTTAATATCAATTACTTAGCATAAAACTTTTAAACCAGCCAACATTTTAATTTATAAAAATATAAATATAAAATTGTGTATTTTGTATTTTATAGGACATGCAATTGTATTTGAACATGCACTTAGCATATAATTGTTAACTCTGTAATATATAGTATTATTCAATATACATATAGATATAATAATAATAAATTATGCAAATCAGAAACAAATTATAAAAGAAAAAATCACATAAATCCGAGTCCTTTGAATTCACAAAGTCTCCTTAAAGCAAATTTATTCCCTCACTAGTGCTAAGGATTAATTTAATAATTGCTTCCCAAGATAAAACGGATTTTCAGTTCTTAATTAGAAGCACTTCAAAATTAAGAACACTTTGAACCAAATTTCATGTTATGTACTGAACTTACAGTAATGATGCATGAAAATAATGCATGTAAATACTTACACAGAAATGGAACGGAACACTGCAGAACAGGAACACTGCAGAACAGGAAGAAATGAACAGGAACTGGACCGGAAAGAAAAGGAACAGAAACGGGAGAAAAGGAACAGAAACGGGAAAAATTTATCGCTGAATTTTTCTCTCTGTCTTCCTTAGGCGCCCACATCGATTATTTATAGGAATAATTTCGCGGTTTATTACCGTTGGCGCGTAAAACCGTTGGCAAAACTACGTAGTATCATGAAATCATTTTAACAAAATCTGATAAAAAATTAAACTGATTTTGTCCAAAAATATATATATCATGACCCGACCCGCCCGCCCGAACCCGGGCCGCCCGGCCGGCGGCTCGCCAGTGGGTTTGAACCAGGCCTTGGCTAGGTCCTCTCCCTTCCACAAAAATGGGGTGCCCCTTGGGGCCCTTCCCATTGAGCAAACATCCCATATATATGTTCTTCATTTTTCCCTCTAATGCCCTATGTGGGACTTTTGCAATTTTCAACATTTCAAGTAGGTGATTTTGGAGTCAATTTTCTCATTCAATTCTTAATGGATTTGAACATATAAATATACCACGTTATACTCCTCGCGGAGTAGAACGCATAGGTGCATGGACCCGACATTTACGAAGTGTGGGTCCCATATTAAATTAAGCCTCAATATGCTTTAATATTTATTTTGTCAAACCCATTTCCAACAATCCCCCACATGAATGTAAAATTGGCTTTACAACATGAAAATAAAATAAAAATGTTATGAATATGCAGACACTAGTTCGAGTACATAAGAAAAGATACTTCATCGGGTTAAGTAGCCTAGTGGCTTTGAACTTGCCCTAGTAAAGTCTATCGAATTTACTCAACTAATCAGTAGACTTGATGTCTTTGAACTGTCAGTTTTTCGTGTAAATCAAGACAATAGAATTCACAAAATATCTCTTCAGACATAATTGGTTCTCACGTTTGTGTTCATTTTGGCCTTGAAACACCTCTTGGTTCCGTGAGTATATTAGAGAATTAAGCCTTCAAATTCTCATAGAAGTGGCCCCCCTTCTTACTCACGTAGGTGGCTTCTATAAAGAGTATCCTGCAATACTCCACTTGAACGCATTTCAAGATATAGAAGTCATTAAAAGCATAACTTATCCTGATTCTCGCGGCAGATGTGCACTGTGTAACGCCCCCCAGAATAGGTCCAGTCAACCCAACCCATTCTGAGTCGCCAAATACATGGTACATAATTCAAATACAAACTTTATATCATACGGTCGTGCAAAATACGACCACACAACTGTGAGTGTCAATACAAATATGTAGAAAATATTAATATTCAAACTATGTCCTCATTACAATTATTATCACACTATTTATCAGAAATAGTGAGGACTACTACTGCTCTAACTCGGACCATCACTCTGTCCCCCGACTAGTTCCCGCAACATTCTCATTTCCTGAAGAGGACAACAGATGAAAAGGGTGAGCTCAACTAGCTCAGTAAAGAATATTATGACTAAGATAATGAAAAATAAATTATCGTTAGTCTTCAACAAATCAGATAAAATATAATGGACAACCAACTTTAGATCAATATTCGCAGCGGAAATAACAATTCATTAGAAGAATTAAGCAGAGAATAAAGTCTACTATCTTCTATGATTTAAAAGTCCATCATCAATATTTTATCCCTGTAACATCAATCAATATACATCTCGAATCAAATACTCATCTTTGCACTACAGGCCAAAGATATTCATTTGTATCATCAGTGGTCATGTTCATCTCAACACCTGTCATCTTTGCACTACAGGCCAAAGATATTCATCAGGTAATCATTCATCTTTGCTCTACAGGCCAAAGATATTCATCAAGTAATCATTCATCTTTGCTCTACAGGCCAAAGATATTCATCAAATAATCATTCATCTTTGCTCTACAGGCCAAAGATATTCAGTTACATCACCTTTTAGGACTGAGAATGATGAAAAATATTTTAAAAAAATGAATCCAGTGAGATAAAAGACAAAGACTAAGGATTCGTATTTAAGTATATCCAATTCAAAAATACCTTGTAATAATCAATTATGGAGCAAAATTCAAGAATAGAGCTCAAAACTTGGATACAATCAAAGATAGTAACCTTAACAAGCAATTTGGACAAATAGAAGAAAATTTAATTTTTTCCGTGAATAGTGCCGTATACGTGAATAGTGCCGTATACGTGAATAGTAACCCCGACGGAAAAAGTAAGAATTTCAACATAAAATCCATGACAATATTTCTGTATAATGATATTGAAAAGAATAACATCATTTACGAAAGAAAATAACATCCCTTACCTCAAAAAGATTAGTACCTCTGACTGGAATATCGGATATAATATCGAATGAAACTTGCACTGAATACTAATACTCAAAGTATAGAAATACTCACAAAAATACGCTCGATATTATAGAGAGAGAAAACTTATGATTCTGGTGTGATTTTCAATTCTAACCTAAGCACCCTATTTATAGGAAAAGCTTAGGATGCCAAAGGAGACTAAAATAATATATTTTTTTCCAAAATTTCTGCCGCCTGGAGACTAAAAAAAATTTTCCAACAAAAGTGGGCCCCGCCCATAAAAAATATATATATTTTCCGAAACTTCAATAATTCATAACAAATAGCCCCTTTGTCAGAAAAATACAAATTCTATGTTCTTCCATAGGAAATTTAATTCTCTACAACTTTGCAGAAAGAAGTTTTTCCAAATTCCAAACATAAATTATCCGAAATCCAAAAACAGATAATTTCTCACACTAAAATATTGATAAAAACTCACCAGCGCCAATTCCTTCTTTAATATCCACAAAATAAATATTTTTTTATCATATAAATCAATAATTAATTATTCACAAATAATATTATAGAACTACAATATTAACAACCAGGTCGTTCCCAGGACAGAGGGGGCCTTCCGATAAGGACTTCTCCTTACTGGCGCGCAATTAAATAACCCCTCCTAGACAGAACTTCCTTAGACATTGTCAATAATGCTATCTAATAATATTATTCAAATAATATGAATTATTGAGTTGATAATGTGAAATACTGTGCAACGACAATTATTGAATCAATACTACAAAATATCAACTGTAGCCATTATTGAATCAATCATATAAAATATCAACGTAGCAATTATTGAGTCAATAATATCAATGCAGCAATTATTGAGTCAATAATATAAAATATCAACGTAGCAATTATTGAGTCAATAATATAAAATATTGAACAGTAATTACTGTAACAATAATTGAGTAATGGCTTCTCACGTAAGACTCAATAATTCGAAATACTGTGCAATGCCGTGTGCTACTATGCAACACCGTGTATCACTGTATTTTAACCACCGGGTATTTCAACAGTACTAACGGTAATAACCACGCCGTTATTTTGTAAAAAAGTTATTTCTGTCGCTTTCTATATCCGACAGTTATTCCGTTGTGGGGGCCCACAAATAACTGCGCCGTCGTACGAATATTTCCCGACAACAAGAATATTCCACGACCAAACGAATATTCTCCGACAACAAGAATATTTTATAACCACTTGCTCATTTTAAAAATGTTTGCACATTTCACCCATAACTTTCATATTTATCAAATCAACACCTTACTATTTCGAAATAATATAAAGAAAATTAAATCTTTATTCATAAAAGTTGGGTCTTACACACTGTCTCATCATAGGAATGGTTAAGAGTAAATATCTCCTCAGTGCTTTACTAAGTACTACATAGTTCGGTTTGCCCATTGAACCTAGATCTTGGGATCTCCAGTCAACTAGGTTGGGTTTCCACTATGACGACTCTTAATTAAACAATAGGCTTTAAACCCATTCCCTTCGATGAACTTTCCACTTGCTCTCTTGTTCAACCTTTCTTAAGCGGATCCGCAATACTATCTTTTGACTTTACATAATCAATTGAGATAATTCCATTTGAGAGCAATTGTCTAACGGTATTATGTCTTCGTCGTATATGGCGTGACTTACCGTTATATATATGATTCTGTGCTCTTCCAATTGCTGATTGGCTATCACAGTGTATACATATAGCTGGCACAGGTTTTGACCAATTTGGAATATCCTCTAAGAAATTACGAAGCCACTCAGCTTCTTCTCCAGCTTTGTCTAAAGCAATGAATTCTGATTCCATTGTAGACCTTGCAATACAAGTTTGTTTTGAGGATTTCCAAGATACCGCTGCACCTCCAAGGGTAAAGACATATCCACTTGTGGATTTCGAGTCTTTATTGTCAGATATCCAATTAGCATCACTATATCCTTCCAATACTGCTGGATATCTTGTATAGTGCAGTCCATAATTTTGAGTATGTTTTAAATATCCCAAAACTCTCAAAATAGCTTTCCAGTGATCTTTACCTGGATTACTCGTATACCGACTTAGCTTACTTACTGAATAAGCTATATCCGGTCTAGTACAGTTCATGACATACATTAAACTGCCTATTATACGAGAATATTCTAGTTGAGATATGCTATTACCTCCATTTTTGGCTAAATGTAGATTTATATCACCTGGGGTCTTATTTAGAATTATATTATACTTATTAAATTTTTCAAGTATTTTCTCAATATAATGAGTTTGAGATAATATAATTCCATCAGATGTTCTAGAAATCTTGATTCCTAATATTATATCAGCAACCCCCAAATCTTTCATATCAAATCTATTTGACAACATATGTTTGGTAGAGTTGATAACTTCATTGTTACTACCCATGATTAACATATCATCCACATAAAGACAAATAATGACATATTCCTTTTGATTGCTTTTGACATAAACACATTTGTCACACTCATTGATTTTAAATCTATTTGATAACATAACATTATCAAATTTCTCATTCCATTGTTTTGGTGCATGTTTCAATCCATACAATGATTTAACAAGTTTACATACCTTCCTCTCTTGTCCAGGAGCAATGAAACCTTCAGGTTGTTCCATATATATTTCTTCATCTAATTCACCATTTAAGAATGCAGTTTTCACATCCATTTGATGTATTTCAAGTCTATTTAATGATGCTATTGCTATTAGCATCCGAATAGATGTAATTCTTGTAACAGGTGAATAAGTGTCGAAATAATCCAATCCTTCCTTTTGTCTATAGCCTTTAACGACAAGCCTTGCTTTATATTTATCAATTGAACCATCAGCCTTCATCTTCTTTTTGAAGATCCATTTATACCCCAAGGGTTTGGAACCAGGTGGAAGGTCCACCAATTCCCATGTATGATTTTGCATAATGGAATCAATTTCACTATTAATTGCTTCTTTCCAATGAGAAGCATCTGGAGAGGATATAGCTTCCTTGTACATTTGAGGATCGTTTTCTAACAAAAATGTTAGAAAATCCGGACCAAAAGACTTTGAAGTCCTTGCTCTTTTGCTACGTCTAGGTTCATCCAATACAGACTCTTTGTCTATATTTTCAGGATTATTATTAGCAGTAACCAAATGTCTTTTGTTTGAATTTGAATCATTATTTAAATTATATGGAAACATATTTTCAAAGAATGATGCATCTCTTGATTCAATAAAAGTATTAACATGAATATCAGAAATGTCAGATTTATGAACAAGAAAGCGATAAGCACTGCTGTTATTTGCATAACCAATGAATACACAGTCTATTGTTTTTGGTCCTATCTTAACCTTTTTAGGTTTAGGAACCATTACTTTTGCTAAACACCCCCACACTCTTAAGTATTTATAGCAAGGTCTATGACCTTTCCATAATTCATAAGGTGTTTTGTGAGTTTTCTTATGAGGCACTTTGTTAAGAATACAATTTGCAGAAAGCAAAGCTTCCCCCCACAAATTCTGAGGTGCTCCAGAACTGTTTAACATAGCATTCAACATTTCTTTCAATGTTCGGTTCTTGCATTCAGCAATACCATTAGATTGAGGTGAATAAGGAGCGGTAGTTTGGTGAATAATACCATGAGTAGAGCATATCTCTTCAAATGGTGATTCATATTCACTACCTCTATCGCTTCTTATTGCTTTAATCTTTTTGCTAAGTTGATTTTCAACTTCATTTTTATAAAGTTGAAACATTTCTATAGCCTCATCTTTGCTTCTCAGCAAATATACATAACAAAATCTTGTGCAATCATCAATAAAGGTTATGAAATATTTTTTCCCACCTCTTGTTTGCACAAACTTTAAGTCACATATATCTGTGTGAATTAAATCTAGAGGTTCAGTTTTTCTTTCAACAGAATGAAAGGGTAATCTTGTCATTTTTGATTCCACACAAATTTCACATTTATGTTTTAGATTAATATCAAATTTAGGCAAGAACTCTAAATTAATTAATCTACGCAAAGTATTATTATTAACATGTCCTAATCTAGCATGCCATATGTTTGAAGATTCTGACAAGTAAGCAGAAGAATTAATTTTATTATTATCAGTAGACTTCAGTACAACAGTCATAACATTCATCTTAAAGAGCCCATCAGTCATATAGCCCTTTCCCACAAACATATCATTTTTAGTAAGTACAAATTTGTCAGACACAAACACCAACTTGAAGCCATTCTTGCTAAGCAATGACCCAGAAACTAAATTTTTCCGGATATCTGGCACATGAAGTACTTCGTTCAAAGTCAGTTCTTTGCCAGATGTCATTTTCAGTATAACCTTTCCACGTCCTTGAACCTTTGAACTTGAGGAGTTTCCCATGAAGAGTTGATCATCATTTTTTACTGGTTTGTAAGTAGAAAACATCCATTTGTTGGAACAAATGTGGCGAGTAGCCCCAGTGTCCACCCACCATTCTTTGGGGTTTCCTATCAAATTACATTCAGATATAACTGCACAAAGATTAATGTCTGAAACATTTTCAGAAAGGTTTTCCAGTTCTGTCACATTTGCTTGAGCCTTTTGTTCTTTCTTGAACTTCTTTGGCTTACGACATTCATTTGATTTATGTCCCGAAATGCCACAATTGAAACATTTGCCTTTGAATTTCTTCTTGGCCTTGAAGGTATCTTTGTCTTCACGCTTCCTTTTGTTGTTGTTTGGCCTTTGTTCTACCACATTTGCCTTTGCTTCAATGAAGTTTTTCCCAGTCTTCTTCTCAGATACTCGATTGTCCTCTTCAATCCTAAGTCGCACGATCAATTCTTCAAGATTCATCTCCTTGCGTTTATGCTTTAGATAATTCTTGAAGTCTTTCCATAATGGTGGAAGTTTTTCAATCATTGCTGCAACTTGGAATGAATCACTTAATGACATTCCTTCAGAATGAATGTCATGTAGAATTACCTGTAATTCTTGAACCTGAGTGATAACTGCTTTAGAATCTACCATTTTATAATCAAGAAATCTACCGACTATGAATTTCTTCATGCCAGCATCTTCAGTTTTATATTTCTTGTCTAAAGATTCCCAAAGTTCTTTTGCAGTTTGAATTGTACAATATACATTATATAATGTATTATCTAAACCATTCATCACATAATTTCTGCAAAGAAAATCTGCATGTTTCCATGCATCAACTGCAGCCACCTTTTCCTTGTCAATTTCTCCTTCAACAAGAGTAGGACAATCCTCTTGTAGGAACCTTGTCAAGTTCAGTGTTGTGAGATAGAAGAGCATCTTTTGTTGCCAACGCTTGAAATCAGTTCCATTGAACTTTTCAGGCTTTTCTCCATGAGTCATACTCACGGCAAGAATGGTACTAGTAGATGCCATTTCTGTCATACAAAGAAAATTATCAATAAACAAACAAATTTCTGTTGTACAAAATGTAATAAATTTTGTTTACAAATTTGTTTTGCACAAAATTCTTCTTATAGAATTTCTGTTTTTCCAAAATCTGTTTTCAACTTTCAGTTTACAAATTTGTATTTTTCATCTAAATTAAAAAAAAATAACAGAATATTAACATGCAATTAATTAACATGTAATTTGACATAATACTATGTAATAATATGCAACAAATATTCTGTGTATTATCATAATACTATATCTACAGAAAATATATTTTATAAACAGATTTTCTGTTTACATAAAATAATACTATAATTACAGAACGATAAATTTGCTTTAAGATTGTTAACTCTGTAATATATAGTATTATTTAATATACATATAGATATAATAATAATAAATTATGCAAATCAGAAACAAATTATAAAAGGAAAAATCACATAAATCCGAGTCCTTTGAATTCACAAAGTCTCCTTAAAGCAAATTTATTCTCTCACTGGTGCTAAGGATTAATTGAATAATTGCTTCCCAAGATAAAACGGATTTCCAGTTCTTAATTAGAAGCACTTCAAAATTAAGAACACTTCGAACCAAATTTCATGTTATGTACTGAACTTACAGTAATGATGCATGAAAATAATGCATGTAAATACTTACACAGAAATGGAACGGAACACTGCAGAACAGGAAGAAATAAACAGGAACTGGACCGGAAAGAAAAGGAACAGAAACGGGAGAAAAGGAACAGAAATGGGAAAAATTTATCGCTGAATTTTTCTCTCTGTCTTCCTTAGGCGCCCACATCGATTATTTATAGGAATAATTTCGCGGTTTATTACCGTTGGCGCGTAAAACTACGTAGTATCATGAAATCATTTTAACAAAATCTGATAAAAAAATTAAACAGATTTTGTCCAAAAAATATATATATCATGACGCGGCCGAGGCCGCGGCCGAGGCCCGCGTGTGGGTTTGAACCAGGCCCCTTGGGGCCCTTCCCATTGAGCAAAATCATTTTAACAAAATCTGATAAAAAAATTAAACAGATTTTGTCCAAAAAATATATATATCATGACGCGGCCGAGGCCGCGGCCGAGGCCCGCGTGTGGGTTTGAACCAGGCCCCTTGGGGCCCTTCCCATTGAGCAAACATCTCATATATATGTTCTTCATTTTTCCCTCTAATGCCCTATGTGGGACTTTTGCAATTTTCAACATTTCAAGTAGGTGATTTTGGAGTCAATTTTCTCATTCAATTCTTAATGGATTTGAACATATAAATATACCACGTTATACTCCTCGCGGAGTAGAACGCATAGGTGCATGGACCCGACATTTACGAAGTGTGGGTCCCACATTAAATTAAGCCTCAATATGCTTTAATATTTATTTTGTCAAACCCATTTCCAACAATAATAGCTATTTTAAAAAAAAAATTGGTGATTGTGTTCGGACTGCTAGTGAATTAATATACTTATTATTAAATATAGGTCTTTAGTATGGTTTATAAATTTTGACATAAAAATAAACAAATGAATATTGTACTTACCTTTTTACTTTAATATATATATGGATATGATCAAGTGCATACTCTTTTATTTAACATACTCTGCTCACCACTTTTAGTGACGTACTGAGCGACGGTTCGGTCCGTAGCGCATATCAGAGAACCATCGTCTTAGTTTTTAGCAACAAATCAAATCGTCGTCATAACATATAAGCCGTTTATCTATTTTATAGCGACGGACCAAACCGTCGTCCGGTCCGTCGCTAAAGGTGGTGAGCAAGGTATATAAAATAAAGGGATACACACTAGAAACGGACTGAATATATATATATATATGATAATTTTAGGAAAATTTGAGATAAATATTAATGTACCATTTTGTGGAGCAGAGGATGAGAGGAAGTATCGTTTAGTTACTTCAGTCCATAGTCATGCAATATATACAAGCAGGATGAATTGCATAATTAGTTACTGCTGGTAGTTTTAGTTAGTTGAGGGAAATTACAATTTCAGTTGATAAATGAGTTCAAATTGTATTGTGGGGAAGTTTAGTTGATGGTGTATAAATTAGGCAAATGTAAAAATCAGAATGGGCATGGAACGAATAACCAAAGACTCCTATATGTTACGACAACGCTGAATGACACTTATGTCCCTCTAAGTTGTCACTTATTTTTAAAGTCGTCCATAAAATTTATTTTTCATCAATTAAATCCTTGAAGTAACATTTTTTATCGATTCAGTTCCTTTTACCCTATTCGACTTTAGACAACAGGATGTTTGACGGTGGCGGATGAGTTTACTTAGGGGACTCTGTTGTCTTCTCTGTCACTACCCGAATTATGACCAGTCCACCTTGTGTTCCGTCATACCTTGCTTACCCGAATTATGATCAATCCGGATCTTAAGCTTACCCTTTATCCAATATATTTTATTTACCCCCCTTTAGCGACGGACCGGGCGACGGTTCGGTCCGTCGCTATATATACAACCGTCGTCTTAGCTTTTAACGACGAACAACATATAGACGACGGTTGTATACATAACAACGGTCCAAACCGTCGCCCGATCCGTCGCTAAAGAAGGGTAAACAAGGTATGTTGAATAAATGGTAAACTTAAAATCCGAACCGTATATATATATAATGTATACACGTACATATATACACCCACACACTATATATACACATACATATATACACCCACACACTATATATACACATGCTAGTGGGAGTTTTCAGACTTCACCTTTCCAGAATACTTTAATTGGTAATGAATTACAAAAATATTTAAACTAAAATAACCACTACCTCCCAACAATTTGAATGACTACATTTCTTTCAGCACTAACTACTATATGCACAGTGTGGTGTTTTCTTTTATTTTATTTTTTGGCTATAAAACTAGAAGACAAATTGTGTATACCACAAGAACATTTTGCCACAAGCAGCATATTAACCCCTCAGCAGAAGAGATGGCAAATCTCTGCCCAAACCTGCAACCATATCTCCATTTCTCTGGTACCCATGTATGATCTAGCAAGCTCCGCTATCGGGTCCCTGCCGGGTAAGACTTTCAAATTTTTGACCCTTCCCGAAGCAACATGCAGTATAGATGGCAAGAACCGCTATCCTGCCGCTCTAAGCCCAATCCGAATTTCTCAGAAGACTTCATCTCTGCATTGCTAAGCACATTTGTTGAGTCTATACTCGGGCAATAGGAGAAAAGGGTGGGTTGAGTACAAAAGACTGTGGGGCCTCTGTCTTCTTATCCGCTTTCCTTTTTTCCTCCTCTGTGACGGATTCAATTAAATATTTAACATCCTCATCAATGAACACCCTTAGGGAATCACATTGCAGCAATTGCTTGTCTGTCTCCTGCCCAGCTGCAATGGAGGCTTCTGTACAATGCAAGATAGCGACACAAATGGAAAAGGCCTGTAAACTGGTTAACTGTGCATGGAAATCAACTTCATATTCTCCCTCATCGGTTACTGTCATTGTCAATGCTGGTGCTTTTTCTTTCCCTCCCTGTTCACAATTATGATCAAATAACAATACGAGGTTCAATCCATGAAGAAAAAGAAAATACACGAGAGGCCAACAAAACTATGATGAATAAGCGTCAATAAGATACATTATGGACTAACTTCTAGTAAGAAGTGACACTTAGTGACTACTCATAACTGATCCTATCCAAGTGACCATTACCTCCACCACCAATCAATAGGTAGGGGGAGTGAACAAAATCGTGGGTGTGGGACACAGTTGTCTTAAAATCAAAAGGGATGAAAGTCGCTTTGGGGTTTTGTGTGGTTCTGTGATCACTGCAATCACCATTAAGCAAACATTCTGAGGGACTCGTTAACTTTCTTTTAACAAAGTTGGTATAACCGTATACTACTATATTGTAATCCCTATCAATAATAAAGATATAGTGATTGCTCACAATGAGGGTTGTTCTGATGGTCAAGACTCGAGCATCTGTGATAATAATTTTCCAGAAAACTTACATATTAGGGAGTCAAATTGTTGTGTCCATGGCATCTGAGAAGGTCAACTTATTTGTTTATTGCAGTATCGCATGAATTTTAATCAAATTGGGATAGATTTTCTTTTTGGAATTGCCTATGAATAATAGTAGGGTGTAACAAAAACAGAATCACCAATATTTCATATGACTTGGTTTTCTAATCTAATTATTGCCTTAACTGTACGTAACATGCACAGACTAAATTGCATTATTGCTTTTTCAATAGAAATCTGCATTCCATGTTATAGATAAATACCTGTTATACATGTCTATTCGTTTATGACAAGTAATACACAAACGAATTTGAGTAAACCATTTTCTTGGGCTTCCCTAAGAGGTTTACAGTCCTTTCTCCCTTTGTATCTTCAAGGAGTCCAAGGAAGGATCAGAATCCTGAGCACAAGGAACTGATCTTTTGATCGTCTATTTATTTATTAATCTATCACCTAGAATGCTTAAATTATTTCATAACTAACCTAGAATGCTTAATACGAGAGCACTTATAAGCCACCCTATAGTTATAGAGCATATCATTACCAGTTGAGAAGCTTACCTGTACATAAAGTTTCCAAGGCTGCTGGTTATTCACGAGGGGATGGTCTTCAGCACATTGGATATCAGAATTGCCAAAAACGACAAGGGGGCACCCCATATCCCAGCCACCACAGTCACAGCCTCCCCCTAACTTCCATCTATCTAACAGTCGTGAAGGGCCAGGACTTTCGGTAGTTGGCAAGCTATGATTTCCAGAAGAGGTCACAACATTCACCTTTGCCGGGATTAAGCAATTTGTTCTCTTCTCATTCCCAGGAAGATAATGCAAGTCAGAAAGTGGTTGATCACTCTTTTGATCCCCTCTTTTTCCCTTCAAGCTTTCTCTCTTCTCAAATGGAACTTGTATAATAATGGCTGCAATTTCAAGGTTCGGATGCAAATCTGCTGTTGTCCACGGAGTATGACCACACTCAGAAACATGTTTCGGTTGAAGTTTGATCTTTGTCTGATCAGAAGTCTCATCCAACTTGCATGTTTCCTCAGTTGAAATTTCATTATAATCCTTGGGAGGTTTATCAACCTCAGGTAAAGAGAGAGAATAATTTTGAGCAGTGAATTTTTTTTTTGCCTGAGCAATATCATATAACACAAATTCTGTCATTATAGAGTTATCAAAAGCTCTGGCATCTTTAAGTTCTGCACACAGAAAACAGGAAACTTGCATCTGTCCCACCATAGAGGATACTTTGTTGCTATCTTTCAATCCCCATCCACTAGTATGATTCTTCCTTTTGTTGTGAGAAGTGTGAAAGGTATACACCCAATTTAAAGTATTTCCGGCTTTCCATGCCTTGGCCACAAAACTATCATCTGGGTTCTTTACCGTGAACTCATAAAAGGGCACCCCTTGTTTAATTTCCAGTTTCAGAAGACCACGCAGGTGAGCTGGCGAACAAGGCCTGGGAGGCTTATTGTACTCTTTCTTGACAAATTGAGAATCACATTGAGTATCCCCTGTCATGTTTGAGAAATCATGCAGCAGAGATTTTCGCAATGTCTTGTTCCTGCTGATGCTAACTTTCTCAACTGGAGCCATCTCAACAGATACAGTAGCAGAGCTCAAGGAAATTCTCTGCAACTTGGACTTAGCAAATGGATCAAACATCTTTCGGATGGGGCTGAAGCGGGATTTTGGACTGTTCGGATTGGAGCAATCATTTTTTAAGTGAGAAGGTGAATGGAGAAGAGCTAGTTTAGCAGATAGTGATTTGTGCAAAGTGAAAGCAGGATCTCTTTCTCCAAGTCTATTATCATCTGTTAGAGGACCGACAGCTGGAACACATCTGCCCTTGGAATTCTCAGGCGAATGTCTCTTTACATTTTCAGCTGATTGATTTTCTCTGCCATCTAAACCCGGGGAAATCTGTACGAAGCTATCTGATGAGACCCCTCTTTCTGAAATAGGCTGGAAGGTGAGATTCAAGAACTCCTGAGAGCTGTGAGGCTTGCTAACAGATGTACTTGATTCCGTGTTTAGTGACATCAGTGAGGATCTATTCTGTTCTAATTGTGAGCTATCCTCGTCTGAACTACACAATGAATCAACAATTCCCACAACATCTCCCACTTTCTTCATATTCCTTACTTCTTGAGAGCTTTGATATACTGAACCCCTCTTTAGCACTTCATGTCCTTCGCACAGAATTGTCCTAGATGGAGCGTTATTACAGGATGCACTACGATAACGATGAAAACTAATATCATTGAAGCCCTTCTTTTGGCTCAACAGATCATTTCCACATTTGGGTTTTCCTTTGGCCATTCTGCTTTCAACTTTGGAACAATGGCGGGAAGATGGAAGAACAGTATTAGGACTTCCATCGACTACACAATATTTGTCAAAATCTAGGTCCATTCCCAGTCCCATTTATGGATCTGCAATCTGAAAGAAAAAAGGAAAATAAGAAGCAAATGTTAACTATCTAATACATTAAAATTGAACTTCACATCTAATTTGAAAGAACTGATAAGTAGAATCAATACTTAAATAATCACCATGAGCAAGATTCACAATCAATCACACCTGTGCAATCTTAATAAACAAAATTAAAGCATTTATTGACAAATTTTTGAGAGCCTTGCAAAATTGGAAATAAAGTAGAAACTTCACATTAATTGTATGCCAAAACAAACCAAACAAAGTAAAGCACTCACACAATTAAGGTATTATGTAATTGCTGATAAATTGTTCATGGAATGTCTAGTTTATCACTCGGCTACTATCTATTTTGAAACACTTGTCTGATAAAAGTAGTTGGGAGAAGAACAAACAGAACAATTCCCAAATACAGGTTAAACAAGATCTTCAAGAAGAATGCATCAACAGTAATGGCAACAGGATTCAGTTGCAAAGCTAAATCTGCACTAATAAAGAGCCATACCCATTTGCCAAAATTACAGAAAAGAGAGCTTTATCAGATTACAAAATTTGGGGAAATAATGTAACCAACAGTTCAAGGATCTTATACTCAGAGAGAAACCACTAACAGCAAATTGCAAACAGACCCCACTACTAATTCCAAAACTCCAGATCAGAAAAACCTCCACACACTAATCTTGATCCCACCAAACTCAAATATTACAAAGAAAAAGTAGCCCCATTTATGAACATTTGAAACCTCAAATGGGGGCAACAGATAATAAAGAAATAAAATCATTAACATCATTAAAGAAAAAATACATCTTTATACACACTTGCATTTGAAGATGAGCAAAAAAAAGTAGAAGAACTTGTGAAAATGGCCATACCCCACAATGGATCTCAGAGAAGTGAATACAAAGAAAACCCCAACACATTGCAAGTAGAACTAATCATATATCTTTCATTGATTCTGTTGAGCTCAAAGTCTCACCTGAAAATGCTCATTTTATTCTACAAAAATTAGATACCCAGAACCCATAGTAAGTATAGTGCGGTCAGCTATTGTGACCCAAAAAAGCAGTGGGAATTCTCAAATAATGAACAAAAGCAGATGGGCAAAAAGATAAGAAACAAACAAAACCAACAAACAGTAAAGCGTAGTAAAAAAAAATCTAGAGAGAGAAAGTGGCTAACCTAGGTCACTGTAGTCAAGTCTCAATCCTTCTCTCTCCTCTTGACTCTGTCTCACATGAGGAAGAGGACTGAGATGCCACGTTTCTAAGCATGCCCACTAATAAAGAAAAAAAACATCTTTTTTTGTTTTTTAGTTTAGTTTAATAAAAGTAGTGTACTAATATTATTTTCTCATTTTATAAATATTATTTAACTTAGATGGTATTTGATAAAATTGAATAATTAAGATCTGAATGATTAATATATTTATAATAAATTAGATTATCTAAACATCTGAATCTAAAAAATTGTTTGATAATTAAAAAGTGTAAAACATTTGAATGATACTATTTTACCATTTTAACCCTCCGAGTTATTTAAAAATTTTATTTGAATGATCTTAAAATTTGAAATCGAAGGAGTACAATATTTATTGAGGCTATTTTTATTCATAAATTTTAAATAAACTATTAAGAGACCGTTCTTAATAGTTAATATTTGAGTTTCTGTCTTAACGATTAAGAGACATTAAGAGACAAAAAAAATTACTAAACAAGATTTGCCTCTAACCGAATCAGAGGCATGTGAATTAAAAGACATTCAAAAACAAACAAACACCACCTTAGTAAAAAAATATTAAATTACAAACGTACAAATAAAAATTATAATATCTTGTCAAGAGAATATAATAAAATATCTTATCAATAATCTATAAAGAGAATCGTTATTTCAATAAAATCTAATTCGCATATAAACGTGGATTGGATAGCTTTGTGAAATTATTAAATTCTTTTATGAAAATATCAATTTTCTATTTAAATGTAAGTAAAAATACTTAATGCAACATAATATCCAATCAAGAACATAACTGATCGAATTAAATAGAAAATATTATTAAAATAACATAATAATTCATCATATTGTCTGAATCAATTGCCTACTAGTAAATCATAAGCCACCATAATGATTAGAAACAAAATCATAAGCTACCATGCTCTTATGTTTTTGTTTGTTTCTCCTATGGACTCCCTTCTCCATGCATTTTTTTTTTGGCCCGGATTATTGGACATGTCCAATTTTTTTATTATTTTTTCTTTTGAATTTCAAAAAATATATAATATTTATTTTAATTCAAATTTTTACAGTAATTTATGTATAATTTGGATACATATAAAAAATAAAGTTGTACAGTCTGTGCAATCTTATTTTTTACACGTATCTAAATTACACCTAAATCACTGAATCCTGTAAAAATTTGAGTTAAAATAAATATTATAAATTTTTTGGGATTCAAAAGAAAAAAAAATTGGACATGTCCAATAATCCGGTCCAAAAAAAAATGTCTCATAGACTTATTAATCTCCTATGTGTCCGTGCATAATCTTTCTCACATGAATAATAAATGAATTTCACCTTCATTTAAAATAAATTATATAAAAATATAATTTTAAGATGTAAAAATATTAATTTCTTAATTTAATTGGTACTACTGCTATTTTGGGTTATTAAGGGCTTAGGCCAAGGGGACACATGTGAATAATTAAATAGACCATCACTGACACAGATTACTATGTTATGTTTTTGGGAATTGCATATATATGGATTCTTTCGATTAATGTAATCTTCAACTCTCTTTTATTGAAATTAATGTAGTGTGATACAAAATTACAGATCCCTCCCTGGTGTGGTTACCTTGATTAGTTGATTGCCGTGATATTGAATAGACCTCGCAAAATCCGCAAGTCCGAGGGCCGGGCTGATTCGTCCGTCATGAGTTGGGTTTTACTTTTTCAGTTCATTAAAATATGGGTTATTTTGATCCGGTTCGTTGATCCGATTCGTCCGGGCTTTGAATTTTATTTTTTCAACCTATCAAAATATGGGCCGTTTTGATCCGACAATGACCCGGCCCGTTTGGGCCAGCCCAGACCGTTTGTCAGGTCTAATTGAAGCTATCAACATGCTGATAGTTGACAAGAATACCCATCATTATGAAAGCAATACCCCTACTAACTAACTAGCCTTCTTTGTTGGTGGCTCTTGTCCATGACACGAAATCTAAAGCACTTGTGGGTCATTTCAACCATAAATTTGACCTTCTATTTTATTTTGAATCTTAGCTCCATATGTTATTTATTAGCATTCTTTTTATTTTATTTTATTTTGAATCTTGACTCCATATGTTTAGCGGAAAAACATAATTCAAGTTATAATCTTTTGTGTGGTATGTAACAATTATGTCATTTAATTTTAAAATGACTACTACCATGACAATTTATTCATTTTTAACTATTTGATTGGCATTGTGTTGAGTATTTCTAGAAATAGGACAAAATCATTATGATTCCCTTGTTCTTGTCAAGATTGAAGTTTATTAAGTACCAATGGAACCAAATTTGAAATTTTGACCTCTTTGCCCACAAAAACAAAATATTAAAATTATTATCAACAATAATTAAATTATTTAAAAATTAAAAAAAAAGAATTCAAAACATTCTTTTTAAAAAAATTATAACTTTTTACCTAACTTGTAACTCGGTTATAACTTTACATAAGTCCTAACTCAATTACAAGCAAAAATTACAGTGAAGTCATAAAAATGTGAGGCAGTAAAAGTAGAGGAAGGGCTAACATGGTAAAATTGGGTGAAGGAGAATATGGTAAATATGGGTACATGCAAATTTGGTTTAGGCAGGAGGTATCAATTTTTTTTTGCCTGTCGGTCACATTGGACTCGCGGAGCCTACGATCTAACATTTCAACCAAATGACATTATCACCCTCGGGGATAAATATTTAATTAAGTAGTTTCTCCGTCCTATAAAATATAATTTAAATAAAAATATATAATATAATAAAAAATCATTTTAAAGATATCTAAATTACACAATCAAATAATAAATACTCCATCTGTTTATATTGTTTGATTTTTATTACTCATTATAAATTTTACTGTTTCATACTTTTTAATGAGTCATCTCAATTTTGAGTTTGAAAATGTCTCAAATTGACTTTCAAAAATCAATAATGTTCATATTATTTGGAACAAATGAATTACTACGGATATGTTCAGTTACCGACGTTTAGAGCAGCGTTTGTAGCGGAAGCGTTTGGAGGTCTAAATGCATCATACCATTTTTGGAGCGTTGCGTTTGAACATCAAACGCAACGTTTGTGAGTTAAATAAGTTGCGTTTGAAATAAACTTCTTGTAAACGAACATGATTCTCAACTGTATTCAGTGCTCTTGAAACCTTAGATGCACCAAACACTTCAAACTCTGATGTAATACCCAGAAAAAATAAATAAATAATTTTTTTTAAAATTTTGTTTTTAAATATTCAATTGGGCTTTTCTTATGTTTGGGTTAAATTGTATTTAATTTATGTAGACTATAGCAAATAAGGAATTTCATTAATTTGAGCTTTTAATTTTATTGGGTGTAATTTATATTTATTTAATATTAAAATCTTTTTATTAGGAGAATTAAAGAGATCTCTTAATAAATAACTAAACCTAATTTTATTTCATTATACAAACCGAGAGAGAGAGAGAAAGAGGGAAGCGGCGCCACACTTGGAAATAGTTGAGAGGAGACTCGGGCAATTTATTGTGGGTAGAAGGAAGCAAAGTAAGTTCTTTTGTTATTATATTTGTACTATTAATAAAGTATAATGAGATTGTTATATGTCAGAACTCAGAAACCTAAGTCACGATTTTTAATAAGTTTTACAACCTGCACACATATATATATAATGATTGCATGAACAATCTTCTTTTAATAATGATATATATATATATAATCTGAATCCTGCATGGCAGCATCAATTAGGTAAAACTAATATATCAAGTTATAATAAAACACTATATAAAGTCTATTTTATCTTCAAAAGTACAAAATATAGTGCCACTACTTATTTTTAAAAATTAGAGAATTTTTAATGTATTAGTTGGATTCCATTATGAATAAAGTGGGAATTTATTTATACTCTCTCCTCTCTTTTTATTTTTCTTTAATTGAATGAAAACTATACCTAAAATATTTTTTATGGGCTGGATGAAGCATTTTCTAATCACACAGTTAGCTGCCATTAAATAACCAATGGTCCAATGCAATGCTAATTAAAGATGGGACAATATTTTTTGGACACAATAAATATGGGACTTGAAAGCACCCATAGGCCACAAAACAAATTCGTGCATCTTTGAGTTCCATGTGAACCAGACGCTTAAATTCTCACTCAATTAAACAAAAATCTTAAGCTCAATAATCATAGGATAAGAACGACTTCTCATTCATTAAATGGGAAAATAAACATTATAACTCTTATGAAAGAAATGTTGCATAAGATTGCAAGTAACAAATGAGAAATAGGACCATCACATTCAAATATTTAATAGCCATTCTAACACAAACCACCAGGCCACCAACTCAAAATTAGACATTTTAACCCCTTTTTTTGTGTCAATTTACGAAATCCTAAAATTCAAAATCAATTTTAAATTTTAGCATATAAACAATTACAATTGTATAAATTAACTAGACAATATTACTAATTATCATATTTTATTGTTCTCAAAGCATAAACAAATTCATATCAATTTAGACTTTTAACATTTCGCCAATCGACTTCAAAAGGTCAAGAAAATCTCTAATTTTGAAACAGACAGAGGTAGTAATAAACAACCGAACAGGTAATTTTTAGCAGAAGTTCTAATTGCCAACCACTGCCAATCCTTAAAACTTTACAGATGTTTATGATATTAGATCGCTTGAAATATTAGACAGGAAGACTAATACAATCTAAGTAAGATTTAGTATATACCATACCGACCAAAACATGTAGAATTGTGCACTGCATATTCTACTCAGCAGCAGCAGTGGTCGCTGTGTTGTCTTCAGTTCTTGACTTGTTGAAAGAGCTCTGGTTATCCAGGACAGGCATGTAAGCTTCAGGTTGTTTTCTTGATGACTTCACTGGCAGATTTCTCATGTTCACGGGGACTCACCAGCTTCTCCACATCTTCAAACTTGGCAGTGGCCAATGGTGCTGCCCCTACACTCCTAGCAGAACTTGGCCCATCTATTGTCAGCGATGATGCTTCATCTCTGGATGCCCACCAGGTATTACCACAAGCAGTGCACTCCAGCTGAAATCACAATGCAAGAAGTAAAAATGTTAGAAAAAATAAAGTAAATGTCATATCTTACAGTGTCTCAAGTGTGTCCCTTAATCAATATTAAACAGTTCCAAGTCTGGAACTGAAACTTTTTTTTCACTGAACTAGTGAACTGTCAGGTAAGTTAAATGTTTGGCCGTAGTAACATAGGGTTGAAGAAGCCTAGTATAAGGCTACAATATTATTGCAATCAGTCCTAAATTTATTTTATGCGTGATTCATCAAACCACAAAATAATTAAGATTTATTAATTAATCAGTTTTTGAGGAACCAACTTCATTCTATAGTAGTCTGGCAGATAATATGTTTGACTCTCTAAATAAATCCTCCCTCCCACCGTATTTAAATGATAGAAGGAAAATGTATTTAAATGTACATAGAATGATTGCTTCCCCACCCCTTTCTTTGTTCTACCTCTCTCATCCCTTATAATTTTCATCTCAATAAAAAACCTGGAGCTCTCATGCCCCAAGTTAGCACCAAAACAAATCAGCAGGTCTGCTTCTAATATTCCATGCTTGTCTCCAAAAAGTAGTCCAAAAGGCACCAAAGTGCATATATCTCCAAGAAATGTAAAACCATTCAAATCAATCAAACATAATGTTGTGCAGATCACATAGACTACTAGCACAATGTCAATTATTGCAGCATAGTGTGAGAATAGAAAGACTTGTTGACATTTGCGTGTACAATATTTGAATACCTGGTAACGTTCTCCATGACCAGCTTGAATGATGTCTATTAAACCCACTTTTTTCTCCATGCATCTCGTGCAGCGAGCATCAGTCATCTGTTTCATAAGACAAAAAAAAATAAGCTATTCATATGTCTGATGCACACCAGTAATATGATAATCCATGAAAAATAGATACTCATGATATGCACAACATTCAGCATACGAATATAAATAATAAACTTGACAAGTTAGGAAGATATAATGCACTACCTTTATTAGCAAGTGATGCTCCCCAGCACATATATATAAACACTTAGAGAATGGGTCTCATTATTTCAGACATGCAACTACAGTTTTATCCGTGTGCCATATGATATCTAATTACTATTTAATTATTCTAGCATCCAGAGTTGTCCATCACTTGACCTATGCACACAAACTCATACTAAAAGATCTCACTTCATCTCAGGGCTAATGGATAGAACCATGATCTGTCTTTACAGATCCAGTCCACTGGCTCCTTGTCTCCATCCCATCTGTTGGTAAGTAGGAGGAAATTAGAACCAAAAATGAAGTACGAACCACCAATGGTAAGGGTCACAGGAATGGCCATAAATAGTCTACTTCAGAAATGAGGGTACTGTTAGAATTTGAGCCTAACTTGAAGTGGGTGTCATTAATCATTTGAAATGAATCCACATATTAATGTGTTCTACTCCATGAGTAGATTAAAATCAAGTATTTGGAAGCTCAAATTCATGGGATAATGAATGAGAAATTAACTCTCAAATATCACCCTTGAAAATTATAATAAACACTTGTGGGAAGTTAAGTCCACTAAAAACTAAACATTGAGTCGGTATATATACAATTACATTGCTCTAAGGTTTGGACCCCAAGGGGCACCCTATTTTTGCAAAGGAGAGAAGACCTAGTCAAGGCTTGGTTTGACCACAGGCGCGCGCCGCCGTCGCTGTCGCGGCTCATGGATCTGGGTCATTGTATACATCTTTTTGAACAAAATTTATTTAAATTTTGTTTTTTAGTTCCAATTTTATTTATTATCAAAATTCAAAACTGCGTCGTTTTGGGTTCTAGTGCCGTAGCGTTGCGCTACTTCCCAGCGCCGCAACACTATCTCCCTGGAATCCCAGGCGCTGAGTCTGAAAACTAGCCTAGCGCTGCTGTCCAGAGCCGCGGCGTTGACGGTGTTTTCTATGCGAATAGACGCGACTAGTCTGCCATGGCCTGTTCATAAGGTGTCTCGTTCCTTTTCAAATGCATCCAAACCTTTTCAAAGGGGTGTCCCATCTGATAGTTCACTAAACCCTTCTATAAATAGCCTTGGGTGGGCAGCCATTTGGATCATTCAATTCAAATCCAAGCATTCAAGCACTGTCAAGTTATTCAAGTATTCATTATTTCATAAGTCAGTCATAGTTTATTTTGAGAGAGAGTTTAGAGCATCTCTTTGGTTTGTTGTGTGTTATTTGTAGTGCTGCTATAACACACGTTCATTGTATCTTGGGAGACAAGTGTCACTAACTCTAAGCACCAATAAGGAGGACATAATTGTCTTAAGAGCATAACACATAGTACCAGCCATGACATATTCATTTCTTGCAACTTGGTTCACTTCAGATAAGTTTATATATATATATATATATATACCCCCACTGTCCATTAACCATTCCTAACAGGTACTGGTCAATCAAATCTTATAAAAGGAACCAAATATACTGTTTTATTAAACCTGATGACTTTAACAAACCTGCATGTGCGCCGACTCTTCAGGCTCCTTGCTTGCTATCTCTTCTGCTGTTAATCCTTCCTGAAGTAGAAAAAAAAATGAAAGAACAAGTACCAGTTTAAGGTTATTTGTGTCAAGTCTAATTAAAAAACAACCGACATGTAAGGAAGAAAAGTGAGACGAAGAGATAAATGATCATTAAACTAATGGGTTACAATCTATAATTATTCTATGCAATTATAACTGATTGATTACTACCACATAAATCAATTAATACTAATGGGGAATTGATAATTTCACAAGGGAATTTGATAGTTCCACAAGGCTCTCCTCACATTAATAGTAAATGGGACCCACATTCATGTGAGTAAGGTATTGTAGAAATATCAAAATTTTCATGTGGAAATAATTTGGGGAATTGACTCCTATTAACCCCTGCCAAATTTTGTATGAACAAAAGTAGACCTGGCAATGTGGGTTGAAAACCATCGGGCAGCCCATGATAAATGGGTTTGGGTTTATTTGACATAAAAAAATTGTAGTAGTTTACATGTACAAAACAATACATATGTCAATAAATAATGGAAGACTAGCAATTTCAGACTTGGCAAACTTTCATTGATTTGCTTTTATTTTCATTAGCTAATAGACCTTGATCTCTTGCCTCAATAGGTTTAAGTTTTCAATTTACGTCATTATCAACCATTTAGATCAGTTTCAAAAAAAATAAAGCTAAAGGTCAGTAAACTATATCCGACATTAGTGACCCTCAACTCCATGAGAGATAGAGAGACATTGGACTCATGATGTACTTAAGAACTATTCCTTCATTACTTACCTTTCAAACAGGTTAGGGTCTTCAGGGTAATCAGAACTGCCCTTTGTCAGGACTTGCATAAAATGGATCCTACATTGAAACTTGAATCTTATGGCAAACCCGTTAATACATCTCTCTTTCGTTCAAATTTTTTCCTTTTCTTGATTACTTTCCATATCTGACACTTTCCTTTTTCCTTTTTATTTTCCCAACAAAATCCATTATCTAACAACAATTTGGTATTGATTGAGCACAAGAAGAAAGAAAAGGGAACAAACTTTGATAGTGGAAGAGAGTATATTGCCATTCCGTATACCAACGAAGTACTAGTAAGCCAATGTAGAGCTCATATGTGTCAAAAGCACTGTTTTGAAACCCGGCCCGGACCGACCAGTTCAACCAGGAACCGATTCTATGTCTGGTCCGGGTTGGACAGGTTGAACCAATTCGGTCAAAATCCGAATTGAACCGGTTCAACCGGTTAAGTTGACCTGGTAAACCGGTCTTTTAATATTTTTTAATATTTTTTTTGTACTACTTTTTTTTAATATTAAAATTAGCCACTTTTAGTAATATTGTAACTCAATTTTATTATGTTTTAGTTCATAAAAAATGAGATTTTTTAAAATTTTATTAATTACTAATAATATATATTTGGGCTAATGACAAAACTGTCCCCCCAAGTTTGGACGAAAATCAATTTGATACTCAAAGTTTGAAAATATTCAATCAATACCTCTAAGTATTTTAAAACAACAAAAGTGTTCATTTTTGGCCGGACCGACCAATTTTTCGCCGGAATACGATTTGGCTACCTTTTTTTGTACTTTAACCTTCCCAATACATTTGACTTGTATTTAATAAGTATTTTCTCAAATAATGTTTATTCATTTCCCTCAACATTTAAATTAAAAAAATAAAATCTTAACATCATTTATAAAATCAATGACAATAAATAATAAATTAAATATAATTTCTCTTTTGAGTGACACATTAGATCTACAAATAAAATATTTTCATGAATCTATAAATACAAAATAAATAAATAAATTATAAAAAAAGAAATATTACAATCATAAAGTCTCTTTAATGAAGAAACTAAATAAAAACAAATTAAATAAATAAAACATCAATGATAAGAAGACAAAATTAAAAACAAAATCATTACTTATAAAAAAAGCAATTACAAAATAACAAAAAAATTATTTATATTTAATTTATTTAATTACAAAAACATCAATGGTAAGAAGACAAAATTAAAAATATCAATACATTACGTAACATTATTTGAGAATTACAGAATAATGATGAGATATTTATCCAACCAAAGTTTTGTATTTGAGATATTTACAGAATAATTATCTTTTTTTTCTAATTTATTTATTTATTTTGTATTTATAGATTTCATAAAAACATTTTATTTGTAGATCTAATGTGTCACTAAAAAGAAAAATTATATTTATATTTAATTTATTATTTATTGTCATTTATTTTATAAATAATGTTAAGATTTTATTTTTTTTAATTTAGATGTTGGGAGAAATGAAAAAATATTATTTGAGAAAGTACTTATTAAATACAAGTCAAATGTATTGAGAAGGTCAAAATACAAAAAAGGTAGTCAAACCGGTGAAAAATTGATCGGTCCGGCCAAAAAGGAACATTTTTGTTGCTTTAAAATACTTAAGGTATTGATTGAACATTTTCAAACTTTGAGTATCAAATTGATTTTCGTCCAAACTTGGGGGGACAGTTTTGTCATTAGTCCTATATATTTATATATTTATGACGTCACCTGATTCAATAACGGTCCACCCGATAACTTTTTCAATTCAATGACCGGTCCGGATGTCAAAAGATGCTAAAGAAGGAAAAAAATATTACATGAATAATCCATGGAATAATTATAATGCTTGAATCTTACCAATAGATATGTCCACAAATTTTTATGTTCAAAAAATTATTACCACAACATTAGTTAACTTGAACTCATTAACTTGAACAGAAACAATAAATTTCGGTAGCAGATGTTTCTAGTGTATCGGAGAAGGTTAAATATTCGCAGTACTATATCAAACATCAAACACATAAATTCCAAATAAATATTATCATGAGATACAACATGTGCATGGATATACACAATGCAAGGCAAGGGGGAAAAGAAAAGTTAGAAAATAAAAAATATTGCACATAAACCCATTATACTATACCTTCAACTCAATAGGGGACATGTTCAGTATTTTAGAAGGCTCCAATTCTCCATTTAGTAGACGCCGGGATAATTGTGCGTTGCTCTGCCAATGAATAAGAAAGAGAATGTAAGGTGTTCAGAGCAAATATGATGACATTAGATAGAATATATAAATCAACCTTCTCCGAAACCTATCTAACACGCTAGAGTTTATTTATTAACAACATCCCTTAAAAGCATGGATCAAAGTCGCGAAAGCGGCCTTGGTGGATTTTTTGACTAGGGCTCGGGCTCGGGCTCGGGCTCGGGCTCGGGAGATACGCACCATTACGTTAATTAGAAGCTTCAAATTAAAAAAAAATGAATAAAAAAATAAATAATAAGAACAACAAGCTGGATCAATCAAATAAACACAAAAACACGGTGTCTTGTACACATAGCATTGTCAAAATGAGAATACAGACATCTCGAATACTTGTTTAATAATACTATATGGCATAACAATTGAAGAATAGCTTATTTAGACGGTCTAAAAATTACATAAATAAAATAAAAGAAGCTAAAATAGTTATAATCAATCCTCTTCCTCTACATTATCACCCTCTTCATGTTCCTTAGCATTAGGCAATGGAGGCGAAGGCGGAGACGGAGGTGGAGCTAGGAGTTTATGTTATATACATATTTTATTTATTATTACTCTCTATTTCCACAAAAATAGTCCATTGTTTGATATTATTGTTATTATTATTACTCCCTTTGTTCCATAAAAAAATTCTCATTTGTCGATTTTCTATTACACCGTTGTTTCTCCTCCGTTACACCGTTATTATTCACCATTACAATGAAATTTCACCTATATGCAGCCTTTATATTGATAATGTTTGAAATTACAATTCATGATTGGTGTCCAAGGAAACCATACCAAACCGAGTCGCCAAGATTTCGGCAACTCTGCTGCTTCTTTGAATCGCGACAGTGAACACACTTTTGTAGAGCCTACTAGGATTGATAATGGTCAACAAGCTCTGCAATTGCCAATAGGCCTCATCACCCTCCAACTTCTTCCCAGAAAAGTATTAATCCATCATCAAGATGTTACAATTGTCATGGCTTTGAAAACATGGTCTTTACCTAATACCAGCTAAATATGTTGTTGTGGCGGAAAAGAAATTTGTGGATGCTAGTTTAAAAGAGGTACTTTGTGATCCCACAGTTGTGGTGCATCATGTATGGACTGTCATATCCATACTCTTAATGCTGAATCTGATGCTAGCTTAGCTCTTTTCTTGGGCCGCTACTTGCTGCCAATTAACTGAGTGATGATACACAAGTATATCAGGGTAAATTGATTCAAACAGGATGAAGTAACAGGTGTATTTATGATTAATACCGGAAGGTTCACTGATGATGTTTCAGAGGATTCTACGAAGAAACTTGGATTGAAGATCTAGCCGCATGTGAAATCAATATGTCGCATGGATTACCAACGCAAACTACAGGTTGATAAGTGGTATTTAACACTTTTTCCCATCATAATTCTACAAAGATCGTCATGTGTGACTTTTACCAAGGCTTGCCACGTCCTCTTAGAATACACATGGATTTGAATCATGATGTGTACAAGCAACGCGTACCGATACATACTAATTTGTTGAAGGCAACACCAAGTACACTCTTACTTGAGCTACTGACATTGCAATTTTGAAGCTCAAGAACTCTTTGTTGATTCAGCGCCACGCTTCTTATTCTATGGTATTCTTGGTCAGTTGGATGTGCCCCTAAACTCAACAAAGTCGAATTCTTTCTAACGGATAAGAACTGATGCAATAAAAACCCACATTATACATTGGACCAATATAAAAGGTTTTGAAAGCCCATGCCAATTGCCAAATAGACGAAAGGGTCCAATAGAGTTTCCTAGAAATTTTATTTAATAGTATTAATTAGATTTTATTCTGAATTATGTTGGGAGAAAATTTCTTAATTATCGTAGTAGTAATCATAATTGATTAAGGAAAAGTCCATGGTTTATTATATATAGAGATCACTTTTGAGGTCAGAGAAATAATAAGAGTTTTGTACTTATAGAGATTGAGTTCTTTCCATCTTCTTCCCCAGTTCTAAACCCTAAATCCCGTCCCACCAAAATCATTATAACAAGGAAACAACTAAAGAATGATGAAACGGGCCTGGCAGGGAAAAGGGATGAGCAGATGATAAGACTAAGAAAATATATTGTATTCAAATCCATTTTCCTATACAATATAAATCATTCAAGAGAGAAAAGAGGAGAAAGTATGGGATGAGCCATAAACCCGGACATACTGGGATTGAACCCCGCTAGTAACAAGTGTGAGAATTTATATTCGCGTGGCCACGGACTGCCAGCGCAAGCTGATGAGCAAGCCAAAACGGTTGTGTCCAGCCCGGGTGACTAGTCCGACCCGCAGGTTGGGAAACATCATGTTAGCAAAAAAAAAAAAGGAGAAAGTAAGATAATTGCGCCTTGACAAGACAAAAGGAGGGGCATGGTAATAATTTTCTTCATTTGAATTGCATGAGGGAAAAGGAAGGGAATAAAGATTATAATCACAACCCTTTTGGCACTTTGTAAGGAAGGAAACTAAAAAAGGTTCTATTTTGTTGTGTAGAAGGTAAAATAATAAATCAATTTTTTTTTCTGATTAGGTAATGAAAATAAGAAATCTATGTTTTAGGACGAACTGAAAGTGACGAGGATAATGCTAAAAGTCAATAAATTCCGCTACTATAGTATAATATCTTCCCACCTCTCAGAAGAGGAATGAATTAATAAGTTTTTAGAAGTCTATAACACGGTATAAATTTATATTCGCATTTCTCTTCTCTTTCGATTTGCCTCCATTTAAACACTAATTCTTGCTCAAGAGAGGGGGATCAAAGTACCTCTGAAATTGATATTTTCACATCAAGAAATTTTAACTTGATAAGTTAAAAGAAATTCTCACAAAGACATACAAGTAACACAACACATGCCTAAGCAAAAGGTCAGCTCCAGATTACACACCAATTTCTATCTAGTTACTAGAAGTAAGGCAGGATTGATGCACATAATGACAAAGATTTACATTTTTTAATATTCTCGAGAGTGGAGGCATACTAAAGAATTCATTTCTGGAGAGATGAGGTCCTTAGGACCCTCGATGGTCGCAAAAAGTAAACTCTGTAGGGTCATTTTATAAATCAGTAAGGCAGTCTAAAATTTAAAACATATTCAACCTTTTTCAAGCATACGACGACGGATAAGTACAAGCACAAAAGCAGAAGCTTTGATCTACCTTGAGGTTAAACTGTAGCTGCCTCATCTTTTGTTTATATTTCTGAAAATCTGAGGAAAGAGCCTCATGTGATGCCTTCTCAAGAGCAGCTATAGCAGGAACAGCGGCATCAGGCCAGAGAAAAATTGATTTTCCCTGCAAAAATGCAACAAAAGAAACATCTGAGGAAGCACTTCAGGCTTTTATTCCAAGTAACAACAATCAATCAGATTACAGAAAAACAAATGAATCTGAGTCAGTGGAACCATTGCAATATCTAATAAGTGGACTCATTACGTACATCCTCACTAGTCTCTTGATACACATTTGCAGTTTCAGAGCTTGGAATGTTGATTCCATCAGGTCCAACTTTTTCCTTGCCATCCACTTGTCCGCTGACTGAAGGAATGCATATAAACTGAATACTCTGAAGAAGCCTTTCTAACCACCAGTCACGTTGCGTTTCACCAGTCAAGACCTTAAAGTTTGCTAGAATGTTGTGATACTCCGAGGCATTACTGTTACAGCTTCCTGGCGTTTCTGCTTTTAGATATTGACCAGACCTTGTAGTTTCTTCATCCACCCTTGAAACATCCAAAGGTGACATATTCTTTCTCCTATGTAGTCTTTTATTTCTCATCAGATCTTCCTGATCAGCTTCACCATCTTCGGTCTCAATGTCTGGAACATCTCCTAGCCGAGCATATGTTTTCTGAACAAGAAGATCGATCTCATGCTGTTTGCTATCTTCATAATCTTTATCTGTCAGCTTAAAAAGTATCCTTTGTTCAGTATCATACACTCTTTGGACAAAAAAACCTGGATGTTGTTTACGCTTAGGAATCTGCTTGTTTAGAGGAATGAAGTGCACCACACACTTGTGCATCACAGATTCTGCAGGAACCTCATCACGATGGAAACTATAAAACAGTTCTCTTGCATCACTTGAATTCCAGTTTCCACCACCTTTTCTTTCTGCCTCCTCAGGACGATAAAACCACTGTCCCAGCACCATCATGCTCCCATCCTTGGACTGTGTAATGTCCTGTTAATGGAATTTATTGAAGAAATAACTCAATAAGAACATAAATGCAGATATCAAAGACAAGTATTGTTCTGAGCCACATCATTTGAAACTGAAGACGGCAATATCATCTCTTGCAAATTACACATATCAAACAAAAATATGGCCTTCAAAAACACAATCAGCTTATCCAGTTCATTTTCAAGGACACCAATAATGACAACTAGTAACTGGGGCACAACACACACATTATCTGTGCATTTCTATTTCCTGTTAATATATTTAGTTTCATTTAAAAGGTACTATAGATAATGTCAATGGCTATATATGGCTGTAGAAGTTGTGTGTGTGTTGTGGCCCCACGGGGGAGGGGGTTATAGATAGCGGAAACAGTTATGACTTGTTAGGTAGTTGTGGACTTTTAAATCAGAAAAGTTATGAGTAGCTATTTAAGTGAAGGGTTTTTTTTTCCAACTAAAAATCATGGCATGGCTTCAAAATATGATAACTAGAAGCCGGCCTGCTCCTGTTTAACGTATAACATTATTAACAAAATTATAGAAATAAAATATACAACTCTAACCACTGGGGCAGCTCATTGACACATGTACTGAAATGTTTTTTGACTTGAGCAAACAAGAGAGTGAACTGTAATTACTTGTACTCAACATCCAATAATCTGAAAATTCCCATTAAACTCATATTAAGACATGATTGATCATCTAGTGTATAAACCAGAATATAGAAATCCACAAACAAATGCTTAGAGGATTCAATTCCATGAGACCACAACAAAATGACTTCGGATTCAATTTTTTGTAATTCCGTATTGACTATGGAACACATACAGACTTTTGAAGCCTGAATGGAAAAGAAAAATAACTTGATATGTAGAGACTACCAGAAAGCCTTCACTAGAAAAGGAAGTGCCTTAGGTGATTAAAGGTATTTCTTCACTTTAAGTACTAAAGCTGCTAGTCAGATTATTACTTATTACGCAAATTCCTGAACCTTGCCAATTAAAATATCAAAAATAAAAGAATATACAAACACACAAACATACATAAACATGTTTACATATACATATATACATACATTTATAATCATCTTGGCTTTAAAACTCTTTTGACCCTCCTGTAACTTTCATAAGTTTAGAAAGTGAACCTATTTTTAATGTTTAAGACATTGAACCTTAAAGTATCTAAAACTTTGAGGCATAAAACCTTACTATCAACCGAAATTGAAATGGAAACATCATATAAAGCCATATTGCATTACGCGGCAGTATTATGTACAGCCACCACAGCAGTTTTTGGCGACCGTAAGGTTTAATGTTTCAAAACTCATAACATGTAAGGTTCAAAATTTTCTAATATTAAAAAAGTTCCAGGACCAAAAGTTATTTAAGCCTATCATCTTTCAGCATCAACTCTTATTTCGAATACTGAAAACTTCACTCTGCTGGTGTCACAAACTTTTTACACAAGAAACATTATTTTTAAGTTTTTCTTTCCCATAAGTTTAGTATCTGAACTACAAGATACATCTTCAAATTTCATTCAAAATTTCTACTTTTTTGATAAAAGAAGAAATTTCATTAATAGAAAAAAGAAAGGATGCAACAACCGGGGAACAAGAACACAAAACTAAAAGAGCACATAAAAAAGTGCAGCGCTCCAATTTTTACACAAATCAGCCACAAAAATACCTTCCAAAGGAGGCCCCTAGCCCTCATAGCAGAAGCCCAAAGAGAAGCAAGAAAAATAACCATATCACTTAACACCTTAAAAGATAAGTAACTTTCTCTAATCAGTCTAACATTCCCATAAAATAGAAAAGAAGACATACTTCCATAAAATTACACAATAGCAATAATCAAACCAATATTGAAATCAAGAGAGAAAAAAGAAAACAATAGAACACAATAGTAATAATCAATTCAATATTCAAAGGTTGCTTGATAAATACAAAATTACTTGGGACTTGTATAGAGGCCAAGTGAAACACAACCTCTAATGCCCACTAACACATTACATATGACTTCCTAATAACTTCCTACCCCTCCACTACTATGAACATGATTAACAACTAAATACAATAAAATTAATAATAAAATAAATACATAAAAGTAACATCCATGATCCTTATCAAATAAAACAGATAGTAGATGAAAAAACATCTGATAACAAATTCAGCAAAATTTATATAGCTGGGTTACAATATATTAATGTCCTTGGAATCAAGCAGTTATCTCAATGTATAACAAATTCTATGGTTCGTTAAGAGGCCTATATTCCTATTGAAGCAACAAAAAAATTTATGTACTCACCACAAGAAATAGTTGTATTTAAACAAAACTAATGTTCTAAAAGGTGCTAGGCGGGCGGCCGGGGGCTTAGGCGGAATTTTTTATTTTAAGCTAATTTTAATATTCTATCTTACATTTATCCTGACAAAACAATAATATAAAGCAAAATAATTTATAATAAAGATAATAAAGGTCTTTGCTTAAATATCCATATTGTCAATAGTCAAAGTTCAAACACAAACATGCAATTGTTCAAAGTTCAAACATATCTTTAACGTATTAGTTTTATTCATAAACAAGATTGCTATTAAATAATAAAATTTCAAATTTCAAAAATTCAATTCAATATTAAAACTTAAGAAACTAAACATAAATTTAACAATTATACTGAATTAAACTAAATATTACAAATGTATCATCACTTATATAATTTGAAGTTGGTACAAGTTCAAAAAATTACAACTATAATAAAATTATCCATTTTGACTTGATCTTGTTCACTTCTTGTTGTGATTTGATATGCTACAACTTGCATTATGAATATGAGAAATCATTAAAAAAATAAATATATCAAGATCTGATTTTGGTAGTTGTTAAAACTAAAAAAACCTCTCCGCCTAAGTCCCGCTTAATTTTCTGGAGAGATTTTCTTGCCGCCTTGAGCCTAGGCGGGGCTTCAAAGGGGCCTAGGCGGGGCTTTAGCGGGGCCTAGCGCCTAGACGGGGCGCCAAAGAAGGCCTAGGCCCTAGCCGAAGATTTTTAGAACACTAAACAAAACATAAATACAACTTCAAACAGCAACTCGTACAATGCCTTTTATCTCAAAAATAACAAAACTATAAATAAGCAAAGAAAAAGATCATATCCACTATAAGATAACATTGCTGAATATATACGTAACAGGAAATTTTAATTGAGTTGGATGCAACTAATTGTGAAATATCAAGAAATCAATTGAAAAGGTAAGAACTGATACATACTTGAATTACAGAACCCAAAAGAAAACCATTTTCCAAGACCCACTGAAGCAGTATTTGAACATAAGAACATTTACCTTTATAATAGCCACATAAGGCTTTTGATTCTTTTCTTCAGGAACTAAAAGTACTGAATCCTCCTGCACAATAACCCCACCAAAAGATTACAAAAGCAAAGTAAGCAAATATGTATAATTAAAAATCAAAGTACTAAAATCATTCTACACTTTGCCAAACATGAGTCAAAAATAATAAAAAAGTACTTAAAACTCAAACCTATAAAAGAAAAAAGTACGATGATATGCATGTACAATTCACATGTGCAAAGGCAAACCCATAAAGCTAACATAGAAACAAAATCATTTTTACCCTTGATAATTTCAGCAACCTCACAATTGAAAATCAATCAACACCAAACAAAACCTAACGGATGCAATAGATATAAAAGATAAAAAATCCCATTCACCCCAAAATCAATTCATAATCAAAGAGCCAGACAATGCAAGTCTAAACTCATCACCAGCACAAGTAATGAGATACAGAACACCAATTAACCCTAAATGTTCACATCTGAAAAGCCACAGGAATCATGTGAACCTTAAAAAGCCTTTGTTTGAACGTCCGAGAGTGCCAGGAAAACAAAATTTCAATAATCCACAAAATTCAATTGTAGCACTATATTATAAGCAGTTCAAGTCATTTAAAGGCCAATTTCCTGAGTTTTAAACTGAGGATGAATTCCACTATCATTTGAACAAACAAAACTACATAAAATAAAATTTTCAGCAAACTCAAAGAAAAATTAAGACTTACGAGATCATAGCGAAGGCCATCGTACTCAAAGGCCTCGAAATGCGTGCGCTGTTTTCTGCCCTTACCGGAAACCCTAACGCTATCGCCAATAGGCTTGGCGTCCGCCGCTTCCGCATCATCATCAGCAGCAGCATCGTCATTCTCACTTCCAGACGCTTGATCTTTTTTAGGTTTCTTCCTTTCAGTTTCTTCAGCTAATTCCTGTTCTTTTTCTTCGTCTTCATCATGAAGCTTGATCTTTTTCCGCTTCCTCTGGCTCCTCCTTTGCTCTTCATCTGAATGCGCCGGTGGTGGTTTTTGCGGTGTCTCCTCCTCGTCGTCGCTCGTTGCCACCAGTGCGAACCGCCTGTTCCTCATTGGTCTCTCGGGGGTTTGTGTGAAATGTGTTGGAATTGTTCGGGGGAAGTTAAATCCGCCACGGCCATATGGAGCTGAGCTGGTGAGGAATTGGGGGTTAAGTACATTTACAGATTTGCCATGCAAATTTATATATTTCCACAACTGTTTTTATATTTTGACAAGCCACCCTTCATGCTATTTTTTTTTTTTTTGAAATTGTTATTTTCATAAAAAAAAAATATTATATTCATCGGAATCCTCCTACATAAATTTTAAATGATACCCATATTAATATAAGAAATTATTTTCTAAAAGTATCAAAAAACAACACAATTTTTTTTAAAAACATTGATTTTAATAAATAAATATTTTAAAATAATTTCCTTGATTAAAAAGGTTTTTTAGGTAACAATTGTTATTATAATACTCCATACAAAATGTATCTATATGTATATTGATAATTATAGCGAAACATGTATAGCTATAATTTATATTGGTATAAAAATGTTAAACACCGTTAGCATTCTAATAAAGAGTTCTGCTATGTATTGCAATAAATTTATACTAACCAAAAGTCTAGGGCGACCGGGAATGGATGACCGGTCTAGCGATCGGTCCAAATTTTTTTATATGACTCCCAAACAATTTATAATATTTATTGAAACTGAAATTTTTATAGAATCCGGTGATTTAAGTGTCATTTAGATACATGTAAAAAATAGGTTGTGCAACCCTATTTTTTACATTTATCCAAATAACACCTAAATCACTGAATTTTGTAAAAATTCCAGCCTCAGAAGGACTGTTATGTTAAATTACAATTGTGAACCGGAACATACTAACACATCAGATTGGTAAGAATTATAGAAGTGTCCCACTTATTAAACATATCTAAAAAAGTTACCAATAATACTTATGCACGTAACTGACAATTAAATAGTCGTCTTAAACATTCCCAATATTCAAGAACTCGGTTTTTTTAGGCCAGAACAAGCATAAGAAAAGAGGAAATCAAGACTATCTGTTAGGAAATTTAGGAACCAAAGTTGGAGCCTATGAATTCTCAACAGCTTTCTACAGAATAAATGAACAGATGAATCACTTAAATGAAGAATGGGATTGTTAAGTTGGTCAAGTTCCGACGATTAACATGATTGCTACTCTCTGCCTTTTCTTTCAAACTAGTCCAAGATTGTCTCCTCCGCTTACTGGATGCGCCAACAGATTTTTCTGCATCCGCCACTGCAGAGCTGCTTTCGGATTCAGCTGCTTTCTTGGATTTTGATCTACTCCTCTTTTTACTCCTCGCCTCCAACAGAGTAGTGCCCACTCTCGCAAGTGGAGTTGCTAGACTGTTCGTGACTGGACCGTCTTTCAGTACATCTGTCGAAACAACCTCAACATTCTCCACAGCGCTCATCCCGGAAGCAGCCTCACCGTTCTTATTGACCTCACCATCACCCATATCGTGTCTCCCTGAGATGATAGACTTTGGAAAGGTGCTATTAGCAGGTTCTGATTTCGATAGTGCTGTAGTCTTTGGTGGATATAACTCTTTCACGTGACCTCTTGGCGTCCCTCTTACCAAATTACGATGTGAACAGAAATGGCACTTGTAAACAACATTGTTCCGCAAGGGAAGTTTAGAGTTCTTGCTTCTACGCTGCACCTTTGCTTTGTTCTTTTCAATGCGGATTGTACAATTAGAGCCTGACTGAAGAATAGATTCACATCTGTACAAGATTAGAAGGATAATCAAGATCAGTAGATAGTTCCTTCAATAAAATAAACCATTCAGCATGCCATAGATAATACTCCTATAAGATTGGGTCATACATATTGCTCCTCAGTTCCACAGTGTGAATCCTATGTGTCAATTTTTTTAATCTATAAAATGAGTCCCGTTTTCTGTTCTTTTTATTTTTATAGTAAAAAGTGACGCAATGTTTTCAAATTTACCATCACAATTCCATTATATTGCCATCAATACCAAACTACACTCAAAAAAATTAGTAGTAAACATAGAACAAAAATGTATTTTTTTAGTGAATGATATAACTAGTAAAAATACGTTCTTACTCATGTTTGTAATTTTATAGATGGGTATTTTTATTTGAGCAACAGAGGTAGTAACAAATTAGATAAAATCCAAACAATATTTATAAAGACAATAGAGCTGAGTTTGATGTTCATAATTAAATGATGTCATTTCTGCTCCTAAAGTATGCAAAGTTACCATACAACATACTGGATATGAAATAAAAAAGAAGCATGGGAAGAAAAAGAAATTGTTGTCCCCACACTATTAACCGAGTTTTCATGAATGTCCATGGTGTACAAGCGATTACAATGTTACATAGAACACAGAATGATCCGGTTCGTGGATTCATACAAGAATGCGGTACACTACATAGGCCAAAATATGGTACTCTAGGGATAGCCTTATAATGATGCTTATACTAAGGAATATTCCTAGAATTTAATGCAGTAAGGCTAAAGAAATATTTGGGTACGGTTAAGAGTATCATAACGTAAAAGTACCATATTTAGGCACCTAAGTACCAAAACACGGTTTGCTAGGTTGAGAGTATATGGTAACTCACGTTACAACATTATCACATAGGACTACCAAATAAAGAAATTCTAAGATCATTACACCAACAAAGTCTTTGGCTAACCAAATACTACTACAAGTCTACAACTACTATCAAAGCACTCATAAGACACTGAAGTAGATAAAGTTTAATGCTTATATAATGGGCGAGAGAGAGAAACACAAACCTCTGGCAAGTAAACAATGACGGATCAGCAGGTGCCCCTAAAGACTCAGCAGAGGCAGCCAAATGGTGTCCGAACAAGGCGCCAAATGAAGGTATTGAGGCTTTGCCACTGGCCCACGTTGCGAGGTTCTTTATATGCTGTAATTTCAATATGGATCTTGCACTGATATTGGTTTCTCTCTTCCCTGTAGATTCTTCTCTTAGCGTTATTGGACTTTTAGACCAATTACTTAAATTCTGTTCTTTCTTATGTGACCCCTCTTTTCTGCCCATATCTGTATGTCTGTCCAGGCGTTTCTGTCAGGAATTTAGACAAACAGTTGGTGGACACTACACAAAAATATTAAAAAGATAAAATGTTGCAGCAGTTTTGTTTCGAATTTGAAACATGGTACTCAACAATTTCTTCATAGAATATTAATCATCGAAGACGAATTAAGCATAGCCCATATAATGATTAGTGATTTTCGGGTTAAGGTATAAGCAGCAGAGTAGATGAATGTAAAAAGTTATAGTTACCCACAAAATGATATAAGCCTCCGAACTGACCTGTAGAAAGCCTTTATTTCTCTTCTCTTTCTCTCCCCTCCTCTTCTTTTCTCTTCTCACTAAAAGCTAACAGAAACACCATAATTTCTCCTTTGTAGATAACGAATTTAGACCAGTCCGTTACGTTCTGGTTTTCTTCTAGGCCTGAAACCAGCTTCTACCCGATTGATTGAATCTGGCCCAGGTTTTAATCTCATACCATTATTTATTTTATCAACAATGCTACTTATCACATAAAAAATATAACATAATATTCACATACACACGTGCATACCATAGGTTCCCGTCTAACATATGGGATCCGCAGTATGTATGTGTGTATGTAAACATTATGTAAGATTATTTATGTGATAGTAACATTATTATTTTTGTAATTTGATCATACTGTTCAAAACAACTGAAATATATTAAAATTATAATTTGTTACAAAAAAAAGAATAAAAGGATTACAAAAAATAACTGAAATAATAATTCTTTCAAACAAAATAACAAATATTCAGAAAAAAGGGCAATAGACACCGTATAAACTTATGAAATACATTCACATCCTAAAATAATAAGATACACATATATGAATTGTTATTCAACATGGACAACGGAAGAATAAACCGTAATAATAGCGTCACATTCAAGTCTGAACAATCTATATTTAAAAATTCATACACCTAAAAAAAAACTAACAAAAACAAAATCTCCCAATTGGAGAAACTAAAATTTCCCAATATATGATAATGAAATCTCCTTATAAAAGAAAAACAAATCAGTTATAGAAAATAAGTCCACGACAAGAAGGAATAATAATTTATTGTATTAAAATAAGATAACTCTATGGTATGGTATTAATATCTATTCTAGTTCATTTGATGAGTATATTAAAAGCATCAAACAAATATTCCTTTAAAAAATCAAATTTCAATCATAAATTTGAAAGAGTATTCGTTCCGTTCCAAAATTGAGGTCATAAATTTCAATCATAATAAGTACAAAGTAGTTAAGCTAATTGAGGAGGGAATGAAAATCTCAACACGATTCTAGGTTTGTCTATTGGTTAATGGTCCCTATGACATCACAACAAGCTTCCTTCCTTACAAAATAGAGTTCTTCCACAGTTCTACACATTGAAAGTTCCACATTTTTTGGCTTCCATTTTGGACTTTGATGCTACTGCCATTAATAGTCAGTCAATGCATGCATGCATATGTTTTTTTGAATTAAATACCAAGTTTGTTTTTTCTTTTCTTTTTTGGAATTTATTAACGTGTGTCCTTAGGGCACATGCTAAGCACACAATTCAAAAAAATATTCGAATTGTGTGTATATTCTCTTGAACTTCATACAAATGCAGAAATCAAGAGAATATGCACACAGTTCAAGATAATATTCTCTTGAACTGTGTGCTTAGCATGTGCCCTAAGAGCACGTGTTAAAATGACCCTTTTTTTTACGTTTAAGATTAAGTTTGAAGTCGATAAGTTATATTGAATTTTTTATATTATTTTTTATTGTGAAAATATCAGTTTCTTTCTGCATAATCTCGAATACAACTGTGGGTGGCAACATATCAAGTCATGATTTAGACATACATTTTTAAAACTAATGATTTTGAAGAAAAATAATAATTTTATGTTTTCAAAATAGTGCTTGATTTTAGATATGGTAGTTAAAAAATGAAAAATCAAGAATAGTACACCACTTTATAATTCTAAATTAAATATAAATATCTATAATTTTATAACATACTCCAAATAAAATGTATTTCTAATCTTGAAACGAAACGGAGACAGTGGTACATTTTCAGAATTTTATTTAAATAATAACAAAGAATGCATAAACAATTCTTATTGCCATGAGAAACTTTTTAAATTTATTATTTTAAAGTTATCTTAGTGACAAATATTTCCAAATTAAATAAAAGACAAGCTAAATTTGTCAACTAATACAAAAACTTATAAAATAGGATATGGAATAACTTATTGCATGATTGAAGAGGCGTTGACTACTTCATAACTTCTTATCCATGGCCCTCGATATGAGATTTAGTTTAACCTCTTGACAAAGACTGGTATAATTAAATACTTTTCCTTGTTTTCATCAAGCTTGGATTATTTCTTCTTCTTATGTTCTTTTAATTGGATAAGAATACTAGTAGCACTAAATACAACATAGAAAAATATTTGTACATGTTAAGAAAATAATTTTAAATAGCAAAATAATGACTAAAATCTTAAAACGGAGTAAATTTATAAATAAATTAAGATATCTTTGAACAAAATTAAACTTACTTTAATTAAATTCAATAAGTTTGATAACTCGTGTCAAGCACGGACTTATGCATGCATGTATATATATATATATATATATATATATATATATATATATATTCATGTATATATTTTACGGTATACGAAAAATTTATATATTGTATCAAAAAAATAAAGAGTTTTGAATGTTTAACTCAAAATGACTTGATAAAATTATTGAGTACGAGTTATACCGGCTAATTTATAAATATTTTAAAATAATGTTTAACTTATAATCAACCAAAATGATTTGATAAAATTATTGAGTACGAGATATAACAACTGGTTTATAAATATTTTAAAATAATTAATCTATAATATATATATATATATATATATATATATATATTACTTATTATTGTTTATAATTGATTTAGCCTCAATTATTAAACCAACCAAAGTTTTGTCTGAAAAGAATAAACTAGATGTTGAGAAGGAGAAGGAAACCACTTTACGTCACCGACACGTGTACATTCTAACACGTTTTAGCTTTGCCGGCAGCACCGGTAGCAAAAGCTCTAAGACGCCCCCCCCCCCTCTCTTTCTCTCTCTCTCTTCCTTCCCCCTTTGCTTTATAAACCACATAAACCTGGTGGTAGAAGAATCTCAATCAAATATCTCGCTCTTCTCTGTACAATTTCACTGCCAATTCGTTTTCACCCACAGGTTTTTTCTTCCCCTTTTCCTTTAACTGTTTCTTCATACATACTCCCAAATCTTCACCACAAATTCCATATAATTTTTAATTTTCTCAGATTTTAACCTGTATATAATTGAATTTTCTCTTTTTGGGTATAATTTTTCTTTCTGTTTGATGTGTAAATTGTTGCTATTGGATGGTTGTTTGATGGGTATTGTATAAAGTTTGGATCTTTATTGGGGGAAGGCTGTATGTTATTCTGTTTCCCTTTTTGTGGTTCTAGAGAATAAATTTGGGTGTCACACAGTTTTCCCACAAAAGAGAATTGTTTTTATACCAGATTAAGTTCCTGGAATATATTGATGCGTGAACTAGTGTGCTATTGAGAAAAGCTGAAGTGTTTGTGGATTCCCCTATTGGTGGTGTTAAATTTGTCCTACTTTTTTGGATTGTGTGTTTCTGTTTTCAATAATTGCTTTTAGGCAGTTGGGTCGGCTCAATAGATAAACGTTTGGTTGGGTTTTTAGGGATTTTGGGTTGCTTTGACTAAACAGTAATTTGAATTTAAGGGTAAGTTATAGGCTATATCTGGCAAGTTTAAACAATTCAGCTATTATTACCTAGTGAAGATGGCGGAGTCGATTGCTGCAACATCCATTTTGGGCCATCGCCCGATATATGGCGGATATTGTTGTAAGGATATAGGTGGTAGAAGGAAACCAGTAGATGTTGTCCGGATTCATCGGATGGAATTTCTTTGTAGAAACTTGGTTTGTTCTACTTCTTTGCCAAGAATGGGAGTTGATCATCGGATAGTTGTGTCGTCAATTAAAGCTCAGGCAATGCAGTTGGCCAAAGAAGCTTATTCGTATAGAGAAAAGGAGCAAACGCCTGCAAATTTCAATTACGGGATTGATACTGGTGTTGATCGAAAACCCGGATTGTGGCCGCCTGAGAACAAGGCTGATAACCCTACACTTCACAATCCATTGCTTCGACAAGAAAGGATGGGTTGTGGGTGGTTAGGTGCTATATTTGAATGGGAAGGAGTGTTAATTGAAGATAACCCTGACCTTGAGAAGCAGGCTTGGTTGGCTCTTTCTCAGGAAGAAGGTAAATCACCTCCGCCAACTTTCATTATTCGGAGAATCGAAGGAATGAAGAACGAGCAAGCAATATCCGAAGTTCTCTGTTGGTCAAGAGACCCTGCTCAGCTAAGGAGATTGGCCTCCAGAAAAGAGGAGATTTACCTAGCTTTGCAGGGTGGGATTTATAGATTTCGACCGGGTTCTCAAGAGTTTGTGAATATACTGATGCATTACAAGATACCAATTGCCTTGGTGTCTACCCGGCCAAGGAAAACTCTTGAGAATGCAATTGGAGCCATTGGGATTGAAGGGGTCTTCAGTGTTATTGTAACAGCAGAGGATGTCTATAGAGGGAAGCCTGATCCGGAGATGTTTATGTATGCAGCACAGCTTTTACAATTCATACCTGAACGTTGTATTGTGTTTGGAAACTCGAATCAGACAGTGGAGGCTGCTCACGATGCACGAATGAAGTGTGTGGCTGTTGCTAGCAAGCATCCTGTGTATGAACTTGGAGCTGCTGACTTGGTGGTGAGACGACTAGATGAGCTTTCTGTGGTTGATTTGAAGAACCTTGCTGACATTGATTCTCCCGAGTTTCGTGAGCCAGAGTTGGAGATGGAGTTAGAAGAAGAGGATGATCAATTCCCATCTTCATCAGTGGCAGTTGATGATGACTTTTGGTGATCTCTTCCCTATGTACAGTGCTAATTCTTGATTCTAAAAGGCTCTATATTGACTACCCTGTGTATAAGAAATAAATAGTAGGGGAAAAGAAAAAATTAAAATAGGGAAAAACTATATATAATTGGATAAAAAGAAAGGAAAAGGTTAAGGGTTCTATATTTCAATACCCTTTTATGACATCATGTATGTATGTACTATCTGTATCATTTCATTATATAAAAGTTGGGAACTTAAATTGTCCAATATTTTCCTTCTAGCATGATCCGATTTTTAGATTGATAATATCTTGGAAGCTTAAGATTGAGAGAGAATATCTTTCTATAAATAAATGAATAAATAAGAAAATGTTAAGCAATCTTGATAAGAACTTTAAGATGTGGTTGGAACTTGGAAGTAGATCAAAGAAAACTGGACTTCACGATTCCTGCTTGCATACTTGGTCAACAAATCTGATGTTTTAAAGAACTCGATGCATGCTATTATTTGGTTGATGTTTTGAAGTTATTCAAGAAGATTTCTGGAATCTTGATATAGCGACTTGGAATTGTGCATTGATTGAACTTATGCGACTTCATTTCACAGAGTTTTATTTTATAACTTCAACTGCAGCAGCAATTGCAGAATTCAGCAGATAGAAGAAGGGGATGATGCTCAAGTTTAGTATGGTTTTTTGCTTATGTTGTTCATTTACACATCTCAAGGGTACAAGGGTTTAAGCATGATTTTAGATACAATCAACTGGCCAGTGATTTTGTGATACTAAATATTGTACTTTTTCCTCCTGGGAAAAAAATGTTGACTTGCACAAATGATAATAGTACCCTAGACAGATTGAGGTAGTATTTTAATTGCTGATTATTAGTCCCTTATGTTACATTTGTATTGGAGTAATGAAGGAGGGAATGGAATGACTCATTCTTATGGAATGAAAAAAATTGTGTTTGGTTCCTCAGGGGAGGAAGAGCATATGGAATAACTCATTCCAACTAAAATGGAATGAATCATTCCACTCTTCATTCCATTACTGATTAACACCACTGTGATATTATGGTTTACTGAATGTGTAACCACATTATTCGGTTTTTCTTGTTCTTTGATTTCTTAAGTTTAAAGTATTTCAATACTTCATTATATAGAATTGATGCTGCAAATATGTGACTCAGTTTTTTTTGTAGTGCACTGCACTGTTGCAACAGATCTTTGTGCATTAGGCTGCCAGAAAAAATTACTTGTGGGAAAAAATTAATAAGTAAAATGTCTGGAGCCTGGGTTCGAACTGGGGTACTGTAGCGGGTGAGATTAGCATGATAACCGACTACACTACCAGACAGTGGGTGACCATGGTGGATTAAAATGTATTCATTTCGTTCCAAATTGTAAGATAATTATTGACTTTTTAAAGTCAAATATTTTCAAACTCAAAATTGATATGATTTTCTTTAATTTTAATTAATACAATGATGAATATTGTAAATCATTTAAAAAGTAGTCCCTCAGTTCAAGTTTACTTTTTCTAATTTTCTTTTTGGTTTACTAAATCTATTTGTCCTCTTTCCTTTTTAATATTATTTTTGACCTTACTTTTTAAATAATATTATAAGCACCGTTAATTTTGACTTCGGAATCACAACCACACTCATTTTCTCCTCTGTTTTATTGTTCTAATAAAGAGTTGGAAGATTAAATAAAACAAAAAAGATGATAATAGAGTAATTAAGATGGGTAGTTTGGAGATAAAAAAAAATTTCTTAATTAGGCGTGTACTTTCAAACTAGGACAAATAAAGTTGGACGGAGGGAATATTATTTATTGTTTCATAATTTTTAATGAATCATTTCAAGTTTAAATTTGAAAATGTTTTATTTTGACTTTAAAATGATCTTATAATTTAGAACAGAGAGGGTATATATGTAAGACTCCAACTTTTTATGAATAAAATTGAATTTTCTCTATATATTTTTTTGAAATAGTAAGGGGGTTGATTTGATAAATGTGGTAAGTTATGGGCAATATGCACAAATATTTCAAAATGAGCAAATGGTTATAAAATATTCATTGTTGTCGGGAAATATTCGTTTAGTCGTGGAATATTCTTTTTGTCGAGGAATATTCGTACGACGGTGCAGCCATTTGGGGGCCTCATAACGGAAAACTGTCGGAAGAAGAAAACGACAAGAATAAATTTTCTAAAAATAACGACAAGAATGTTACTGTTAAAACTGTTGAAATATCCGGTGGTAAAAATAAAGTAATACGCGTTGTTGCACAGTAGCACACGGTATTGCACAGTATTTTATATTATTGTTGATCCAATAATTGTCACTGCACATTATTTTACATTATCAAATCAATAATTCGTATTATTTGAATAATATTATTAGATAGCATTATTGACAATATCTACAAAATTCTGTTTAGAAAAGTGGTTAGTTAATTGCGCGCCAGTAAGTAGAAATCCTTATCGGAAGGTTCGATCTTTCCGGGGAACGACCTGATTGTCATTATTGTGATTCTGTAATATTATTTGTGAATAATTAATTATTGATAAAAATGATAAAAAAATATTTATTCAATTTTGATATAAATGGAGAAATTTTTAGCAAAAGAGACAATTGTTAAAAATTAATATTTTAAGTTTTTTGATAAAATAATTCATTCAAATATATTATTATAATATTACATTATAAGTGTATAATGTGGTAATATAATAATATAATTTTATAATGATAATATGTTACAATAAATTCATAAAATGAGGAAAAAAAGAATAAATTGGATCTGAATTGATTTTTGTTGTAAAAAATATTTAAAACATGTGTGCGGGCCCCACTGTTGCTAAATGCTGATTTTTTTGTGTGCTGGGAGTGAAATTTCAAATTTTGCATCCGTATAAATGATCTTGTCAGTTTTGGTGTGTTAAGCATTTTTCTATACCTAGGGTGATTAGTTAAAAATAAAAATCACACCAGAATCAAAAAATTCTCTCTATATAGTATCAAGCATATTTTTTGTGAGTGTTTAGATATTTTGAGTGTTGATAACAAGTGCAAGTTTTCGTCAGCATAATATCCGATATTCCAGTCAGATTCAGTATTCAACTGAGGTAAGGAATATTATTTTTCTTGTAAATGATGTTATTTATTTCAATATCATTTTACCGAAATATTGGTATGAATTTTATTATGAAATTTTTATCTTTTCATGTATTCACGTATACGACACTATTCACGTATATGACACTATTCACGAATACGGTACTATTCGCAGAAAAATTAAATTTTTTTTTCTTTGTCCAAGTTGGCTGTTATGGTTCCTATCTTTGATTGGATCCAAGTTTTGAACTTCATTCTTGAATTTTGCTCCACAATTGATTATTATGGAGTATTCTTGAACTTGGATAAACTAAATTACGAATCCCTAATATTTATCCTTTATCTCATTGGATTCATTATTTATATTATTTTCATCATCCTCAGTCCTAAATGGTGATATAACTGAATATCTTTGGCCTGTAGTGCAAAGATGAATGATTACTTGATGAATATCTTTGGGCAGTAGTGCAAAGATGAATGATTACCTGATGAATATCTTTGGTCCGTAGTGCAAAGATGGACATGTGTTGAGATGAACATGATCACTAGTGATACAAATGAATATTTTTTGGCCTGTAGTGCAAAGATAAATATTTGATTTGAGATATATATTGATTGATGTTACAGGGATAAAATATTGATGATGGACTTTTATATCATAGATGATAGTAGACATCATTTTCTACTTAAGTCTTCTAATGAATTGTTATTTTTGCTGCAGTTGTTGATCTAAAATTTGTTGTCCATAATATTTTATTTGATTTGTTGAAGACTAATGATAATTTATTCTTCAATATCTTAGTCATAATATTCTTTATTGGGCTAGTTGAGCTCACTCTTTTCTTCTATTGTTCTCTTCAAAAAATGAGAATGTCGCAAGGACTAATCGGAGAAAAGAGTGATGGTCCAGGTTAAGAGCAGTAGTAGTCCTCACTATTTTTATAAAATAGTGTGATAATAATTGTAATGAAGACTTAGTTTAAGTGGTTATATTTTCTACATGTTTGTATTTGACACTCACAGTTGTGTGGTCGTATTTTGCACGATCGTATGATATAAAAGATTGTATTTGAATTCTGTACCATGTATTTGACGACTCAGAATGAGTTAAGTATTGAACCTATTTTGGCAGGAGTCACAATATAACTTTATTTAATTTTTACAAATATCAAAATAAAGAGAAAATAAAATCCCACAATAAAGGAGAAAAAATACCATTCCATGAATTGAACTTACTAAAAATATATACTCCCTCCGTTTTTAAAAAGATGAACAAAGTACAATTTGTATACATATTAAGAAAAGTAAAAATAGAGGGAAACGATTAAAAAAATTCTAAATTTATCTATACTGATCCCACAAGTTATATAATTTTTTATTTTTTATATTAATGAACCTCACTAAATAACATATTTACCCTTCACTTTATATACTTTATCTCATAATTTTTGGAACAAAAAAATTTATACCTTTAATGTTGTGTTTGTGAATTTGGAGGGATGAGATGGGAAGGGAAAGTATAGGAGGGATGAGATGAAAAGGGAAAGTATTGGAGGGGAATGGATGTGAAGAGATTATAGTTTTTTTTGTCATGTTTGTGAGTTTTAGAAAGGAAGGGATGAGATGAAGTTTTAATTTTTTTTTTTTTGTTTGTGAGTTTAGAAATAGGGAATGGAAAGGATTTTTTTTTTTTAAATTGCACTATTATTATATTACACTTACATATATAAATATAGGAAATGATATGATTTAATAATGTCTATCTATTAGAATTATTTTGTTTAGTCTTTTTTTTGCTTTGTTATGCCCGCGCGCGCGCACACACACACATATATATGTTGGCGTGAGTTGTTGCGAGAAAAGTGCTTGGAGGAATCTACCAAGCCAATAATTGCTGCAAGTGATTGTAGATCTCCATAATTCTAGCCTAGATTAGTGTAAAGTAATTATTTTCTTCCTTCCAAAAATAGGTTTCATGTATATATATATATATATATATATATATATATATATAATGATCCATAGCATGTATTTTCTATGAATCAAAAATTGATAAAATACTATCTCTACCTTCCATTATAATTATGAATGACTAAGATTAAAAAATAGTGCTCCTCATCCGCTAGAATTTCTAGCGGATATGATTAAATTTTTTTTGGACCATTATGCCCCATAACATCGAGTCAACCCTATAAAAAACACCTTTAATTTCATCGAATCCCATTCGTTGTCATTGTAACTAACCCTGCAACTTTGTTTTCAGGGCCCGCCATCCACATCAGATAATTCGATCTTGTCATACAATCCTTAGTCATAATATCGACGGCGGCAACACCAACTGAAATGACGTCGCGGTCGAGTGGTTTTCGATAAGAAGGCTTCTTGAGTTTGAGAATACATTGGGAATTGTGAGATACAAAGTGGGAATAAATGGACTAGTGTAAGACCCCAACTTTTATGAATAAAGATTTAATTTTTTTATATATTATTTCAAAATAGTAAGGTGTTGATTTGATAAATGTGAAAAGTTATGGGTGAAATGTGCAAATATTTCAAAATAAGCAAATGGTTATAAAATATTTATTGTTATCGGGGAATATTCGTTTGGTCGTGAAATATTCTTGTTGTCGGGGAATATTCGTACGACGGCGCAGCTATTTGTGGGCCTCACAACGGAATAACTATCGGATATAAAAAGCGACAGAAATAAACTTTTTATAAATAACGGTAAAACTGTTACGGTTAAACTGTTGAAATACCCGGTGATAAAAATACAGTAATACGCGTTGTTGCACAGTAGCACACGGTATTGCACAGTATTTTGAATTATTGATTCTTACGTAAGAAGTCACTTACTCAATAATTGTTACAGTAATTACTATTCAATATTTTATATTATTTTATGTGATATTTAATTGGTTAGTTGGAGCATAGGGTTATTATGTGATATGTTAATTTATTTAATTAACCCTTGTTTTATGACAGTATTTGAGAATGGCAGCTGAGAATGTTAACAATGAAGTGAATGAGACCGTGGAGACACCTTTAATCACCAACCAGGAGAACGTGCAACAAGAAAGCAATGTTCATCCTGAAAACAACGCTGATCAGACGATAAACGATGAGATGTTTAGAAGTTTTTTGCAGTTCATGCAAAACCAGACGAGGAAAACTCGTGTGCAAAATACAGGTGGAGATAAGAACAACTCACGGCTTGTCACTGCCAAGCAGTTCAAAGAGTTGGGACCACCAGAATTTCAAGGAAAGCCGGATCCGATCAAGGCGGAGACGTGGGTTAAGCAAATTATCAAGATATTTGATGTCTTGGGATGCACGGAGGAACAGAAGGTTCCATTCGCCACGTTTATGTTCCGTGGTGAGGCAAATTACTGGTGGAAATTCGTGAAGCGTACCCAGCCTGCTGCACTCAATGTCTTGGGAAGAGTTCCAGAAACTGTTTAATGACAAGTATTTCCCTGAAAGTATTCGTCATATGAAGGAGGTAGAGTTTATCAGACTAGAACAAAATAACATGACTGTGTCCCAGTACGAGGCTAAGTTCGCGGAGTTGTCCAGGTTTGCACCTCATTTGGTGGAGAATGAGGAACGTATGACGCGGATGTTTCTGAGAGGTTTGAAACCCGAAATACGTTAATACCTCATTTCTCACAAATTTTCTCTATATTCGGATGTAGTGAACAGGGCCCAGTTGTTAGAACGAGATAGTAATTATATTCAACCATGGGACAACAACCAAGGTCGTACCGCTGGCAGCAGTCATCGGAGCAATGACAACCAGCGGGGAGGAAAGTATGACAGAAGCGGTAACCACTCCGGTGGTAATCGTGGCCATGATAGTAGAAAAAGCGAATCGGGGGGAGGTTTCAAGAAGAGAAGGTATAACAATGAGAACGTGAAGATGTCAACATCAGCACCAGCATCAACTGTTTCTAGGGGAGGAGAACGACCACCGGTCGTATGCTATAAATGCGAGAAAGAGGGACACATCATCCCAAACTGCCCACAACAATTCAAAGCATGCTATAACTGTGGAAAAAAAAGACATATAGCTCGAGATTGTCCTGTTGCGAAACCAAGTCCAGCGGGGGTGGTGATTCCCAAGGCGATTTCGGACAAGTCAAAGTCGGTGATTCCTGGAAGAGCGTTTGTCGTAACAGCCCAAAACGCGAGGAACCCACACGAGATGATTACGAGTAAACTACTCATAAACTCTTGCGAAGTTTACACCTTGTTAGATACCGGTGCTACCCATTCCTTTATTTCACCTGCTTGTACTCAACGTTTGAACTTGACTTCTGATAAATTAGACTTTGACTTATCTGTTGAAACTTCGTTAGGAGAAACCTTTGTTACATCCACAGTTTACAAATCTTGCTTGATTCAGATTGGTACCCTTACCATACCTGTTGATCTTATATCTTTGAAAATACTTGCATTTGACGTGATTTTAGGAATTGATTGGTTAACCACTTACCATGCCAAAATTGATTGTTTTCGTAAAGTGGTTAGTTTTCATATTCCTAATCAACCTGTTGTGCGAATCCAAACCACCAAACCACTAAAATCAGTCAATATCATTTCAAGTCACAAAACTATTCGTTTATTGAAAAACGGATGTCAAGTTTTCTTAGCTCATGTCACTGATCTAAACCAAAATACGTCAGATATGAATAATATTTTCGTTGTTAATGAGTTTCCTGATGTATTTCCCGAAGAACTTCCCGGTCTACCCCCAGAACATGAAGTTAAATTCTTTATTGACCTTGAACCCGGTACAAAACTCATTTCTAAAACCTCATATCGAATGGCTCCTATTGAATTTCAGGAGTTAAAGGTCCAATTACAGGAATTGTTAGACATCGATTTTATTCGTCCTAGTACGTCTCCTTGGGTTGCTCCTGTTTTATTCGTAAAGAAGAAAGACGGGAGTATGCGACTTTGTATTGACTATCGGGAGTTAAACCATGTCACCATCAAGAATAGGTATCCACTACCTCGTATTGATGACCTGTTCGACCAGTTGCAAGGAGCACAATTCTTTTCAAAGATCGATCTTCGTTCTGGATATCATCAGCTGAAGATTAAAACTGAGAATATTCCAAAGACTGCCTTCAGAACTCGGTACGGGCATTATGAGTTCTTAGTCATGTCTTTTGGATTGACTAACACTCCTGCTACTTTTATGGATATGATGAACCGTGTATTCAAGGAATATTTGGATCAGTTCGTTGTTGTCTTTATTGATGACATCCTCATCTATTCTAAAAGCCGTGAAGATCATGAGCACCACTTGAAGCTGGTACTTCAAATGCTTCGTGAGAACAAGCTATATGCCAAGCTGAAGAAATGCGAGTTCTAGCTTGAGAAAGTAGCATTCCTTGGGCACGTGGTATCGAAACGTGGAGTATCTGTTAACCCGACGAAGATTGAAGCAATACAAAGTTGGGAGCAACCTAAGTCGGTGACCGAAGTACGAAGCTTTCTGGGCTTAGCTGATTATTATCGGAGGTTCGTAGAGGGATTTTCTCGAATTGTTACTCCATTAACTCAGTTGACTCGGAAAGATACAAAATTCATTTGGAGCGAGGAATGCGAGAAGAGCTTCCAAGAGCTCAAGGAAGACTTATCTCGGCACCTGTTCTTACAATACCATCTGGTTCAGATGGATTTGTTATCTATAGCGATGCTTCGGGCAAAGGGTTAGGATGTGTTCTCATGCAACATGGGAAAGTCATAGCCTATGCCTCGCGACAACTCAAAGAATATGAGAGGAATTATCCTACTCATGATCTAGAGTTGGCAGCAGTCATTTTTGCGTTGAAGATCTGGAGACATTACCTATACGGGGAGAAAGTGGAGATTTATACGGATCATAAGAGCCTTAAATATTTCTTCACTCAAAAAGAACTCAACATGCTGCAACGACGTTGGCTTGAGTTGTTGAAAGATTACGATCATACCATTCAATACCATCTTGGAAAAGTGAATGTGGTAGCTGACGCGTTGAGTAGAAGATCATATGCGGGAACGAGTGCGATGATGTCAAGTATACGCGTAGAACCAGCTTTGATTGATAAAGTTAAAGCTGCTCAACCTACGGATGCGGAGCTGATGAAGATGAAGAAGAAGGTGCAAGAAGGTTCGATTCCAGAAGCAAGAATCGATGAAGAGGGAATACTTCGAGTCAACTCCAGATTTTGTGTTCTTAACGATTCCGACTTGAAGCATAGAATCATTATGGAGGCACACAACACACCGTTTGCAATCCATCCTGGGAGTACCAAAATGTATCGTGATCTTCGACATACATTTTGGTGGAGCAATATGAAAAGAGAGATCGCAGAGTTTATTTCGAGAAGTTTAACTTGTCAACATGTAAAGGCGGAGCATCAAGTGCCGAAGGGCCCATTGCAACCACTGGAGATTCCGAAATGGAAATGGGAACACATTACGATAGATTTCGTTACGGGTCTTCCCAAGGTTTCTCAAGGCATAGATGCGATTTGGGTTATTGTTGATAGATTAACCAAGTCTGCTCATTTCTTGCCGATACGAGAGACTTATTCCCTTTAACGTCTTGCTCATATGTACGTGAATGAGATTGTGAGATTGCATGGCATGCCAGTATCCATAGTTTCGGATCGTGACCCCAGATTTACTTCACGATTTTGGATCAGTTTGCAGAAAGCTATGGGCACGGATTTACGATTCAGTTCGGCTTATCATCCTCAAACAGACGGACAATCAGAAAGAACTATTCAAACTCTTGAAGATCTATTGAGACTCTGTGTTCTAGACTTCAAAGGGAGTTGGGATAAGTACTTACCATTGGTGGAATTCTCCTACAATAACAGTTATCAAGCAAGTATATGCGTAGCTCCATTCGAAGCGTTGTATGGAAGAAAATGTCGTTCTCCAGTATGTTGGGATGAGGTGGGTGAAGCAACATTATTGGAACCGTAGTTGGTACGTATGACTACAGAAAATATTAAATGATCCGGCAACGGATACAAACCGCACAAGATTGACAAAAGAGTTATGCGGATCTTCATCGAAATGACGTGGAATTTAATGTTGGGGATCATGTATTGTTACGTGTTGCTCCATGGAAAGGAGTTACGAGATTCGGGAAGAGATGAAAGCTCAACCCACGATTCATTGGTCCATTTGAGATCCTTGACCGAGTAGGAAATGTGGCTTATAGACTTGCCTTACCTCCAAGCATGTCTCGTGTTCATAATGTTTTTCATATATCCGTACTTCGTAAATATGTGAAAGACCCAAACCATATTATTGAGTTAGAACCAGACGAGATAGCCAAAAATTTAACGTACGAGGAGGTACCTGTCAAGATCTTGAATAGGAAGGAACATGTTCTACGCTCAAAGGTTATACCTCAAGTCAAAATTTTATAGAGAAACCATGAAATTGAGGAAATGACCTGGGAGTTAGAATCGGAAATGAAAGCGAGGTATCCTTACCTTTTCGACATACCAGGTACGTACGTTAATTTCGAGGACGAAATTTCATAAGGAGGGGAAGTTGTAAGACCCCAACTTTTATGAATAAAGATTTAATTTTCTTTATATATTATTTCGAAATAGTAAGGTGTTGATTTGATAAATATGAAAAGTTATGGGTGAAATGTGCAAATATTTCAAAATAAACAAGTGGTTATAAAATATTCATTGTTGTCGGGAAATATTCGTTTGGTCGTGGAATATTCTTGTTGTCGGGGAATATTCGTACGACGACGCAGCTATTTGTGGGCCCCACAACGGAATAACTGTCGGATATAGAAAGCGACATAAATAACCTTTTTATAAATAACGGTAAAACTGTTACGGTTAAACTGTTGAAATATCCGGTGATAAAAATACAGTAATACGCGTTGTTGCACAGTAGCACACGGTATTGCACAGTATTTTGAATTATTGATTCTTACGTAAAAAGTCACTTACTCAATAATTGTTACAGTAATTACTGTTTAATATTTTATATTATTGATTCAATAATTGCATGATATTTTATTGCTACGTTGATATTTTATATCAATAATTGCTACGTTGCTATTTTATATGATTGATTCAATAATTGCTACGTTGATATTTTGTATTATTGATTCAATAATTGTCACTGCACAGTATTTTACATTATCAACTCAATAATTCATATTATTTGAATAATATTATTAAATAGCATTATTGACAATGTTTAAGGAAATTCTGTCTAGGAGGGTTATTTAATTGCGCGCCAGTAAGGAGAAATCCTTATCGGAAGGCCCCCTCTTTCATGAGAACGATCTGGTTGTCAATATTGTAGTTCTGTAATATTATTTGTGAATAATTAATTATTGATTTATATGATAAGGAAATATTTATTTTGTGGATATAAAAGAAGGAATTAGTGTTGAGGTGTTTTTATCAGTATTTTGGTGTGAAAAATCATCCGTTTGTGGATTTCGACCATTTTCGGTTGGGATTTTGGAAAAACTTCCTTCTACAAAGTTGTAGAGAATTAAATTTCCTATAGAAATACATAGAATATTTATTTTTCTGATAAAAGGGCTATTTATTATGAATTATTGAAGTTTCAAAAATAAATATTTTTATTAAAAATATGGGTGGGCCCCACTTTTATTTTTTTTGTTGAAAAATCTGAATTCTAAGGAGGTGGGCGGGTGATTTTTCAAGGTTTGGTATGCTGGAGGCTGTAATTGTCAATTGTGGCATGCTGGGTCTTTCCTAAGTTAGAAATGAAAATCACACCAGAACTAGAAGTTTTCTTTCTCTATAATATCGAGCGTATTTTTGTGAGTATTTCGATACTTTGAGTATTACTATTCAATGCAAGTTTTTTTCGGTATTATATCCGATATTCCAGCCAGAAGTACTATTCTTTTGAGGTAAGGGATGTTATTTTTTTTCGTAAATGATGTTATTCTTTTCAATATCATTATACCAAAATATTGGCATGGATTGTATTATAAAATTCTTACTTTTTTCGTCAGAGTTACTATTCCCGTATACGACACTATTCACATATACAGCACTATTCACGAAAAAATTAAATTTTTTTCTATTTGTCCAAGTTGCTTGTTAAGGTTCCTATCTTTGATTGGATCTAAGTTTTGAGCTTTATTCTTGAATTTTGCTCCACAATTGATTATTACGAAGTATTTTTGAATTGTATAAACTAAAATACGAATCCTTAATCTTTGTCCTTTATCTCACTGGATTTGTTCTTTAAAATGTTTTTCATCATCCTCAGTCCTAAAAGGTGATATAACTGAATATCTTTGGCTTGTATAGCAAAGATGAATGATTACCTGATGAATATCTTTGGTCGTAGTGCAAAGATGGACAGGTGTTGAGATGAACATGACCACTGGTGATACAAATGAATATCTTTGGCCCGTAGTGCAAAGATGAATATTTGATTTGAGATGTATATAGATTGATGTTACAGGGATAAAATATTGATGATGAACTTTTAAATCATAGAAGATAGTAGACTTCATTCTCTACTTAACTCTTCTAATGAATTGTTATTTCCGCTGCGAATATTGATCTAAAACTTATTGTCCATAATATTTTATCTGAATTGTTGAAGACTAACGATAATTTATTTTCCATTATCTTAGTCATAATATTTTTTATTGGGCTAATTGAGCTCACCCTTTTCATCTATTGTCCTCTTCAGAAAATGAGAATGTCGCAGGAACTAGTCGGGGAACAGAGTGATGGTCCGAGTTAGAGCAGTAGTAGTCCTCACTATTTCTAATAAATAGTGTGATAATAATTGTAACGAGGACTTAGTTTGAATGTTAATATTTTCTACATATTTGTATTGACACTCACAGTGGTGTGGTCGTATTTTGCACGACCGTGTGATATAAAAGTTTGTATTTGAATTATGTACCATGTATTTGGCGACTCAGAATGGGTTGGGTTGACTGAACCTATTCTGGGGGCGTCACAGCTAGGGGATGCCATAACGGTAGACGACAAAGATGAAGAGATGAAAAGTCTAATGGCGAAGAAATTGGCGATGATAAAGTTTCTAAGGGCGGTGCGTTTGCGGGATTTTCGATGTGGGAGGAGATTTGAGGATTTGATATTAGGATTTGATGCAGGCTGTGTTTGATTTGGAATTATGTTGTATTTAATTTAGAATTTGATACCGTTGTTGATGCAGGATGTATTTGATTTGGAATTGCAATGATGCAGGATGTATGGAATGATGTAGTATACATTTGATTTGGAATTGGAATGATGCAGATTAAGTCATCCATTTTTTTTTTAATCTTGTCCGCTAGAAATTCTAATGGATGAGGAACAATGGTTTTTAATCTCAGCCATTCATAATTATAATGGAAGGTAGAGATTGTATTTGTCAATTTTTAATCCATAACAAATACATGCTGTTAAAGCCAAGTTTCACCGGTGCGTCCAATCACAGAATCCACGCGTTTGAACCTGCACAATAACCAGTCACACAGGAAGCTTGACGGCTTGTGCCACCGGGTGATAGCTCCGGTGTGAGAATGAGTACAGGCTGGTACAAGGGTTTAACAATGGAGGCTTTAGTAATTAGTGCTCAAAAATATATTACCTGTTAATAGATGTCAAGCCTTGTATTTATAGTCATTCTCACCGCCTTAGAGTCCACAACCGAATCAGATTAGGACTCCTAAATATGGCAATTACCATTATTTGGGTCCAACACAATCTCTTTTAAAAGTTCAAGTTGGATACAATCCAAACACTTGCCTTTGGAGTTGGTATTTATATATGATTAGGGTTTGAATCCCTAACCATTTAGACTCCTTATCATTTCGGACTCCATACGAGGAATAACCGTCTGTATGGGCCCCAATAAACTGGTCTAGGCACCGGTCCATTGGACTCGGATGCCCGACCCCGAACACCATTAATCTGGTCACAGGCCTCGGTCCATTGGACTAAGTGAACCCTTCTCGGCCCAAGCCTTCAGCCCACATAGGGGTCGTTGGATTATACCCGAACATTGCCCCCCAGTCTCTCGTTATAAAAAGTTTATAATTAGAGACTTGAAGAGACGCATGGGGAATCCAACCGGTCTTATTAGACATCGCACGTTATCCAAGAAATGGGCCCCACACGCCATCATTAGCTGCCCTTGGGAATTATGCAGCAACAGTATAAATACCCCATCTCAGACACAATCGTCACTTTTTACAAACCTTCTCCATTTCAAACTTCTTTCGGAGTTCTCTACAAGTACGATTTCCGACGAGAAACCACCCCCCCCAGATTTCTCCGATTTAAGTCTTTCCGGCTTCCAAACCTCCCATTCCTGCTGATTTTGCTTCAATGTCTGATTCTAGCATACCCCTAGCCTCCTCCACCACTGAGCAGACCCTGCCGGAAGGCAATGCTCCCAACACCATCACCATCGCCTCCACTGACCTGGTGCTGATCGATTTACCGGCCGCCCCTATTGACGTTACTACGGACGGCGTCGAGGCTAAAATCTGAGTCGTTTATGCCTCAGAGACGGATTTTTCCCACACCAATACCAAGTCTTCACTTCTCTCTTCCCAGATTTCTGACATACGGACCCTATTCAACATCCCGATGGAGTACAAGCTTCGGGTGCCGGAGTCTGGTGAAAGAATGTTCTGGCGCCCCGCAGGCGGATGGGTTGCCGTCCCTATCTGGGCTTTAAAGTACGGGGTCTGATTCCCTCTTCATGAATTCATTGCCTCCTTCCTCTACTTCGTGGGGATCGGGTTCGTATAACTGGTGCCGAACTCATATATCCACTTGATCACGTTCATCGCCCTCTGCCAGGAGCTAGGGTCGCTCCGGGTCTGGACTTTTTCTTCGTTCTGTTCTCTGTTGGCAGGTAAAAGGAGCCTAGCCTTCGGCAACTAAACTGGGCCACCTTCAACAAGAGCCCTTCCATCAATAAGTGTTGGAACGAACAATGGATCTTCGTCAAGGGGACTTTTCTCAAACTTCTCCCGAACTGGGTCACCCCCGAAGATCCGATTGTGAAGGTGTCCAAATTTTCGAAGGATCGTTGAGATGCCATCAAGATATTCTACCAGAAGGTGAGGAATACTAACTGGGGCCTGGCCGTCTTGTCCAACGAAGCCTGGTTATACAAGCATGGACGTAAGTACTTTCTCCTAATTCTATTTGACCTTTAATTATTTTCTTCATCTGATTTGTCAAAGCAGACTTCTGATTTATTTACTTGTGATGAAGAAATAATTTTCCAGCCCGAAGGAGCTGATGAATCTTTAACCCCTCTCCTAGTCCGATCCGAGCCGATCCGCCTTCCTATCAGCGACGAGGCGGCCGAAGATGAGACAATCCCCCTCGCTGAGCTTTCAACCGACTCCACGTCGGCCAAACCCGCTAATAACAATATCATGAAGATGAGTCGGTCAGAGAAGATGGCTTAGTTGAAGAAGGGCAAGAAGAAGGCTCCCACCAAGGGCCCCTCCAAGCCATCTCTCCTGAAGCCAATCGCTCCTAAGCCGATGCCTCCTAAGCCGACGCCTCCACCACCTTCCCCAGATGCTACCCTTGAGGATCCCGAGGAGACCGAGGAGGAAACTCTCGAACCTCGTCTCAAGAGGCTAAGGTTGGTTGATGATCCTGACCTACAAATTATCGCAGCCGACCCGGTTGCCGAATCAACCCCTTCTGGTCATCCCTCCACCGAGGCCAGTCCCTCCAAAGGGACGCCCCTTTCTTTTTGGTCCAAGAGTCCTTTGGAAGCGTTTCCCTTTGACCAGTTGGAATACTTCAGGCTATCTGGAGATGACGAACGGTTCAAAGGATGCACTTCCGAGGATTATTTGGTAGAATATGTCAAAGCCCAATGTTAGGTAATCCTGAAAGCATAAAATGTCTAATTATTCTGTTTGCATCATAACTAACACATATTTCCACCATACTGCAGGCTAAAGTTATCCTCGCCCGAGCAGTCCCACCTCTCGCCAAGTCCACCAAAAAGGAAGCTCAGCTTCGGTGCGATGTGGAGATGCTTGAGGCTGAGGCTCGGGGTCTGTCGTCTGAGCTGAAGAAGGAAAAAAATCTTCATGCCGACACCCGCAATAAGCTGACTCATGCCGAATGTCAGACCAGCGAACTCAAGAAAGTACACTACAAACTTCAGAAGGAGTTCGTTGGCCTTGACAACTATAACAAATAACTCTTCGAGGAGAGGACTCTTTTGAAGGAGAAGGATAAGGATCAGCAGAACGCCATTTTGATCCTCAAGAGTAAAGTATCCAAAATGCACACCCAACATATGGCGTTGATGAAGGAAAATACTGCTCTCGGGATAGAATGTGCTAAAGCCAAGCAGCAGGCTGTCAAAGAATATGAAAAATCGCCCGAACTCTGTGATGCAATCATGGCCCAATTTGCCGAAGGCTATGAATCTTATAGGGAAAAGGTTCGGACGAAGATGAAAGCTGCTGGAATGGATGTTTATGTCCTTGATTCTTTCGATGAAGAGTCGATGCTGAAGATGGAGACCCCGATCTTTAGTTGCTCTAGGATTTTTTACTTGTAATTTTTTGTAATCATTTTTCCTTTTGTAACTTTTCGATCAGTTATGTGTGTGACTTGTCCGATCGGTTAAGTTGTTTGTAACTTATCTGATAGATTTCGATCAACGCTTATCTGATCGGTTTTGTAGAAACATATGAATATAATTGAAGTACAAAATTTTTCAAAGAGAAACCCTTATTATTTTATTGATGAATGAAGCAACTTACATAAGCGAAGGAAAGAATTACATAACTTTTACTGATAATATTTTCTAAGTCTTCCTGCATACCATGTATTCTTTACATTTGTTCCATCCAATGCTCGAAGCCGATAAGTACCAGGCTTCGGCACTTCTGTTACTTCATAAGCTCCTTCCCAGTTCGGCATTAACTTGCCCGTGTTCTGGGGGTAGAGGCCTCTGATTCCCGAAGCACCATATCCCCGACCTCGAACCTTCTTTGTTTCACCTTCTAGTTATAGTGTCGGGCAGTTCGCTTTTGATAGATAGCTAATCTTACCAGAGCTAAATCCCGAACCTCTTCCAGAAGGTCCAAGTTTAGTCGTAGGCCGGTATCATTATATAGCTCTTTGTACTGACTAACCCGAAGTGTAGGAGATCCAATCTTGACGGGTATAAGTACATCAGTCCCATAGGCCAATCTGAAAAGGGAATCCCCGGTGGTTGTCCTCGAGGTAGTCCGATATGCCCATAAGACACTGAGTAGCTCTTCGGGCCAACTCCTTTTCAATTCATCCAACCTTCTCTTAATACCATTAATTAGAGTCTGATTGGTGACTTCTACCTGTCCATTTGATTGAGGGTGGGCAACTGAAGTCTTTCTATGTTGAATACCCAATTCCTTCAGGAAAGCTTCAAATTTTGATCCCACAAATTGTCTGCCATTGTACGAAACCAGGACTACCGGGATGTCGAACCGATATACAATGTATTCTTTGAAGAACTTAAGACATTCCTGTTCGGTGATCTTCTGTAATGGTTTGGCTTCCACCCACTTGGTCATGCAGTCGATGGCTACGATCACAAAACTGACTTGTCCCTTGGCTTTCGGCAGTGGTCCCAAGAAGTCAATCCCCCACATAGCAAATAGAATCGAGGATAAGACTGAATACAGCTCTTTAGGCGGTTGATGAGGGATGGAACTATTTAGCTGACACTTAGGACATTTTTTAACGAAGTCCTTTGCTTCTGGAAAGATGGTCGGCCAATAGTACCCCTGCCTTAGGATTTTGTAAGCCAATGACTTGGCCCCCATATGATCCCCACAGATCCCTTCATGTACTTTCCGTAGCGTATACTCGGCTTTCGAAGGTGTCAAACACTTGAGCAGGGGAGAACTGAACGTCATTCGGTACAGATCTCCATCAATAAGGATGAAATTTGAACTCCTGTGCTTTATCTTTTTGGTGTATATACGATCTGAAGGTAGAACCCTATCGACTAAATAGGAGATGTAAGGCGTGAGCCAGCAGTCCAGCCGATCAAAGGCTAATACGTCCACTTTCTGAACACTAGGTCTGTCCAATACTTCCAGGTACACTTAGCCAGTAAAAGAACTCGCTTCGGTTGTAGCCAATCGGGCCAAGGCATCTGCAACTGTGTTGTCTAACCGATCTATTCCTTAGCAACTGTGCGCATTGAAGTATGTGAGTTTGTCTTTTACCTCGGCCAGGTATTTTGCCATCCTTGCCCCCCGAGCCTTATATTCCCCCGATATCTTCTTGACAACCAACTAGGAGTCACTATAAACCACCAACTTCTGAACCTCCAAGCTCGAGCCAAACTAAGTCCAGCCAAAATTGCTTCGTACTCGGCTTCATTATTTATGGCCTTAAACCAAAATCGAATGGCTTGTTGGACCCGAAATCCCTCGGGACTTGTCAGAATAACCCCTGCTCCACTGATGTCCGAAGTTGATGACCCATCCACGTAGAGTGTCCATACTGTCTGCACCAGTTGCATTTCGGTAACCAAAGCCACATCCGGTTCGGTGAAGGAACATTCTACAACAAAGTCTGCCAAGGCTTGTCCCTTAACTGCCGTTCGGGGGTGGTATTCTAGAACAAACTGAGTCAATTCCATTGCCCATGCGGCGAGCCAACCTGAGACTTCTGGCCTGTGCAGTACCTTCTTCAACGGTTGATCCGTGTACGCTACCACCAACCGACCTTGGAAATAGTGCTGAAGCTTCCAACTCGCAATGATCAGAGCGTAGGCAAACTTTTCAAGGTTCGGGTATGGGGTTTCTGCATCTCGAAGGACGTGGCTGACAAAATAAACTGGGAACTGTCTTCCCCCTTTGTCCCATACCAATGCTGCTCCCACTGCCTTCGAGCTTGCAGCCAAATATAAGTACAGCGGTTCCGAGGGATCGACTTCATCAACAGAGGTGCCGAAGACAAGTATCGCTTGATCCCTTGGAACTCGTCTTCACACTCTGAGGTCTATTGGAAACTTTTCTCGTTTTTTGGCCCCTTCAAAGTGTCGAAAAATGGCAAACACCTTTCGACTAATTTTGACACAAATCTCCGAAGGGCAGCTATCCGACCTGTCAGCCTCTAAACATCTTTATAAGACTTTGACGATTTCATGTCCAAGATTGTCTGGATCTTTTTCGGGTTTGCGTTGATGCCCCTCTTACTGATCAGATACCCCAGAAATTTTCCTGAGCCCAACCTGAAGGTACACTTAGTCGGGTTTAATCGCAGCTTATGTTGTCGAACTGTCTCAAAGCAGCTTTCTAGGTCCGCCAAATGGTCTCGGACTGACACGCTTTTCACAATCATGTCGTCCACATAGACCTCCATGCTTTGGCCTAACTGCCTTGAAAACACGTAGTTCATAATCCGCTGGTATGTCGCCCCGACATTGAGCAGTTCGAAGGTCATTTTTCGATAAGCGTAAATGGCCCGATGCGTGATGAAACTGGTCTTCGGGATATCTTCCTTCCACATCGAGATTTAATGATATCCCAAAAATGCATCCATGAAACTCAGCATGCCATACCCCGAAGTGGCATCGATCAACTAGTCAATGTTGGGTAAAGGATAGAAATCCTTCGGGTATGCTTTGTTTAGATCTGTATAGTCTATGCACAGCCTACATTTCCCGTTCTATTTCTGAACCAATACCACATTTGCCAACCACTCGGGATAGTCAATCTCGAAGATGAAATTTGCCTCCAGAAGTTTGGTAATCTCCTCGTCGACGATCCTCTGTCTTTCTGGGGCAAAAACTCTTCTATTTTGTATGACCGGCTTCTTGTTAGAGCCCACATGCAACCTGTGCAACGCTACCGACTTATCAACCCCTGGCATGTCACTGGGTCCCCATGCAAAGATGTCAGTATATACCTGAAGTAGACCTATCAGCCCTGTCTGGAACGGTTCTGTCAATTCTGAACCAATCTTTATCATTTTTTCTTCATTCCCCGGGATCAACTCCACGTCCTCTGTCTCCTCGGCAGGCAAGGCAAGTGGCTCCGTGCTGCCTTCAGTGAATGGCTCTATCTCGATGACCATTGTCTGCTTTTTCTTGCTTATCCCGACTCTCGAAGAGATCAATGTATTTCGATAACACCTTCGGGCGATATCAAGATCACCTTTTACCTCTTCGATCCCGTTCATTGTTGGAAAATTGATTTTAAAATGAGGTATGGAGGTAATTGCTTGCAAGGCTGCCAGGGTAGGCCTTCCCAAGATTGCATTGTATGTCGAATCTACCTGGAACATAAAAAACTTGACCATAACCTCAACCTACTGAGGTGCTGTGCCGAAATTGACAGGCAACTTAATCGTGCCCGACACATGCATCAAGTCTCCACTAAATCCGTATAAGGGTCCTTCCCCTCCTAGTTTCATCTGCTTTCCCTCTAGATCCATTCTCTGGTAGGCATGGGTATACAGTATATTGACCGAGGATCCGTTGTCAATCATCATTCTTCTCATGTCCACCGGTCCAACCTGAGCTGTTATCAAAAGTGCCCCGTCATGTGACTCTATGGGGTTCGTGGGATAGTCTTCGTCCGAGAAGGAAATGACTGTCCCCGGGAAGGCCCGATCCTTTTTTGTCGAAGACCCTGCAATCGACAATACTGCATCGAGATGCTCGCTTCTTTTTTTTCCGGCCACATGCCCTATAGAACCGCCCAAAATAACATCGATTACGCCTCGAGCGGGCTGGTTCTGTTTCGGCTGTGCGTCCCGTGTCTATGCTCCGCTTTCCTCCATTTGCAGTGCCTCGGTGTTGTCCCGACCTGCTACAAATTGGACCAACTGACCGTTCTGCACATTTTTCTCTATCAGATCACACAAGTCGTAGCACTATTCTGTTGTATGGCCCGAATTCTGGTGATACTGACAAAATTTATCTCGACTCCTCTTCCTAGGCTTGGGGTTCGTCGAGCAGGGCTCATAGAATGGTTTATTTCTGATCTCATCCAATATCTTGGCCCGATCGGTATTGAGAGGGGTGTAGATTTTGTTGACGTTTTTATTCGGGAAGGGTGGTCGGTCACTGCCCGATCCCCCACCATTATAGTTCTTCTTTCCCTGACTATCCGATCTTTCCTGATTGTTGTCCAAACATTGATAAGTCTGCTTGTCTCGGTCCTTGGACTTATCGTGGGACTGTGAGTGTGGCTTGAAGTTCCCCATAGCTTCCTCGATGGCTATGAACCCTTAAGCCCGATGGAAGGCTTCAGTCAGGTCTACGGGAGGATTGATTGCCAGGTCTTTCATCAGTTTCTTTGATTTTCCTATGTCAAGACCTGTTGTGAAGAATCTCAAGGCCTGAGGTGAATTTAACTCGGCCACCGATCCCACTGCTTCTCGAAACCTCTTGATGTACAGACCGAGGCTTTCATCCGAACGTTGCCTCACCTGCATGAGGGAAGCAGTGATCTTCCCTCTTCTTTTGTTGCTCCCGAACCGAGCGTGGAATTTTTTTCGAAGGTCATTCCATGAGCTGATTAATCCCGATGCCAGAGTCCCCATCCATTCTCTGGCACTCTTCTTCAAAGTCGTTGGGAACATATGGCATTTAGCGGCATCTGAATGCTCATAGTAGGTCATCAGTCTGTCATACCTGTCAGAATGATCATATGGATCCCCCAATCCATCATACGTCTTTATCGGGGGCATCTTCTTCTTCGGGTCAGCCGTGACCTGATTGATTTCGGGTGAGAACGGTGAGCTGGGGTAGCTCAAGGGTGTTCCCATTTGATACTTTGCCACCAGCAGCTTTTCCAATTCCGTGACTCTTCGGGCAAGGGGGTCGGTTTCCTTTTTATGAGGGGACGACCTGGGCCTATCCCTCTCGTTTTCATAAGATGCGAGCCTTCTTCTGTGTCCCGATCTGCCCGGGTGCTCTGACTTTCGTTCGGGGGAACTACTCCTTCTTCGGCTCCTGCCTTCCCGAGAGCGACTCCTGTGTCTGCTCTTGTTTTTTCCATCCTCATCAGAATGAGGTTTCCGGGATCAGCTCCGATGCCTGCGCTTCTTCGATGAGGCCTCATGTTCCCCGACCATTTTAGCCATCTGCAATTCGAGCTCTTACTGCTGGAGACGCAGGGCCATCATGGCGTCCTTATTTTGCTGCATTTTGTCAACAGAATGAACTGATGCTGGTCTTGGGGGTCCTCCTACTGATCCCTCTCTCTCCGTTCATATGCTCGGGACTGATTGTCCTTTACGTGAGTGAGGGGAATCGAAGTATGCTGCCTGGCCACGAACAGTTGCCGCTTTGTTGACTGGCCGTGTACCGAATTACCCTCCTGCTTACTTGGCCCCAGTCTGTCTTTGACTAACCCTTTGGCTTGGGCCGTTTAATGTGTTTTATCCCTTTCCATATTCGAAGCACCACCGTCTTTGCTGGCCATGACTTTCGACCGAAAAAGTTTAAAGTGATTGTAAAAGCACTAAAGCCCTCCTTCTAGCGCCAATGGTGGCGCCAAGTTTCGTTGGCGCGTCCTATCACAGAATCCACGCACTTGAACCTGCACAATAACGAGTTATACGAGAAGCTTGACGGCTTGTGCCGTCGGGTGATAGCTCCGGTGTGAGAATGAGTACAGGCTGGTACAAGGGTTTAACAATGGAGGCTTTAGTATTTAGTGCTCAAAAACGTATTACCTGTTAATAGATGTCAAGCCTTGTATTTATAGCCATTCTCACCGCCTTAGAGTCCATAACTGAATCAGATTAGGACTCCTAAACATGGCAGTTACCATTGTTTGGGTCCAACATAATATCCTTTAAAAATGCAAGTTGGATACAATCCAAACACTTGCCTTTGGAGTTGGTATTTATATATGTTTAGGGTTTGAATCCCTAACCATTTAGACTTCTTATCACTCTGGACTCCATACGAGGAATAACCGTCTGTATGGGCCCCCATAAACTGGTTTGGGCTCCGGCCCGAAGGACTCGGATGCCCGACCCCGAACACCAACAATCCGGTCTGGGCTTCGGTCCATTGGACTCGGATGCCCGACCCCGAACACCATTAATCTGGTCACAGGCCTCATTCCATTGGACTGAGTGAACCCTTCTCGGCCCAAGACTTCAGCCCACGTAGGGGTCGGTGGATTATACCCGAACACATGCTATATATATATATGATAATATATGAAATAAAGCATTGAAAAGGGTGCTCGATAGACCCGAGCACCCAATTTTCACTATCACGGGGCCATAAATCTGGTCTCTTAGGACAAAACCCTCGAAGTTATTTGAAGGCCCGAAATTACATATACAATGATTTACACGGTTTAATATTATATTTTAACAAAAAAATCTATCATAAATATCTAGTCAAGATCCAATTAGTGGATCTCGACCTCGAGATTCCTAGGCTCACATCAATATGTTTGAACATAACTTCGAAAGATCTAAAAGGGCCTCCCGCAACCCTAGCTTTTAGATCAAAATATCGAAACCAATACTCGAGGGACTATGTGTATGACGAGATCTATCGAAGAATCCCCGAATCTAGGATATGAATCTATAGATCTAAGGTATCCAAAGAACCGTACAATGACACAATCAAGATTTAAGCAAAAGTATACAGGGCCGGCCCTGAGTTTTTAAGGGCCTAAAGCGACAACAACAAAAAAGTAGGCCCTTAAAAACTCAGGGTCGGCCCTGCTTGAGATTGAACTAATTTATCGGCTTTGTTCTTTCTTTTTCTTTTTTTCAGATTCAGACATATACTTTTTAGGAGCTATGTGAATAAAAATTTAAAAATCTGCAAAATTCCATCATAATCTCGTGATTATCTATAAATTAATTATCAAATAGGGTCTCCTTTATTAAGAGTCTAACACTACTCCCAAACAATTAAAAAAACCCAAAAGAGATTACATTTTTCACTTGATTCATAATAGCATAAACAAATTTATAATAGCATAAATAAATCTACTCAATCAGTTATCAAGCCCAATTAAATTAAATAATGCTTCTAAATCTCATAAACAAAAAAATTAATTTCAAACCCCTAAAACATAGAATTAATACCTGAAATTAACTTGAAATTTGTGAGAATGAATAACATTTAACACTTGAGTCTTCAATATGCCACTCGAGGAGAGAGGAGGAGAAAGAAGGGTTTTGGAACATGTGTTGTTGTACTGATGTGTGATTCCAATTTCCAGTGTTTCATCTCTCTCGCTCACTCGCTCTCTCTTTATATACTAGTTAAGGCACTAATGGGTGAGAAAGTAATTAGGAAAATGAATGAAGATCGAGAAATTAATTGCCTCTTCATTACTCTTTATAATTTGTGCAGCCCACATGGTTTTTCTTTGAGCATTCATGCTGTTCGAGACTTCGAGACTTCAGAAATAAAAATTCGTAGCTTTTTCATAAAGTTAGGGTACATGTATACATAACACAAATTTTAGCGGGGGCCCTAAAAATTTGACATTTTTTGTGGGCCTAAAGCCCCGGCACCTTGGGCTTTAGCCCAGGGCCGGTGCTGAAAGTATATATAAAAAATGTATCCTAAAATCGCTATCTGGTGATCCATTGATTAGGATATCTAGTGTGATTAGTTAGGACCTCCTCCCTACTAGATATGGATCTAGGGTTTTGCGGAGTGTTTACAATCGATTGAAATCATTGAAAATGACTAGATCTAACTTAGATCTGAGCCAATCTAGCATAAAGGTTCAAGATTCAAAGTTTTATTACCGTTTAAGGGCTAGATCTGACTAGATCTAGGGTAGATCTGACTAGATCTAGGGTAGATCTAGTAAAAGATTTGATCTTTAACTATATACAAGCAAAATAATTGGTCGAATAGATAGATTTATAGATAAACAACTCATATATGTATAAAGATTGAAACTTTAACTATATATAAGCATTACATTGAACTAGATCTAATAGATCTAACTAGATTTACAAGGAAATGAACAAAGATTCGATTATTCACCTTGGGGAATGTAGTAACAAGTTTCCTTTGACTTGAATCTATGTTATATTACTCTATATGTATAAGATCTATGTGACGCCTCTAAAATAGGTCCACACAACCCATTTTGAGTCGTCAAAATACATGGTACAGAATTCAAATATAAATCTTCTTATTCCAACTATTACTCTGTCGTGCAAAATACGACCACACATAAACTGTAAGTTTCAATACAAATATTGTGTCGTATATGACACGAAAATATTCACACTCAAATTAAGTCCTCATTATAATTATTGACACACTATTTTACAGAATAGTAGACTCCTATCTCGGATCATTACTCCACTCCCCGACTATTCCCAGCTACACTTCATTTTTTAAGAAGAACAATGGAACCAAAAGGAAAAAGGTGAGCTCAACTAGACCAGTAAAGAATATTATGACTAAGATAATGAATAATAAATTATTATTAGTCCTCAACAGTGAAAAATCTGACATAATATAATAGACAACAAGTTTTAGATCAACAACTGCAGCGAAAATAACAATCCATTAGAAGAGTCAAGTAGAGCATGATGTCTACTATCTTCTATGATTTAAAAGTCTATCATCAATATTTTATCCATGTAACACCAATCAATAAATATTTTAAATTAATAATTTATCTTTGCACTACGGGCCAAAGATATTAATTTGTATCACCAGTGGTCATGATCATGTCATACACTTGTCCATCTTTGCACTACGGGCCAAAGATATCAATCAACAGTTCATCTTTGCACTACATGCCAAAGATATCAATCAACAGTTCATCTTTGTACTACGGACCAAAGATAACTTTTACCACAATTTAAGTCTGGGAATTATGACAATGATATAAAGAATTAATCCAGTTAGATCAAGGATAAATATTAGAGATTTATAATTCAATTTATCCAGAGTTCAAGAATGTCCAAATTGTCAGCATGAAAATCAAAACATGGATCTGATTTCAAGAATAAGATTCATAAAAGATAACTTGGACAAAGAAAAGAAAATTTAATTTCGTTCTGAATTGTATCATATAAATAGTACTATATGAATAGTACGCCGACATGAAAAGATTAAAATTTAATAAAAAAGTTCAGTCCAATATTCCAGTGAAATGATATTAGATGAAGCGAAAACCTTAAGCAATTTTTAATCATTTCAGGAATTATAGAAGCAATACTTACAATAGTAAGTTTAGATTTAGGAATATGAAATGAAATAATATACGAAATTGCAAATGGATTTTTACCCGTCATGCGGTAATCCGCGTAGACAGATCATTTCCACAACTTTAATAAAGAATGAATACGAAGGGTTATTCACCAGGCATGCGATAGTCCGCGTAGACAGGTTATTCCCACAACTTAATAAAGAATGAGTACGAAGGGTTATTCACTATGAATGCGGTAATCCGCTTAGACAGGTTATTCCCACAACTTAATAAGAAATAGAATGATAATCCTTACGAGTATTGAAAAAAAATAACATCATTTACCTTAGTAGCAGAATACTCTTTTTCTTTCTCTCTTATTCTCTCTATAGCTTTAGTGAATTGGTGAGAACGAAGGAATAAATGAGCTTCTATTTATAGGAGAATGAACTAAATAGTAACTGATTTATGGACGGTCCGGATTGATTTACTATTAAAATTTTAATCCGACGGTCCATATTGATTTACTATTAAAACTTCAACCGACGGTCCATATAATTAGCACGTCTCCCCATGTAATAATAAGTCAAACTTACAACAAACGCCTCATGACAAACCCATTTATTTATATCAAAAATTAAATAAATATTTATCATAATTCACTTATCTTTAATCAACACATTCTTACTCTTTCAGTAATTATTCATCATTAATATTATAATTCACAATATTAACAATCAGATCGTTCTCAAGAAAGAGAGGGCTTTCTAATAAGGATTTCTTCTTATTAGCCCGCAATTAAATAATCTAACATCTTTACTCGACATAACTTTCTAGACATTGTTAATAATGCAAATAATAATATGAATAATTGTGTTGTGTCAATTATTGATTTAATAATATAAAATATTGTGCAGATGATACTGTGACAATAATTGAATCAAAAATATGAGATACTATGTAGCAATTATTGAATGAAACTTAATGACTTCTTACGTAAGCATCAATAATCAAAGATATTGTGCAATACCGTGTGCTACTGTGCAATACCGCGTATTACTGTACTTTTATTATCGATTATTTTAATAGTTTAACGGTAAAAGTATTGCCGTTATTTTTATAAAAAAGTTATTTATGTCGCTTTCTATATCCGACAATTATTTCATTGTCGGGTCCACCATTGATTACGCTGTCGTACTAAGATTCTCCGACAAAAAGAATATTTTCCGACACAACGAATATTTTATGACAACTTGCTTATTTTATAAAATTTGCACATATCACTTATAACTATAGCAATTATTAAATTATCACCTTACTATTTAGAATAATAATTAGAGAAAATTAAATTTGTATTCATAAAAAATTGGGGTCTTACAATCTAACTATATAATGCTAGATATAACTTAGATCTAGTAATTTTTGGAGTGATTTTTGAGCTCCTTTTCTCTCTAGATGCCACTTTCTCTCTAAAATTAGTTATCTCTTCTCAAAATGAGCTGTTGATGCCTTCATGTAAGCCCCGAAGCCAATCACAAGTGTACATGCGGTCAGCTGTTGTTGCTGTGACACTCCCAAAATAGGTTCAATACTCAACCCATTCTGAGTCGCCAAATACATGGTACAGAATCTAAATACAATCTTTTATAACATAAGGTCGTGCAAATTATGACCACACAAACTGAGTTTCAATACAAATCGTATATAATACGAAATATAAACACTCAAATTCAGTCCTCATTAATTATAATTATTATCACACTATTTTATAAAATAGTGATGACTTCTACATCTCTTTCTCGGACCATCACTACGTTCCCCGACTAGTCACAACTATATTCTCAGTTCTTGAAAAGAACAATGGAAGAAAAGGGTGAGCTCAACTAGCTCAGTAAAGAATATTATGACTAAGGTAATGAAGAATAAATTATCCTTAGCCTTCAATAAATCATATAAAATATTATGGACAACAAGTTTTAAATCAACAACTGCAGCGGAAATAATAATCCATTAGAAGAGTTAAGTAGAGAATGATGTCTACTATCTTCTATGATTTAAAAGTCCATCATCAATATTTTATCTCTATAACACCAATCAATAATATTTTAAATCAACAATTCATCTTTGCACTACGGGCCAAAGATATTCATTTGTATCACCAATGGTCATGATCATCTCAACACCTGTCCATCTTTGCACTACGGGCCAAAGATATTCATCAGGTAATCATCTTTGCACTACAGGCCAAAGATATTCATCAAATAATCATTCATCTTTGCACTACAGGTCAAAAAAATTCGTTTGTATCACCATTTAAGACTGAGGATGATGAAAAATAATATAAGGAACAAATCTAGTGAGATAAAGGACAAAGATTAGGGATTCGTAATTTATTTTATCCAAGTTCAAGAATACTCCGTAATAATCAATTGTGGAGCAAAATTCAAGAATGAAATTCAAAACTTGAATCCAATCAAAGATAATTTGACAAATATATATATATATATATATATATATATATATCATGAATAGTAACTAGTGAATCATAACTCGTAAATAGTACTCGAATGAATAGTACCTCATCATGAAATGGTAAAAATTTCATAAGAAGTTTAAATCAATATTCCAGTGAAATGATATTAGATGAAGCGCAAAACTCAAGAAATTTCTGATAATTTCATGAACTATAGAAGCAATACTTACAGTAGTAAGTTTAGAGTTATAAATCTGAAATGAAACAATATACGGCACTGCAAATGGATTCTCACCCGTCATGCGGTAGTCCGCGTAGACAGATCATTTTCATAATTTAATAAAGAATGAATACGATGGGTTATTCACCAGGCATGAGGTAGTCCGCGTAGACAGGTTATTCCCACAGAATAATAAAGAATGGAATAACCAAAAGGATTTCACCATGCATACGGTAGTCCGTATAGACAGGTTATTCGAACAGAATAATAAAAAATAGAATAACAACCCTTATGAGTATTGAAAGAAAATAACTCTCTTCATGTTTACGAAAGAAATAATACCCCTTACCTTAATAGAAATTTGGATACTGCACTAGTGTAATAGCGAATACTCTTTTTCTTTCTCTTTTATTCTCTCTATAGTTTTAGTAAATTGGTGAGAAATAATGAAGAAATGAGCTTCTATTTATAAGCTTAGCAGAGTAAGGGTAAAATAGTCTTTTTTGCCATAATTTATGACATCATCACTTACCTCATCATTTTTATGACATCATCGCTTACCTCATCGTTCCGATGACATCATTGCTTACCTCATCGTTCTGATGACATCATCGCTTACCTCACAAGAATTCAAATTCAATTTATTTTCTTACACCTCATTTTACTTTTATACCATGAATTTACTATAATAATGTTACCATTCAAATTATAAAAATTATATTATTATATTATCACATTATACTATTATAATGTAATATTATAATAATATATTTAAATGAATTATTTTATCCAAAAAGATAAAATGTCAACTTTCAACAACTGTCACTTACTAAAAATTTCAAACCAGCCATATCACGAAATTCATAACAAATCATACGTTAATCTTTAACGGCTCAAAATTTATCGATATATACTCAACTTATTTATGTATAACATATCCAAAAATTAAAACGATCCAACGGTCGAATTAAGAATTATAATTCACGCAATAGAGCTTTAAAAAATTGATTTTTCGGACTATAAGTCCTTCGGACCAGTTTCATTCAAACAGTCACCACGAAAAATCCACAAGGAATTTTTGGGCGATTCAAATTTTTGTAATTAGCTTACTTCCAGGGCTTTCTTTTGATATAAAGCTCATCTCCTAACTCATTATAAACAAAGAATTATGAATTTTACAAAATCAAGTAATAAACTAATTTTTCTGAAAATTTTCATATTTCGTTTTTCATCTGATTTCTTGATTCCTCTCATTTATATCAAAATTGAATACATATTTACTTATCATTTTTTATCAATAATTAATTATTATTCACAAATAATATTACAGAATTAATATATTGACAACCAGGTCGTTCCCAGAAAAGACGGAGCTTTTCGATAAGGATTTCTTCTTACTGGTGCACAATTAGATTACCTAACCCCTTTCCTAGACAGAATTTCCTAGACATTACCAATAACGCTATCTAATAATATTATTTAAATAATGTGAATTATTGATTTGATAATGTGAAATACTGTGCAGTGGTTATTGTGACAATTATTGAATCAATAATATAAAATATTGAACATTAATTATTATAACAATTATTGAGTAAGTGACTTCTTACGTAAGAACTAATAATTTGAAATACTGTGCAATACCGTGTGCTACTGTGCAACAACGCGTATTACTGTATTTTTATCACCGGATATTTCAACAGTTTAACGGTAACAGTTTTACCGTTATTTTATAAAAAATTATTTCTGTCGCTTTCTATATCCGACATTCATTCCGTTGTGGGGTCCACCAATGACTGCGTCGTCGTACGAATATTCTCCGACAAAAAAAATATTCCCCGATCAAACGAATATTTTTCGACACAATAAATATTTTATAACCACTTGCTTACTTTTTAAAATTTGCACATTCCACCCATAACTTACCCCATTTATCAAATCATCACCCTACTATTTAAAATAATATGTAGAGAAAACTAAATCTTATTCATAAAAAGTTGAGGGCTTACAGTTGCATCTATTGCTGGGCCCCGTGGGTCTTGTAGTCTCAAAATTCGTTCATTCGGTCGTTCGTGTCTTTCGATCCGAAAAAAGTTGGGAGATGTGCCTAACTATCCTGAAAGGCTTCTGTCGAGTGCTGTCCAATGAAGTCGGGTTTGACTAATTATAGTTCTGGGAAGAAAAAGCAACAAATCGATATTTATGTTATCTTTGTCTAAAAAAAAAGATAAATTTTGATGGGCTCAATTAAAATGAACAAAAACGTTTGAGAATTATCATCACTTTCTATTTACATATCTTTCTTTTCATAATTTACTTTATTATGAAAATTCAAATAATTCTTGACAATTCTTTCTTATATTTTATTGGTTTTGTTTTTCTTCATGTTGTTAAAGTGAATAAAAAATATATTACTTCCGTTTCAAAATATAAAAAAATATTAATTTTTTGAAGTCAACTCAACATAAATTCTTTTTTTTTTGTTTTTTTGTTTTTTTGGTGTGTGTTTAATTGATGAAAAGCAACATATTCAATCATAATAAAAAAATAATAATGCTACTATCACATAAAAGTATCACATACTGCTCACATAATGCATAGGGTGACACCTATGAATTTGTTGTTGAATTAAGTGGGTCATATCAATAACAAATCTATGAGTGCCACCCATATAGCATGTCAGCTGTATGTGAAATGTGATATTTTTATGTGACAGTAGCATCATTGATAAAAAAATGAAAGACATAATAATTGGTTATGATTTTCAAAATGAGTGAGCTGACGTGTCAGCAGCCGGACATAGGGGACCACGGCAAAAGTGTGGATAGTGCCGCACTATGAAGTTCCTCGCGCGCTCCACCATCGTTTTATTTCCCAGCACCAAGGAAGAAGACACGGCTCTCTCTCCTTTTTCCTCGAACCCCTCCTTTTTATTCCTTTTTGGGGAAAGGCGAAAAACAAGAAGAAAGCTTTATCGATAACCATCCAAACCCTAGGCTTCTTGTTCATTCAGAAGCAGGTACTATCTAATTATTTTTTTGTAAATTAAACATTTTATTAGATTCATTTTCACTGTGTTTTTTTTTCCGCTTCAATGTCATTTGAATTTGAATTTAATTTAGTGTTAATTGCGCAAAATCATTGATTTGATTGATTATTTTTGTTTATAGGTTGATCATTTTGCGTAAATTTCTAATTATTGGTTCAATTTCATGGGTTTGATCCATTCGTGGAAATACACCTAAATAAAAAAAATATTTGGCCTCTTTTTCAGAGAAAGAAGAAGCAATATAAAGTACTGGCTGAGTATGAGTGTTAAACCTTTTACTAAATACTTGGTTAGGGTGTTTGTACCTTTTAATTATTTCAAATAATTATTTAACATTAACTTAAAAAAAATTACTTGCGTAAGTAATTTGGTTTCTGTTTTCAGTTGAATGTTGCTCAATTGATCCAAGTTTGTAACTTTGTATCATGATTTTACTGATGGGATTGAGAAACAATTAAAATGTAAGAATTAACAGGCCAACTGGGCAGGTTTTGATAGCATATTCAGATATGTTTTCTGGTTCATTTTCTAAAAATTACAGTATGAGTTTTGATAGTTATTCTGTTTTTTGTTAGCAGAAATTGTTGTTTTTGGAATGGAATGAAAATAGTTTTTCTAAAATGATCAGAAGAATTTAAAGTTTAATATATCGGGAATAATAATGATTTTTAGATTTAATATAAACAATTTTTTAAATGGTAAGCTGACAGGTACTTGTTCAGGAAAGTTATGGTAAACGGAAATTGTCGTTTTTGGAATGGAATGAAAATAAATTTTCTAAAATGATCAGAAGAATTTAAAGTTTAATATATCGGGAATAATAATGCATTTTAGATTTAATATAAACAATTTTTTAAATGATAAGCTAACAAGTACTTGTTCAGGAAAGTTATGGTAAAAAACAAATTGTGAAAATCGCTACGTAGATGGTAACCAAACAAAATTCAATCTCATTTCTTTTCTATTTCATCATGCACAAGAATTGACATCATCATGAGAGTTTGGTTTGATGTTCGGTTATTCATCTTAGATGGTCTGGCGTTCTAGAATTGCATGATGCACATGAATTTATAATTTCTTATATGCCTTGTCTTAGTCATGCTATATATGATGAACAATATCCTTGTTATATGATTTTGCATGCTTCTTTTAATTAATTGATGCTCTCATGCTGGATGCACTAATCTTGGCTTGATAAGCTGTTAGTAATACTTTGCATGCCTGATTCTTAGGGAAAAAATATGGCGACAATATCAGTGGGGCCCTCATACTGCATACGGTCTGAGAGCATACAGTGTAGAGCCGCACAGAATGTCTATAGCACTGTAAACAATGTGGAAGCATCCCAAATGAAAAGATCTTGTGTTGGTTTTCCTACTTTGTCATGGAATCCACCAAACACAATACAAAATTTTCATTTAGATGGCACAGGGGCAGGTTGCAAACGAGGATGTCAAGTAATTGTTGCTGCAAGTCCTCCTACAGAAGATGCTGTGATAGCTACAGAACCATTGACGAAAGAGGATTTGGTAGCATATCTTGCTTCTGGGTGCAAGCCTAAGGAAAAGTGGAGGTTCAACTTCTAGCTCTTATTGGAACTCAGATTTGAGTTGCATAATTTGTCTGCATAGTTGTCAAGTCGTAAAGTCGAGTCGGTGGAGGGGAGCTTAAGCAACTAGTCGACTAGGCACACAACTAGTTGCTCATAAGTCGACAAATCATTTCCAATGTACATTTTATTTGTTGGCATGGGTGGATTGCTTAGTAAAGAAGGAGCGAAAGAGCTTCATGTCCGTGTCTTCGGTACTAACCCTGTTTCAACCCTTGGTCAGGGGTGGGCAAGTTACCACCCTTAATTTTACGATTACTTTTTGGTAAATAGAGGTTGGTTTTTAAAATAATAAAATTTGACTCCCTATATTTTATTTTTTAAGTATAAGATAAAAAAATAGTGGTAAAAATGATGAGATTTTTTTTTGGTAATCAAGTGAAGATAGATTTAAATCAAGATTATCATTAAATACAAATAAGTATGTATCTGAGTTTTAAATTTTTTATGCCGTGTTACTATAATTCTAAAAAAAATTTAATTGTTAATATCAATATCACTTGGTGGATGGTGATACTTGAGAACTTTTATTTGACTGTTTATTTCAGTTGGTTGATCAAAGACTTTTACTAAAATGTTTATAATTGCTCCTTTGATTGAAGATTTTTGTTTAATTGTGTTCATCATTGACTTATGTTTGATTTGTTGAATCAGGATGATGTTTATTCAAAAATTTCAAAAATTGAAGACTTGAAATTGTTTTTGTAGTGACATTTTAATGTATTTTGGTTAGTGGGAATCTGTGTTTCGTAGTTTTGATTATATATTCGTCATTTAATTTTTTATTCTAATTTAATTGATAATTTTTATATAATAATTTTTTAAAAGTTAAAACAATGCCCACCATTGACAAAAATTTCTGCGGCCGCCACCACCGTTTGTTGGTTAGCAGCATTTCTCTCTCTCTCTCTCCCCCCCCTCTCTCTATCTTTCTCTCATAAAGCAGTTCTGAATATTGGCTGAAATTGTTTTTGCAGAATAGGTACGGAACATGAAAAGTTTGGTTTTGAGTCTGGAACATTACAACCTATGAAGTATGAACAGATATCTGAGTTGCTCTATGGTATTTCTGAGAGATTTGATTGGGATAAAATAATGGAAGGCGACAACATTATTGGGCTCAAACAGGTAAATTAGTTATCCTTCTACTTATTTTGTCTGGCTGCTACTAGTTTAGATTCTTTAGATATATCATATATTGCCATCTTTGCATATACAAAATGCAACAGCTAATTCATCATTTCATCTCAGCAAAAATTTCATTGTGTTGTCGGGTAAATTTTCTTTTACCTTTTGCATTTGTTGTATTTATGTAGAGAATCTTATGTTACTGTTGGGCAGGGGAAGCAAAACATATCACTAGAGCCTGGTGGTCAATTTGAGCTTAGTGGTGCACCCCTTGAAACTCTTCATCAGACTTGTGCTGAGGTTAATTCTCACCTTTACCAGGTTTGTCCTAAACTTGAAGTTGAAGAAACATATCATACACGCACATCATTTTTTTGATAAGTTGACGAAATGCATGTATCATTGTGTGAAGCTTGTTGCTTGAACAAGTCTTCTTAAAGTATTTATTCATGACACGTGCAGATACTTGATTTTCTGATTACAACTGATTTTTGAGGAGAAGAGCCTCTAGATATTGTGTAGTTGATGTAAGATGCTAGATTTGGAAATTATGGGAAACTGATTGGTTTCTGATTATATTTGCATCATTCACTTTGGAGTAGGAAAGTTTGCTGGTCCAAATTCTAGTCACAGATTTAGGGTAGAATTTAAGAATTGGTAATATATGTACTTTCAGTAGACTCGGTATGCACAACATTCTTATCCCACCCTCTGCCTATTTTCGAATACAATTAATATCTTCTGTCATTTGCCAATTTCATAGTTGTAGAATTGATACAAGTCATTTTGTAATTATTCTCCTTGCTTGTCGTTTTTCTGTTTTTCTCACCTTTTCATCCTGATTACAATTTATTTTCACTCTCTTTTTGTGCCAAGATCCCTCTTTTATTTATTTATTTTATCCTTTGTGAAAAAACTTTTTGATACTTTATCTTTTTGCTTAACCAAGTCATTTAAGATTAATGAACACATGCACAAACAGACCCCAAGTTCTATCAAACTGGACAATAGTCTTCACATGTTACTTTTAACAGGTCAAAGCTGTAGCAGAGGAGATGGGAATTGGATTCTTAGGAATTGGCTTCCAGCCCAAATGGGGTATTAAAGACATACCTATTATGCCTAAGGTAATACTTTATATGCAAATGACATATAAGGGTCTCTTGGTGATGCATATGCTTTCATATGTCCGTAAGCTGGTGTGTTGCTGCATTGCCTGGAAAAGGAAAGCTATTGATAGCCACGGTTTCAAAGCTACTGCTTTATGTCTAGTAATTAGGTGGCCATAAATCAAAAACTCTAAATTAAAGTGTTCTTCTTGTGTTTGAACCTTTACCAACTGAGCATACTAACATATAGTACTTCGGCTCAGGGAAGATATGAGATTATGAGGAATTACATGCCTAAAGTTGGCTCGCTTGGACTTGATATGATGTTCAGGACGTGTACTGTTCAGGTGAGAGATGTTATAAGGGTATTGGTGGTCTGTTCATTTGAACCAGGGTTTGGAGACTATTATTTATGAAAGACATTCTCTTTTCATGTAGGAATCCAATATATAATTTTATGTTACAATGTAAATGATGGAAATCAACTTTCATTTTTGATAGGTTAATCTGGATTTCAGTTCTGAAGCTGACATGATTAGCAAATTCCGTGTTGGTCTTGCTTTACAGCCTGTGAGAAACCTTTTCTCTAATCACTTACAATTTTTGTGGTTATATGGAATCTAACTAGTGGTAGAAATAAACAGATTGCAACTGCATTGTTTGCCAATTCACCTTTTACGGAAGGAAAGCCAAATGGTTACCTCAGCATGAGAAGGTTTGCATACGTTGGCCTATAGCTGTTACCTAAAAAGTTTCGTGTTTATGTCACTAGATTATTGTGTAATAATATTTGCCTGTTTTCACCAGCCAAATATGGACAGACACAGATAACAATAGAGCTGGAATGCTTCCCTTTGTGTTTGACGATTCCTTTGGGTAAGTTTGGATCCTCATTCTGAGATAGCATAGATGCCATTGCCAGTCACTTTTCGGAACATGATTTGCCAACAGCAGAATAAAAATAAAGAAAGCAGTAATAACTGCTGTTTGCTGATAACCTTAAAATAAGATATAGCATGGCTACCAGGAACAGTATGGTACTATGGTTACCTTTTTAAAACTTGTAAATCAAGTTGGTTCTTTGTCGAATTTACCGTTATCTCCGTCTATTTTCTTCCATGTTATATAATGGTGCCCCAGTGAGCACGATGTAAAGTTGCACCCTGTTCCTCATATGTTAACTTCAGTCCTCCCACACTGGCTCCTACCAAATAGGCTATAAGAAGACAATGATGATTTAGTAAAAGAACCTGCCCCTGCACCAGCCATCATTAAGTCTTGTATATCAAGTTGGGTTAGAAACAGGGTGCACGCGCTGAATTGGACTGTGCTAGTACAACAGCCTTCCTCACATCATGTAAACTATGTTGAGCTTACTATTGGGTGCATATTGTGTGGTTTTCGACCTTATTAATTTAATTGAGCAGTTTTATTCGTTCACAGTCGATCTGGAAGAGGCAGTAAAGTGTTTATGACATGCTTGTGCAGACGCCCATTCATGCGATGGCATGTGCCACATTGTCTAGTTAGTTATGAATTTTCATGTCACAGTGGTCAAGTGCTTCTATGCTGACATGCCATGTAACAAGAAAAAGAGTCCGGGGTGATAATTCTAACATATTTTTAATAAAAGAGTAAGAAATAAACCAGCATAGGGTTCTAGAGTTTTGGCTATTTGAAGAGGGTTGTATGCTGCCTTAAAGGGTCTCTTGCTTCTTCAAGAATATGCTTTAATCGCATTTTTATTCTTTTCTGTTTTAGTTTGTAATTTATTAAAGTTTATATCTACTTACAAATTTTGATGCAATTTTACTTATACTTGCAATGACTTATGTCCATAGGTTTGAGCAGTATGTCGATTATGCTCTAGATGTTCCGATGTACTTTGTCTACCGGAAAAAGAAGTATATTGATTGTGCTGGGCTGTCCTTCCGGGTTTCCACCTATCCTTAATAGTCTTTCGACTGAATTCATCATATACTCATACAATGTATGCGCTTAATTTTCCATGAGCTAATTATGCTTCCTGTATGATACTATGCAGGACTTTATGTCTGGAAACCTTCCTCCTATTCCTGGTGAATATCCTAACCTCAATGATTGGGAGAACCATTTGACAACAATATTCCCCGAGGTTCTTACATTCGCTTGAGATTTATTGATATGATATAGCATTGGATATTGTCAAACTAGATAAACTTGTCAAATTCTTTTTCAATTTTTTATTTATAATTCAGGTCAGACTTAAAAGATATTTGGAGATGAGGGGTGCTGATGGCGGACCTTGGAGGAGGTTATGTGCACTGCCTGCATTTTGGGTATATATCTTTTTGGAAACTGATATTTTCACATGTTAAAATGATATTTCCTCTCACATGGAGATGGGATCCACTCACTTATCATGTGAGAGGGATCAAGTGGAAATATCATTTTTTTGTGGAAATATCAGTTCCCATCTTTTTTGATGTGTAAACACATATAGCGTATAACTGAATTGTCTAAGAATTAAGCATCAGCCTTTTAAGAGTTCTTAAAGATAGAGTATGACAGAATTTCCAAGCTGAATAGATATGCTACTTGTACTAAAGTTGAGATCAGTTGTTTATTTATTGGTTCCATAGCTTTTGATTACATTACTGATTGTAGGACTGGGTACATTAAGATTGTAGAATTCAAGATTAAAATATGTTGAAGTAAGATTAACATTTTATCTTTTAACTATGTGTGTGGGGTCCATGAAGTGTCCCAACAATTAACTCGTATATTTTTTAACTTGTTCAATTATAAAGGTTGGGTCCGTGAAGGAAAAGTACTGGTCACTACATAATTTATATACAATTCTGGTTGGTTTTTAAATTGAGTGAAGTTCCATTGTAGACATCTAAATTTTGGATTGAAGGAGTATTATGTTATTAGTAAAAGTCCTAAATCAGTTTTTGGTATTATATGATTCTGTGGAAAGAGTCCATTGTACTCTTATTTTTTCTTTTCTGACAAAATTTGTTACACGGTGGAGTATCTCTCTCTCTCTTATCGCATAAATTCATGGTATCAGAAGAAAGGTTGTAGACCAATGGAAGAGATATCTATTTACTTTTTGGCTATGTCAAGGACATGTTTGGGTGTTGAAAATCTATTAAATTTGTGGCAAGTCTCTGTAAAACTGTATCTTTATAGTTTTTGGGTGCTCAGGAATTCATAGCAGAATGGAAAGAAGGTGGTTCAGGGGCTGTTCTATGTGCTAGGAACGTTTGTTGGGTTTTTGATTGGTAGGATGGTTATATATTGGAAAGACTGAGTGGGCTTATTTAATAAGTGTCTCTAGGGTTTAAAGGAGTGAGTGTAGAGCTGAAGAATTGCTTTTTAGTTACTTAAAAGTATACTAAACCCCACAAGCAAAATTTCTTCTCTATTGACAGCAGGTTAAAACCTATTTTAAACATTGTATTAGACTCAATTTTAAACATTGTATTAGACTCAATTCAATGCTTAAAATGATGACAAGGAATCTTATGTATTCTCAATGTCAGTTTCCAGTTTGCCCTTTTCTTCTTAGCACATTTTGACACATGTAATCTATCTCGATTATTCTATCATTGTTACGTTTCTTTTAATACTAGAGAAAACTAATTTAAATCAGCACAAAAGAAATGAAAAATATGCAATTTTTATTTCAGGGGACCTTTCTAATTGTCATGATAATTGTAGACTGTCATGCTGATATTGCCCCATTTGCTGTTTATTTTGTGGATATTTATCAGTTGCTTTATTCTGCTGTATCAGTCTATCTGATTAATTATCGAATTTCAGGTTGGTCTATTATACGATGAGGTTTCTCTACAGAAGGTTTTGGACATGATAGCTGATTGGACCAAGGAAGAGAGAGAGATGTTGAGAAATAAGGTAATATAGCTATTCTAAGAGCAAATTGTCGTGTGATATTTGGGTTTGTCTCTAATTGACATTTTGCATTAATACATTAATTTTTGTTGGGATTATGGTCTAAATGGCGGGAATAGATTGACATTAGGCATTGGTTAAAAGCTTGAGACATTACATCTAATGACTTCTTTGACCATTTTATAGAAGTTTATCAGAATCGGTGCCAAAAAGGTCGAAATTAGGTAACAAAATATTGAATAAATCACTTCTATGAAAGGGCTACTTGATTTAGTTTCTCAGTTGTTGATGCAAGTTGGTGAATAACCCATCATATTGGAAGTGGCTTCTGGCAATATCTCGTTTGTTTGTATAGTAAAACGTGTGTGTTTTGCTTCAAATTAATTTTGTGAGTGTGATAGATTATTAGTTTGAAACTGCATTATTTGTTCAGGTTATTCATCTGCCTCTTACAACTCTGTTTCATAGTTTAATATATTTTATACACTTGCATGTGTTTTATCCAAATAAACACTTGGGACAATTAAGTTGTACTACTATCTTATAATGTTGAGACTTGAATGGAATCTTTTTGGCTATTATTGTTTAATCCCAAAACTATTTAGTAGGTCCCAATAACTGGTCTGAAAACACCATTCCGAGACGGATTGCTGAGGCACATCGCCCAAGATGTTATGCAGTTAGCAAAAGTAAGCTGGATATATCATTGTTACTTGTTGATGGCAACAAATATCTTTATAGCAGCTCATCCATCCATTCTTTTTTTTGTAGGATGGCTTGGAAAGGAGAGGCTACAAGGAAACTGGGTTCTTGAATGAAGTGGCAGAGGTGGTTAGGACAGGTAGATCATTTAGATCTTTTTCAGGGTGATATTTCTTGTGATGTCTTTTTCCTCACCCTTGATCCCTTGCTCTTTCTTTTTGTTCCCCCCCTCCTTTTCTTTGGGGTGGAAATGTGAAGCATTTGAAATATCTTTGTTAGTGAGTCCTAATATCTTTGTCAGTGAGACGGTGGAATTACCTGTTTAGTTGATGAAAGTACAAAAAATAACTTCCACTAGAAATCTCCTGTGTTGTCAGTACGACCTTAATGACACTTTATTGTTATTTTATTACTAGTACAATTAGCTCCAACATACAAGTACTATTGGTTGATCATATCAAAGTTATCTTGCCCTAACGCTTTGCAAGGAAAAATTGATTTGGTATAATTAATGGCCAGGTCTAAATTTACTTGGATGTCATGTCACGAGTTATGGCCAGGTCTAAACTTACTTGGATGTCACGAGTTATGGTGTCTAAATTTTAAGTTGTTTTTTTTTTCTGTTGCGACTTCATAAAGAGGAGAGATGGACTTGAAATTTTGGCTGTGGAGTTTATACCTTTGAAGTGTAGACATACTTTAGATCGAAGAACAAGTAGTCTGATAATCTGATTGATTGCCCCCAACTTTTTTCTGTATCGAGGAAAAAAAAAAGGCAAATTAGCAGTGTACTTGTTCAATCTCGAGGGTCCCTTAACATTTAATTCACTTTCAGAAAATTGGAGTGTTAAAGGTGGGTTATTACTTCTTGAATGTTTAAAATTTTGAATCACCTCCTCCATAGCCTTGATAAGAACTTTCTGATAATACTCTGCAAGCAGACATGTTGAACGATTACTCTCTTCGGAATCTATTTTCCTTTCTTAGTAGCTCCTGATGAACAATCTTTTGTGTGCAGGTGTAACACCCGCCGAGAAGCTTTTGGAGTTGTACCATGGAAAGTGGGGGAAAAGTGTGGATCCGGTATTCCAGGAGCTGCTCTACTGAAGTCCTTTGGCCTTTGAGTATATGCCAATGCATACTTCAGTTTGTGGTGCCCTCAAGTAGGAATCTCCTCGGGATTTCAAGGTGTAATCTCTGTTGTTTTATGTATTGTTAGCAGGTGACGGGTATAAACTATAAGCTTTTAGGCAGGAATAAGCTGTGATATGTATCATTAGCACTAAATTTTCATTGAGTGGGGTTTTCCGCACTCGGCATTTGTGGTTTCTTTCGTTTATTTTCTTCCTCTTCAATCTGCCCTTTTAACCCACCCACGCACCCACCCACCCACCCACGCACCCAACTTATGGCCCCTCTTGTTATCGATGAGAAGTCACAACTCTGTTAATTGTATCTGCATTTTTCTACTTCTTCTTTAGGTTGTTTGATTGTTTTCAGATGCCACTCCATGCCATGGTCGTGTGGGGCAACATTTTTCAGATATATTTTGAGTTTTTAGTGTCAATTCGGGAAATTTTAAAATTTATACAAAATTATTTAGTTTTAATAAAAGCAATTATAACAATTGTAAATTAATTATAAAACATTACTAATTATAGTATTTGTTAATTTCAAAACTTTAAATGAAATTATATCAAATTTGAACACAAGGATTCCAAAAATTAGCTTAAAATAAGTTGAATATATTTTTAATTTTGAAACAGGAGTACCATGCGGATAAAAAAAAAGCTGTTCGTTCAGATCATTCAATTCATCTTGATGTGAAATGAATTGTAGGTGGGTATAAATTGCTGCTTCTTTCCCCCCTCCCCTCCCCTCCCCTCAATTAATTAAACATTTAATAAGAATAAATAAAGCATAAACAAAATTTCTATAGCTCAATTGATAAAATTTGAAGCGCAATTATCAATTTCCTTTATAAAATACATAGTTTTTTTTTTCGAATGTGAGTCGTATTTTGTTAGGAAGGGGAGGGTAATATAGAATTTATTTACATGAAATTATTTTTCTACCTTTCAAGCTGAACTAATTGCATTTGCATCATAATGTGTTAAACATGTCTCCCCGGCCAACTAAACTCCAGATTTCTGAAAACTAATCCCATTCCCGCGCATTCATTTCCTTAAGATAATGATGATCATGAAGAATGTTAGGGAGAATTAGCAAATTAATTGAGAAGGAATGTAAGCACGTGATCATATATATATATATATATATATATATATATATATATATGGGAATAATGACCACACACAATTGTGTATGTTTTATTTGTGCACAGTTTATCAAAACTATGTCGTTTTGGCAGATTTGTTTTTGATTTCTAATTTTGAAGGAGATAAGTTGTTTTTTTTTATAAAAAAACTAAATTTGTCAAAACGACGTAATTTTGGTAGACTGTGCACAAATAAAACATACTCCATATATATATGCATGAAGAAATGGAATTTTTATGGTGACTGAAGATAATGGTATTAATTTGGTGTTTCTTGTATGTTATGAAATAGTAGTTATGTTTTAAATGACAAATAAATGGTTTTTTAACTTTGTCTTAAATGTCTTCTACACTGTTGTTCATCAAGGGTCCATAGCTCAGTGGTAGAGCATTTGACTGCAGATCAAGAGGTCACCGGTTCGAACCCGGTTGGGCCCTTTTTTTATTTTGTTTTTTCCTGTTTGGCCAATTTTTTTTTTTTGGGTTGCTTTTCCCTTTTCGCCAATTTATTGAAATGTAGCTGATGAGATCTTAGCCTAGTACTAAAGGCTAAGATATTCTTCTTGATTATGAAATTATATTATATTCTCAAAAAGTGGAATTTAAAAAAAAAAGTTATGGCCAAACAGGAAAAAACAAAATAAATAAAGGGCCCAACCGGGATCGAACCGGTGACCTCTTGATCTGCAGTCAAATGCTCTACCACTGAGCTATGGACCCTTGATGAACAACAGTGTTGAAGACATTTAAGAACAGGGAAACCAATGTCCGGTATGAAGATTGCATCAAACACATTAATACAGTTGGTACAACATGATAACAGGGAAGAAATTGTTACATATAATCTTCCCCAAGTTTAAAATCAAACAAAAAACACCCCAATTTCACATCAGTTTGATCAGGCCATATAGTACTACTGTACATAAATTACAGCATGGCAAACCAAATCTCACGTCTACCCTTCTTTTTTGCATGTAAATTGAGAGCCATATCCTTAGTGAACACACAAACAATCCCTCCTTTCAGTGCTGTCCCATTTGTATTCTTCGGGAACTTCAGTCACCACCTGTCACAAGGGCAAATGCATCACAAATACTAGGGGAAAGTATCTCCACCAACCCAACAAACTGACCAAAGCGACCATCCAATAATGTTGCAAAAGAATGCTTTCAACAAAACCAAACCAACTAATCATGCATGCAGAGGATTTTGACGCTGTGTGTCCAACTTCTGTTACTTCCCGAGGCCAAAAAGCCTATAATTCTGCCTTGGAGATCAAGAAGCTTTAGTTTGATTACTTTTGTAGAGAAAAAAGTTCAGGGTAGATCTTCTGTTTTCTCTCGTTAGGAAGTCTCGTTTCTTTTTTCTTCAAGAACTGAACCCTCTCTGAGTGCAATTTGTCCCTCATTCTCCCTTCCTAGAGCAAAAAGAGCAGCGGCTTGTAAATACGATGCGATGTGCCAAACAGGGGATATCACTTGTGCTTGCACGGCATCATTGAGGGCTTCCAGTGGCATTTCGCTCATTAGATATGACAGACTGCGGCGAGCAAAAACCGTGGGGGAGACCATGGTCCCTACATCAATGAACTGGAAACATATGCCACAAAATATGAGCCAAAGGCTAATAATACATGCTATAATGTGGAAGAGGATTTTACCCTGTACATCTCTAGTTTTGCTAAGATAATAGAAAATCAGTTGGGTACACAAAACAGTTTTTGTCTTTATTTTTTTCGTTGGACTGTATTACATCTTCTAACCGTACAGATCTCACCCCTTCCCCTTCTCTCCTCTCAAATTTCAATACTACAAAGTAGGAGTAAGGCCATGAATGGAAAACATATCGGTATCCGTATCCAGATTTTTAAAATTGGGCATTCGTATCCATATTCAGCTGATAATATCTGATAAAATTCAGATACAGATATTATCCGTATCCGTTACTTATAATCAAACACTGATAATTATCTTAAATATCCTAACCGTATCCAGTATCCATAATTGGTAATATCCAAACTTATATTGAAAAAATTTCAAATTTAACATTTTAAATTATTGTACAATACAAAATGGAATATACACAAAAACAAATGTTCAACCAACTAAATACAAATTAAAATTAATGTCCGACCTACTGAATAACATAACAAAAACAAATGTAATTTTCATACACAACGAATTGTCAAGGCTTCCCCCCCATAAAGATACCACAACCAGAAAAAGTAGATACTATACTAATACTGTTATTATATTGTGTACCAAATATTAAATGAGAAATTCATTCTTTTCCTTCTAAATATTCATGCCAGTGAGATTTATATTTTGAAAAAAAACGCATTTAAAAAAATCTTCTTACTTAATTTGGCCACACAATTATCAACAATACTAGTATTAACTTAAATTAATACTAAATAGAGAGTAAAAGCGGAAACATATAATAGCGGATACAAATGTGCCTATATTCTTATCCAAATCCGTTTTAAAGGATTGAGAAATAATATCCGCTCTGAATGGATATCGGATAATATTCGCTCAGACTGGATACGGTTATCAAATACTTCGGACCAGTATCAGATATTTTTTAACTCTTTTTACAGCCCCAGGTAGGAGATAAAGATTTAAAATAAATGACAGCTTTACAAATTGTACTATAATGAAACTATGAAAGACAAATCAACATTTCACTATGCTTCTAGAACTTTGTAGCACTAGTTGAAGGTATAACATAATTCAATTCCATGGAATTTGTAGAGAGATAGTAAACTTGAATACCTGTGTATAGCACTCAATTGCAGCTCCAAAATCTTTATGCCGGAAAGCAACGTCACCTTTTTTCTTCGAGTTTAAAGTTTCCTGCATCTGATTTGTCCACATTTGGAATGAAAGCTGCACCCAGACATGAAAGAAAAAAAATTATTGAGCACAAAATTACATGCACAGCTAGCTGAAAATTAAAAGGAAACAACTTCAGTTATGGGTGAAATACTAGGTGAAAGAAGAATAGCACATCCATAACAACAAAAACACAGAGGCCTGAGACATAGGCCACACTATGCGGTTTAAGTCTTTAACAACGAGGCATAAATTTGATCCCTAACTGCAACAACTAGAAAAACAGAAAAAGGAAAGGAAAATAATGGAGAGAGAGAGAGAGAGAGGATAAGTTAGAGAAGGGAACTGTCTCAAAGAGTTCAAAACAACTTATGAATCAACAGAAAGATGCTTCTATGCTTTACATTCTGCCACAAATTGATTGTCTTTATTTCCACACTTATATTACCATTAATCAAACCCAAAACGTTTATATAGTTTCTCAACCAAGAAACATATTTCCACTTTCCAGAAATCTGAGAAAGATATTAAGCTCTCTTAAGACTAAAACTAAGCCAAATATGTTTCAATAAAATCTGCTAAATATGATTTTATAAAATTAAAACAGTTTGAATGAAAGAATGCCAAAAAGGTTCAATCAGCTGAAATAAAGATAATTTCAATGAACCTACTTTGGGGTCCTGCATCACATAATAAGAATTTAAGAAAATGAGAATGAGTGGCCTCCAACAATAAAGAAAGGATCCAAATTGTTGCAATAACCCTTTTGGTTGAAGGAAACTCAATTTTAGCCTTTGTGCTACAAATTGATTTTATAATTTGATAGCCTTAAAAATATGAATAGTTTTAATAACTTGTTTACCATCTATAGACTTAACTGATCACAAACACTCGGGAAATATTTTTCGAATAAGACTTCTCAACAATTAATAATGATAATTATTAAAAAAAAAGTCTCCTCAACAATCTGTTTTTTTACTGTTCAAATAGGCCTCCTTGTCAATCAAACACATTCCAGCTAGTATCAAGTAACATTTGTTACTATTAGACTAAAGTGGTGTTTGTTTGGATCTTAATGGCTCTTAATAGGGGTGCCTCTGATTCGGTCAGAGGCACAACTTGTTTGGTAAAAAATTTTAAGCCTCTTAATGCCTCTTAATCGGTAAGATTCAAAAATAATGCTAGACCATTCAGAGGAGCATCTGAGCGAGTTTTGTTTTTTTTTTGGACAAAAATAACCTCAATAATATTACAAAATCCTAACTTTATCCCCGATACAATTTTAACATTTCTCACCCTTCACTCTGCCGCTCCTATCTGCCGCTCCCTCTCAAATCTTCACTCTTCCTTCGCTAGTAAATCTTCTCTCCCTTCTTCATCTATTGTTGTTGATTTGTTCTCATTAATCTTCATCTTCTATTGATTATTGCTCTATTGGTGATTACTGTAATTTTTTTGTGATTTCAGACCCTTTTTTGCAAATCTCCTTCATTGCTTTGGGTATTTTTTGTTGGCATCATATACATGTATGTGTGTGTAAAAAATTATTGATTGCCGAATCTTAGAAGAACTACTGTGATTGCTACCGTCGAGTTTCCTTAATCAATTTCCTCTCTTTCGATTTGTAAGCCTTATCAGGTATATCTATTTGATTTGTGTGAATTGTTTTAGTCTATGGGATCCGTCTCCATAATTTTTTCATGCCGACCTGTATCATTTATACATGATTTGATAAATTCATAATTTTCAATCCCAAATTTTACCCTTATGTAGAATTACTCTTTTCCTTGATTACTGTTATATGAATTCCTATGCTGTTAAATCATGATTGTGTTTATGTTATGCCATTAACATGTTTAAACTAATAACATGTATACCAATTTCTGTTTTTTACATATCTTTTCAATTATAGTTACTCTTGACCATGTGAATACTTTCCTTATTAAATTTACATAATTAATGCTTCATGTTTGTAACTGGCTATTAAAGAAGGCAAGATGCTTGTGCTTCTGCCCCTAAAGGCCCCGACCCAGGTTCTCTGTTTCTATAACACAATGAAGTATATATAAATTAGTGACATGTATATTTGCATAATACTTGTGTTATCTGTAAATACATTTTGATAATTGATGGCTTGCATTAGACTTGAAACTTTTTTTATGGACCTGGGTGTCTAATAAATTTTTCTGTTGAGAGGACAGAGAGAGTTATGTGAGAACTCTAAATATTAGTCTATATAGCATTATGATGCTTGCTACCTGCGGTTGTACACCATAATTGTTACTTCTGTTGTCCAAGGATGAGGGTGGATGCTTCATTGAGTTATTTGGCTGAACTTTTTGATGAAATGCACTTTCTGGTTAATATATATATATATATATATATATATATATATATATATTTATATATATAATGAAGATGGAGAAAAAGAAGAAACAAGAAACATGACTAGTTGTTTTATATAATTAGGAAAAATCATTTTGAGCAAAGTTCTCTTTATTTCATTTGTGTGAGGTTGTAAGCTTGACTTGGTGATCAGGCGAATGCCCATGTTGTTATGGTTATGTTTTGTTAATTCTTTATAAAATCACTGAATTTGTTTTTTATTGTTCAAACTATTTAAATATTTGTTCTTTATTGTTTACACATTTTATAATCTATGTACCTTAGGTATGGAACAAGGTAGTGAAACTCAAAAACAAAAAAGGACTAGAGTGAGTTGGAGGAATGAAACAATAGTGAAAACTTTTTTAGAAACATGTATTCGTGAGGTTGTGGAAAATGGTAGGGAAGGTGCAAGCCTAAAGCCACAATCGTGGAGAAGGGTGGTAGAAATATTAAAAGATACCTCCAACTTGATGATGTTTGACGATGAAGCGGATCAAAATAAAGGGAACGAATAAGAGGGACAAGATGAACCGCAATGGGGTGATCAAAGCATAAAATTTATGATTAATCTACGTAAATAAATTGCAATTCAACTCTTAACAACTGTTTGAATTTCATTTAATTTGTATGCTTCAATTATTATGCTATGTTGATGTTTTCATTGAACATGATACATTCTGTTTCGTCATATTGTGGTCAAAATATTATAAATATGTATTTAAAATACTATTAAGACCTTTCTGATTATCAAACAGGTTTTGTTTAAACTGTTCAGAGGGTTAAAATGGTAAAATACTGTTATTCAAACGTTTTGGAAAATTAATTATCAAACAACATTTTTTCACTCAGCCACAATTCTGGACAGAGACTATATTATTCAGATATCTAAACTGTTCAGATATTAACACTCAGTTTATCAAACACTACCTAAGACTAGTGAGGCTGAAGCTGGTTAATTCATGGTATTAAACCAATTTTCAACACCTCTAATTAGATGAGCATGCAAAATGTAACTAGAAATTAATGGAAATTTGAAACTTTTAAGAGCTTGTCATATATAATATATTTTTAAGAGTTATTTCTCCCCGGCCACCTCCCATTTCTTTCTCTCTGTTTGACATCCGTAGGAGCCCAAAAGAAGGTGAAAGATCAAAATTTTTAAATAACTATAGTACGAAGTAAAAAGTTAATGACAAATCAAAAACAGATGGTAAATGTATAGATATGATAGAAATTAGAAGTAAACCTCAGTTGCAGTTCCCTCGTCATCTTTGTACCCGAGCTTTTCTAAGATCTCATGTATAGCTGTCAAATCCTTTCTTAAGCAAGCATCACCAAGTGGGGATAGAGGGAAAGCAGCACCACTATCCGGTATGCCCATCAGTTCATGAGAAGAAACCTACAAAACACAATAGATACTATACTTCATTCCAGTAATTAGAAGCTAAGCCTGACACAACAAAGGCGAACTTACCATGTCGACAGAAATTGATATATAATAGCCAAGTGTACCAGCAGTAAGGATATGAAAAGAACTTGCAACGAGTAAATAAATCACCAAAGGGGCACCACTCATATACATGCCAAAAAAACCCTTGAAGACAAATAATGATAAAGCTTAATCTTCCAAATTCCACAAGCATAAACATCGAAAAAATGTATAGAAATACAGACAAACATACACTAAAGGAATTTGTATCTAGCAATCCAATATAATCATCTGCTTAATCCCCTTGCCACTGCTCCTGTAAACTTCCCATAATCCTTGTTCAGAAAACCATGAAAACATCTCTTCACTCAAATGTTACAGGTCCATGTTTTCGCTCTTCAAGTGGAGGTGAATATAGTACACATGGTGAGTGATATAGAAGACACATCATGTGAATGGTAGAGCAAGTGCCAAGAGAATTGTGATTGTTGGTAACTTTTACATATAAAAAAAATGTTCATGTTTTCTGTGGTTTCTGGTTTATGCTGTTGCATTTTTAGTTCAAATGATGTACTTGCAATTCACGAGTGACCGAGTTAAGGGAAAAAAACAATCTAATGTGCTATCCTTAAGAAGCCAGCAAGGTTGCACCAGCATAGCAATTCTGAAGCACTTCAAAGATTCATGCATGTAAAAGCACAGAGTTTCATAGCATTGTGTAAATATATCCATCAATTAGAGCCATCCCAACTTACCTCTACAACAGTCAATATATCCACCTAACCATTACCCCCTTATGATATTAATGTTGAGACACTAAAAACTTCCTGCTTCAATGATCATAAAACTTCTCCACAAGCATAACATTCTATGAAAGAAGGGAACAACTTCTTGATATTTCTAATTCATTTTTCATTTTTCACAAAATAACCACTATGCCAATCATAAGGCTCAAAACATTATTTGTTTTCTACAATCATGCTTACATTTTGGTTAGAGATCCACTGGTTAAGGGATTAGAAACCCATTATACTATGATGGCTGGTTGTCTCATTTTGCACACTTGTGTATTTCTAGAACTTGCTGAGTGCTGAATAAATAATTATTCACTTAAGAACTAAGTTGGTGTAGAAAAAATCATTATTAAACAATTAAATGAATAGACACAGATAGTTTGTTGAAATAAGTTATTTCATATCAGAAAGTGAAGATCACTATAACTGATCAAGTTTTCAAAATATATCAGCATACCTGTGTTAGAAGTGCCACAGAGGCCATAGTAACAATAAAGTATGCACAACACAGGATGGTATTGCAATAGCGATTTGTTTCATTACTTAAGGAATAAACCAACCTCAGTTTCCTTCTGAAGAGGAATCAAAGCAGCAACTAATGACTTTGGATTTGGACGCTCACGAGGCTCATATTGTAAACATCTTGAAGCTAAACGCACCAACTCGGTTCCGTCGTCATTAGAAAATTGGCCTTCCAAACAAGAATCTGTTAGCATCTGAAGATTCCTGTCCCTTATCAGGTCGAGGGCCTGATATAGATTATTTTAGAATGAGTATTAGGTGAACTGATGCATTAAGAAGTGCTTGTAGGAGACAACATATGTATCATGTCAAAAGAAATATATTTGAGTCCATATAAAAGACATTATTTCGTGCCCATAAATTATGAAGAGACTAAAAGCAGGTACAATTAGTAAAAGAAAAAAAATCCAGAACCAATAAGAGCATGGTCATCAAGAAGTTAACAAATTTATCCACTTGAATAACTTCTACATAAATAAAAGCAACAAATAGTTAAAGTTAATCCATAATAAAATATTTTCTAGAACAAAACAACCAACAACCAATGACACAAACATGCTACTAGGCTAATTGAAGTAGAGCCAAATGTAGTCCATAATATACTTTATTTTCCAGAACAAAACAACTAACTGTAAGTGAAGCAAGCCTGCTACTAGGCTAATTAATGTAGAGCCAAAAAATTTAAATCTACTTTGTTCTCCACGCTTGAATTATATTATGCTTGACCTAAAGTTTTTGCCTTGATCTGAGTTCATGTGGTTATATTGTCACTCCATGGCTTTCCTTTTATATACTTATTTGCGATAATTATGATAATAAAATGGACCTCATGTCATCTCAAGTAAGAGTTTTGATTATTCACAACAGGAGTTAGTGTGTAGCTATCATACAATTATGAAAAAACAAAAAATAAATTTCGTCCAGACTCCAGACATCACTTCTATGAATCCTTAAGTTATCATAAAAAATCATATGGCAACCAAAGGACCTGGAATAACTATAGCAAGAGAATGCAGACATCCCAAAAAATGCAACCATCAACAACAATAAATATATATTACAAACGCAAAACATTTCAAAACTTCCAACTTACTGTGTTTATCACACTTGTTTTTGGTTAGACTACACCACTTTAGCTCTCTCCCACAACCATAAAACCCTTAACCTATATGTAGGCAAGCTTACTGCACCTTTTCAATCACATTTTAGGAGAAATTTTCTAAATCACACACCTAGTGGTTACTCAGTACAATAAACAGCATATCTTTGTGGGGAAAGATAATAGCAAACACAGCAGAAAAGGAGCATTAAATTTGTATTTCAGCTTTTGTTCAATGAGGCAACTTACATGGCTTGGAGGAATGTGCTTTCCACTGAGAAGGTCAAGCAAAAGGGTACCAAAACTATACATCACACTCTCTGGAGTAACCCTTCCTAAAAGAAAGATGAAAAGTTTATATTAGACTTCACATCATTCAAGGACAGAACAACTATTAGAAAAAGTTCCAAAACATTATATCAGGTCCATGTCCTACATCTGACCACTAAAATCATGACAACTCAATATAAAACCAGCACCTATTAATGTCGGTACATGGCTACATGCATACTATTTTATTAGAATTATATCTTGTTTCGGAAAGTAAATTTATTTTACATCATTACATGATGAGAAGGATGATAAATAGTCATCAAATGCATTCACATTTAGTCTTTTCAGAAAGTATCTTGGCCACATCCATCAATTCACAATATCAATAATCAACTTATGCAGAAAGAAACTATGCTTAAGTTGCAGTAAATGAAACGTACATGCTTCGATGATGTTTTTCAAACCAAATAAAAAGATCACCAAGTTCCTCAAATATCGTTGTTCTTTAAAGAAGAAAAGAGAGAAAGGTGTTGGGGGGGGGGGGGAGAGAAGCAATAGCAAAGATAACCACAATACCAGTTTCCAAGAATTATCCTTCCTCTATAAATGATCCCTGGATTGGAGCAGCTTAAACAAAACAAAAGGATGCAGTAGAAAAAGCAATTTATTAATGTTCTGACTCATCATGTATCCATGAAATTTAAGAAGACATCAAAATTGAAGGTGGGATTTGATACATGATGAAAACCAACTTAGGTTGATACATAATGAACACCAATTCAATTTCATGTCACGGCCAAAACCTCATAGGACATAGATGGATGGATTAACTGCCGCAAAACACTAATCAGCCGAGAAATGGAGATAAAAAGGTAAACTTCACATCCCGGAAAATTCAGATGTGTAGAATAAACAAAAATGAAAAATTATGAAAAGCTTGATGAATAAATTAAATTAAGCTCGAGAGAATAAATACCAGTCCTTAAGTACTCGGGAGGTGTAAATGCCAGGTTAGTGCTGTAACTTTTTCCATCTCTACTGTTCTTCATCAACCCAAAGCATGAAAGTCTAGGGTTAGCATCCTGTGACATGACAAAGATATAATAAGAAGTTTGTCAATTCAGTTGCCAACACCAAGAAAACCACCAGATTTATTTTTTTCCAAAAAAAATAAAAAATGTAAGTATATACTTACTTCATCAAAGACTATCCTGTAAGCATTGAGATCATGATAAAGGGCACGTCCTTTGCTCGTACAATATTCAAGAGCCTGAGCAAGATATATAGCCACCCTTAACCGCATCGCCCACTTCATAGGTTGTGATTCCCCTTGAGCACATTCAAATAAGATTCAAATTAAACTTAAAAAGTACATCAAATGGGATAATTCAACTAAAATAATATTAAATACGAGAAAAGAAAAAGAGAAAGAGAGAAACAAGGAAAATCATATTTAGACATGAGCATACAGTTTTGAATATATATATATATATGTGTGTGTGTGTGTTTGTGTGTATAACTATATGTGAATGAAAGAGAGCACAACAAGCTATCACTGCAGTTAATAAAACGAAATTTGATTTCCTTAGTATTTTCTTGGAGACTCCAATAGAAGTATTGCATCAAAACCCATCCATGTTACTTATTACAGGGAAAATTATAGAACCATAGTTAGAGGTATCTACTATGTTATTTGGGATGACATGAAAGGCCAGGCTGAAAAGGGTATTAGGAAGGGTAGAGGAAAAAGCAGAGAACTAAAGAAAGATTACATGGAAAGAATCTGAAAAGTAAGGGCATTGTCGTCCCTATGAAAAAATCTACAAACTAAGGAGTGTTGTCTTGCCTAACTTAAACAATACTATCTAGCAATCCTATCAAGCCACACGTGTATACCTAGTTGCACAATAAAACAAATTCATCTCTTTTGCAACTGCAACTGTGTTTTCTCTAATTAATAATATTAATCAAAATCAATATATGTTTGATGTTTGAAAACCACTACAAGATATGGCTATATTGCAAAAGAAGGTATCCAATTGACTTACAGTGAAATAGGTGTTTTGCAAGAGTCTCATTGGGCATAAATTCCGCGACAAGAAGTCTCTCATCACCTTCACAACAGCAACCAAGTAGATTCGCCAATCTATGGTTTCTGAGTTGACCGACAGCTCTGGCCTCTTCCTGAAGTTGTAGACGAGGAGAGTTCAAGTTAATAGCAATAACGACAGTGAATAAATCATCACTGCAACAAGAATTTCCATGTTTGAAAGAATTAATATGTTGAACTATCAAACATGCTCATCAGTCCTGACTCGAATTGAAACGATGTACATATTTGATTAAGTTTACAATGGTATTATAGCAGTACTGTAATACCATGATCATGTTTCCTGTGACTAAAAACCAAACATAGCACTATACTGAAAGTTTAAACGTTATCTGCTTTGCTAATTAAAATACAAGTTAACATATCAACTATAAACTTCATAAAGAGAATGCAAGTAGCATATACTTACAAGAAACTGCTGGCGATCAGGCCAAGCAGATCTGTTAAAGCGTTTGACCGCAACCCGCCTTTGATTCTCCAACTTCCCTTTATAAACCACATTCGGGGCCTTTTCCCCGTGTTCAGAGACTATGTTCTCCACCGCAAAGCCGGATGTAGATATCCTTAGTTGTTCTACAGTGTACTCAAGAAATGTTGGCAAATCACTGTCTTCACCTGCATTCTCGTTTTCTGCCAAACATATCTAAAGTTGTGAAACACAGTCCTTCTCATCACCAAGGTAAGGTAAAAAGTGACGAAGCAACCATATTTTACATACCAGCATTATTAGCCTCTGAAACTGGCCCATTGTGTTCTGGCTCCCAACAACAGGTGAGCTTAGAGCACTCACAGCCCATCTGAATACACTAAATGCCAATAAGTGTTGAAGCTCAATCAATTACAAGAACCACCGATTTTTGTGGCTCTATAAGAAGTTCTTCGAGCTCTGCATACCAAATTAGCAATCTAGATATTGTTTCTTATTCTCCAAAGCCAATCCAGTTTATATTTTCCACCAAATATATGCCCCTACAAGTTATAAGTTCAAATTAACTGTCAATAACAGTTTAAATATTGTCCTTTTAAAGGCTTCCAAGTAAAAATTACAAACAAGCAAACACCCAGAATGTAACCACTCAACAACTAACTGATCCAGTTGTCCCTCCACAACTTCCCAGAATTGTAAAACCATACAAGTAACAGTTATAAAAACATATATATAAAACACATACTTAAATATGGATAATGACAATAATCCTTAGTACAATCACAATTCAATTCTCCACCAGAAACTATAAATTAGCTAGGAGTACAAACAATGAAGTGAACTTCGTCATTTTTTCAATCCAACAACTGAAATAAAACCAAATTTCGTCCTTTTGCAGCTCCTTTCTACTGAATCAACACAAATTCGAACCAAGGCCAACCCAAAAAAACACTTTTTTGAGCTCCATGAAGAGTAGCAAATACAAATAAAAAGCGAAATCAACTTTCATACCTTTCTTCAGTAATCATAAAGCTTCTTCGTCTACTTCGATTGGGTCAAATGAAAAGGTGAATCTAGATTTTCTGTCTATACAAATATACATAAATATTGAACTGAATCAGAGATCAAAGGAATGATAATCTGTGTACTGTAGCTGTAGGTATAGAATTATACATACAGATAGATAGATACAGATACGGATGTAGATAGAGAGACAGACATATAGAGATGCGAATGGATCCCTACTAAATAAAAGTGGGTAATCAATCAATCAATTACCGCTACTAGTTGTGTTTTCCATATTTCCACCGACATAAACCCTTTTTCTATATATATTTTTGCCCCCATAACTAATTGTCCAACCATTGCCCACAAACACCAAATTTTGTGAGTATTTTATTTTAAATATTTGTACAATGGGAAATGATAATTTTAAAATAGTTTTAATTATTTTTATCATTTAATAAATTAAATACAATATGAATACCCGAAAATTTATGGACCATGGTTCAATTTTCAGTTCTTCATTAGGGAAAAATAATTTTCTTTTAGGAAATTGAAATTGTAAAACCGTTTCCGTGTCTTCAAGTACAAAATATTTGATCTACAAAAAAAATATCTAAAAGTACACAAGTTAAATATAAAATTAAGAGTGAAGATTTGAGAGGGAGCGGCAGAGCAAAGGAAACGGGAGAAATCAGTATGACAGTATGGTTAAAATTGTATTGGGGATAAACGAAGGATTTTGTACTATTGTTGAGATTATTTTTGTCTAAAAAAAATCTAAACTCGTTCAGACGTGACTCTGAATGGTTTAACATTATTTTTGAATCTTAACGATTAAGAGGCATTAAGATGTATAAATTTTTTTACCAAACAAGTTGCGTCTCTGACCGAATCAGAGACACACCTATTAAGAGTCTTTAAGACCCAAACAAACACCACCTAAGTTTGAAAACTAGTTTATCCTTCAAAGTATACTAAAATGCATGGGGTTGCACAAAGTTTAAAAGAGACAAGTTTATTATTGCGTTTTACTATGGATAAAATTGGTACACTGCTGGGCTTTAATTTTCTTAATTTGTATTCTCTCCGTTCTTGTTCTTTAAATACTGCAGTTTTAGCAAAAAATACACAAATTAATAAATGGAATAAAATGACAAAGCTAGCCTTATGTGTTCATTAATTATGTGAAGAGACAAATTGTTGGTGAACGTAATAACTCTTTGCTACAATAAATTAAAACAAGGACATATTTGGAACATACAAAAACTATATTGGATTCCTAAAACTGCATTATTTAAGGAATAATTTTTTTTTCTCCTAAAACTGCAGTCTTTAAAGAACGGAGAGAGTATAAAATTTGTTTTATGATCATCCGTTTGAAGACAAAAGGAGTAAATGTTAGAGAGCACAAGAGCTGACAGACACCTTATATTATTGTGTGAGTTGTCCTCTAGAATAAAAGTATTTTAAAAAATTACATGCACACTAAGAGAGAAAATATATTTTTTATATATATAATTACACAAACTATACGAAACAACGTTGTTTTTGTGTGATAGTACTTAATTATACGTGGTGTCTCTCATTTCTCTGTTTGCCTAAACGGCAATTTTTAATTTTGGTAATATCATAACTAATTTTGTACTTTTTTAAAATTATTTTTTTCTTACTCTCTTGTTAAATTTAGTTAAAGTATAGGATGTTGATGTTAAATGGGTACAATAATCAGTTTGCACGCACTAAAATATATTCCTTTCAAACTTAGGGGTAAAATAGTCCGCACAAATTAACTATTTTGCCCCTTAAACACTCACTTGATATGCACATAATTAATTTATTTTGAACAAAATTAGTTAAAAGTGACAATTTTCAAAAAATTTGTAACATTAACTTTGTCATTACAAAAATTTAAGTATTGTTATAATTTGTGATAATTTTATAATTTGTCTTTTACTTTGAGACTACCTAAAGTATTGCTTTATAAATTTACTAAATTGTGTGATTTGTTAAGTATTGCACGCTCGGAGTGACTTGGTTGATTGGGTACCCACTTCCACCCTAATATATTTTGTTATTAGAAGGAAATGTATATTCATTGAAAAGGTTGTACTCATATTAACAAAGAAATGGTAGTGTTATTTTTATAAATAATGCTAGAGACATCTACAACTATTTTACAATTTGTTGATGTGTTATATTTCACCTCAGCTTTTATGTGAGCCCGAAGATTTCATTGAAGCAATTCGTTCATCAATATGCTGAGGTAAAGTATGTCATATCAGCAAATTATAAAATAGTTGTAGAATAAGTTGTGTCTGTAGAATTACTCTATTTTTATAAGAAAATTGATATTTTTATATCAATTTTTGATATTTTCATACGTATGTCTCACATATTAGTCAATGAAAATTTGACACAGTCAACTAATATGTGAGCATATTAGCAATATTTCTTTTAAAAGAAATATTAAATGATTAAACAAGGATTAGATATTAAAACCTAGTTTGTAAAAGGAAATGTGTAAAAAGAGGATAATTTTTTTTAATCTATGTGCTATAAAGAACCTATAGGGTATATGATAACTTTGAAGGAAGACTTTTATGATAAAAAAAAAACTCTAACTAAGAATGCTATAGGACATTATGAATAAAGTAATTATTTATTCATAGTGAAAAGAAAGTAATACGTGGAATTAATTACTTTCTTGTAATGGGGTAAATAAATGTATTATTAAATATATACATTTATTTATTAAGAATGGAAAGTCCAATATATATTATGTATTGTTGGAGTTATGTATGATAATTATGAAATGAAAGAGATAATGTAATTAATAAAGTAAATTAAATACATTACATATGGAGGAAAGTTGTGTATTTTGAACTACACTAAAGATTTAATTAATTAAGTAACAAGCTTAATTAATGTGGTAAAGAAATAATAATTATTTATTATTTGAAGAAGACTCAAGTTATTTAATTAACCAAAATGTTGTAATTGATATGAGTAATAATCTAATTAAGAACCCAAATTTTGGTGGTTTTGTATGGCCTTTAATAGAAGGCCGAATGAAGTGGTTACTAAATTAAACCAAAGCCCGAAGCAAGAATTGTTAGCCCAATGTGATCAATTGTGGAATCCCAAATTTAATTTGATGTAGGTGAAGGGGGCCCTAAGATATCATGTGTGCAAAGGGTGGGAAAAAAAATTAATTTAAACCCAAGTTAATAATTTAAAAGCCTAAGCCCAATCATTTTTGGGTGAGGATATTGCTAATAGCCAACTTGGTTTTTTTTTTAGCAAGCCAATGTTAGGGTTTAATAAACCAAGCCTAATGTATGAGGTAAGTAAGGCCTGAAAGGGATTGGACTAACCAACCCATTCGGTAGCCCAAGTTGGATTAATGAGCTGATTTGCTTGTTGATTGATTAACTACGGGGGTGTTTGATAAAAATTAAATGAATCTGAATCTGAATTTGAATGAGTTGAATCTGAATCTGAATCTGAATGAAAAAAGTTATTTGATAATTAACATGTCTGAAAATATCTTAATGACATAATTTTATCATTTTACCCATCTGAAATTCAAAGTTGTTGTAAATTTATTTAATATTACTTAATATAATAGTTAATTTTTTTTAATTTTTTAATTTTTTTACTTTATTCAGCTGCTCATTCAGCCATTCAGTCAAAAAAATATGACTTAGTTATTCAGCTCAATCAACTGACCGATTCAGCCGTTCAGACTATTTTTTTTTCAAAACAAACACATTTAATGGCTGACCCATTCAGCCATTCAGATGTATTCAGTTCTAGACAAACCCCTAAGTGAGTATGTTTGGTTTTGTGACTTAAATAATTTTATTAATTGATTTAAACAAGCAACAAAAATAAGGACACGAGATTTAATTAAATTACATGTGGTATGAATTAAATTGATGTTATTTAATAACTTGAATATTGGCCAAGAGGGTTAAGTGAAGGATGTGATTAATTAAATGATTCATTAATTAATTAGTTATGAAACAATTATATAAATGGACAAAGGTCCAAAAATGTCTCTGACTTTTTTCCCCGATGTCCCACTTACACTCTAAATTAATTTTTTTTCCAAAAATACACTTAACGTTTTAATTTTTGGGTCAACCGTGCCCCTGCTGTCAACAGAGGTGCCAACTGGACTAACTCTGTTTACACTTGCTGACTAGGAAGACACAGAGGTAGAACAAAAGTTATGCTCATCATTAACCTTCAAACTTCCAGATCTAAAACTTTCAGATGAATCACAATCTCACTCCTCCACTCATAATCATTAGCTCGACCACCAAACCCTCGTATCTTCCCCTCTTGGTGAGAGAAATTCAACCACGGTCCAGTCAATCCCACTCCTCCCCGGGTCCTAATCGTCTACAACTACTACCACGATATTCTGATTAAGGATGTCGTCGTAATAGCCGAGAGCCTCGGCGGCGTAGCTTCCTTCATCTCTGTCGTCCACGACATAGCCTCTTTCATCTCTGCCGTCCATGACGTAGCCTCCGAAGAACCCACCCACCATGATCGGGTCCTCAAACGGGTCCACGCATGCGACCCAATCACCTTCTCTGATATACCCCAATCAAGAAGTCCAAACAAACTTTACACCTCGTTGGCATAATTAATCGAGTCCTCCAATCACTGAGCCGGCGGCGAAAGTGCGGGTCTTAACATCCAACCGTGTGTATCAGTAATGGGTATGGAACATGTTACATTTATGCTCAATTATAGTGTTTTTTCGGGTTTATTGGTTCATTATGGGTTCTGGGTTCTATTAGATTCTGCAATTCGAGGGTGGGTTCGTGATTAATTTGGAAAATAGGTTGTGGTTGATTAGAATTTTTGTTGATTAATTTGTAAGATCTTTGATATCTGATGATGGGATGGTAACAGAGTGACAAAACTCAGATTTTGCTTTGATTCATACTTTCTTGATGTGGGTGCATCTGCACTATAGATTTTGCTCAAGATGGTTATAGTCCTATTAGTATGCACAATGAGTTGGATCTCGTGGATGGGGCCTGATTGTTTTGCTCAAGATCTTGTTCCATTCGTTTTGCTCAAGATCTTGTTCATCGTCAATAAGATAAATAATCTAGTAAATGATATTATCTGTTCATCAGTAAATAATCCACCTGGTGACTCATCCACCCCTCTTATAGGGAACTCCTTGCTTCCCGCTGATGAATCATCATCTCATTGTGTAGAATGGAATGCGTCTACAAATCGCTCTGAAGGTGGTATGGTGGTTAACTATGATGGTCCTAATTATGAAGATATGGAGTTTGAATCCAAACCTATTTCTCGTTTACAGAGTTGTTGGAATCTGATGATGGTGGCGGGCAGTTAGATGGAGTTGATCCATCTGGGGCTATTATTGAGGATTTGGAGAATTCATCTATAATTTTACGGGACTGGTAATCCTGAAACACATGGAATTGGTATTAATCAGCAAAAACATATAGATTCTTTATAGCAAGCTGTTCATGTTGTGCCGTGTCGGATATGTTCTCGCACAGAACCAAGCCCTGATCGTTCTTGCGAAATATTTGGGTTATGGATGCACAACCATTGCTCACCATTGGCTGAGGAGTCATGTGGGCAGGTGGGCTGGAGGTGTTGCAACTGCCGGGAAGTGGCGGTAGTTGATGTCCTTATATCAGCTTTTGGATTTGTCTGCTTATTCCACAAGGTAAATCTTTCATTTTGGGTCGACAACTGATTTGGGTTGTCGGAACTCGTGGATGGGGCCTGATTATTTTCTTATTCCACAAATTATTCATGTTTTCGTTTTGGATCGGTGATTGTTTTGGGTCGGCTTGTTCTTCTAATTTTCTTGCTTGGATTTCAATTCTTCTTGTTGTTTCTCTATTTTTGGAGGAGAGAGAAAAGTAGTTAAAGAGGAAGGCGCTGACCTCTGTGTCTGCCTAGTCAGCAAATAATGTACACATGTAAACAGAGTTAGTCCAGTTGGCACCTTCCGTTGATAGCAGGGGCACGGTTGACCCAAAAATTAAAACGTTAAGTGTACTTTTGGAAAACAAATTAGTTTAGAGTGTAAGTGGGACATCGGGGAAAAGGTCAGGGGCATTTTTGGACCTTTGTCCCTTATATAAATTGCTATGTTACAATTTAGCATAAATTTTATGAGAGGCCCGAATCTCATGTTAAAAAAAGACCCATCTAATACATGTTATACATTATCAGCACAAGCATTTCAGAAGATTTAAGAGGAGAGTAGTCAGCCTTTTTGTTGATCTCATGTCGGCATTAATTTTCCTAGTTGGCTTGAATAACTAAAGAAGGTAGTTAGTCTGGTTATAGGAGGATACAGTTAGGGGCAATGGTTAGTCCGAAGGGACAGGTAAGTGGCTATTTTGGCAGCTCATGAGGGCCTGTTGGTAGCAGTTTCGGCTAGCAGCAGAGAGGGGCTATGTAGCTGTGTAGGGGTCCCTATAGCTATAGGGGAGGATGTTACGATATAGGTTCAAACTCCTATTTTCACCTGAAAAGTTAACTATTTAAGAGGGGATGTCTAAGCCTTTATCAACCCCATATTAATATCTCATACTACCAATGTGGGATTTGCCCCTCATATGACAAGCTCACATTGGTATTCATAACATTCCACCACGCTTCTTTACCGACGTCCACTGTGGCTTCACTCTAGCGACACGATGCCCTTTGCACCTATCAGTATTTAATCTAGCCTCTAGGTAGCACTTTTAGGTATCCATTTTCGCTTAGCCGGTAGTTCCACGGATCGTCTACTTTGATACCAAATGTTATGATATAGGCTCAAACTCTTATTTTCTCCTAAAAAGCTAGCTATTCAAGAGGAGATGTTCAAGCCTATTTCAACCCCACATTGATAAGTGGAAAGGGCTACATAGATGTCAGATTAAAATACTGATAGGTGCAAAGGACATCAGATCAGTATCGCTAGAGTGAAGCCGCCATGGACGTTGGTAAGAAAGCGTGGTGGAATGTTATGAATACCAATGTGAGTTTGTCATATGGGGCCAGATCCCACATTGGTAGTATAGGATATCAATGTGGGGTTGATATAGACTTACACAACTCTTTTTGAACAGCTAGCTTTTCAGGAGAAAATTTGAGCCTATATCGTAACATTTGGTACCGGAGATGAAGAAATCATTTTTGAAATAGAAAAAGCTTACGGCGGGGCAGAGCAAAGGAAGAATAAATATCAGTACTCAGTAGCAGAGCTAGCTCATCAAATTAGCAACTAAGGTTAACTGCAATCAACCATCTAAGCTTGGAAAGGTAACATATAATTTCATTTCAGTTTTGGCAAGATGAGAATTTTATTCTGTTTTGGTTATACTTGTATTGTGTGTTTTTGCTCGGGGTTTGCTGTGTTGTTGTGAATGGGGACCATGAAGGGTCCGGGAGTTATAAGGTTTGGAATTTGATGGTGATTGTAAGCCTATGTGTATGTATAACTCAATGTATAATGAATTTTAAGTGATGCCCACAACCTGTTTGCCGAAATGTCTAGGAGAATAGATTTCCTAGGTAAGTGTTATACTAGCTGCTAAATTCAGCTCAGAGATAGGTCATGTGTTGTAAACTGTAAAATACTATGTTTTGTGTTGATGTTTCTATAGTAATGTAAGTAGTATTCGAATGATGCATAAGGTTATATTAGTTATTCTATGAACGTTTAAGCAAAAATCCTCATTTGTAATGAACTTTGAAAACAGTGTGGTTTTTAAACTTATGTGTGCCAAAGCTTTTGAAAATATTTCCTTTTTCATAGAAAATGGCATGAAGTTGTTTACAATCAAAAAAGGAAATTTTAGGAGCTTTGTGCTTTTGTGTATCCATGAGTCAAAAAGGTAAAATTGCCATGTGAGGTGTTTTGCAAGCTGAAAAGGGTCTCATGAAATCCAAGTATGCATGTTAAAATGAACCAAATGATTAAGAAAATGAACATGCCAGATTAAGCCCCTGTTTTGGGAAGTCTTAGATTGTGGTTTCAGTTACCCAACTATAGAATAAAACACTATGATATGTCGTCTAAGTCCTTGTTCAAACTTGGAAGCAAATGGGTTAATATAAAAATTCATAAAATTCCCCAAAGTGGGCTGAAAATTCACTAAGACTGCTGCAATGCAGCAGTTGCAGCAGCTCCAACTTTGCACTTTGAGCCTCTGATTTGAAGGCTTTAACTTGATGTTTTCAAACAACTAAATGATGGATTAAATACCTTGTATTATGGTCTAGATCCTTGTTCAGGTTTGAAAGTTATTGAATCAATGTAGAAAATTATACAAACCACCAAAGTACCCTAAAAAATACATTTTCTGCACTTTTGAGCTGTGATGGGAAATGGGATTTGACTATGGAAAATGGCATGGTTTAACTTAGGTTTCTATTTGAAGTGTAAAATGTTAAAAAAATCATGTCATGCTATGCCTAGATAAAAAATGTGTAAATTTGGGAAAGTGTATGAATTAAGTAAGAGTAATGTGTACTATGTATGCTCATACATGATCATTGTCGAAATTTTTGAGTAAATATTGTTCATACATGAGTTATAGGTTAACTCTAGTTGTATGGATGTTTTAAAACAAGTTTAAAAGGATTTTTAAGGTTTTCTAGCAAACTAGCATGAAACCTAAAATCATGCTTTGAATTCATATCTTAAAGAAACCATTTGAAGCCAAACATATTTTTATAAAATACCTTGTAGCATGATCTTGATTGTGTCCAAAAATAAAAGCAATCGGATCATTATTGAGTGAGTTAAAAATCCTCAAAGTAGGTATAAAAAATCAAAAATTCTGATGAAATAGATTCTGTTGAAACCAAAAATCAGCTATGAACAGAGTTTTTCAAAGCATTGTTTGATGTCCTTATTGATATGTTTTTATACAAGTTATATTTTTATAAAATACTGTGGCAAGGACTACATTTCTGTCCAAAAAGGATAGCAATTGAGTTAATAAACATGAAGATAAAATTCTTCGAAGTAGCCTTGAAAATCAAGAAGGTAGAGAAACTAAAATTCACTTTTGAAAATTTTCAATTTTGTGATTTATGATGTACGTATTCACGTTGTAACTGTGTTATGTAATCCTAATGGTGTAGTAATTGACCAACAAGGTAATGAAGCATCAAAATTAGGAAGAAATCAAATATATCCTAAATTTAAAAAAAGAGAAAAATTAAATGTGAATCAAGATTTGTAGGAGTACAGTTATGTTATGGATAACTAAATGCGATGTGTTATGCATGATTATACATAAGGTAATGTATTGGAGTTTTGAAACTAATACATTATATACTTGAAAAAGAATTAAATAAAAGTTATGGTTATAATATAATTGTAAATTATAATATAATAACTTGAAGTCATAATCATGTTAACTAAATGAATGACTATGTGTATGAACAAATGATTGAATAAAAAGCTACGGATCTAATTAATCTAAGTTATATAAACATAGATGGTAGGTATTTAATCAAGTGTGGTATGTCATATGGTGTGATATATACACATTGAACTACAAGTGCAATAAGCTAGCACATGTGGTGATGAAGTTGGATATAGAGCTGAGTTATTTAAATAAAACAGTCGGATGTATATAAAGACAATACAAAAAATAATAAGTTAAGATAATATTTTAAAGTAAGATTAACAGTTAGAGTGAAGCTTTGACTAATAATGTGCATTGTTGATCTCACATATGGTGTAGGTCGTGCAAGGAACGTGAAATGTTAGTGTATTGGTAAAACCCCGATACATGCAAGTTTTTCAGAACTTGCTCCCATTTGTGAAATACTTTTATATGCAAACATGTGTAATGTGTTTTTATAAAATAAATTGTTATGAACCGTTGTTATTAACCTGTTGATGAAAGTTTAATTGCTTTTGTTGATCTGTATACTTGTGAAGATGAAAAGCATGATAATATGAATCATGGGTTACATTTTAATAAATCCACATGTATAAATGTAATCATTGGCGGAACTAGGGGGTGTCGACCAACTTTGGAATGAAGCATGCTAATGTTAATTAAACTTGATCTTTGTTATTTGATGTTATTAATTCATTTGCTTCCTTATGTCCTTCTACCTATAATAAATTAACAATATTACTATAAGATAAAATAATATTAAATAAGTCTGATGATTAATTAATTAATATTGCACTCATTTGTCTTACTAACTTAATCATACATTGGTATCAATTTTTTGTAAATGAAAATAACTTAATTCATTTTCTTATTTTGAGTGGCTCGTCTCAATTGTCTCCAAGGAAGATGACTAGAACCACAATATAAAATTTTGAATATATAATATTATAATTTGTAATTTATCTATAAAAGTAGCTAATCAGTTGACTAAAAACTTCAAAGTCTGATTAATAGTCTCATAGTTCGGAAGAAAATTAATATATATATATATATATGTATGTATTTAAAGTCATTAGACTCACAACTCAAAGGTTGACAAGGGTTGAAATAGGATGTTGTGAAATACTATAATTGGACAAAATGAATTTGAAAGAAGCACGTCAAGCATTAATAAATAATTTTTTTCATCGATGTATTTTGACCCCCCTCTAAAAATGTTCTGGTTCCGCCACTGAATGTAATACATGGATATATTGCTAAGCATGCATGACACATGAATTATGTGATAACTGTTAAACTTGCTGAGCGGTCGTGCTCACTCTTGCTTTAAAATAAACCTTCTCTGAAAAGTTGAGGATTTCGATGTTCCGACAAAGCGAACGAAAGGAAAAAGGTTATGACTTGAAGTCACGAGGAGTTCAGTTTAGTAGTAAACCTTTACTATCCAGTTACATGTTATTTTCTGTTGAAACCCTTTTTGGGGGTAATCGGTGTTGTCAAATGGTACATGGTAGATTGTAATGTTAGAATAACATCTAATACTGTTATATACCACTGTGAGGTAATGTTTATTTATGGATATGAATGACAGGTTGATTAAAGTCTTGGATTATATATAAATTAAAAGGATGAGTGTAAAGATTTTGGCAATAAATCTGCATAATCAATGTAATAGTATAAATCGCTATGTGCATGATCTTGAGTTGAAATAGGGCAATGTAAAGATTGCGATTCTGAAATAAAAATGAAGTTGCAAGTTTTAGTCAAACGTGTTGTTTTTGTATTTATCCAAAGGTCAAATACCTTGAATAATGTACAAAATTTGTGAAATAATTATATTTATATAATATTATTTAGTTGTATTACAAAGATAGATGTTATGTATGTGTAGTACCGTGATGCACCAAACTCGAGGTTCAAGGGATCCAGATTTAGGGGTTACACCATACGTGTGGAAATATCAAAAAATGATATGAAAATATCAATTTTCTTTTTATAATTGTGATTATAGTCTTAAGGTTGACAACATTGATCATTAGCTAATTTTTTAAAAAGAAATAAGAATACATTTGTAGTTTGTTAACACTATTATTTCTTGTTTCTAAAATTAAAATATGTGATAGAAGCCTGAATATTTGATTACTGATAATAGAAGTTGGTTATATCTTATTATTTTCGTTTGGTAGAATTTATTTAATTACTCGTGATAGTTGTTGCGAGTGTTTGATATGAATTCAAAATTACTAGGTACATTTTCTAGCTTTAATATTCAACTTTTATTAAAATGCCCCATATACTAATTTAGTAGTTTAATTATGTCAAATAATTCACTAATGATTTATTGATTTTTTGTTAAATAAAATTAAACACCCAAAATACTGTCCAACTAGTTAATTCAGTAGTATTTAATTAAAATATATTTAAAGTTTATTACTTTTGTAAGATAATAATTTATAATATATTCAATTATTAATACACAAATAAAGATTAATTAATTGAGTCAATATAAGCACAACAATAAATTAAACTTATAATTTCAACAATTATATCCAAATTATTAAAATAAATAACAATGTGTTTGATATATGGGTATTTACTTGATAATTTATATATATATATATATATATATATAATTATGTGTAAATAAGGATATTTATGTCCAATTTAATAAAACGTGCTTTGTATTTTTATCTATAGAAAGATCTCAAGATGACCAAGACGTTGTAATCTAAAAGAGTCTTACTATGTATTGCGATAAATTTACGCCGAACATGGGTTAAATACACTTCTGTCCCTCGAAGTATGACCCCTTTTACACTTGTGATCGTAATGTTTAAAATCTTACATTAGTATACTCCAAGTACAATTAAATAAACAAAAGTGACCCCAAAAATTTTTTCAGTCAAAAAATACGTTTGAATGATGATGTGGCACCGAAGAAGGCTATTTTATATTGTTTAAGTGTATATACTATTACAGATACTGAAATATTTATTAAATACACTTGAAAAACATGAAAAACCATTTACCCACTAAAATAAATTAGAGAAGAAAGTTTTGAAAACAGAGTTCGTTAAAAAGTCAGGGCTGTGTATCATAGTTGAACGATTAAGTTGAATAGTGTCAAAGAAGAAATTTTTGGCTTGCAGAGCTCTTCAGTGGCTAATCGAGGTTCGAAATCAAGATTTGGGAGGTTGCAATGGTATGGGTTGGGAGAAAGCTAGATTTGGGAGCCAGGCGAACTCCAAATTATGGAGGTAAAGAATATTTTCTGACATGGGTACTTTCACCTTTATGGTAGTTAGAAGTTATGATACACATGTCTGTGTGTGTATATACATATATAAATATAAGTGAGTAATGGTAGTTGAGAAAGTGATTGTGCATTTTCCATCTTCGATTCTTCATTCTTTAACAATTGTGTGGTCCCTTCTTTGGGTTCCAAAATATTCTTTATGTCATTTTGTTTTTTATCTGATTATGCTTGGAAGTAGTTAAGTAATAGTCTTTTTTGTTGGTGGTGTATTTATAATGCTTTTGTTGACTGCGGCTGTGCATGATGATATTTTATTTAGTATAAGATTGCAGTATGGTGGTGAATTTATAGATGGGGGGATGAGGGGGGGTGATATCAGTATTTTGACTATTGTGAGCTTAGTCAGTTAATCCCAGCAGAGTTGGGTACCATGGCAATGGAGGTTGGTCTTTGTGGGTTATTATCATACTATCACTTTGATCCAGTTAGGGGATAAAAGGAACTGAACTCAGTTGATGATATTAAGAAGTTGAAGCATTTTTTTACCAAAATCTAGAGAGATTGATATAGTAGTGATAAGTCACTAGCCCTTACAAATTCAATCTCCAGTGAAGATATTTGATGATGATGAGGAAGACATCCATATACTTGGTGGTGATAAGGAAGACATTCATACACCTGGTGGTGATGAGGAAGACATCCACATTGGTATGATGACAATGAAGATCCCTCATTCAATGAACAATTTTATGATAGTTCATATGAGGAAGATGACATTGCATTCATTGCTAATGTGGACAGTGGCTTAGAAGGAATATATGGTTCAGATGATACAGAATAAGAAGAAGTAGGGGTCTCAAGTAGAAATAAAGAGAAGGTGACTGCAAGAGGGAAAGAGAGAGTGACTGCAAAAGGGAAGGAGAAAGTGCATGTAAAAGACAAGGAGAAAGTCACTGAAATTGATGATGAGGAAGATCTTATGGAAGAAAGAATTCCTAAAATGATTGTAAATGAAGATGGACCAAAATGACTAGAGTTTGATCCTGAAACTATGATGGATGATCCTAAATTTGAAAATGGCATGTTGTTTAAGGACAACAACGTATTCAAGAAGGCAGTTAGAGCTCACTGGGTCAAGCATGGAAGAAATCCAGTAATATACAAGAATGAATCTTTCAAGGTTGGTTATAAATGCAGTCCTCCTTGTCCATGAAAAATATATGCTAGTAAGTTGAAGAGGGAGAATACATTACAAGTGAAGAAGTTGTATGACCCCCATACTTGTTCGAGAGATGCTAAAAATAAGCATGTTAACTCTAGGTGGTTTGTAGAGAAGTATGTAAATGAATTCAAAAAAAAAAATCCAAAGGCAAGTGCTGCCACCTTTGTAGAAACTGTTTGGAAGGAAGATAATGTGAAGATATCAGAGGCTCAAGCTTATAGAGCTAGGTTCAAAGCAATGAAGATGATCCAGGGCAGCATGAATGAACAATATGTGTTGCTATGGCAGTATACTCAAGAGTTGAAGAGGCTAAATCCAGGTAGTACAGTTGAGTTGGTTACTGAAGAGGGCACACTAGCAATAGGAAAACCAGTTTTTAAAAGGATTTATATCTGTTTGGGAGGACTAAAGGAAGGCTTTAGGCATTGTAGACCTGTCATTAGGGTTGATGGTACCCATCTAAAGAGTACAAATGGAGGAGTCATTTTAACTGTAGTAGGTATTGATCCTAACAACAATATGTTTCCCTTGGCATATGCAGTTGTGGAAAGTGAGACAAGGGCTACATGGACATGGTTTTTAGAAATTTTAAAGGATGATGAAGGGATTGAGAATGAATATGGGTGGACATTTATGTCTGACAAATAGAAAGGGCTGATTGCAGCATATGATGATATAGTCCCTAATGCTGATAGAAGGTTTTGTTTCTAGCACTTGCACCAGAACTTTGCTAATGTTGGGAATAGAGGTATGCAACTAAGGGAATTATTGTGGAATTATGTAAGGGCCAGTAATAGGATGAAGTTTAAACACTCAATAGAGGAGCTAAAAAAGGTTGATCCTAAGATAATCGAGTGGCTAGTTGACAAGCCACCCCAACAAGGCAACAATGTTCAAAATCACATTTCAGTCCATATCCAAAATGTGATATTTTGACTAACAATCTATCTGAGATTTTCCTTCAATGGAATGATCAAGTTGGCAAGAGAGAAGCATATCCTCAGTATACTTGAGGATATTAGGGTCTTGTTGATGAAAAGGATGACCTTTAATCGAGAGGTATGCAAGATATGGTATGGGGGCCTTTAGTCCTAATGCATTAGAAATATTAGAAACTGGTAAAACATTTGCAAAAGAATCAATACCTACACATGCTAGTGAATTTAGATACCAAGTAAGGATAATGTATGGAGATCAGTACTCAGTTGATTTGGACACAAATGGCTGCATTTGTAGGCGATGAGACATAACTAACATACCATGTAGTCATGCCATTGCTTGTATGTCTTTCAAGAACCTGGATCTTAGTACATTTGTCAATGATCTCTACAAGATTAGTACTTATCAGTTAGTTTATGCACCAGTCATTGCTCTAATGGGGAGTTCAAATATGTGGGAAGCTGAGGTTCAAGGTAGTCTAACAATGATACCTCCAATATACAACAAACTTCCTGGTAGACCAAAGAAGTTGAGGAAAAGGAATAGAGATGAACCAAAGCCAGAAGGAGATAACAGTAATGGGAATTTGCGAAAAAAACTTTAGAATTCTTTTAGATGCAGAGTTTGTTGGCAATATGGACATAATTCAAGATTTCACAAGAAGCAAAAAGGGAACCAACCTGCTAATGAAACTACAGTCAGAGAAAAAAGTAATGAAGCTACAGTCAATCAAGAGAAAATACACTTAACACCACCTGTTGCAACTCAACAATCCCATACAAGATCAAAACTACCAATAAGTAATATAACACTTTACTTCTTTCTTTGGTTACTTTTGGTAACATATTGACCTTTTTTTATATTTTATTTTAGTTCATTAGGACCTCAACATCTCAAGGAGGTGAGCAAGGAACAAATGTTGACCCTGCTACTGTAAGTATTCATTTGGTTCATATATATCTTTAGTCCTTTTTTATTACAGTGTTCAGTTTGAATGAGGATCACTTATGTTTAATTTGTCTTTTGTAGGTAACATCTCAAGGAGGTGAGCAAGGAACAAATGATGTTGGCAATACTAGTGTAAGTATTCATTTGGTTCACATATATATTCAATCATTTTCTATTACAGTGTTTATGTTAAATGAGGATCATTCATTTATTGTCTTTTGTAGGTTCAAAGTGGCACACGTGGAATACCTGATAGGAGTTGGCTTTGTGATGGAGTACCTCAAACACAATCATCTTATAAAGGGACAACAATCATTGTTAAAGGGGGGAAGAATTATGTTACTTTGAAGAACCTGAAATCTTTTGTACTGGGGTCTGGTTATCAGAATTAGGGAGTTATGACTGGGGACTAGTAAACTACATATTTTAGGGTATAATATATTTTTTGGGGCTACTACTTCATATAATTTTTGGGGCTGCTTCTTGATACATTTGATACATGATTTGTTGGGGTTGCTACTTGATTGTAGCATATTTCTTGGGGCCGTTACTTCATATATTTCATACATTTTGATGCAACACTTTGCAAACTTAAGAACTACATGTTTATAGTTTGCAAAGTTTCAATGGTGAGGTGCTATATCACAAACATATGTTAACCTGTGAACATGGTTCGAAATAGCGCTCGAGGCACACTCCTCGAGGCGCGCCTTATAGAGAGGCAGAAGATCGATGTTGCGAGGCGGCCACTTCACTAGGAAATAAAGAAACTTCCACATCAGTTGCCTGAGGCTTACGCCTCATAGCGAGGCGCCTCAAGGCGTCGTGAGGCATGGGCCTTGATTTGGCTTAAAAAAATCCCTAAGTATAATATCCTCTTAATTGAAGGCTTCGTGAGACTGTGAATCACCAGGTAATATTTGCGACTGCAGTTCTTGAAGGCTTCGTCGACTTCACTAGGTATGTTGCCCGACTTCTCCTTCCTTTTCCTTTTGAGTTCTGACTGTCGTCTTCTTACTCTGTCGTCCTCTGTTCTTCTTCTGAATACTAATATGTCATCCTCTATTTTCTTCTTCTGAATGCTAATATTTAATAATTTAAATATCCTCTCAATGTAAATTTTGTTCCTTTTTGGGTATATTATAATTTTGTGCCTTTTTGAGTATATTGTTGCAATTGGTGATCCCGATTTTTTTGGAGGAGTTTTTCTCCAAGGATGTATCAAATTAGATTCTATTGCTGTTTTAATTTAATTATTTTTTCTACGTTTTTTCTTCATAGATTGTTGAAGGAATGAGAGGTGAAATATTTAGGTTGCTTATGATTCACCAAATGTATGTTTGATTCTTTTGCTACTTGAAATTGGCATCAGCATAGCCATATGTTTTTTTCTTCTATAATTTTCTCTCCATTTGCATGGTATATGTATTTTAATTAAATTAATAATGAAAAAAAAGAGTACTTGTTAAAATGATCGAAAAATATTTCCATTTAAAAAAGAAAGAAAGAAATGTCTAGAACTTGAAAAAGAAAAAAAAGTAAAATTTGTAGCAACAGCAACATGCCAACATTGGTAACGGGTAACATAAGTTCCAGCTTGCATACAAAAACTTGAGCATTTTGAACACCTAACATGAGTAACATGAGTTCCAACATGTGTAGTGGTAACATAAGTTCCAACATTTTGAGCAACAAGCCAACATTGATTCTTTTGATACTTAAAATTGGCATCAGCATATGTAGTGGGGACTTTTAGTTCTTCAAATCGAGGCTTTCGCCTCGCTCCGCCTCGAAACTTACGTCTTACCTCATCCGAAGAAAAACGACTCGTACCTCTTTTAACTTTTTCGAACATTGCCTGTGAATGGTGAATGATGATGTAATCTGTTAATGGTTAAGGATATTATGTTACTGGTCAAATGTTGAATGTTGTAATCTGTTAACAGTGAAGGTTTTGTACTCTGTTATTGCCAAACTAGTGTACTCTTTTGTGTGATTGAACTCTGTTTTCTATTTTGAATGCTGTAGTCTATTAATATATATTGAATGATGTTCCTTTGATTGAACTCTGCTTTTCATTCATAATAGTGAAGATTAATATTAAATAGATTGCATACTAGAAACATCATTTTCCATAAATTTCATACACATTACAATACTTAATAATAGTACTATTATTCCTCTATAAATTTTCTCTCTTCTATGCAGCTTTGTTAGTTCTTACTTTGTTGCAGAAATCCTTCTCAAGAGGCTAGGAATAACTTGGACTGCATTGGTTTGCATTGGAGGATCATGCCAGCAGAAGAAACCACATCCTTGAACTCCAATGGTTTGACAAGAAAAAAATCTCCTACTTAGATTTCTATCAGTCCAAGATGTCCTGAGTTCAGGCGGAAGATGACAGTGACACAAAACTACGTTCATGGAATTTTCAGGTTTACCCTTTCTCTACACTTCTCTTTCTCTGCACCTTCTCTTTCACATTCTCTTTCTTCTATTCTTCTACTCCTTTTTCTCTTTCCACCATAAGAGCTGATATCTAGGGGATGGTCAACACTGTGCATTGGACTGACATGGATGAAGGGAAATACACAGTATTGGAGTTAGAGGGAAAATAATAGGGTCAGTTGGAGGGAAATACATATATACATGGAATTATTTGGTTTTATTGGCAAAATACACTATAAATTACAAAATACAGTGAAATACACTCCTTCTCCGGTGCCACGTTAGCTATTCAAACGTATTTTTTGTCTGAAATTTTTTTTGGGGTCACTTTTGTTTAATTAAGTGTACTTGGACTATGCTAATGTAAGGTTTTAAACATTAGGGTCACAAACATAAAAAGGGTCATACTTTGAGGGACAAAATTGTATTGAACCCCAATATTTTAACCCAGGAGGATGTGTATAGCTAAAATATCATCATCACACATATTTTCTAAAGTTATGTTTGTTTGCAAGGATTATTTAATATGATGTTCAACCAGATATTATAATTCTGGGATTATAATTCTAGAATTAATAATCTTGAAATTATATATAATCCTTGCAAACAAACGTGACCTAAAAGCTTTAAAGATGTTAATAACAACATGAATGGATATAAAATCTAAACGTGTACATAATTAATTCGTAAAATCCAATTAGTAAATAGTAAGATTAGTTAGGGAGTGGGCTTTCTGGAGCACCGACATAAATACATAATTAGTAAATGGAGGAGTAAGATTATTAAGTCGGTGAATGGGTATTAAAATTACTAATAGCAGCTTCTTGGCAACCAATTTGGTAGGGGCGGTAATAAGCATGTATCTCATGCAACTAGCATTAAATCCGATTCGAATATATACGAAATTAATGAAAATAAAATCTAAGTAGTATACTAGATAAGGATTAGTAACACTGGTCATCTATCTATCTATCAATCTATAATTTACTGAATCTATATATATAAGCAACTATATACGTAATTTACTGAAAACTCATACTTTAAGAAATGGAAGTTTTCCCCTCTCATACGTTCACCCTCAGCCAACTTACGTAGTTTCTTCTCCATTATACCTTCATCACCAACAACAATCAATACGTTGGAATTTTCCTCCTAGGGGCTTTTTGAAACTAAACACAGACGGCAGTTCTTGCCGAGAATCAGGTAGTTTTGGTGGAGTCATTAGGGACGAACACCACCAGTCTTGTGGCGGAGATATGGGGTATATACAAGGGTCTCTTACTGATCAAAGAAATCGGCATTAAGAATGTCTTTATCGAGACGGACTGTACAGGGGCAATGGACATTTTTTCAAGATTGAAACTCGAACAAAATCATCCTCAGAAAGACATGATAGAAGATGGCCGGATGATTATGAAGGACTTTGAGTGTGTGATGGTCCACACTCTGAGGGAAGGGAATCATTGTGCAGATCAAATCGCGAAATTGGGAGGAAGACAGCCGGAAGAATTTTGTTTTCTTGAAGATATCCCTGATGCCGCAATCCCCTTTTTATTGGCAGATGCAGCTGGAGTTGGTTTTGAGAGACCTGCAAGGAGGAGGCAAAAAAATTGGTTTTAGTTTAGTGTTCTTTTGTTTTATTTTTTGATGATCCATTTGATGTAAACTGATATTGCATGTGCTTTACTATTAATTGTTGTAATTGGTAAAGAACTACGTAGACCTGATCCTCCCTTTTGTTAGGTTGGTGTATATTGTAATTGTAGTAAGGGAGGTACGTAGGCAACCCATGAAGTTACTTTGGGTGCGGTCTAAAACAATTCGAAAAAAATATATATTAGGGTTTAGTATATTTGCTCTTCCATCTTGACGGTGCATGCGGTTAGGGTTTAGTACAAACAACTTAAGTTGTCAATTTTATTTTTCACTTCCTATACTTGCGATTTTACATGGAATAGATGATGTACTAATTATTAACTGTTTATAAACTGATTAAGATGTGTTACTTGTACTTTTACTCTATGCTATATGTTACACGCAAATAAACTGATTAAGATGTTCTTGAAGTCTTATTGATTTGTTGATGCATGTATTAATGTATAGATGAATGATAACAAAATTTATAATGATGGGTTACTTTTAATACTTCCTTTCTGTTGTGTTAATTTTCCTTTTACTTTATAGATGAGAATTAAAAATATAGTAGCAGGAAGTAAATTTTTTTGTCTTAAATCTACTATTCAGATTTTCGTAAATTGCGAGTTAAAGGAAATATAAAAAAAAAATCCGGTAACTAAATTTATTGTTCTCGTAGAAGAGCTGACAATCTCTTTTGTACATATGTTTGTTTGTTGTTCTCACCGTCGCTATATATTTATAATGACATTTTTCATGTGAAAATACCAAAAAGTGGTTTCTTTTATTTCTACAAAATGAATTTCTTGGGATATATTGATATAAGTCTAAAATGGTTCATATTATGGACCTTAGAAATCGATGCAACTTGCGTACCATTTCTATGAATAATTATTATTTAAATTTTTTTATAAAAATAATTTTTTTAAAATAATAAAAGTAGTTATTTTTAAAATAATTATTATTTTAAAAATAATAATTTATTTTAAAATATTAAATATTATTTTTTTAAATGTAAAATATAATTATTATTTTAAACTTATTTTAGAAATAATATTATATTTTAAAATATTAAAAAATTGGGTTGGGTCAAACTGGGTCGGATTGGGTTAAAATGGGTCGGGTTGAGGTCAAAATGGGTTGGAGGGACGGAAACGCCAACAAAATGTCACTTTAAGGACCTAACTGACAAAAATAGAACTTTAGGGACGACTTTGAAAGTGGATGGTAACTTGGAGGGACAGAAGTGCCAATCAACCCTTAAAAAACTAGAGGGATGGTAGTGTTTTATGGTTATCTACAAATGGTGTCAATATATTTTACTCTTTATAATAAAACCACACGTGGAACATGCAAATCTATGTAAACCATGAATTATATTCTTTTAAAATTATTGTATAATACTTTTAAGTAATATAGTAAGTATAGTTTTCATCAGGGCCGGCCCTAAGTTTTCAAGGGCTTAAAGCGACAACAAAGAAAATGGGGCTTTTCCTGAACAAAAGAGCATCAATACGAAAGAATACCAAATATAATAACCAAAACTACAAGTCTACCATTGAGATTTGAGCCTATTTCAATGGGTAAATTTTTTGTGAGCCTTTAAATTTAAACTGACGTGAGCTGGGCTCTTTTGTTTGGGTATATATATACATAATACAAATACCTCTTGGGGGCCCTAAAAATTTGTCAATTTTAGTGGGCCTAAAGCCAGGGCACCTTGGGCTTTAGCCCAGGGCCGGTGCTGGTTTTCATTCACCAACTTTATGTCAAGTTGTAAACAATACTAATACACACTCGCATATTTGATAGGAAATATTGATGATAATATGATATGTTAAAATGTTAAGGTATTTTTGTCGAATAATTATGTGTATTAATTGTCAGGGCTAAATATATTTTTGTTATATCAAGTTGTACTCTACTCATAATTCCGCTCCTAAACAGAGCCGGTCCTGAATTTTCTAAGGCTCCGGACAAATTTTCTCAAGTGTGCCCCTTTATACAAAAAAGAAAAAAAAAAGAAAAAGAATGCACACCCAAATAATAAATATTGTGCGTTATTTATTTGAATACATTGTTGTTAATATACATACATGAATTATGTATAACATCACAATATATAATGTGTGCAACATCAACTATTATATGTATGTATTAACACTCTAGTCAAATTCTCTTTCATATTTTTTTAGTTCGTTCCAAAATTAGATATACATTTATATTTTACGATTATAAAGTGACATAATATTCCTAATTTGTCATTATATTTTACTATTGTTTTCAATATTAAACAACCACTAGACCTGGCAAACAGGCGGGCCAGGCCAGGCCAAAACGGCCCGCATTTTCTTGAGCTGAAATATTGCGGCCAGTGGCCTGGGTTGGGCGGGCTGAGCCGGCCCGCGGGCTTTTTTCTCTATATATATATATTTGCAAACATCGTCAATTCATAATGGTTCTATTGATTCCGTGTTCTTTTTCTTTTGCAAATTATGAATCTGTTCGACAAATTATTTGTCCTTTGTCAATTTCAAGATTATGAATAAGAGAGAGAGAGATTGAGTTACTAGTAAAGGGGAGTAGTTAGATGGATGTCCACTGCCTTTTATGTATTCCGATATATAAGAAACCCCCTTGTTTCTTCCATTATTAACAACAATTGCCACGGGAACTTTCCTACTTGGTCTCACATCTCGCGCTCACCACCAACCACCAACCAAGTCCATGCATTGGACGTCTTTTACATGGTAATTTATGTTACTCCTTTCTCAACAATTAGTGTCCAATCTACAAAATTTTATACACCCTCCGTCCCATCGCAAAATAAATATCTTATTTTTATATTAATAATTATTTTATTATATTCTTTTTTTATATATTTATAATCTTTTTATTCTATTTTTATTGAAAATAAGAGATATATATATATAGAGAGATTGAGTTACTAGTAAAGGGGAGTAGTTAGCATGGATGTTGCCCAGAAAGTCCTTTTTAAAAAAAATAAAATGAAAAGGTATATTATTTTCTTAAGTAATTATTAGACTATAGTTTATCCCCTTGAAAACACTTTTACATCATAATAATAGGAGTAAATATATATATCTCATATAGTTAGGACATGAATTTAGCCAATACGTCTGTGTCCGTCTCACGTGCATGTCCTAAGCACAGTCAGTAGTATTCATCTATTTTCAACTTCTGAAAGAAATCCACACATGCAGCAGCAGCACCCCTACCCCCACTCTTATTTATTTACTTACAAGTCTTGTGTTCAAGCCTCATAACCCACAAGTAGCAGCATTTTGTTTTTTTAAAAAATAAGGCACGGGCCGGGCCAAAAACGGGCCGGGCCAAAATGGCCCAGCTTTTCGTGGGCTGCATTAATGAAGCCCATAGCCCATGTTTCAGCGGGCGGGCCGACCTGCGGGCTCGTGCCTAAATTGCCAGGTCTAACAACCATAGTTGAATTCTTAACTAATATCAAGGTTATATGATGTCTAGATGACTTGTTAAATGAAGGGTAATTATATGTTGTGAAACTCATTATAAAATATTAAAATTGAAATATTTCTTGTCTCTAAATTCTTCTATTTCTCCCTCTATATTTCTAATCAGTAACAAATGACAATGGAATTTTCTGCTTATGTGACTGAATGGACAGAACAATTCGTTGTAGCTAAGAAGCAAATTGATCCCAAACCAGAATTAGAGCATCAATTTTGTAGTACTGTATGCTTGAAAATTGCAAGATGTTTTCAATTGACAAACATAATAAAGTAATCCATTAACCTAACTCTAGCCATTAAATTAATATAACACTAATATATTATTATTATTATTATTATAAAACATTAAGGGACACAACAAAGTGCTAATAATAATAATAATAATAATAATAATAATAATAATAATAATAATAATAATAATAATAATAATAATAATAATAATAATAATAGATTAATTTAATATATACACATATATACATAAATTTTTGTTTTATTTTTTATTTTTTTATACACATATATACATTAACTTATAAAAAAAATTGGGCCCCCTCAACTGTGGGCCCTGGGTGGTAACCTTGGTGGCCCTCCCCCAGGGCCGGCTCTGCTCCTAAACTAACTAGATTTACATATCGGTTACATCAACTACCTAATTTAACACAATATCCCCCTTTTCAAATTCAATTTTCGATTAAAATTAGTCGGAATACCCTGACCAGAACGGCAACCCGGTTAGAGCCTAATGGGGTTTTACACGCAGTTTGACCATATTTGGATACAGTTTGACTTCATTAAAAAAAATTAAATACTTATAAATACAATTATTAACGCTAAATTAAAATATTCTAAATATAATTAATCACAAATTAAAATACTTTTAAATACACTTAATCCCAAATTAAAATACTTCTAAATACAATTAATTCTAAATTAAAATATTTCTAAATACAATTCACCCCAAATAATATTGACATTAAAAATAAAAATTAAAAAAATCTAATTTAAAATTCACCAAAAATAATGTTGACTTAAAAAATATAAATCCTATTCACAATTTAAATTAAAAAATTTATGATTAATTATTTATCAATAAACAAAGAATCAATATCAGAAAATACCACCAAAATTTTGGCCCCAAAACAACAGTCTTAGATCATCCTCCTCCTTATCAAACTCATCACCATATCTGAATTCAGCGTCTCCTCTATACATGGATTCATTTTCATACCCAAATTCATTCCCTTACTATTAAATTTCTAAAAATAAAAATTTGTTATATTCGATTGAAACTTAACATTCTTTTCATTGGTAAAAATGGATTCCAAAACCTCATGCACTCAAGCCTTATGAGTAGTTTTTTTATCAATGAACTATGAGAGTTTGGATAAAATTTCTAATTTACTCAAATATACCACTCAAAATCTCTCTCTGCGCACTCCCACCACCTTCCCGTTCCTTCCTCGTAACATTCCTCGCTGCCTTACTCAAATCTGACATCCAATATTCGCATCCCCACTTTTGGGGCATGATTAATTGAGCTCGGATAGTTCAGTGGATCATAGTTTATGTGGAGGAAGTATCTCCACGTAGAAATTTATTTGGGCAGTGTGGGCAAGAAAATCGTACCTTGCTAGGGTTAGGATTTCGTGTTGGCTGAGGAGGAGAGAAATCCACGAAAAGTACGGAATTGATTGATGGATTGAAGAGGGGAGAAGGACAGGTGGGCGATTACTCCAATGACGAGTGTCAGAACTCCTAGAATCCAGAAACCTTGTTAGGGTTATTGGGATTCCAAGAGCCTTATTCTCGAGTCCTTCCACTCCTAGAATCCGAAAACCTTATCAGGGTTATTGGTATTCCAAGAGTCTTCTTGAGTGTTGAGAGAGAATGTCTGAGCCCTTCGATCTTCCAAGAGTCCTAGTCCTGCGTCTGAAGAGAGGTCTAGCGGAAGGTCCAGAGTTCCAAGAGAGATCCCCTTTCCAATGGAATGGAAGGGGTATTTATAGGGTTTTCTAGAAAGTGGTCATGTGCCAGGCACATGCCCCTAGGGAAATTCCAGAAATACCCTTTAATCATCAGAGTAATGCCCAGATCGCCCTGTCCTTCTAGCCACCAATTCAATCCCTCAATCAATTCCCAAAACGAGCCGCCTCCACCAGCCTTCTGCCTCGGAACACGTGGAGGCTTCTCTTGGGTCTAGCACATTTATTTTCTACTTTTTCGTCTCCATTCAATTAGGTATGTGAACCTTAATTTTTACATTTAAGGAGGTTGTGGAACTCTAATTGTGCATTTAATTTAATTAGGGCATGTGAACCCTAATTTGCACTTAGGCCCACATTTGCCCCCTTTGCGATAGTCGCGTTTCCAAAGAGACGATCATACAAGAATACTTCAGGCTTTTGAATGATTTTACGGGACTCCACTCTACAGGTCTTTGAAGACGAGGGGTCCTAGAAAGGCGAACCTCTAGGGAGTCACAGCCTTAGGGTTGAATCCTAGGAAAGCAAAACCTAGCAGGGCTCTTCTTTGGACATATTGAGAAATCTTCTGCAAATCTTCATGTATAACTTGCCCAATGTTTGTTTCCTTATTTCTTTCCTGAAAATTAAAGGATGATCATCAAATATTACCAAATAAATTTCAAACTAACACAATCTTTATTTTTGGTAAATCAAATCTTTCCTTTTGATTTAGGAATCAAATCAAATATTTCCAGATAACATCTCATTTTATTTTAGAAATAAAATAAAATCTTTTTTTATTTTATTTTGGAAACAAGATCTTTCCTCATCATTATCATTTAAAAAGGAAAAAAAATTAAATTTTGAAATTTCCCTTAATTGGGAATAAAATCAAATATATATATATATATATATATATATATATATTTTTAGTAACATGTTTATATATATTTTTTTAGAAACCAGATCAACTTATCTTTTGGAAACTGGATGGAATCCTTAACTTGACAGGAATATGGTGATTGCTTCCTTTTCTGGTGCAAGCATTTTTTGAGAACATATATATGTATTCATATATATCTCCCAAGCTATTCGCGCTTCATTCTTTCATCCTTCTTTATTTTGGATTTTCTCTCTTCATCCGAGCCAGGAAGATCATCAAGTGAGCAGCAAAGAGACATTCATCAATCCGAGCAAAAGGTAACAAGGAGGATTCCTCCCTATAGGGTCGAACCCTAGGGGTTAAACCCTATAGGATCGAACCCTAGGGGGTTCTATTCCTTCTCGTCTTGACCTCTCAAATTTTTTTTTTCGCATGCTTTCTTCAGAATTTTCTTGATTTTCTTCGTCTGTCTCCCCTTTCTGTTTCAGGCAATTGTAGTCTTTCTTTGTTTCTGAGCCCCATCACCTTGATCATGTAATGATCAGGGATTTCCAAGTTTCATTATTAATTAAATAAAGAATTTAATTTTTAATAAATTAATTTTGTGCGATTTAATTTAAAATTTTATGACATATAGTGAATAAATATGTTATTATTTATGCGGAAAGTATATGTATTCTCTATATGGTCATATATTGAATTATTGTAAGGAGAATTAAATAGATGGCTATGTAACCTAATTATACATTAGGTTAGTAAGTAAATAACCTAAGAGTTATAGCAATGAAGAATGATAGTATGTATGATTAAAATATTCTAAGGGATAATTTTTATTATCTCAAGTGACTAATTATTTTAAACCTAAATAAGACAAGTCTAATTGGGTTATAAAATTTAATCATTTTAAATTCCAAATGGAATGGAATGGAAACTATAAGTAACTAATTAGGATAAAATAAAATTTAGGTTTTTGGGTCATGTTAATTTACATAGCCCAAACAATGAAATTGGAAGCCCAAAGGAATTAAATGAGTGGCCCAAACCTAGCCCAATTGAAGAGGGGCATTGTGGTCATTTGCTAAAGCATTATTTGGCATGAAAAAGAAATAAAATATGGGAGGTAATGGCAAGGGAATATCCGGCCATGACAAGGGTAGAAAGGGAAGGTAAATTTATTATTTTTGCTAGCTTGTCCAAGTTTGTAGAGAAAATCTACCAACTATCTTACCAACTCCCCATGTGTCAAATGGCAAACTCATCCAACACTTTTGTTTAGTGTAGCAAGCAAGCATGTGGTGGATGTATCAAATAATTACATACATTAATTAGTAAAACAAAACACCAAATTACTACACTTGCTCTCATTTTTCACTTCAAGTCTTCCAAGTAGCAAAATAGAAAAATATAGAGAGAGAGAGCTTCATTTTCGGCAACAAGAAGGGACTCTAAGGAGTGAAATATTTCATGCATCCTAAGTTCCTAAACTATTTTGGGAAGAAGAGAAGGTGTGCAAGAAGATCAAGGTATGTATCTAAGAAGATTTTGCAAGTTTAGTACACTTTATTTGGCTTAATCTTGAGGAAACAAGGAGCTTAGTGTTTGACCTTTGTAAACCCTTGTTTTGTATGTGTATAAGTGATTTGTATAAGGATCTAAGTATTTTTCATGTTGATATTTGGAACCAAAGAGAGAAAATCATGCTTTGTTCCATTTTGTTCAAGAAAAATGTTTTATGGTATACCCTAAGTATTTTTATGTTAGATCCTTGGGGTTTATATGTTAAATGTTTAAAATCACATTATTATACTAGATTTTGAGTTTAGTATGTGATTATGATGGATTTGCATAATTTAGTATGGTAAAAATTAGAAGAAATGAAGTTAGAATGATTTGTATGAAAAGTTTGGTTTATTAGTGTAATAAAGCATTTTAATCTTGAAATCTATAAGTGGTATTTGAGATTTGTTTTTTTTGTATGTTAGATATAAGAGTTAAGGACTAAATCCCTTTTGAATCACTTAAAAATGTTAAGAAATGATCATGTTTTGATTTTTGTTCCAAGCTATGCAATCTGTCAAATAAACCAAAACGGAACAGTCACTTATGACCCAATTTCCGAACTCAAAACAGAACCAAATTAAGTGTTTGATAAATGGAAACTGTAGTTTAAGAAGTTACGAATCCAACGCCTCCGACGGAACTTAATTCCGAGTTGTACATTTCGTTTTACAAGCGTTTCCGTAAGGGACGTCAAATTTGGAAATTTTGGGCGTGGATGGCATTATCGTAATTAAGTGAAAGTGAATAATTATTAAATAATAATTCTTAAAACCATTAAATGGTTAGAAAAGTAATTATAAAAAATATTAAATGTAATTAACTATTTAATTATTATTTAAGTGATATTAAATGATAATTAACTAAAGATTAGTGTTAATAAAGTAACTAGTTATTAATTGATTAGAATTAAATAATAATTAGAGATTAACAAATGGATTAATTATTAGTTAATTGATATTAATTAATTATTAAAGAATATTTAAGTAAGATTATGTAATAATAATGTAATTACTTAATTACATTAATATAAAAGGTTATAATTATTTATTATTTAATTAAATATTAAATAATAAATAAAGACAAGTAATAATTAATTATTTATTATTTTATTAATATTAAATAATAAATAAGGATAAATGATAATTAATTATTCTTTAATTAATAAAAAGGAATAATTAAAGACTAATAAGGTAAATAAATCAATTATTTACTACTCAAGGATAAGAAATTAATTAATTATTATTTAATAATTAAAGACTAATAAAGTTAATACGTTAATTGTTTATTATTTAATTAATATTAAATAATAAATAAAGACAAATATTAATTAATTATTATTTAATTAGTGTTAAATAATAATTAAAGACTGATAAGGTTAATAATATTAGATAATTAAAATATTATTAAATAATTAATAATATTATATTATTAGAGGACTAATAATAATAGATTCTTAAAATATTATTAAAAGATTAATAATATTAGAGAGCGATTAAAATATTATTAAATAATTAATAATATTAGGAAGCGAATAGAATATTATTACAAGGTTAATAATATTGTTCAAGCGTTAAGATACTTACTTAATAATAATATTATCAAGGGACGATAATATTATTAAGGAATTAATGTGATATCTAATATTTGATTATGTGATTAATGTTAGATAATATATGAGAATAATAATATTATGAATAATTATATGTTATACTAATTGAAGGATCCATGATAGGTCTTTCCAAAGAGGATAAGTTAAATTCATTAAGCAGATTATAGAATTGCGTAGCAGTAGTTCGCAGATAAGGCAAGTTCTTTAACTCAAACTCGAGTTATTATTTCAAAGCATGTTAGTGGATAATTATTGTTGATTATTCCACATTCCTTAATATTATTGTTAATCGCACTTTGTGCAACTGAATTCTTGTTCTATAATTATTGAACTGTGAATCAATTAAAGTTCTTTCATTAGTGAACTGTTTATGAGATAGATCTATGCTAGTTGTGTCAGCTGGATCGAATATATTTTAAATTTGATAAATCAAATAGATTTTAAAAGCTGTTCTTAACCAATTGAGTTGGTAAGGACTCGAGACTGAGGAAAAGAACAATTTTATTAAAGCATTATATTGAAAAACAATTGTTGCTCGACTATTAAGTGTTTATGCATAATTCACCGGGTATGAAAGGCTGATCCCCTTGACTACCAAAATTTACTAAAAGGACCAGTTTAAATACTGACAACCTTAGTATATGTTCATGGTTATTTCAAACCACTCAGCATCTATTATTCAATTATTGAGACTTAATTCATGTTCTTTCATAATCGAATTCTATTGTTGGACATTGAACGTTAAATTTCTTTCTACTCATGATATATCTCCCTTATATTTAAACTTGCTAAGCAAATTAGTTGCTTACTCTTGCTATATCATGACGTTTATTTCAGCTAAGCCAGAGGCATCAAATAAGAAAGATAAAGGCAAGGGCAAGGTTCAGCAATAGTAGTTGTTAAAGATGTTTAATTATTATCTAATCAAATGTAATTAATTATGTAAACTTTTTGTAATAGCAAAGGTAAGTTTAAGTTAAGCTTAAGAAGACCTTGGGATTATTGTTGTAAGACTTTATATTAATGAACGATGTACGTTTATTATTCCGCAATAGTTATAGAATGTTTATGATGATGATGTATCGTGAGCATCAAACTCGAGGTTAGAGAACCCGGATTTGGGGGCGTCACAGTTCACCTCAATCTTACCATAGGATTCCGCACCAAAATAATTTGGTTCGGGATAAATTCTCAAAAATACTTTGAATTTTCATACACATTTGTCTAGCTGAATCAAATAGCTTAGACGTATACCAATAATTCGAATTTCAATTGAAACATGTCTATCCAAATTCAGTTGGCAATAACTTACCTTTAAAATTCTGAAAATCATTTTATGATGTCATGATACCGCACTGTATTTATAGTCCGTTTGAGGATTCCGTCATTCTATGACTTTGTCATACTACATTATTCCATAGTGGGCTGACGATCTTTAGATCACATCCGACACTAAGTAATTCTGTATTGTTAACTCCATCATTTTTATCATCTTTGCACCAGGTTACATGATGCATTAATGATATATAAAATACATTTTGATACATTTCAAATCATTTTCGTTTAGCCGAAATAATTAGCATAGACTTTTCTTGAAATAGCTCAAAACCATTGAAAATTATTTTTGTGATGTTATCATGCCGCAACTAGTAACGATGTGTTAGTGGTACGAAGACCACTTCTATACATTTGTAACCATGTGTTGCTGATAACAAAAAATTCATTTATATTTTTAAAGGCACATCAGTGCGAATTTAGCTTGATGTCAAAAATTTGAAGTCTAGAACAGCTAGAAGATTTGGAATACCTATGCTTCCACCAACAACTTCACTTTCTAATGATCGATTGCTTAATAATTCTATCTATTCCTATGATCCTCAATTCGCCGTTCACACAATTGTATATCCCAGTAAAGTTCATCAAACATGCCACACGTTATGAGTCCAGGAACTTTTCACAATCATATGGGTTTAGAAACATATCCTAGTTAGACCAAAGTCGTCCATTCGCTGAGGGGTTCCGTCATATGATTATGAGTCACGAACTTACCATAAGTGTGAGTTAAAAGAACTCGCACCTAATATTATATTTTCTAGCTATCTGTTATATACATGAGAAAAGAATCACCTTCTCAACATACATATAGCGAATAGCGCGACACCAACATTTCAATGATTATCAATATAACAAGCTAAGTGGTTGTCGAACCAAGCACAATCCCCTGCCCATACAAAGAATTGGTCAACTCAGCCACTAATCAAATAGGAAGCTAAGCGGTCCTAAAACCAAGCATAAATTCCCCGCCCATACAAGGAATCATACAACTTAGCTGCTAACATGAGTCCTCAATTGAAATCCCACCTATTCCTAGTTCTTTCTTTACTAAATACGATTTTCATTTAACTCGTACCTCATCATCCTTTTCAACTCTTTTGAGTTTAATTCGTACTATTTCATAGTATCATATTTGTATAGCAATTCTGCTATAAAGTTTTCAATCAAACGATTGATCATTTGTCCTTCTATGACCTTATCAGATCACGTTGTGATCTCATACTATAATCGTATTATATTATGATTCCTTCCTATCTTATGATCGTTTTGTTTTACGATCTTCTTTCACTTTCTATTCATTATTAGAGTTTATCTTTATCATCAGAGTTAGGTAACTCTGGATCTTTTTTAACTCGCCGAGATTCGTCTTTGAATCTTATCGATGCACTAACTCTATTTGAGTTAGTCCTTATCCTTATCACTGCAGTTATTAGCCTAAGGTAACCCTACCTAAGGTTTATAACCTACAGCTTTGATACCAACTGTGACGCCCCCGAATCTGGGTCCCCAGAACCTCGGACCTGGTACGTTACGATACAACATTTCTATAACTATTGCGGAAGATATAAACATAAATTGTTTATACAATAACTTTTACAACATAATCTCAAGGTCTGTAACCTTAACTTAATACCTGTATTCAATATCATATACAACATACAATGTCATTTGCATATAATACTATTACAAGTTTTATCTGTACGATAAACCAATGCTGGAACTGTCTTTAACTTTTCCTGTATCCGACGTATTCATCCTAATCTGCAATGTTTATCATGATATAGCAAGGGTGAGCAACAAGTTTGCCCAGCAAGTTTAAGTTCAAGAAAACATATATCATGATAGAAAAGAATGAATAATAAGCTGGCTGACTTTCAATAATATAACAATTGTGAAATAGCATGAATAAATTTTCATAACTGAACGACCGAGACAATAAAAATGAATGGTCAATAATGAACATGAATAAATCAACTGGACCAAATGGTAATGAAGGTGATCAGCCTTTCATACCTGATGAACACATGCAATATGCACAACGTACGAATCAATAATTCATAGACGTGATGCAATCAACAAGGATTAACCACTAGCATAATTGAAGAATCAGAACTAAAGGTTGAGTTAAAGAAAACTTGCCTTTATCGCCGACTACTGCTACGCAATATAGTTAGCTTCATCTGAAGACCTAATATTGATAATATCGATCTCCCAATTAGAATAATATCATCACAGTTAATACTGTTAATTACAGTTATAAAATAACCTAAACACATTACCACATAATCCTAACAGTCAATAAAACACATAAGACCTAGTATCAAGTCAAACTATTTCAGTCTGAGTTGAGTTCGATACTATTTCGACATCCCGATTGCCTAATCGGATAATTATCGAGCCTAATATCAATAAGACTCTACCTAAACGCTTTAATATTATCTTAGATCATTTATTAATCAGTCAAAATATTTTTCACAAGCTCATAATAATTTTCAAATAATTAATACAATTTATAATGATTTTTCAATCAATAATATCATATTTAAATGATTTAAATACCAAATAATTCCATTATCATCAATATCTATTTAATTTTAAATATTAATGAAATACATGACATAATATTATAAGTTATTTATAATATTTCAAAGTATTTTTAATACTTTAATATCGCATTTAAATGAATTTAAAATATTTAAAAATTATTATTAAATAACTGCCATTAATATTAAAATATTAATATAATTCATGACAAAATATTAAAAGTTATGTTTCATAACTTAAAACATTTTTTTTATAACCTTTAAATCATTTTTAAAACATTAAAACCATTTTTATATAATTTATTTAATATAATTATTAAATAAATTTATTATCATAATATTAATCTATACCTTCATTTGATTACTATTTAATATTAATTAATTAATTACCTTTAGTTATTATTTAATAAATAATAGCCAAGTAAGATCTATTCATTATTTAATGTTAATTAGATAATGAATAATCAAATTATTGTTTGTCTTTAATTATTATTTAATATTAATAAAATAATAATTAATTAATTACTTACTATGTGTATTTAATTATTATTTAATATTAAATAATAATTAATTAATTAATTATCCTTGAATAGTAAATAATTATTTTATTTACTTCATTATTCTTTAATTATTCCTTATTTTTATTTAAAGAATAATTAATTAATATTTGTTCTTATTTATTATTTAATAATAAATAATTAATTCATTTCATAAATCTTTAATCATTCTTTCTTATTAAATTAAGAATAGTTAATTATTACTTGTCCTTATAATAATTATACACTTTTATGTTAATGTAAGTAAGTAATCACATAATCTTACTTAAACATTCTTTAATCATTCTTTAATATTAATTAAATAATAATTAATCACTTGATTAACTCTAATTATCATTTAATCTTAATTAAATAATAATTAGTTACTTTATTAACACTAACTTTACTTAATTATCATTTAATATCACTTAAATAATAATTAAATAGTTAATTATTTTTAACTTTAGATGTAATTAGATTACTAACCAATTAGTGGCTTTAAAATCATTTATTAACATTGTTCATTTAATTACAATTCTGCCATTCTCGCCCAAAATTTTCAGATTCGGGGTCCTTTACGGAAACGCTTGTAACACGAAATCTACAACTCGAAATTAAATTCCGTTGGAAGCTTTGGATTCGTATTTTCTTGAAATATAGTTTTCATTTATCAAACACCAAATTTGATTCTGTTTTGGTCACGGAAAATAGCCCAGAAGTGGCTGGTCAGTTTTAGTTTCCCAGCTTGACCCTCTTGTACTAAAACAATCATAACTTAGTCATCTTTAAACTTTTTTGAGCGATTCTTGAGCCCACGCGAAGCTAACTTCCGGGACTACAGCTTTTGTGTTTGGACCATCTTCAAATTCCAAGCACAAAATTCCAAAAATTTCGTGGAAGGAGACTGAACCGAAATGGTTTCCCAATTTTGACTCGGCTACTTTAAAATGGCATAACTCTTTCCTCCGAAGTCGGATTTAGTCTATTCTGGAGTCTATGGAAAGCTTATTCAGTCTCCTACAACATACCAAAAGCCCAGAATTTTCTGAATAATCTAGCCAATCCAGAATTTTCTGTTTAGGGGCAGCTGTCCACTAGATTTTTCTATGTTTTATAAACTGTTTTGCTTTCTTTCTCTTGATCAAGCTTGTTAACATCCAACATGATTAGATCTATACATAATGCACTATAAAACATGTAGATATAAGGTATTTAGATTTCAAGATCATAACTCATAATTTCATCAAACTACCAAAACAAAATACATAAACTAACTAGAGTTTTTGATTTTTATACCTTTATTTGATGCTTTCCTTCTTCTTCTACCAAACTAAGAGATGAACTTAGATGGTATAAACAAAATTTCTTCCTTCCATTCTCCTTCAAGGGATGCCGAAAATGAGTACTCTCTCTCTCTATATTTTTGTTCTTTTGCTACTTAGAAGGTTTGGAAGTCTAATGAGTGTAAAATGAAGAAACATTGATTTTGTGTTTACTAACTTGAAATGCATTCATTGCATCTAATAACCCACAGTGTTTGCTTGCTCAAATGAACAAAGTGTTGGCTAAGTTCTACACTTGACACGTGGAAGGAGTAGTTGAGAGTTAGTAGCTTTTCTTTATATTTTTGGATAAGCTTAATAAATCTCATTTTTCTTCCCTTTTTGCCCCTAAAGTGGCCGGGTATACCCCCTTGTTTTCTCCCAATTTTGATTTATTTTATTTGCCAAATAATACTTTAATAAATGACTACAATGCCCCTCTTCAAGTGGGCTAGGTTTGGGCCACCCATTTAATTCTTTTGGGCTTCCGATTTAATTGCTTGGACATTCTAGTTTAATTATTTGGGTTATGTAAAATATCATGGTCCAATTCATGAATTTTATCTTATCCTAATTATTTAATTAGGGTTTCTAATCCACTCGTCTTGGATTTTAAATAATTACTTCAATAATTCTTTTAATGCTTTTGTTAAGTAATTTAATCACCCAACCTTAGTAACTTAATTTAATTAAATAAGCTGCTACATAAATCTCCTTAAACTATTTTACCCTCATGAAATCATATAATTTATATAACTCATCTTTGATATATAAATTATATAAAACATAACATAATATACTTAAATTACGTATTTATTTTATAATTGAAAAATAAATATGCTACACATAATTTCTTTACATTACTAAAAAATTTAAATCAAACCGTATAGGTTCTTTAATTTTTTTTAATTAATCCTCTATTTTCACTCTAGGTTTTAAACTTTAACCTTTAATTTTAATCATTTAAGATTTTATTAATCTTACAAATTCTCGGGTTGTCACATGACATACCACACTTGGTTAAATACCTACCATCTAGGTTTATACAATTTAGATTAGGTCCATAGCTTTTTATTCAATCATTTGTTCATTCACACAGTCATTAGTTAACATGGTTATGACTTCAAGTTATTATATTATAATTTACAATTATATTATAACCATAACTTTTATTTAATTCTTTTTTCAAGTATATATTGTTTTAGTTTCAAAACTCCAATACATTACCTTATGTATAATCATCCATAACACATCACATTTAGTTATCCATAACATAATTGTACTCCTACAAATCTTGATTCACATACATTGATGTCTTAAAACGTTTCTCAATTTAGTTTTATTAAACTAATTTTTCTCTTTTTTTAAATTTAGGATTTAATCTACTTTACCACAATATTTGATTTCTTCCTAATTTTGATGCATCATTACCTTGTTGGTCAATTACTACACCATTAGGATTACATAACACAGTTACAACGTGAACACGTACATCATAAATCACAAAATTGAAAATTTTCAAAAGTGAATTTTAGTTTCTCTACCTTCTTGATTTTCAAGGCTACTTCGAAGAATTTTATCTTCATGTTTATTAACTCATTGCTATCCTTTTTGGACAGAAATGTAGTCCTTGCCACAGTATTTTACAAAAATATAACTTGTATAAAAACATATCAATAAGGACATCAAACAATGCTTTGAAAAACTCTGTTCATAGCTGATTTTTGGTTTTAACAGAATCTATTTCATCAGAATTTTTGATTTTTTATTCCTACTTTGAGGATTTTTAACTCATTCAATAATGATCTGATTGCTTTCATTTTTGGATACAATCAAGATCATGCTTCAAGGTATTTTATAAAAATATGTTTGGCTTCAAATGGTTTCTTTAAGATATGAATTCAAAGCCCCAAAAATCAGTGTTTAACATGATTTTAGGTTTCATGCTAGTTTGCTAGAAAACCTTAAAAATCCTTTTAAACTTGTTTTAAAATATCCATACAACTAGAGTTAACCTAAAACTCATGTATGTACAATATTTACTCAAAAAATTCCGACAATGATCATGTATGAGCATACATAGTACACATTACTCTTACTTAATTCATACACTTTCCCAAATTTACACATTTTTGATCCAGACATAGCATGACATGATTTCTTGAACATTTTACACTTCAAATAGAAACCTAAGTTAAACCATGTCATTTTCCATAGTCAAATCCCATTTCCCATCACAGCTCAAAAGTGCAGAAAATGTGATTTTTTAGGGTACTTTCGGGATTTTAAACTTGAACAAGGATCTAGACCATAATACAAGGTATTTAATCCATCATTTAGTTGTTTGAAAACATCAAGTTAAAGCCTTCAAATCAGAGGCTCAAAGTGCAAAGTTGGAGCTGCTGCAACTGCTGCATTGCAGCAGTCTTAGTTAATTTACAGCCCACTTTGGGGAATTTTATGAATTTTTGTATTAATCCATTTGCTTCCAAGTTTGAACAAAGACTTAGACCACATATCATAGTATTTTATTCTAAAGTTAGGTAACTGAAACCACAATCTAAGACTTCCCAAAACAGGTGCTTAATCTGGCACGTTCAACACAGAACTAGATTGGCCCTGTTTGGTTTAACCCCTTAAAAACTGTAAATTTCATTTTCTTAATCATTTGGTTCATTTTAACATGCATACTTGGATTTCATGAGACCCTTTTCAGCTTGCAAAACACCTCACATAGCAATTTTACCTTTTTGACTCATGGATACACAAAAGCACAAAGCTCCTAAAACTTCCTTTTTTGATTGTAAACAACTTCCTGCCATTTTCTATGAAAAAGGAAATATTTTCAAAAGCTTTGGCACACATAAGTGTAAAAACCACAATGTTTTCAAAGTTCATTGCAAATGAGGATTTTTGCTTAAGCGTTCATAGAATAACTAATATAACCTTATTCATCATTCGTATACTACTTACATTACTATATAAACATCAACACAAAACATGTATTTTACAGTTTACAACACATGGCCTATCTCTTAGCTGAATTTAGCAGCTAGGATAACACTTACCTAGAAAATCTATTCCCCTAGACATTTCAGCAAACAGGTTGTGGGCATCACTTAAAATTCATTATACATTGAGTTATAAATACACATAGGCTCAGTGGCGAAGGGGGGTCAAAATATATCAGTAAAAAATAATTATTTATTGACGCTTGGAGTGCTTCTTTCGGCTGTACGATTGAGAGGATGTAATTATATTTTGAGACTTTGCATAGTTTGAAAACGTCTCACAACTTTGGTCAATATCAAAATTTATGTAGAAATATTATTTTTTTTATTTCATGTAGAAATACGTGGGAGAGATTCATATAGAAATATTATTTTTTTATGTGAAAATATCAATTTTTATATAGAACAAAGAAAATTAATCCAGAAAGAAATCAACAAAGGGGAGAGTCTTTGAAGAAAATTCATGGTGTTTAAAAATATAAAATATTTGTAGAAAATAATTTGGTAAATAAAGAACTTGTCTTTTGAGATCATTCTTCAAACTCAAGTAGAGTGACCTAGATTTGATTGTGTTTTAAGTTCTTTCATTTGAATTTCATTGTAAAATAAACTTTATTCTATTTTTTAATTTATGAAGCGCATGTAGAAAAATTTGGACTGTTATTATTATAAACTACCATTATTATACATATATACATGTATATATAATATATATATTGACTATTAATACATATAGTAATATAAGCCTGTGCATGATTTTGGTGGGGGTCATATGACCCACTCACCCCCCCTTGGTTCCGCCCATGCATAGGCTTACAATCTCCATCAAATTCCAAACCTTATAACTCCCGGACCCTTCATGGTCCCCATTCACAGCAACACAGCAAACCCCGAGCAAAAACACACAATACAAGTATAACCAAAACAGAATAAAATTCTCATCTTGCCAAAACTGAAATGAAATTATCTTTTACCTTTCCAAGCTTAGATGGTTGATTGCAGTTAACCTTAGTTGCTAATTTGATGAGCTAGCTCTGCTACTTAGTACTGACATTTATTCTTCTTTTACTCTGCCCCGCCGTAAGCTCTTTCTATTTCAAAAATGATTTCTTCATATCCGGTACCAAATGTTACGATATAGGCTCAAACTCCTATTTTCTCCTGAAAAGTTAGCTATTCAAAAGGAGATGTGTAAGTCTATATCATCCTCACATTGATTCCTATACTACCAATATGGGATCTGGCCCCATATGACAAACTCACATTGGTATTCAAAACATTCCACCACGCTTTCTTACCAACGTCCACGGCGGCTTCACTCTAGCGATACTGACCCGATGTTCTTTGCACCTATCAGTATTTTAATCTGACATCTAGGTAGCCCTTTCCACTTATCAATGTGGGGTTGATATTGGCTTGAACATCCCCTCTTGAATAGCTAGCATTTTAGGAGAAAATAGGAGTTTGAGCCTATATCATAACATTTGGTATCAAAGTAGATGATCCGTAGAACTACTGGCTAAACGAAAATGGATACCTAAAAGGGCTACCTAGAGGCTAGATTAAATATTGATAGGTGCAAAGGGCATCGGGTCAGTGACGCTAGAGTGAAGTCGTAGTGGACGTCAGTAAAGATGCGTAGTGGAATGTTATGAATATCAATGTGAGCTTGTTATATGAGAGGCAAATCCCACATTGGTAGTATAAGATATTAATATAGAGTTGATAAAGGCTTAGACATACCCTCTTAAATAATTAGCTTTTCAGGAGAAAATAGAAGTTTGAACCTATATCGTAACACCTCCCCTATAGCTATAGGGACCACTACACAGCTACACAGCCCCTCTGCTGCTAGCCAAAACTGCTATCAACAGGCCCTCATGAGCCTGTCAAAATAGCCACTTACCTGTCCGGCTGTCCTTTCGGACTAACCCTTGCCCCTAACTGCATCCTCCTATAGCCAGACTAACTACCTTCTTTAGTTATTCAAGCCAACTAGGAAAATTAATGCCGACATGTGCTCAACAAACAAGGCTGACTGCTCTCCTTTTAAATCTTATGAAATGCTTGTGCTGATAATGTATAAATGTATTAGATGGGTCTTTTTTTTAACATGAGATTTGGGCCTCTCATAAAATTTATGCTAAATTATAACATAGCAATTTATATAATTATTTCACAACTAATTAATTAATGAATCATTTAATTAATCACATCCGTCACCTACATCAAATTAAATTTGGGATTCCACAATTGGTCACATTGGGCTTACAATTCTTGCTTCGGGCTTTGGTTTAATTTAGTCAGCACTTCATTTGTACATAAACACCAAAATTTGGGTTCTTAATTAGATTATTACTCATATCAATCACAACATTTTGGTTATTTAAATAACTTGAGTCTATTTCAAATAATAAATTATTATTATTTCTTTACCACATTAATTAAGCTTGTTACTTACTTAATTAAATCTTTAGTCTAGGTCAAAATACACGACTTTCCTCCATATGTAATGTATATAATTTACTTTATTAATTACATTATCTTTTTCATTTCATAATTATCATACATAACTCTAACAATATATAATATATATTGGCTTTCCTTTTAATTCTTAATAAATAAATGTATATATTTAATAATACATTTATTTACCCCATCACAAAAAAGTAGTTAGTTTCACATATTACTTTATTTTCATTATGAATAAATAATTACTTTATTCATAATTTCCAAATAGCATTTTTAGTTAGAGTTTTTTTTTATCATAAAAGTCTCCCTTCACAATTATCATATACCCTATACCTTATAGGTTCTTTATAGCACATAGACTAAAAAAATTATCCTCTTTTTACACATTTCCTTTTACAAACTAGGTTTTAATATCTAATCCTTGTTTAATCATTTAATATTTCTTTTAAAAGAAATATTGCTAATATGCTCACATATTAGTTGATGTGTCAAATTTTCATTGACTAATATGTGAGACATACGTATGAAAATATCAAAAAATGATATGAAAATATCAATTTTCATATAAAAATAGAGTAATACAGAGGTAAAGTATGACACATCAGCAAATTGTAATCTTCAGCCCCACGTAAAAGTTGAGGTGAAATATGCCACATTAACAAATTATAAAATAATTATAGAATAAGTTGTGTCTCTAGTATTATTCATAAAAATAACACTACCGTTTCTTTATTAATATGAGTACAACCTTTTCACTCGTACGGAATATACATTTCCTTCTAATAACAAAATATATTAGGGTGGAAGCGGGTATCCAATCAACCAAGTCACCCCGAGCGTGCAATACTTAACAAATAACACAATTTAGTAAATTTATAATCCAATACTTTAGGTAGTCTCAAAGAAAAAGACAAATTATAATAATATTTAAATTTTTGTAATAACAAAGTTAATGTTACAATTTTTTTAAAAATTGTCACTTTTAACTAATTTTGTTCAAAATAAATTAATTATGTGCATATCAAGCGAGTGTTTAAGGGGCAAAATAGTTAATTCCTGCGGACTATTTTACCCCTAAGTTTGAAAGGAATATATTTTAGTGTGTGCAAACTGATTATTGTACCCATTAAACATCAACATCCTATGCTTCGACTAAAATTTATAAGAGAGTAAGAAAAAAATAATTTTAAAAAAGTATAAAATTAGTTATGATATTTCAAAAATTAAAAATTGCCGTTTAGGCAATCAGATAAATGAGTGACACCAAGTATAATTAAGTACTATCACACAAAAACAACGTTGTTTCGTACGTTGTTTGTGTAATTATATATTAAAAAAATACATTTTCTCTCTTAGTTTGTATGTAATTTTTTAAAATACTTTTATTTTTGAGGACAACTTGTAAGACCCCAACTTTTATGAATAAAGATTTAATTTTCTTTATATATTATTTTGAAATAGTAAGGTATTGATTTGATAAATATAGAAAGTTATGGGTAATATGCGCAAAGGTTACAAAATAAGTAAGTGGTCATAAAATATTCTTGTTGTCGGGGAATATTCGTTTGGTCGTGGCATATTCTTGTTGTCGGGGAATATTCGTACGACGACGAAGCCATTTGTGGGTCCCATAACGAAAAACTGTCTGATGAAGAAAACGACGAGAATAAAATTTTCAAAATAACAGCAAAACTGTTACCGTTAAACTGTTGAAATACCCGGTGATTAAAATAAAGTAATACGCATTGTTGCACAGTAGCACACGGTGGATAATGTTGGGCGATAAAAAAGGAAGTGGTGGAGACTTCTTCTTCTTCTTAGAAAGCTGTTCAAGAATAGAATAACCCGAAAAGCGCTCGAAAAGAAAGATCTGAAGAAAGGAGCATGGAACGAAGCAATTGACGGAATACCTGAGTAAAAGAGAAAAATGTTGATAAGAAGAAAAGAAAAGTGCAGTTTGACAGACAATTAAATAATAAGTATGTATGAAAACGAGTACCTCCCAACAGATTCTCTCATGGCAAAAGTTGTTTCATCCAAGCGACGATATAAGGTCCCCAAGAAGAGAGAAGCAAGAGGAATCTCCAAGCCCCGAGATAATAGAGCTGCCAGACTAAACATACAGGCTGAAGGACCGTCCAAGTGACCCAGGGAAGAGGAAGCGAGACAACCACATAACCAGATAAGCTGCCAGAGGAAAAGGACAAGTCTCTTCACGGAAAGCAAGAACATATTTGTTGTGAGTAGCACTATCCCACTGGTTAATCTTGTAGTCACGGAAGAAGTAGCTGTGACAACTCGAGAATTTGTAAGATTAATAAAATCTTAAATGATTAAATTAAAGGTTAAAGTTTAATACCTAGAGTGAAAATAGAGGAATGATTTAAAAAATTTTAAAGAACCTATACGGTTTGATTTAAATTTTTAAGTAATACAAAGAAATTAAATGAGAATGCTAGACATTTTGAATTTAAGAAAAGAGATTATGTACAAGGATAAATATATTATGACTCATGAGGAGTATGTATGTGACTAAATATATATATATATATATATATATATATATATATATATATTGTAAATATGTATATATGTTTATTTGTTTTATAAAGTGAATTATAAAGAAAGCTACATAATCTAATTATACATTAGGTATGGTAATTAAATAACTTAAAGGTTATGGTATAGGAGAATTTAATATTTAAAATATATACTAACCTAAGAGATTAATTTTATTATCTCAATTTATTAATTATTTTAAACCTAGCTTAATGGGTTTACATAATTAAATTATGTAAGTAAGTATTTAAATTTCAAAATGAGTTGATTAGAAACCCTAATTAAATAATTAGGGTAAGATAAAATTTATGTTGGTCCATGTTATTTTTCATGCATGGCCCAAGAAATTAAAGTAGGAAGCCCAAACAATAAATCAAATAGCCCAATTTTTCTTAGCCCAAAAGGTGAGGGACTTTTTGGTCATTTTATTAAACAACTTAATAAAATACAAAATTGAACAATTATTGGATGCAATGAACCGGGCAAGGAGAAGATTAATTGAACATGTGGAAAAATCAATTTCCTAGCTTTACAAGTAATCTCAAGATAAGGAGAGAGAAAGAGGAAGAAATAGAAGAAGAGATAAAGAGATAAAGAGAAAACAAAAAAGAGAGAAGAGAAGAGGTCTTCAGGAAGGTTTAAGGAAGGAAGAGAAAAATCTGAAAATTATCCATATACTTCACCATAACCACTATTCATCATCTTCTTTATTAAACCTCCAAGAAAGCAAGAGAAAAGTAAATGGGTGGAGTGAAGGAGCATGATTTAAGCTTCGGGAGAAACTCATGAAGAATGAAAAGTAAACTATAGGTAAGCTCTAGCAAATCTATAGCATTTAAACATCTTTTATATAACATCTATAACCACTATTCATCATCTCCTACCTTGAAGCTTTGAAAATCCTAGAGAGAGAAAGAAATGGGTTTGTTGAAGGAGCTTGATTTGGGCTACTGGAAGGATCAAGGAAGTAGAGGAGAGCATCCTAGCAAGCTTTAGATCATCATCTAGCATCTAAGTGGAGTTAACTTCAAGAAGTAAGCTTTAAAAACCTTAACTTCTATTTTCTTCATTTTCATGGCTATGATAATGTTCTTGAGTTATATGTGTAAAGAAACCTATTAAGGATAATTCTCTGAAGATAAATGAACTCTTAAGAACATCCAAGTGGAACTAAATCACACAAAATCCGAACCTATGCGTAAAGGATGGAAAGATTGACAAAGAACATTATGGACATATTTTTGGACTGGGTTTGAGGACTTTGCATGGCTATGTTTTACGTTTAAAAACTTAGTTTGATACTTGTATGTTGTACTTCTTTAAGTTCTGAAGATTTCTTAACTTGAATGAACCAAAACGGAGTTAACCAGATAACCAGGATTTTTTTTTGCCGACTAGAGGTCTCGAAGTCTGGAAGGAGTATATTACCCTTAAATCGGGAGATATATTGGAAAGATTTCTTGAAGGCTTCCGTCAAGTATGCAACACAGTCGTTATCTTCAGTGGACATGCTAGAAGGGCCGCAAGAGGACGAAGTAACAACAGGAAGGCTGCAAGATGTAACTCAAAATGAATGTTTATATTTCAGGTAAATAAGAATGAAGGAAAGGAATACGAAAAAAGAAGAAACTTACTGATAGAATGTATATACATCCTCTAGAGTAGGGGTGAATTCCCCCCAGGTAGTGACAAATGTGCAAGTAGAAGAACACCATCGTGAGACTAATACAGTAAGGACGTTATGGTCATGTTAGATACGCAGGTCTCTACATATCTGAACACAACGAAGGATGCCTGCACTCTTGAGCTTGTCCACATGATCAGCATTCCCTAGGATCTCGTCAGTCCAATCCTGCCATCCCTGAAGGCGGCTAGATGAATCAGACAGAAAGTGAATAGAGCTGAAAGGGTACTCCTGTTTCTCCATGCATATGCGGGGAATGCGATCGGCATGTGGGAAGTCGTCCCAACCTCCAGTAGCTGCGGCATATAGAAATAAACCTTCTTTCTCTGGCGGAGGAAAATCTCTATAGTCATAGCTCTTGACTTTCTCCCAGAAGACATCAGAAGAACCAAAGAAGGGAGCCCTCCCCCAATCAGTGACGAAGGGGGATGCCTGAGTAGTTTTCGGAGCTGCAGAACATTCAGTTGAAAGGGCCTGCAAGTAAGGAAAGTTAAATATAAGGGTCTTCAAAAGCAACGAAAGGGTGTCAATGCAATCATTTAAACTCAAAAATACTTACTATAACAAAGAAGGAAATCTGAGATTCAAGCCTAAAAACGCCTGAAAAGAAGAACATACAGTGTTATGAAAAGTCAGAAATCACAATTACGCAAGAAAAAAAATTTCAAAAAATTTCTGAAAAAACTTTAGATGGCTAAAAATTATTCTTCGGAGCCTTATTTGAGCAATTTCAGATATGTGTCATATACAAAGGCAATGACTTTTGAAGGTCTCGTCGTTAGCTTCGTTTTGATATATTATGGGCCCCAAAACTCCAAATGAGTCAAACGTTGTGGCAAAAATAGTGATCGCTCCTCCCGGACTTCATTTTTTTCATTTATTTGAAGATTTCTCCCTAGGGTTTACCTTCCATGGTTCGGCCCCCCTAGGGTTCGGCCATTGAAGTTGGTCCTGCTACAAAAAATATTGGTCCTTTGCGTTTTTGTCCAAAAACAGCAATTTTTCTTTATTATCCGAGGGAAAAAACCAAGATATAATCAAGGTAATGGGGCTCGGAAGACAAAAGAAAGATTGGAAGTACCTGAAAGAAGGACCAAGAAGAAAACACAAACACAAAGAGAAGACATTCGAAAAGAATAAAATAAAATAAAATTTTGGTTCGGCCCCCATAAGGTTCGGCCCCCTATAGGGTTCGACTACCAAAGGGGAATTGTGACGCCCCCAAATCCAGGCACTTGAAACCCGAACTTGGTGCTACACGATTTCATTTCTTTGAGCGAAATAATTATAATATAAATAAACAAACTTAATTTACATATCAGAGTTGTCTAATCCTAGGTACACGACCTTTAAACATTTATTACATGATAGATAATAAATAATATTGTCTTAATAAAGTCTAACTATTTCACACGATACCATAAAACTTATTCTTGTAGCTTTCCTTTCCCTTTGTTTTTGCCAGAGCCTTCTGGTTGATCACGCTTAGCTGAAAACATTTAATTTAAAGCAAGAATGAGTATTTAATTGCTCAGCAAGTAATAGCAGTTAATAAACTTTAGCTGGAAGAAATAAATGTTTTCTTTGAGGTATACTTCTACAACGAATCAATAGTTGTGAAGTCTTTCGAAACATATCTTAATAACATATCAAATCGTTTAAAATTTTGAAACGACGTAGTGGCTATAAATGCTGAGTGGTCCATAGACCATGAACTTTTATTTTTCATTTTCGAAAAGGTTTAAACAGAAATTCATCTGCAAACCGCTCTGGTCTTACGGACATGTAGGGTGATCAGCCCCGTTATGTCCCGTATTGATCAATACTATCTGTTTGAACGATAAATTCATTCACTCTGTTCGCCTTGGGCACATAAATCATTTCCCCATTTAAGGGTTGTTCATACTCAGTCTGGAGTCCTAATTAAACAATTCAGTTGGACGACTTTACCATAACCAATAGTATCTAACAGTACAATTCAAACCATGTCTAGTCGAGTCAAATAGCTTAGACAGTCTTTAAACCCTAAACATCTACCGAAGTTTAATAGTATGTAACAGAATTTATCATATCAAAGAAGTTCTAGTTCAAGAGTTCTTGCATGAATACAATAGCTCATACAAGTGGGGACACTTGTATTACAACAGACAATAATGAGATAATAATAAGAAATAACTGAATCATGAATATCATAACGGATATGAATAATTGACAATAATTATTCATGAACATGCTTTGTATTTTGATAAACTTACGTTAAGTTGAAAACTAGTATTATATATACTTGTTTGCACGAATATCAATAAGAATTTGAGTAAAGAAACTTACCTACAAAGATTCATTTCATACAGTACTTGCAACAGTTAGGATACTTGCTCAATATAAAATTTGAGTAGGGTTAAGGAACTTGCCTTGATAGCTGATTACTGCTACGTAGTATAGCTTAAGCTGTTATCTTTAATACAAAGTCCTATCATCAATAGAATTATTCTTTTAATTAGAATAATACAACTTAACACATAATACTGCTTATTTGCAGCCATTATACAGCTTAAACACGTTGTCACATATTCATATCAGTCATACACATAAGAACGTATACCTAGTCAAACTATGTCAATTTGGTTTGAGTTCGGTATAGTTTCGGCATCCCGATTGCATTATCGGATAATTAACGACTTTATTTTTAATGAAACTTTATTCAAGAACTTAAATATTATATTAGATAATTTAATTATCATTTAAAATATTTTTTCAAACATTAAAATCATTTATTATAAATTTTCAAACACTAATATTATTTTTAATGATTTAATTGTCAATTAATATCATTATCATTAATATTTAAATAGTTTAAAATATTAATGATCTTCATTTCAACACTTTTAAAGTTATTTATTATAACCTGAAAATATTTTTAAAACCTTAATATTACCTTTAAATGACTTTTAAGACATTAAAAATTATTTTTAAATAATTACCATTAATATTAAAATATTAATGTATTTCATTTCCAGATATTAAAAGTTATTTATTAAAACTTAAAACATTTTTAAAACATCAATATCACTTTCAAATGATTTTTAAATTATTAAAATTATTTTTAAATAATTACCATTAATATTAAAATATTAATGTATTTCATTTCCAAATATTAAAAGTTATTTATTAAAACTTAAAACATTTTTAAAACATCAATATCACTTTCAAATGATTTTTAAAGTATTAAAATCATTTTTAAATAATTATTATGAATATTAAAATATTAATGTTATTCATATCAAAATATTAAAAGTTATTTATTATAACTTAAAATATTTTTATTACATTTATTTCACCTTTAAATGATTTATAAAACATTTAAATAATTTATTTAATATAATTATTAAATAAATTTATTATCTTTAATATTAAATTATTAATGAAATTCTTATCAAAATATTATAAGTTATTTATTATAACTTAAAATATTTTTTAAAACTTTAATATCATTTTTAAATGATTTTTAGATATTAAAATTATTTTTAACTAATTTATTTAATATAATTATTAAATAAATTTATTATCATTAATATTAAATTATTAATGATATTCATCTCAAAATATTAAAAGTCATTTATTATAACTTAAAATATTTTTTAATATTATTTAAAATGATTTTTAATATATTAAAATCATTTTTAACTAATTTATTTAATATAATTATTAAATAAATTAAATATCATTAATATTTAATTAAATTAAAATATTAATGAAATTTATGTTAAAATATTAAAAAGTTAATTTTTATAACTTAAAATAATTTTATGAATTTTTAATAATTAATTTCTATTTATGTTAATTAATATAATTAATTTTAATTTAAAACCGTCGCTAAAGGGCTATGGCGACGGAAAGTGTCGCCTTAGGTGTTCTTGAGCCTCAAGAACATGCATAGGCAGTGATCGAGTTGCTAGGTTTGACCAACAATCATTCACTGATCATGTTGTTTCTGGGCAATATAAAACTTTGATCTTGTAGTACTGATGTAGTACTACAAGAATCAACTATAAACAGGGTCATATTGCAGCACAATAAGTATATCTAAGCTTTCAAAGTGACTGTCAGAACTGTTCTTCATTTTCTGGGTTACCCAGAAAATAAGAACAGTTCGTCTGGCCACTTTTGGGCTTCCACAACTTGCTATCCATGTAACCATTTGGTGTTTTAATGATCTCAAATTGTAATACTCATGTCAAGGAAGAGATCTATTACACTTAATCAGTCCAACTACATCAAAATCATCAGATCCAAGCTGGTCAAACCATGTCAGAAAATTCGTTCTTGAAGATTCTAGGTTTTCCAGATTTGTTCTTCAAGCAGTTTGGTCAACCCTACTTTGACCACGATTATCTTCGATTATATACTTGATATAGGTGATATAAAGGCATGTATGTGTAGTACATATGTCAGACTACAAGGAAAAAATAACAACATGGCCTAAAACCTTAACAACAGTAAGATTCAAGGCTTGCAAAAACGCTGTCAGAAACTGCTCAACACTTCAAAAATTTCTGGGTTTTCCAGAAATTAAAAATCTGACCGGTCAACCATGTTTGACCACTTATATCTTGAGATCTAGACATGGTATGGATTTTATTCCACTTCCAGTCTACTCTCCTCATGGCATAGAACAAGTCTATAACATCAAACACACATAAGATCTAACACACAAAGATTTATGAACTCTGACATATGGCTGTCAGACCACTTTTTTTTAAAATTTCCAGATTTTTGAAAACTTCAAATTCTTGCATCTAGATGTTATAGATCTATCATATACTAACCCAGATCATCAATAGACATAACATACCACATATTTTAACACTTAATCACAATATCCAACTTAGCATACAAGATCAAATTTTAGGTTAGGATTTTATACCTTTCTTGAATGATTTTTGATTTTCACCTTCTGATCTTGATGTTGGATTGCTATGGAATGATATTGAATGATATTTGTGATAAGTTTAAGGGAAAATTTCGTGGCTTGGGCAGAGAGAGGATGTCTTGGCTTGTGAGAAAAAAATGAACTTTGTTTATTTACTTTTTCTTTCCTTTCTTTTGATCCGATTGATTCAATGTATCAAGTATAGCTAGCTGTCAAATTAGGTTGGTAGAGGAGAGATTTGCAACATGTGTGTAATATCTAACATAGATATTGGCAAGATATGCAAGTAACATAATAAAACAAAACCAAAAATGCCATTTTTGTAAATAATAAAGCATTGAAGGGTATTTAGGTCATTTTGCTAATAATTTTAATGGCACTTAAGTCATTTGTCAAATCACAATATCCAACTTAGCATACAAGATCAAATTTTAGGTTAGGATTTTATACCTTTCTTGAATGATTTTTGATTTTCACCTTCTGATCTTGATGTTGGATTGCTATGGAATGATATTGAATGATATTTGTGATAAGTTTAAGGGAAAATTTCGTGGCTTGGGCAGAGAGAGGATGTCTTGGCTTGTGAGAAAAAAATGAACTTTGTTTATTTACTTTTTCTTTCCTTTCTTTTGATCCGATTGATTCAATGTATCAAGTATAGCTAGCTGTCAAATTAGGTTGGTAGAGGAGAGATTTGCAACATGTGTGTAATATCTAACATAGATATTGGCAAGATATGCAAGTAACATAATAAAACAAAACCAAAAATGCCATTTTTGTAAATAATAAAGCATTTAAGGGTATTTAGGTCATTTTGCTAATAATTTTAATGGCACTTAAGTCATTTGTCAAATCCTTAAGGTTTGACCCATAGGGTTTAACCCTAAAAAAATTAATTTCTAGGATTTTATAATTAGGTTTAAAATGGAAAATTAAAGTTTCTAAAAAGGAAATTAGGGTTTCCTTAATCATACTTAGTTTCCTAATTACATAGAACATAAAAATTAGATTTACAATTTATTTCCTTAATCACATAAATACCCACTTTCATTTAAATACAACATGATCAATTATTATGTTAATATTTAAATAAAATCAAATAAATTAATTCATAACATATATTCATATAATTATGTTAATTATCATAATTATATATATAATTCATAATCATATCTTGTATTAACATACTTACATATATTTGGAGATAAATATAATTAATAATTATATTTAATATCCAATTTTCTTAAGAAAATAATTTCTTATTATTCTTCACATAAATATACTTTTATTTTAAATACAATTATATAATAATTGTATAAATTCTGAAATTTCATAGCATAGATCAAAATTAGGGTTTTGATCTATAATGACACTTTACCTAATATATCCCATTATTAATTAAGTTAAAATAATTAACTTAATTAATCTTGATTAATTCATATAATAAAATAATTATTATAATAATTCTAAAAAAATCCCTTTTTATATTATTGAAATAATATATTAATCATATTTTCATGAAAAATAAATAATAAAATATTTTGACTATCAAAATTAGTTTATTATAAGAATATAATTTATAGTAATCTATAATTCCTTTATCGAAAAATTTATTTAAAATTATTCATGCAATAAATAAATATATATATATATCACATAAATACATATTTTTTTCCTTGCACATATACGCACATATTATTTTGATAAAAATAATATAAAAAAAAAATTTTATACGCAAAATTCATTATTTTATTATATAAAATATTGGGTTATTACAGGAGTTTTTATACCTTTGAGTTTTTATTGCTCCACAAGTCAACTGCTCGAAACGAATCTTTCCTCACCGCGAAAATTATAGCCTTTCTTTAATAATATCCTAGGGAAAAAACCAAGATGTGATCTGTGACGCCCCCAAATCCGGGTTCTCTAACCTCGAATTTTATGCTTACGATACATCATCATCATAAACATTCTATAACTATTGCGGAATAATAAACGTACATCGTTCATTAATATAAAGTCTTACAACAATAATCCCAAGGTCTTCTTAACCTTTACTTAAACTTACCTTTGCTATTACAAAAAGTTTATATAATTAATTACATTTGATTAGATAATAATTAAACATCTTTAACAACTACTATTGCTGAACCTTGCCCTTGCCTTTATCTTTCTTATTTGATGCCTCTGGCTTAGCTGAAATAAACGTCATGATATAGCAAGAGTAAGCAACTAATTTGCTTAGCAAGTTTAAATATAAGGGAGATATATCATGAGTAGAAAGAAATTTAACGTTCAATGTTCAACAATGGAATTCGATTATGAACGAACATGAATTAAGTCTCAATAATTGAATAATAGATGCTGAGTGGTTTGAAATAACCATGAACATATACTAAGGTTGTCAGTATTTAAACTGGTCCTTTTAGTAAATTTTGGTAGTCAAGGGGATCAGCCTTTCATACCCAGTGAATTATGCATAAACACTTAATAGTCGAGCAACAATTGTTTTTCAATATAATGCTTTAATAAAATTATTTTTTTCCTCAGTCTCGAGTCCTTACCAACTCAATTGGTTAAGAACAGCTTTTAAAATCTATTTGATTTATCAAATTTAAAATATATTCGATCCAGCTGACACAACTAGCATAGATCTATCTCATAAACTGTTCACTAATGAAAGAACTTTAATTGATTCACAGTTCAATAATTATAGAACAGAAATTCAGTTGCACAAAGTGCGATTAACAATAATATTAAGGAATGTGGAATAATCAACAATAATTATCCACTAACATGCTTTGAAATAATAACTCGAGTTTGAGTTAAAGAACTTGCCTTGTCTGCGGACTACTGCTACGCAATTCTATAATCCGCTTAATGAATTTAACTTATCCTCTTTGGAAAGACCTATCATGGATCCTTCAATTAGTATAACATATAATTATTCATAATATTATTATTCTCATATATTATCTAACATTAATCACATAATCAAATATTAGATATCACATTAATTCCTTAATAATAGTATCGTCTCTTGATAATATTATTATTAAGTAAGTATCTTAACGCTTGAACAATATTATTAACCTTGTAATAATATTCTATTCGCTTCCTAATATTATTAATTATTTAATAATATTTTAATCGCTCTCTAATATTATTAATCTTTTAATAATATTTTAAGAATCTATTATTATTAGTCCTCTAATAATATAATATTATTAATTATTTAATAATATTTTAATTATCTAATATTATTAACCTTATCAGTCTTTAATTATTATTTAACACTAATTAAATAATAATTAATTAATATTTGTCTTTATTTATTATTTAATATTAATTAAATAATAAATAATTAACGTATTAACTTTATTAGTCTTTAATTATTAAATAATAATTAATTAATTTCTTATCCTTGAGTAGTAAATAATTGATTTATTTACCTTATTAGCCTTTAATTATTCCTTTTTATTAATTAAAGAATAATTAATTATCATTTATCCTTATTTATTATTTAATATTAATTAAATAATAAATAATTAATTCATCTCATAAATCTTTAATTATTCTTTCTTATTAAAGTTAAAAATAATTAATTATTACTTGTCTTTATTTATTATTTAATATTTAATTAAATAATAAATAATTATAACCTTTTATATTAATGTAATTAAGTAATTACATTATTATTACATAATCTTACTTAAACATTCTTTAATCATTAATTAATATCAATTAACTAATAATTAATTCATTTGTTAATCTCTAATTATTATTTAATTATAATTAAATAATAACTAGTTACTTTATTAACACTAATCTTTAGTTAATTATCATTTAATATCACTTAAATAATAATTAAATAGTTAATTACATTTAATATTTTTTATAATTACTTTTCTAACCATTTAATGGTTTTAAGAATTATTATTCAATAATTATTCACTTTCACTTAATTACGATAATGCCATCCACGCCCAAAATTTCCAGATTTGACGTCCCTTACGGAAACGCTTGTAAAACGAAATGTACAACTCGGAATTAAGTTCCGTCGGAGGCGTTGGATTCGTAACTTCTTAAACTACAGTTTCCAATTATCAAACACTTAATTTGGTTCTGTTTTGAGTTTGGAAATTGGGTCAGAAGTGACTGTTCCATTTTGGTTTATTTGACAGATTGCATAGCTTGGAACAAAAATCAAAACTTGATCATTTCTTAACATTTTTAAGTGATTCAAAAGGGATTTAGTCCTTAACTCTTATATCTAACATACAAAAATAACAAATCTCAAATACCACTTATAGATTTCAAGATTAACATGCTTTATTACACTAATAAACCAAACTTTTCCTACAAATCATTCTAACTTCATTTCTTCTAATTTTTACCATACTAAATTATGCAAATCCATCATAATCACATACTAAACTCAAAATCTAGTATAATAATGTGATTTTAAACATTTAACATATAAACCCCAAGGATCTAACATAAAAATACTTAGGGTATACCACAAAACATTTTTCTTGAACAAAATGGAATAAAGCATGATTTTCTCTCTTTGGTTCCAAATATCAACATGAAAAATACTTAGATCCTTATACAAATCACTTATACACATACAAAACAAGGGTTTACAAAGGTCAAACACTAAGCTCCTTGTTTTCTCAAGATTAAGCCAAATAAAGTGTACTAAACTTGCAAAATCTTCTTAGATACATACCTTGATCTTCTTGCACACCTTCTCTTCTTCCCAAAATAGTTTAGGAACTTAGGATGCATGAAATATTTCACTGCTTAGAGTCCCTTCTTGTTGCCGAAAATGAAGCTCTCTCTCTCTATATTTTTCTATTTTGCTACTTGGAAGACTTGAAGTGAAAAATGAGAGCAAGTGTAGTAATTTGGTGTTTTGTTTTACTAATTAATGTATGTAATTATTTGATACATCCACCACATGCTTGCTTGCTACACTAAACAAAAGTGTTGGATGAGTTTGCCATTTGACACATGGGGAGTTGGTAAGATAGTTGGTAGATTTTCTCTACAAACTTGGACAAGCTAGCAAAAAAATAAATTTACCTTCCCTTTCTACCCTTGTCATGGCCGGATATTCCCTTGCCATTACCTCCCATATTTTATTTCTTTTTCATGCCAAATAATGCTTTAGCAAATGACCACAATGTCCCTCTTCAATTGGGCTAGGTTTAGGCCACTCATTTAATTCCTTTGGGCTTCCAATTTCATTGTTTGGGCTATGTAAATTAACATGACCCAAAAACCTAAAATTTATTTTATCCTAATTAGTTACTTATAGTTTCCATTCCATTCCATTTGGAATTTAAAATGATTAAATTTTATAACCTAATTAGACTTGTCTTATTTATGTTTAAAATAATTAGTCACTTGAGATAATAAAAATTATCCCTTAGAATATTTTAATCATACATACTATCATTGTTCATTGCTATAACTCTTAGGTTATTTACTTACTAACCTAATGTATAATTAGGTTACATAGCCATCTATTTAATTCTCCTTACAATAATTCAATATATGACCATATAGAGAATACATATATTTTTCGCATAAATATTAACATATTTATTCACTATATGTCACAAAATTTTAAATTAAATCGCACAAAATTAATTTATTAGAAATTAAATTCTTTATTTAATTAATAATGAAACTTGGAAATCCCTGATCATTACATTCTCCCCCCCTCCTGTATAAGATTTCCGTCCCCGGAATTTCAACATAAGGTCACTCAAAAAGATGCGGATAATTCACTCTCATATTTTTCTCAAGCTCCCATGTAGCTTCTTCAGTGTTGTGGTTTCTCCACAGAACTTTGACAGAATGTATAACCTTATTCCTTAACTTCTGCTCTTTCTATCTAAAATTTCTATAGGAATTTCTTCATACGAAAAGTCCCTCTCGACTTGGATTGGCTCGTACGATATCACATGCTTATAATCAGGTTTATATGGTCTCAACACTGACACATGAAACACATTATGAATATGTTCCAGTTCAGGAGGTAGAGCTACCTCGTACGCCACTTCACCTATTTTCTTCAATATCTCGAACGGTCCAATAAATCTCGGACTCAATTTACCTTTCTTTCCAAATCTTATTTTTCCCTTCCAGGGAGATACTTTCAAAAATGCGTAACTTCCCACTTTGAAGTCTCTTTTCTTGCGGTGAAGATCGGCATATTTTTTTTGACGATCTTGAGCTGCTACTAGTCGAGCTCTTATTACCTTGATAATCTCTACGGTCTGCTGCACCAATTCTGGCCCCAACAGTCGCCGTTCCCCTACTTCATCCCAACATAAGGGCGTTCTGCATTTCCTTCCATACAGTGCTTCATATGGCGGCATTCCAATTCTTGCATGATAACTATTGTTATACGCAAACTCTACTAACGGAAGATGATCTTCCCAACTTCCCTTGAAGTCCATCACACAAGCTCTGAGCATATCTTCTAAGGTTTGAATTGTTCTCTCGCTTTGTCCATCGGTCTGTGGATGATACGCGATACTCAACTATAGCTGTGTCCCCATTCTTTCTTGAAGACTCCTCCAAAAGTTAGACGTGAAGCGCGGATCTCTATCCGATACAATTGATATTGGCACTCCATGTCTTGAAATAACTTCTTTAATGTATAATTTGGCTAACTGATCCAAATTATACCTGATCCTGATCGACAAAAAGTGCGCTGACTTCGTAAGACGATCCACTATCACCCATATGGCGTCATATCCTTTCTGCGTTGTTGGAAGTCCTACCACAAAATCAATTGTGACGTGCTCCCATTTCCATTCTGGAATCTCTAATGGCTGCAACAGTCCGCTTGGTCGTTGATGTTCTGCCTTGACTCTTTGGCAAGTTAAGCATCGACTGACACATTCTGCAACCTCTCTCTTCATATTCGGCCACCAATAATGTTGACGCAGATCTTGATACATCTTCGTGCTTCCTGGGTGTATCGAGAATTTAGTACTATAAGCCTCTTGCAAAATTTCCTCTTTTAACTCTGGTATTGCAGGTAACCAAGTTCTTCCTTCAAATCTTAGCAATCCGGTGCCATCGATTTTATACTTCAACTCTTCGCCTTCAACCAATCGTTTCTTGATGTTACCGCATTCTTCATCATTTTCTTGTGCCTTCTTCACCTTATCGAGTAAAGTCAGATTTGCTTCCATTTCTATCACTTTGTCTGAATTCTTCGGATTTTTCACCTCCAACTCCATTTTTTCCATTTCTTTTATTAATTCTTCCTGTTCTGTCAGTATGAACAACTTTTCTCTGTTTTTCCTGCTTAAAGCATCTGCTACTACGTTAGCTTTTCCTGGATGATATAGAATCTCACAATCGTAATCCTTGATCAATTCTAACCATCTCCTTTGCCTCATATTCAACTCTTTCTGTGTAAAGATATACTTCAGGCTCTTATGATCTGTGTATATCTCACACTTTTCTCCGTAGAGATAATGTCTCCAAATCTTAAAGGCAAATACTATCGCTGCCAATTCCAGGTCATGGGTAGGATATCCCTTCTCATAGTCCTTTAATTGTCGTGATGCATACGCAATGACTTTACCATTCTGCATCAATACGCAACCTAGCCCCTTATGTGACGCATCACTATACACTGTAAAACCCCCAGCACTATCTGGCAATGATAATATAGGAGCTTCACTTAATCGCTTCTTCAGTTCTTGAAAACTTTGCTCACATTTGTCTGTCCATACATACTTCACAGTCTTTCTGGTCAAATTCGTTAATGGCGTTGCTATCTTTGAGAAATCTTGAATGAACCTTCGGTAATATCCAGCCAACCCCAAGAAACTTCTGACCTCTGTCGGTGTCTTCGGTTGTCCCCAATTTTTCACCGCTTCTACTTTCGCTGGATCAACAGAAATTCCCTCGTTGTCGATAACATGCCCCAAAAACTGAACTCTTTTCAACCAGAATTCACACTTTGAAAGTTTCGCATATAACTTCTGCTTTCTTAACGTTTCCAATACTATTCTTAGATGTTCGGCATGTTCCTCTTCAGTCTTTGAATACACCAGGATATCGTCAATGAACACAACTACAAACTTATCCAAGTACGGTTTAAATACTCTGTTCATCAAGTCCATAAAAGCAGCTGGTGCATTCGTCAGTCCAAACGACATCACTAGGAACTCATAATGGCCGTAACGAGTTCTAAATGCTGTCTTTGGTACATCCTCCGTTCTCACCTTTAACTGATGGTAACCAGTCCTTAAGTCAATCTTCGAAAAATATGTCGCTCCTTTAAGTTGGTCAAACAGATCATCTATTCTCGGTAACGGATATTTGTTCTTGATTGTTACTTTATTCAACTCTCTATAATCCATACACAACCTCATCGAACCATCCTTCTTCTTTACAAACAACATCGGTGCTCCCCACGGAGATACGCTAGGTTGAATGTACTTCTTGTCCAACAACTCTTGTAGCTGGATCATTAACTCTTTCATTTCTACCGGAGCCATTCGATACGGTGCTTTCGATATCGGCTCTGTCCCCGGTACCAAATCAATCACAAACTCTATCTCTCTGTCTGGAGGAAGTCCCGGAAGTTCTTCTGGAAAGACATCACCAAACTCATTAACTATAGGTATCTGCCCCATGTCCAAATTCACAACCCATGTATCCACTACATGAGCCAAATAACCTTCAAATCTTTTTCGTAACATCCTCCTGGCCTGCATCATCGTCAGACAACTCGTTTGTCTTGGCGACTTGCTACCATAAAATATAACCTTAGACTTATTTGGTGTCTTAAGGCGTATACTCTTCTTCTGGCAATCTATAATTGCCTCATAGTTAAACAACCAATCCATTCCTAGGATAACATCAAATTCCCCTAAGCGTATTGGAATCAAATTCACGCTTAACTTATGTCCCCTTATTTCCACACCACAATTGTTATGGATAAACTCTATAGGAATCACTTCTTTGTTTGCAACTTCTATGTTCATAGGGTTCTTTAACTTTTCACAGGGTAAGTTTAATCTTCTAGCAAAGTCATCAGACACAAATGAACAGGTAGCTCCCGAATCAAACAATACATATGCATTTATATTATTGATCGAAATTATACCTGACACCACCTCCTTTGATGCAATTGCGTCTTGCACAGTCATATTGAAAGTTCGGGCTATCGGCTTGCTCTGCTGCGTTGGCCCTCCAATTGTTAACTTCGGGGTACTGCTTCTGTTTCCACTTCCTCCGTCAGTATTTTTCTTAAGTGGGCAATCCTTAAACCGATGTCCCGTTCCCCCACAAGAAAAGCAACCTCCCTTCTTTGGTTTAGGACAATTTGGTGAGATATGTCCTTCCTGGCCGCAGTTATAACATACATTCTTCCCCTTCATACACTCCCCAGAGTGATTCTTTCCACACTTACTGCATGTTGACTTCTTCTGTAGTGTACTTCCTTGTTGAGTTCCCGAGTCATTACCACTGTTCCACTTGTGTTTTTTACTGTTACTGCCACCACTGTTGGCACCCTGATGTCCCCCTTCAATCTTCTTCTTGTTCTTCTCCCGGTTGTATTTAGATACTGCCTCACTACTACCTTCTGCAATGATAGCTTTTTCTAAGAGTGCTGAAAATGTAGCAATTTATAGTACTGCGACTTTTCTGTGTATCCACGGCTTCAGCCCATTCTCAAACCTACGCGCCTTCCGTATTTCTGTATCCACTTGATGAGGTGCGAATCTGGCTAGCTCATTGAATTTTGCTGCATATTCAGCAACTGTCATATTTTCTTGCTTTAATTCAAGAAACTGCACTTCCATTCTGGCTTGCATAGCCTCCGAGAAATAATTTTCAAGAAACAATTCCTTAAATCTAGTCCAGGTTACTATACCTTCTCCAGCCCGAGTTTGATTGGATTCCCACCAGTAGTTCGCCTCTCCTTTCATCAAATACGTTGCAAAAGCTGTCTTTTGCTCCTCCGCAACCCTTGCAATGATAAAGGCCTTTTCAATTTCCTTTACCCAAATTTGGGCTTCTATGGGGTCTGTTGTTCCTTGAAATTCTGGCGGACCTACTGCTTTAAAATCTTTAAAATTTGCCAATTGATTCCCTGGCGGATTTGCTGCGGCTGGTGCTCTATTCTGCATAGCCTCTGTCAACATATTCACAAAATCTTGCATTGGGTTTGGTGGGTTTGCTTGTTCCCTTTCCCTATTTTCATTTTCAGTTTCTGCTCCTTCATTTACATTTCGCTGTAATCTCGGTATTCCTCTTCCTCTCCATCTTGGTGGCATTTTCTTGATTGAATAAAACCTTAAATTATTACTTTGAGTTTCCTGATATGCCATAACTTATTAGTGTTTAATTTATAACATATAATTTTAAAATCTAACCATTATATAATTAACACATTGGATTTTAAAATTCAGCTTACTGAATTAACATTTTATCAGATAGACAATATACTATCTTAAGTCTTATACTTATTTACTTAATCATACACATAACCATATAACTGCATTTATATTCATATACCAAATCTTAGTGTTACATACTTACATGCCTGGCATATTTCTATAAATGCTACTATCCTATTTTAAACATCCAAAAGATGGGATCTACCAAACGATATACTCCCCTATGCACATAAAGTGGGGATACATCATATTTACATACTACCTCACACCTTCTGAGGTTTACATCATATAACCTTAATAACCAAAAAGGGTACTAATGCAAATATCTACAACTGGTCCATATCAAAACATCACTGGTGGCCCTGCTGGGTCACCTGAACAGGCTCCTGGGGAAACAACCCCTCCATAACTCTACGTCAAACTGATCGACTCGACTCCCCTATCTCGATATGTGCCCTCCTAGTCCCACTGCGCTGGCCCTCATATGATGCGTCTAGAGTCAGTCCCAAGGTCTCGACCCTGACCTCCATGGCCTGCAGTGCTGTCTCTAACTGGTTCACCCGCCTGGCTGACTCATAAAATGCTTCATCCACGCGTATCTTATCTGCAATCTCTAAGTCAAACTCACCCCGCATCGCCAGATGCTCTACACTCAGTGCTCCAAACTTTGCCTTCTCATGCTCCAGCTGTACTCGCGCCTCTGCTAACTCAATCAATGCCTGACTAGCAACATCTTTATATTGTTGCTCTACATATTGATGAGTCATGTTCTGTGCCTCCAATTCTACAATCCTCTGCTCCAGAGCATAGTTCTTTGCTAGCAGGTCACCGATCACCTCATCCTGTGAGGTATCCCTCACCTCCTCCGGCACAGCCTCCTTCTGGTCTACGGAATGGCTCCCCTGACTATCTCCAGGCATCCTATAATAAAATAAGGATACAACATCAGTACTACAATAAAATATATTCATTAATAAAATGAAACAATATTTTATTAAGTACAACACATACTCGATGAATTTCCATAATCCATCACTTAGCATACTCTATACGAGTTTTCTTTTAAGGTTATAATCTAGGTTTCGCATTCCTAATATTTATAACCTACAGCTTTGATACCAACCCGTGACGCCCCCAAATCCAGGTTCTCTAACCTCGAGTTTGATGCTCACGATACATCATCATCATAAACATTCTATAACTATTGCGGAATAATAAACGTACATCGTTCATTAATATAAAGTCTTACAACAATAATCCCAAGGTCTTCTTAACCTTAACTTAAACTTACCTTTGCTATTACAAAAAGTTTACATAATTAATTACATTTGATTAGATAATAATTAAACATCTTTAACAACTACTATTGCTGAACCTTGCCCTTGCCTTTATCTTTCTTATTTGATGCCTCTGGCTTAGCTGAAATAAACGTCATGATATAGCAAGAATAAGCAACTAATTTGCTTAGCAAGTTTAAATATAAGGGAGATATATCATGAGTAGAAAGAAATTTAACGTTCAATGTTCCACAATGGAATTCGATTATGAAAGAACATGAATTAAGTCTCAATAATTGAATAATAGATGCTGAGTGGTTTGAAATAACCATGAACATATACTAAGGTTGTCAGTATTTAAACTGGTCCTTTTAGTAAATTTTGGTAGTCAAGGGGATCAGCCTTTCATACCTGGTGAATTATGCATAAACACTTAATAGTCGAGCAACAATTATTTTTTAATATAATGCTTTAATAAAATTGTTCTTTTCCTCAGTCTCGAGTCCTTACCAACTCAATTGGTTAAGAACAGCTTTTAAAATCTATTTGATTTATCAAATTTAAAATATATTCGATCCAGCTGACACAACTAGCATAGATCTATCTCATAAACAGTTCACTAATGAAAGAACTTTAATTGATTCACAGTTCAATAATTATAGAACAAGAATTCAGTTGCACAAAGCTGCGATTAACAATAATATTAAGGAATGTGGAATAATCAACAATAATTATCCACTAACATGCTTTGAAATAATAACTCGAGTTTGAGTTAAAGAACTTGCCTTGTCTGCGGACTACTGCTACGCAATTCTATAATCTGCTTAATTAATTTAACTTATCCTCTTTGGAAAGACCTATCATGGATCCTTCAATTAGTATAACATATAATTATTCATAATATTATTATTCTCATATATTATCTAACATTAATCACATAATCAAATATTAGATATCACATTAATTCCTTAATAATATTATCGTCCCTTGATAATATTATTATTAAGTAAGTATCTTAACGCTTGAACAATATTATTAACCTTGTAATAATATTCTATTCGCTTCCTAATATTATTAATTATTTAATAATATTTTAATCGCTCTCTAATATTATTAATCTTTTAATAATATTTTAAGAATCTATTATTATTAGTCCTCTAATAATATAATATTATTAATTATTTAATAATATTTTAATTATCTAATATTATTAACCTTATCAGTCTTTAATTATTATTTAACACTAATTAAATAATAATTAATTAATATTTGTCTTTATTTATTATTTAATATTAATTAAATAATAAACAATTAACGCTATTAACTTTATTAGTCTTTAATTATTAAATAATAATTAATTAATTTCTTATCCTTGAGTAGTAAATAATTGATTTATTTACCTTATTAGTCTTTAATTATTCCTTTTTATTAATTAAAGAATAATTAATTATCATTTATCCTTATTTATTATTTAATATTAATAAAATAATAAATAATTAATTATTACTTGTCTTTATTTATTATTTAATATTTAATTAAATAATAAATAATTATAACCTTTTATATTAATGTAATTAAGTAATTACATTATTATTACATAATCTTACTTAAACATTCTTTAATCATTAATTAATATCAATTAACTAATAATTAATCCATTTGTTAATCTCTAATTATTATTTAATTATAATCAAATAATAACTAGTTACTTTATTAACACTAATCTTTAGTTAATTATCATTTAATATCACTTAAATAATAATTAAATAGTTAATTACATTTAATATTTTTTATAATTACTTTTCTAACCATTTAATGGTTTTAAGAATTATTATTCAATAATTATTCACTTTCACTTAATTACGATAATGCCATCCACGCCCAAAATTTCCAGATTTGACGTCCCTTACGGAAACGCTTGTAAAACGAAATGTACAACTCGGAATTAAGTTCCGTCGGAGGCGTTGGATTCGTAACTTCTTAAACTACAGTTTCAATTTATCAAACACTTAATTTGGTTCTGTTTTGAGTTTGGAAATTGGGTCAGAAGTGACTGTTCCGTTTTGGTTTATTTGACAGATTGCATAGCTTGGAACAAAAATCAAAACTTGATCATTTCTTAACATTTTTAAGTGATTCAAAAGGGATTTAGTCCTTAACTCTTATATTTAACATACAAAAAAAAACAAATCTCAAATACCACTTATAGATTTCAAGATTAACATGCTTTATTACACTAATAAACCAAACTTTTCACACAAATCATTCTAACTTCATTTCTTCTAATTTTTACCATACTAAATTATGCAAATCCATCATAATCACATACTAAACTCAAAATCTAGTATAATAATGTGATTTTAAACATTTAACATATAAACCCCAAGGATCTAACATAAAAATACTTAGGGTATAACATAAAATATTTTTCTTGAACAAAATGGAACAAAGTATGATTTTCTCTCTTTGGTTCCAAATATCAACATGAAAAATACTTAGATCGTTATACAAATCACTTATACACATACAAAACAAGGGTTTACAAAGGTCAAACACTAAGCTCCTTGTTTCCTCAAGATTAAGCCAAATAAAGTGTACTAAACTTGCAAAATCTTCTTAGATACATACCTTGATCTTCTTGCACACCTTCTCTTCTTCCCAAAATAGTTTAGGAACTTAGGATGCATGAAATATTTCACTCCTTAGAGTCCCTTCTTGTTGCCGAAAATGAAGCTCTCTCTCTCTATATTTTTCTATTTTGCTACTTGGAAGACTTGAAGTGAAAAATGAGAGCAAGTGTAGTAATTTGGTATTTTGTTTTACTAATTAATGTATGTAATTATTTGATACATCCACCACATGCTTGCTTGTTACACTAAACAAAAGTGTTGGATGAGTTTGCCATTTGACACATGGGGAGTTGGTAAGATAGTTGGTAGATTTTCTCTACAAACTTGGACAAGCTAGCAAAAAAAATAAATTTACCTTCCCTTTCTACCCTTGTCATGGCCGGATATTCCCTTGCCATTACCTCCCATATTTTATTTCTTTTTCATGCCAAATAATGCTTTAGCAAATGACCACAATGCCCCTCTTCAATTGGGCTAGGTTTGGGCCACTCATTTAATTCCTTTGGGCTTCCAATTTCATTGTTTGGGCTATGTAAATTAACATGACCCAAAAACCTAAAATTTATTTTATCCTAATTAGTTACTTATAGTTTCCATTCCATTCCATTTGGAATTTAAAATGATTAAATTTTATAACCCAATTAGACTTGTCTTATTTAGGTTTAAAATAATTAGTCACTTGAGATAATAAAAATTATCCCTTAGAATATTTTAATCATACATACTATCATTGTTCATTGCTATAACTCTTAGGTTATTTACTTACTAACCTAATGTATAATTAGGTTACATAGCCATCTATTTAATTCTCCTTACAATAATTCAATATATGACCATATAGAGAATACATATACTTTCCGCATAAATAATAACATATTTATTCACTATATGTCACAAAATTTTAAATTAAACCGCACAAAATTAATTTATTAGAAATTAAATTCTTTATTTAATTAATAATGAAACTTGGAAATCCCTGATCATTACATGAACTATGTTGATTGGATAAAATAATCCAATCTAGTAGCGTAAATATTCGTTAGACATGATTGATACGTTATGCATGACATAGGGTACGATAGGCTGATTACCCAACGTACTTGCAGAAGTAGTTTACCTTTTTCGTGATTGTAAATATACTTAGTAGTTATTGTTTTGCGATATAAATATCGTTAAAACTGTGTTCATGGTCTATATTACCCCTCAGCATAATTTGAAAAGTTTTTTAACTCCTTGGAGAGAAGTCTGGGTAGAAGGTATCGATGGAATAGTTTCTCATAGAAGGAAGCAATATGTACTCATTAAATTAAGCATAAAATTAGATAAAGGTTACGTTGAAAACCTAGTCTTGGTGAATAAAAGGAGTAGGGATTAGTAGGCTATAATTTCGAGGACGAAATTCTTAGAAGAAGGGGTGAATGTGACAATCCGAGAATTTGTAAGATTAATAAAATCTTAAATGATTAAAATTAAAGGTTAAAGTTTAAAACCTAGAGTGAAAATAGAGGATTAATTAAAAAAATTTAAAGAACCTATACGGTTTGATTTAAATTTTTTAGTAATGTAAAGAAATTATGTGTAGCATATTTATTTTTCAATTATAAAATAAATACGTAATTTAAGTATATTATGTTATGTTTTATATAATTTATATATCAAAGATGAGTTATATAAATTATATGATTTCATGAGGGTAAAATAGTTTAAGGAGATTTATGTAGCAACTTATTTAATTAAATTAAGTTACTAAGGTTGGGTGATTAAATTACTTAACAAAAGCATTAAAAGAATTATTGAAGTAATTATTTAAAATCCAAGACGAGTGGATTAGAAACCCTAATTAAATAATTAGGATAAGATAAAATTCATGAATTGGACCATGATATTTTACATAACCCAAATAATTAAATTAGAATGTCCAAGCAATTAAATCGGAAGCCCAAAAGAATTAAATGGGTGGCCCAAACCTAGCCCACTTGAAGAGGGGCATTGTAGTCATTTATTAAAGTATTATTTGGCAAATAAAATAAATCAAATTTGGGAGAAAACAAGGGGGTATACCCGGCCACTTTAGGGGCAAAAAGGGAAGAAAAATGAGATTTATTAAGCTTGTCCAAAAATATAAAAAAAAGCTACTAACTCTCAACTACTCCTTCCATGTGTCAAGTGTAGAACTTAACCAACACTTTGTTCATTTGAGCAAGCAAACATGTGGGTTATTAGATGCAATGAATGCATTTCAAGTTAGTAAACACAAAATCAATGTTTCTTCATTTTACACTCATTAGACTTCCAAACCTTCTAAGTAGCAAAAGAACAAAAATATAGAGAGAGGGTACTCATTTTCGGCATCCCTTGAAGGAGAATGGAAGGAAGAAATTTTGTTTATACCATCTAAGTTCATCTCTTAGTTTGGTAGAAGAAGAAGGAAAGCATCAAATAAAGGTATAAAAATCAAAAACTCTAGTTAGTTTATGTATTTTGTTTTGGTATTTTGATGAAATTATGAGTTATGATCTTGAAATCTAAATACCTTATATCTACATGTTTTATAGTGCATTATGTATAGATCTAATCATGTTGGATGTTAACAAGCTTGATCAAGAGAAAGAAAAGCAAAACAATTTTTAAAACATAGAAAAATCTAGTGGACAGAAAATTCTGGATTAGCTAGACTATTCAGAAAATTCTGAGCTTTTGGTATGTTGTAGTAGACTGAATAAGCTTTCCATAGACTCCGAAACAGACTAAATCCGACTTCGGAGGAAAGAGTTATGCCATTTTAAAGTAGTCGAGTCAAAACTGGAAAACCATTTCGGTTAAGTCTCCTTCCACGAAATTTTTGGAATTTTGTGCTTGGAATTTGAAGATGGTCCAAACACAAAAGCTGTAGTCCCGGAAGTCAGCTTCGCGTGGGCTCAAGAATCGCTCAAAAAAGTTTAAAGATGACAAAGTTATGATTGTTTTAGTACAAGAGGGTCAAGCTGGGAAACTAAAACTGACCAGCCACTTCTGGGCTATTTTCCGTGACCAAAACAGAATCAAATTTGGTGTTTGATAAACGAAAATTATATTTCAAGAAAATACGAATCCAAAGCTTCCAACGGAATTTAATTCCGAGTTGTAGATTTCGTGTTACAAGCATTTTCGTAAAGGACCCCGAATCTGAAAATTTTGAGCGAGAATGGCAGAATTGTAATTAAATGAACAATGTTAATAAATGATTTTAAAGCCACTAATTGGTTAGTAATCTAATTACATCTAAAGTTAAATATAATTAACTATTTAATTATTATTTAAGTGATATTAAATGATAATTAAGTAAAGTTAGTGTTAATAAAGTAACTAATTATTATTTAATTAAGATTAAATGATAATTAGAGTTAATCAAGTGATTAATTATTATTTAATTAATATTAAAGAATGTTTAAGTAAGATTATGTGATTACTTACTTACATTAACATAAAAGTGTATAATTATTATAAGGACAAGTAATAATTAACTATTCTTAATTTAACAAGAAAGAATGATTAAAGATTTATGAAATGAATTAATTATTTATTATTAAATAATAAATAAGAACAAATATTAATTAATTATTCTTTAAATAAAATTAAAAAATAATTAAAGAATAATGAAGTAAATAAAATAATTATTTACTATTCAAGGATAATTAATTAATTAATTATTATTTAATATTAAATAATAATTAAATACACATAGTAAGTAATTAATTAATTATTATTTTATTAATATTAAATAATAATTAAAGACAAACAATAATTTGATTATTCATTATCTAATTAACATTAAATAATGAATAGATCTACTTGGCTATTATTTATTAAATAATAACTAAAGGTAATTAATTAATTAATATTAAATAGTAATCAAATGAAGGTATAGATTAATATTATGATAATAAATTTATTTAATAATTGTATTAAATAAATTATATAAAAATGGTTTTAATGTTTTAAAAATTATTTAAAGGTTATAAAAAAAATGTTTTAAGTTATAAAACATAACTTTTAATATTTTGTCATGAATTACATTAATATTTTAATATTAATGGCAGTTATTTAATAATAATTTTTAAATATTTTAAATTCATTTAAATGCGATATTAAAGTATTAAAAATACTTTGAAATATTATAAATAACTTATAATATTATGTCATGTATTTTATTAATATTTAAAATTAAATAGATATTGATGATAATGGAATTATTTGGTATTTAAATCATTTAAATATGATATTATTGATTGAAAAATCATTATAAATTGTATTAATTATTTGAAAATTATTATGAGCTTGTGAAAAATATTTTGACTGATTAATAAATGATCTAAGATAATATTAAAATGTTTAGGTAGAGTCTTATTGATATTAGGCTCGATAATTATCCGATTAGGCAATCGGGATGTCGAAATAGTATCGAACTCAACTCAGACTGAAATAGTTTGACTTGATACTAGGTCTTATGTGTTTTATTGACTGTTAGGATTATGTGGTAATGTGTTTAGGTTATTTTATAACTGTAATTAACAGTATTAACTGTGATGATATTATTCTAATTGGGAGATCGATATTATCAATATTAGGTCTTCAGATGAAGCTAACTATATTGCGTAGCAGTAGTCGGCGATAAAGGCAAGTTTTCTTTAACTCAACCTTTAGTTCTGATTCTTCAATTATGCTAGTGGTTAATCCTTGTTGATTACATCACGTCTATGAATTATTGATTCGCACGTTGTGCATATTGCATGTGTTCATCAGGTATGAAAGGCTGATCACCTTCATTACCATTTGGTCCAGTTGATTTATTCATGTTCATTATTGACCATTCATTTTTATTGTCTCGGTCGTTCAGTTATGAAAATTTATTCATGCTATTTCACAATTGTTATATTATTGAAAGTCAGCCAGCTTATTATTCATTCTTTTCAATCATGATATATCTTTTCTTGAACTTAAACTTGCTGGGCAAACTTGTTGCTCACCCTTGCTATATCATGATAAACATTGCAGATTAGGATGAATACGTCGGATACAGGAAAAGTCAAAGACAGTTCCAGCATTGGATTATCGTACAGATAAAACTTGTAATAGTATTATATGCAAATGACATTGTATGTTGTATATGATATTGAATACAGGTATTAAGTTAAGGTTAAAGACCTTGGGATTATGTTGTAAAAGTTATTGTATAAACAATTTATGTTTATATCTTCCGCAATAGTTATAGAAATGTTGTATCGTAACGTACCAGGTCCGAGGTTCTGGGGACCCGGATTTGGGGGCGTCACAGGTCATATGGTGTGATATATACACATTGAACTACAAGTGCAATAAGCTAGCACATGTGGTGATGAAGTTGGATATAGAACTGAGTTATTTAAATAAAACAGTCGGATGTATATAAAGACAATACAAGAAATAATAAGTGAAGATAATGTTTTAAAGTAAGATTAACAATAAGAGTGAAGCTTTGATTGATAATGTGCATTGTTGATCTCACATACGGTGTAGGTCGTGCAAGGAACGTGAAAGGTTAGTGTATTGGTAAAACCCCGATACATGCAAGTTTTTCAGAACTTGCACCCATTTGTGAAATACTTTTATGTGCAAACATGTGTAATGTGTTTTTATACAATAAATTGTTATGAACTGTTTTTATTAACCTGTTGAGGAAAGTTTAATTGCTTTTGTTGATCTATATACTTGTGAAGATGAAAAGCATGATAATATGAATCATGGGTTACATTTTAATAAGTCCACATGTATAAATGTAATACATGGATATATTGCTAAGCATGCATGACACGTGAATTATGTAATAACTGTTAAACTTGCTGAGTGGTCGTGCTCACTCTTACTTTAAAATAAACCTTCTCTGAAAAGTTGAGGATTTCGATGTTCCGACAAGGCGAACGAAAGGATGTTATGACTTGAAGTCACGAGGAGTTCAGTTTAGTAGTAAACCTTTACTGTCCAGTTGCATGTTATTTTTCGATGAAACCCTTTTTGGGGGTAATCGGTGTTGTCAAATGGTACATGGTAGATTGTAATGTTAGAATAACATCTAATACTGTTGTTATATACCACTGTGAGTTAATGTTTATTTATGGATATGAATGACAGGTTGATTAAAGTCTTGGATTATATATAAATTAAAAGGATGAGTGTAAAGATTTTGGCAATAAATCTGCATAATCAATGTAATAGTAGAAATCGCTATGTGCATGATCTTGAGTTGAAATAGGACAATGTAAAGATTACGATTCTGAAATAAAAATGAAGTTGCTAGTTTTAGTCAAACGTGTTGTTTTTGTATTTATCCAAAGGTCAAATACCTTGAATAATTTACAAAATTTGTGAAATAATTATATTTTAAAAATATTATTTAGTTGTATTACGAAGATAGATGTCATGTATGTGTAGTACCGTGATGCACCAAACTCGAGGTTCAAGGGATCCAGATTTAGGGGTTACACCATACGTGTGGAAATACCAAAAAATGATATGGAAATATCAATTTTCTTTTTATAATTGTGATTATAGTCTTAAGGTTGACAACATTGATCATTAGCTAATTTTTTTTAAAAGAAATTTGAATACATTTGTAGTTTGTTAACGCAATTATTTCTTGTTTCTAAAATTAAAATTTGTGATAGAAGCCTGAATATTTGATTACTGATAATAGAAGTTGGTTATATCTTATTATTTTCGTTTGGTAGAATTTATTTAATTACTCGTGATAGTTGTTGCGAGTGTTTGATATGAATTCAAAATTACTAGGTACATTTTCTAGCTTTAATATTCAACTTTTACTAAAATTCTCCATATCCTAATTGAGTAGTTTAATTATGTCAAATAATTCACTATTGATTTTTTGTTAAATAAAATTAAACACCCAAAATACTGTCCAACTAGTTAATTCAGTAGTATTTAATTAAAATATATTTAAAGTTTATTACTTTTGTAAGATAATAATTTATAATATATTCAATTATTAATACACAAATAAAGATTAATTAATTGAGTCAATATAAGCACAACAATACATTAAACTTATAATTACAACAATTATATCCAAATTATTAAAATAAATAACAATGTGTTTGATATATGGGTATTTACTTGATAATTTTTATATATATATAATTATGTGTAAATAAGGATATTTATGTCCAATTTAATAAAACGTGCTTTGCATTTTTATCTATAGAAAGATTTCAAGATGACCAAGACGTTGTAATCTAAAAGAGTCTTGCTGTGTTTTGCGATAAATTTACGCCGAACTACAATTGCGAAACTTATAAGTACATGGGTTAAATACATTTCTGTCCCTCGAAGTATGACACCTTTTACACTTGTGATTGTAATGTTTAAAATCTTACATTAGTATACTCCAAGTACAATTAAATAAACAAAAGTGACCCACTAAAATAAATTAGAGAAGAAAGTTTTGAAAATAGAGTTCGTTAAAAAGTCAGGGCTGTATATCATAGTTGAACGATCAAGTTGAATAGTGTTAAAGAGGAAATTTGTGGCTTGTAGAGCTCTTCAGTGACTAATCGAGGTTCGAAATCAAGATTTGGGAGGTTGCAATGGTATGGGTTGGGAGAAATCTAGATTTGGGAGCCAGGCGAACTCCAAATTATGGAGGTAAAGAATATTTTCTAACATGGGTACTTTCACCTTTATATATGGTAGTTAGAAGTTATGATACACATGTCTGTGTGTGTATATACATATATAAATATAAGTTAGTAATGGTAGTTGAGAAAGTGATTGTGCATTTCCCATCTTCTATTCTTCATTCTTTAACAATTGTGTGGTCCCTTCTTTGGGTCCCAAAATATTCTTTATGTCCTTTTGTTTTTTATCTGATTATGCTTGGAAGTAGTTAAGTAATAGTCTTTTTTGTTGGTGGTGTATTATTATGCTTTTGTGACTGCAGCTGTGCATGATGATATTTTATTTAGTATAAGATTGCAGTATGGTGGTGAATTTGTAGATGGGGGGATGAGGGGGGATCGATATCAGTATTTTGACTTTTGTGAGCTTAGTCAGTTAACCCCAGCAGAGTTGGGTACCATGGCAATGGAGATTGGTCTTTGTGGATTATTATCATACTATCACTTTGATCCAATTAGGGGATATAAGGAACTGAACTCAGTTGATGATATTAAGAAGTTGAAGCATTTTTTTTCCAAAATCCAGAGAGATTGATATAGTAGTGATAAGTCACCAGCCCTTACAAATTCAATCTCTGCTGAAGATATTTGATGATGATGAGGAAGACATCCATATACCTGGTCGTGATAAGGAAGACATTCAAACACCTGGTGGTGATGAGGAAAACATCCACCTTGGTATGATGACAGTGAAGATCTCTTATTCAATGAACAATTTTATGATAGTTCATATGAGGAAGATGACATTGCATTCACTGCTAATGTGGACAGTGGCTTAGAAGGCATATATGATTCAGATGATATAGAGTAAGAAGAAGTAGAGGTCTCAAGTAGAAAGAAATAGAAGGTGACTGCAAGAGGGAAAGAGAGAGTGACTGCAAAAGGGAAGGAGAAGGTGCATGTAAAAGACAAGGAGAAAGTCACTGAAATTGATGATGAGGAGGATCTTATGGAAGAAAGAATTCCTAAAATGATTGTAAATGAAGATGAAGATGGACCAAAATGACTAGAGTTTGATCTTGAAACTATGATGGATGATCCTAAATTTAAAAATGACATGTTGTTTAAGGACAACAAGGTATTCAAGAAGGCAGTTAGATCTCACTCGGTCAAGCATGGAAGAAATCCAATAATATACAAGAATGAAGCTTTCAAGGTTGGTTATAAATGCAGTCCTCCTTGTCCATGAAAAATATATGCTAGTAAGTTGTAGAGGGAGAATACACTACAAGTGAAGAAGTTGTATGACCCCCATACTTGTTTGAAAGATGCTAGAAATAAGCATGTTAACTCTAGGTGGCTTGTAGAGAAGTATGTAAATGAATTCAAAAAAAAAAATCCAAAGACAAGTGCTGCCACCTTTGTAGAAACTGTTTGGAAGGAAGATAATGTGAAGATATCAGAGGCTCAAGCTTATAGAGCTAGGTTCAAAGCAATGAAGATGATCCAGGGCAGCATGAATGAACAATATGTGTTGCTATGGCAGTATGCTCAAGAGTTGAAGAGGCTAAATCCAGGTAGTATAGTTAAGTTGGTTACTAAAGAGGGAACACTAGCAATAGGAAAACCAATTTTTAATAGGATTTATATCTGTTTGGGAGGACTAAAGGAAGGCTTCTGGCATTGTAGACCTGTTATTAGGGTTGATGGTACCCACCTAAAGAGTACAAATGGAGGAGTCATTTTAACTGCAGGAGGTATTGATCCTAACAACAATATGTTTCCCTTGGCATATGCAATTGTGAAAAGTGAGACAAGGGCTACATGGACATGATTTTTAGAAATTTTAAAGGATGATGTAGGGATTGAGAATGAATATGGGTGGACATTTATGTCTGACAAATAGAAAGGGCTGATTGCAACATATGATGATATAGTCCCTAATGCTGATAGAAGGTTTTGTTTCTAGCACTTGCACCAGAAATTTGTTAATGTTGGGCATAGAGGTATGCAACGAAGGAAATTATTGTGGAATTATTCAAGGGCCAGTAATAGGATGAAGTTTAAACACTCAATAGAGGAGCTAAAAAAGTTTGATCCTAAGACAATTGAGTGGCTAGTTGACAAGCCACCCCAACAAGGCAACAATGGTCAAAATCACATTTCAGTCCATATCCAAAATGTGATATTTTGACTAACAATCTATGTGAGATTTTCCTTCAATGGGATGATCAAGTTGGCAAGAGAGAAGCCTATCCTCAATATGCTTGAGGATATTAGGGTCTTGTTGATGAAAAGGATGACCTTTAATCGAGAGGTATGCAAGAGATGGTATGGGGACCTTTATCCTAATGCATTAGAAATATTAGAAACTGGTAAAACATTAGCAGGAGAATCAATACCTACACCTGCTAGTGAATTTAGATACCAAGTAAAGACAATGTATGGAGATCAGTACTCAGTTGATTCGGACACAAATGGCTGCATTTGTTGGCGATGGGACATAACTGACATACCATGTAGTCATGCCATTGCTTGTATGTCTTTCAAGAACCTTGATCTTAGTACATTTGTCAATGATCTCTACAAGATTAGTACTTATCAGTTAGTTTATGCACCAGTCATTGCTCCAATGGGGAGTTCAAATATGTGGGAAGCTGAGGTTCAAGGTAGTCTAACAATGATACCTCCAACATACAACAAACTTCCTGGTAGACCAAAGAAGTTGAGGAAAAGGAATAGAGATGAACCAAAGCCAGAAGGAGATAACAGTAATGGGAATTTATGGAAAAAAACTTTAGAATTCTCTTAGATGCAGAGTTTGTTAGCAATATGGACATAATTCAAGATTTCACAAGAAGCAAAAAGGGAACCAACCTGCTAATGAAACTGCAGTCAGAGAAAAAAGTAATGAAGCTACAGTCAATCAAGAGGAAATACATTTAACACCACCTGTTGCAACTCAACAATCCCAAACAAGATCAAAACTACCAGTAAGTAATATAACACTTTACTTCTTTCTTTGGTTACTTTTGGTAACATATTGACATTTTTTTATATTTTATTTTAGTTCATTAGGACCTCAACATCTCAAGGAGGTGAGCAAGGAACAAATGTTGACCCTGCTACTGTAAGTATTCATTTGGTTCATATATATCTTTAGTCCTTTTTTATTACAATGTTCAATTTGAATGAGGATCACTCATGTTTAATTTGTCTTTTGTAGGTAACATCTCAAGGAGGTGAGCAAGGAACAAATGATGTTGGCAATACTAGTGTAAGTATTCATTTGGTTCACATATATATTCAATCCTTTTCAATTATAGTGTTTATGTTAAATGAGGATCATTCATTTATTGTCTTTTGTAGGTTCAAAGTGGCACACATGGAATACCTGATAGGAGTTGGCTTTGTGATGGAGTACCTCAAACACAATCATCTTATAAAGGGACAACAATCATTGTTAAAGGGGGGGGGAGAATTATGTTACTTTGAAGAACCTGAAATCTTTTGTATAGGGGTCTGGTTATCAGAATTAGGGAGTTATGACTGGGACTAGTAAACTACATATTTTAGGGTATAATATATTTTTTGGGGCTGCTACTTCATATAATTTTTGGGGCTGCTACTTGATACATTTTATACATGATTTGTTGGGGTTGCAACTTGATTGTAGCATATTTATTGGGGTTGTTACTTCATATATTTCATACATTTTGATGCGACACTTTGCAAACTTAAGAACTACATGTTTATAGTTTGCAAAGTTTCAATGGTGATGTGCTATATCACAAACATATGTTAACCTGTGAACATGGTTCGAAATAGCGCTCGAGGCACACGCCTCGAGGCGCGCCTTATAGCAAGGCGGAAGATCGATGTTGCGAGGTGGCCACTTCACTGGGAAATAAAAAAACTTACGCATCAGTTGGCTGAGGCTTACGCCTCATGGCGAGGCGCCTTAAGGCGTCGCTAGGCATGGGCCTTGATTTGGCTTAAAAAAACCCTAAGTATAATATCCTCTTAATTGAAGGCTTCGTGAGACTGTGACTCACAAGGTAATATTTGTGACTGCAGTTCTTGAAGGCTTAGTCGACTTCATTAGGTATGTCGTCGGACTTCTTCTGACCGACTTCTCCTTCCTTTTCCTTTTGAGTTCTGACTGTCGTCTTCTTACTCTGTCATCCTCTGTTCTTCTTCTGAATACTAATATGTCATCCTCTGTTTTCTTCTTCTGAATGCTAATATTTAATAATTTAAATATCCTCTCAATGTAAATTTTGTTCCTTTTTGGGTATATTATAATTTTGTAGCCTTTTTGAGTATACTGTTGCAATTGGTGATGCCGAATTTTTTGGAGGAGTTTTTCTCCAAGGATGTATCAAATTAGATTCTATTGCTGTTTTAATTTAATTATTTTTTCTACGTTTTTTCTTCGTAGATTGTTGAAGGAATGAGAGGTGAAATATTTAGGTTGCTTATGATTCACCAAATGTATGTTTGATTCTTTTGCTACTTGAAATTGGCATCAGCATAGCCATATATTTTTTTCTTCTGTAATTTTTCTGTCCATTTGGTATATTTATTTTAATTAAATTAATAATGAAAAAAAGAGTACTTGTTAAAATGATCGAAAAATATTTCCATTTAAAAAAGAAAGAAAGAAATGTCTAGAACTTGAAGAAGAAAAAAAAAGTAAAATTTGCAGCAACAGCAACATGCCAACATTGGTAAGGGGGTAACATGAGTTCTAGCATACAAAAACTTGAGCATTTTGAACACCTAACATGAGTAACATGAGTTCCAACATGTGTAGTGGTAACATAAGTTCCAACATTTTGAGCAACAAGCTAACATTGATTCTTTTGATACTTAAAATTGGCATCAGCATATGTAGTGGGGACTTTTAGGTCTTCAAATCGAGGCTTTCGCCTCGCTCCGCCTCGAAACTTACGCCTCGCCTCGTCCGGAGAAAAAACATCTCGTACCGCTTTTAACTTTTTCGAACATTACCTGTGAATGGTGAATGATGATGTAATCTGTTAATAGTTAAGGATATTATGCTACTGGTCAAATGTTGAATGTTGTAATCTGTTAACAGTGAAGGTTTTGTACTCTGTTATTGCCAAACTAGTGTACTCTTTTGTGTGATTGAACTCTGTTTTCTATTTTGAATGATGTAGTCTGTTAATATATATTGAATGATGTTCCTTTGATTGAACTCTGCTTTTCATTCATAATAGTGAAGATTAATATTAAATAGATTGCATACTAGAAACATCATTTCCCATAAATTTCATACACATTACAATACTTAAATAACAGTACTATTATTCCTCTATAAATTTTCTCTCTTCTATGCAGCTTTGTTAGTTCTTACTCTGTTGCAGAAATCCTTCTCAAGAGGCTAGGAATAACTTGGACTGCTTTGGTTTGCATTGGAGGATCATGCCAGCAGAAGAAACCACATCCTTGAACTCCAATGGTTTGGCAAGAAAAAAATCTCCTACTTAGATTTCTATCAGTCCAAGATGTCTTGAGTTCAGGCGGAAGATGACAGTGACACAAAACTGCATCCATGGAATTTTCAGGTTTGCCCTTTCTCTACACTTCTCTTTCTCTGCACCTTCTCTTTCTTCTGTTCTTCTACTCCTTTTACTCTTTCCACCATAAGAGCTGATATGTAGGGGATGGTCAACACTGTGTATTGGACTGAAATGGATGAAGGGAAATACACAGTATTGGAGTTAGAGGGAAAATAATAGGGTCAGTTGGAGAGAAATGACATATATACATGGAATTATTTGGTTTTATTGACAAAATACACTGTAAATTACAAAATACAGTGAAATACACTCCTTCACCGGTGCCACGTTAGCATTCAAACGTATTTTTTGTCCGAAATTTTTTTTGGGGTTACTTTTGTTTATTTAAGTGTACTTGGACTATGCTAATGTAAGGTTTTAAACATTAGGATTACAAGTATAAAAAGGGTCATACTTCGATGGACAAAATTGTATTAAACCCCAATATTTTAACCTAGGAGGATGTGTATAGCTAAAATATCATCATCATACATATTTTTTAAAGTTATGTTCGTTTGCAAGGATTATTTAATATCATATTCAACCAGATATTATAATTCAGGGATTATAATTATAGGATTAATAATATTGAAATTATATATAATTCTTGCAAAAAAACATGACCTAAAAGCTTTAAAGATAACATCATGAATGGATATAAAATCTAAACGTGTACATAATTAATTTGTAAAATCCGATTAGTAAATAGTAAGATTAGTTAGGGGGTGGGCTTTCTAGAGCACCGACATAAATACATGATTAGTAAATGGAGTAGTAAGATTATTAAGTCGGCGGATGGGCATTAAAATTACTAGAAGCAGCTTCTTGGCAACCAATTTGGTAGGGGCGGTAATAAGCTTGTATCTCATGCAACTAGCTTAAATCCGATTCGAATATATACGAAATTAATGAAAATAAAATCTAAGTAGTATACTAGATAAGGATTAGTAACACTGGTCATCTATCTATCTATCAATCTATAATTTACTGAATCTATATATATAAGCAACTATATACGTAATTTACTGAAAACTCATACTTTAAGAAATGGAAGTTTTTCCCCTTTCATACGTTAACCCTCAGCCAACTTACGTAGTTTCTTCTCCATTATACCTTCATCACCAACAACAATCAATACGTTGGAATTTTCCTCCTAGGGGCTTTTTGAAACTAAACACAGACGGCAGTTCTTGCCGAGGATCAGCTAGTTTTGGTGGAGTCATTAGGGACGATTTGGGGAAGATGGGTTGGTGGGTATATGGGAAAAATACCCGGCACAAACACCACCAGTCTTGTGGCGGAGATATGGGGTATATACAAGGGTCTCTTACTGATCAAAGAAATCGGCATTAAGAATGTCTTTATCGAGACGGACTGTACAGGGGCAATGGACATTTTTTCAAGATTGAAACTTGAACAAAATCATCCTCAGAAAGACATGATAGAAGATGGCCGGATGATTATGAAGGACTTTGAGTGTGTGATGGTCCACACTCTGAGGGAAGGGAATCATTGTGCAGATCAAATCGCGAAATTGGGAGGAAGACAGCCGGAAGAATTTTGTTTTCTTGAAGATATCCCTGATGCCGCAATCCCCTTTTTATTGGCAGATGCAGCTGGAGTTGGTTTTGAGAGACCTGCAAGGAGGAGGCAAAAAAATAGGTTTTAGTTTAGTGTTCTTTTGTTTTATTTTTTGATGATCCATTTGATGTAAACTGATATTGCATGTGCTTTACTATTAATTGTTGTAATTGGTATAAGAACTACGTAGACCTGATCCTCCCTTTTGTTAGGTTGGTGTATATTGTAATTGTAGTAAGGGAGGTACGTAGGCAACCCATGAAGTTACTTTGGGTGCGGTCTAAAACAATTCGAAAAAAATATATATTAGGGTTTAGTATATTTGCTCTTCCATCTTGACGGTGCATGCGGTTAGAGTTTAGTACAAACAACTTAAGTTGTCAATTTTATTTTTCAGTTCCTATACTTGCGATTTTACATGGAATAGATGATGTACTAATTATTAACTGTTTATAAACTGATTAAGATGTGTTACTTGTACTTTTACTCTATGCTATATGTTACACGCAAATAAACTGATTAAGATGTTCTTGAAGTCTTGTTGATTTGTTGATGCATGTATTAATGTATAGATGAATGATAACAAAATTTATAATGATGGGTTACTTTTAAACTTCCTTTCTGTTGTGTTAATTTCCCTTTTACTTTATGGATGAGAATTAAAAATATAATAGCAGGAAGTTAATTTTTTTGTCTTAAATCTACTATTCAGATTTTCGTAAATTGCGAGTTAAAGGAAATATAAAAAAAAATCCGGTAACTAAATTTATTGTTCTCGTAGAAGAGCTGATAATCTCTTTTGTACATATGTTTGTTTGTTGTTTTCATCGTCGCTATACGTTTATAGCGATACTTTTCATGTGAAAATATCAAAAAACGGTTTCTTTTATTTCTACAATATGAATTTCTTGGGATATATTGATATAAGTCTAAAGTGGTTCATATTATGGACCTTAGAAATCGATGCAACTTGCGTACCATTTCTATGAATAATTATTATTTAAATTTTTTTATAAAAATAATTTTTTTTAAATAATAAAGTAGTTATTTTTAAAATAATTATTATTTTAAAAATAATAATTTATTTTAAAATATTAAATATTATTTTTTTAAATGTAAAATATAATTATTATTTTAAACTTATTTTAGAAATAATATTATATTTTAAAATATTAAAAAATTGGGTTGGGTCAAACTGGGTCGGATTGGGTTAAAATGGGTTGGGTTGAGGTCAAAATGGGTTGGAGGGACGGAAACGCCAACAAAATATCACTTTAAGGACCTAACTGACAAAAATAGAACATTAGGGACGACTTTGAAAGTGGATGGTAACTTAGAGGGACAGAAGTGCCAATCAACCCTTAAAAAACTAGAGGGATAGTAAGTGTTTTATATGGTTATCTACAAATGGTGTCAATATATTTTACTCTTTATAATAAAACCACACGTGGAACATGCAAATCTATGTAAACCATGAATTATATTCTTTTAAAATTATTGTATAATACTTTTAAGTAATATAGTAAGTATAGTTTTCATTCACCTACTTTATGTCAAGTTGTAAACAATACTAATACACACTCGCATATTTGATAGGAAATATTGATGATAATATGATATGTTAAAATGTTAAGGTATTTTTGTCGAATAATTATGTGTATTAATTGTCAGGGCTAAATATATTTTTGTTATATCAAGTTGTACTCTACTCATAATTCCGTTCCTAAACAGAGCCGGTCCTGGATTTTCTAAGGCTCCGGACAAATTTTCTCAAGTGTGCCCCTTTATACAAAAATGAAAAAAAAAGAGATAAAATTACATATTTACCCTACCCTTGTATGTTATTAAATTTTAATTCCTGAATATATATATATATATATATATATATATATATAATTATCCTTTTTTTAATACAATACATTTTAATTATAATTTTATTTATAATTAAGATTATCTCATTCAAATAATTTAATTTAATTAACATATATTTTGGATAAGTGATATAAATATTAAGAATTTTAAATTAAATTATTAATGAAGGTTTCTAATTAAAGTGATCGAGTATATTGATAGTTTAGTTTTTGGTGTTTAACAAAAAAAAATTATTATTTGAATTCTTAATTTCTTATTATGATTTTTATATGTTAAATTTTCTTAAGTATATGTCAAAATTTGGGATGTTTATGATTTTAATTATATTTTTTAGTATACAGTTGGTGTTATTTTTTATACAATATTGAATAAAAGAAAATATAACTAATATTTATTATTATCTCTATCTTATTAAAGAATTTTTTTAATGTATTTTTTTCTTTTTTTAGTAATAATATTTGTTATTTTTATGTAAATAATTATGTTTAAGAGTTACTTATGTTTAGTTTAATATCTGAGAAAAATAATTAATATAATTTTTAATACGTTTTTATATGAATAATAAGATTCGTTATGTAATAAGAAGTTTATTTTACGTAAATTTTAATGTTTGGAAAAAATAATTATATTTAAGTTAATTTGTACTTTTATGCTTATTAAAATTTTACTTTTTAATTACAAAAAATATATTTGAATGTATATTACGTAAATTTTAATCTTTAAGAAATTTAATTAGCAAAAAATGTATGACTTTATTCTCTTGATAAAATAAATGTTTATATTTTTTTGAGAAATATGTTATTTATTAATGCACAAATTCATAATTTAATTAATTAGATCAAGTTAAGTAAAAATTATAACATACAAATTTATATTTAGTGGATATATTAAACATTATTATAACTTGAAGGGTATATTAGATATTTTATTAAAAATATTTTTGAATATTAGTTGGTCAACCACATTAGGGATAATGAATGTTACATATTATACACTAGATGAGTACTTACTTGTTACTTAAAAAACGGCTGATTGACACTTATGTCCCTCCAAGTTGCCACACACTTCAAAGTCGTCCCTAAAATTCTATTTTCGTCAGTTAGGTCCTTAAAGTGACATTTTATTGGCGTTTTCGTTCCTCCAACCCATTTTGACCTCAACACGACCCATTTTAACCCAATTCGACCCAGTTTGACCCAACCTAATTTTTAATATTTTAAAATATAAAATTATTTTTAAAATAAGTTTAAAATAATAATTATATTAACATTTTAAAAAATAATATTTAATATTGTAAAATAAATTATTATTTTTAAAGTAATAATTATTTTAAAATAGTTATTTTTAATATTTTAAAATCATTTTTAAAAAAAATTAAATAATAATTGTATTTAATATTTTAAAATAAAAAATATTTTGTAAATAATTATTAAATTTAAAATTTTAAAAGAAAATATTATTTTTAAATGATTATTATATTTAATATTTTAAAATAATATATATATATATATATATATATATTTAAAATAAATATTATTTTTAAAAATTTATAAAGATAATTATTATTCTAAGGAAAAATATTAGAAACTTTTATTTTTTAAAAAAATGAGTAAAGTTTCATAAATATAGATTCAAAAAATACATAGAAAATAAAAATTTATTTTTTAAAAAATAAAGTATATTTTTCATTTTTATCTAAAAATTTATTTTCAGAAAAAAATTAATATCTCTTTTTTTTATTATATGATTCTAAAAACACTTAAAAGATAAATAAAAAGCTGATTCAATTTTTCTTAAAAAAATAATTTTTATTTCAGGATTTTTTTTTTAGAAATACTTAAGATTGAATCCCTAAAGCTTTTAATTTGTTCTAAATGTTTTTCTTGAAAATTTTAATTATTTTTCAAAAAATATTATTTATTTATTTAAAAAATATTGAATCCTTTTTTTTAATCTTTTACATTTTTTTGTATTTTAATTTCTATTTTTAGTTTTTTTTATAAAAATTCTAATATTAAGAATACATATAATAAAACAAGAAATATTAACTTTTTTTTCGGAAATAAATTTTTACACAAAAAATGTAAAAATATACTTTATTTTTTTTAAAATATAATTTTATTTTCTATGTTTTTTTTTGAATCTATATTTTATGAAACTTTACTCATTTTTGAAAAAAATAAACGTTTCTAATATTTTTTCCTTAGAATAATAGTTATCTTTATAAATTTTTAAAAAGAATATTTTATTTTAAATAAAATATACATATTATATACAATATTAACATATAATTATTATTTTAAAATAATAATTATTTAAAAATATTTTTTATTTTTTATTTTAAAATATTAAATATATTATTATTTAATTTTTTTATAAAAATAATTTTTTAAAATTAATAAACGAGTTATTTTTAAAATAACTTATTATTTTTAAAATTAATAATTTATTTTAAAATATTAAATATTATTTTTTAAAAGTTAAATAGTAATTATTATTTTTAACTTATTTTAAAATAATATTATATTTTAAATATTAAAAAATTGGTTTGGATCAAACTGGGTCGGGTTGGGTAAAATGGGTCGGGTTGAGGTCAAAATGGGTTGGAGGAACGAAAACGCCAACAACAATACCACTTTAAGGAACTAATGACGCAAACATTGAACTTTAGAGACGACTTTGAAGTGAGTGGCAATTGGGGGACAGAATGTCAATCAACCCTTAAAAAAATTAGAGAGATGGTAAGTGTTTTTATGATCTTCTACAAATAGTGTCAAGGTATTTTACTCTTATTATAAAACCACACCGTGGAACATGCAAATCAATGTAAACCATGAATTATATTCTTTTAACAATTATTGTATAATAATACTTTTAAGTAATATAGTAGTATAGTTTCATTCACTTACTTTATGTCAAGTTGTAAACCATACTAATACACTCTCACATAATAGGAAATATTGATGATAATATGATATGTTAAAATGTTAAGGTATTTTTGTCGAATAATTATGTGTATTAACTGTCAGGGCTAATATATCTTTGTTATATCAAGTTGTACTCTACTCATAATTCGGCTCCTAAACAGTGCCAGTCCTGGGTTTTTTAAGGCCCATGGCAAATTTTCTCAAGTGTGCCACTTTATACAAAAATGAAAAAGAAAAGAATGCACACCCAAATAATAATATTGTGCGTTATTTATTTGAATACATTGTTGTTAATATACATACATGAATTATGTATAACATCACAATATATAATGTGTGCAACATCAACTATTATATGTATGTATTAACACTCTAGTCAAATTCTCTTTCACATTTTTAGTTCGTTCCAAATTAGATATACATTTATATTTACGATTATAAAGTAATATAATATTCCTAATTTGTCATTATATTTTACTATTGTTTTCAATATTAAACAACCACTAGACCTAGCAAACAGGCAGGCCGGGCCGGGCCAAAAATGGCCTGCATTTTTTTGAGCTGAAATATTGCGGCACGTGGCCCGGGTTGGGCGGGCCGGGACGTGCCGGCCCGCGGGCTTATTTATATATATATATATATATATATATATATATATATATATAAATTTTATTTTTTTGCAATCATCATCAATTCATAATGGTTCTATTAATTCCGTGTTCTTTTCTTTTTGCAAATTATGAATCTGTTCGACAAATTATTTGTCCTTGTCAGTTTCAAGATTATGAATAAGAGATATATATATATATAGAGAGAGAGAGAGATTGAGTACTAGTAAAGGGCGTAGTTAGATGGATGTCCACTGCCTTTTATGTATTACATATATAAGAAAACCCCTTGTTTCTCCATTATTAACATCACTTGTCACGGGAACTTTCCTACTTGGTCTCACATTCTCGCGCTCACCACCAACCACCAACCCCAACCAAGTCCATGCATTGGACGTCTTTTACATGGGTAATTTATGTTACTCCTTTCTCCACAATTAGTGTCCAATCTCCCAAATTTTATACACCCTCCGTCCATCTCAAAATAAATATCTTATTTCTATATTAATAATTATTTTATTATATTCTTTTTTTATATATTTATAATCTTTTTATTCTATTTTTATTGAAAATAAGAGATATATATATATAGAGAGAGAGATTGAGTTACTAGTAAAGGGGAGTAGTTAGCATGGGTGTTGCCCAGAAAGTCTTTTTTTTTTAAAAAATAAAATGAAAAGGTTTATTATTACCTTAATTAATTATTAGACTATGGTTTTATCCACTTGAAAACACTTTTACATCATAATAATAGGAGTACATATATATATCTCATAAAGTTAGGACATGAATTTACCCAATACGTCTGTGTCCGCCTCACGTGCATGTCCTAAGCACAGTCAGTAGTATTCATCTATTTTCAACTTCTGAAGGAAACCCACACATGCAGCAATAGCACCCCTACCCCCCACTCTTATTTATTTACTTACAAGAATTGTGTTCAAGCCTCATAACCCACAAGTAGCAGCATTTTGTTTTTTAAAAAAAATAAGGCACAGGCCGGGCCAAAAACTGGCTGGGCCAAAATGGCCCAGCATTTCGTGGGCTACATTAATGAAGCGCATAGCCCATGTTTCAGCGGACGGGGCGGGGCGGGGCGGGGAGGGCCAGCCCGCGGGCCCGAGGACTAAATTGCCAGGTCTAACAACCACGGTTGAATTCTTAACTAATATCAAGGTTATATGATGTCTAGATGACTTGTTAAATGAAGGGTAACTATATGTTGTGAAACTCATTATAAATATTAAAATTGAAATATTTCTTGTCTCTAAATTCTTCTATTTCTCCTTTTATATTTCTAATCAATAACAAATGGCAATGTAATTTTCTGCTTATGTGACTGCATGGACAGAACAATTCGTTGCAGCTAAGAAGCAAATTGATCCTAAACCAGAATTAGAGCATCAATTTTGTAGTACTGTATGCTTGAAATTGCAAGATGTTTTTAATTGACAAACAGAGTAAGTAATCCATTAACCTAACTCTAGCCATTAATTAATATAACACTAATATATTATTATTATTATTATAAAACATTGAGGGACACAACAAAGTTATAATAATAATAATAATAATAATAATAATAATAATAATAGATTAATTTAATATATACACCATATATACACAAATTTTGTTTTATTTTTTTATTTTTTTTATACACATATATATATTAACTTATAAAAAAAATTGGGCCCCCTCAACTGTGGGCCGTGGGCAGTAGCCCTGGTGGCCCTCCCCCAGGACCGGCTCTGCTCCTAAACTAACTAGATTTACATATCGGTTACATCAACTACCTAATTTAGCATAATATCCCCTTTTCAAATTCAATTTTTGATTAAAATTAGTCAGAATACCCGACCCGAACGGCAACCCGGTTAGATCCTAATGGAGTTTTACACGCAGTTTGACCATATTTGAATACAGTTTGACTTCATTAAAAAAATTAAATACTTATAAATACAATTATTAAACCCCAAATTAAAATATTCTAAATATAATTAATCACAAAATAAAATACTTTTAAATACACTTAATCTCAAATTAAATACTTCTAAATACAATTAATTCTAAATTAAAATATTCTAAATACAATTCACCCCAAATAATATTGACATTAAAAATAAAAATTAAAAAAATCTAATTTAAAATTCACCAAAAATAATGTTGACTTAAAAAATATAAATCCTATTCACAATTTAAATTAAAAATTTAAGATTAATTATTATCAATAAACAAAGAATCAATATCAGAAATACCACCAAATTTTGGCCCCAAAACAACAGTCTTGGATCATCCTCCTCCTCATCAAATTCATCACCATATCTGAATTCAGCGTCTCCTCTATACATGGATCATTTTCATTACCCAAATTCATTCCCTTACTATTAAATTTCTAAAAATAAAATTTGTTATATTCGATTGAAACTTAACATTCTTTTCATTAGTAAAAATGGATTCCAAAACCTCATGCACTCAAGCCTTATGAGTAGTTTTTTTTTATTAATGAACCATTAGACTTTGGTTAAATTTTTAATTTACTCAAATCTACCACTCAAAATCTCTCTCTGCACATTCCCACCCACCTTCCCGTTCCTTCCTCGTAACATTCCTCGCCGCCTTACTCAAATCTGACATCCAATAGTCGCATCCCCACTTTTGGGGTATGATTAATTGAGCTCGGATAGTTTAGTGGATCATAGTTCATGTGGAGGAAGTATCTCCACGTAGAAATTTATTTTGGGCAGTGTGGGCAAGGAAATCGTACCTTGTTAGGGTTAGGGTTTCGTGTTGGCTGAGGAGGAGAGAAATCCACGAAAAGCACGAAATTAATTGATGGATTGAAGAGGGGAGAACGACAGGTGGGCGATTACTCCAATGACGCGTGTCAGAACTCCTAGAATCCGGAAACCTTGTTAGGGTTATTGGGATTTCAAGAGCCTTATTCTCGAGTCCTTCCACTCCTAGAATCCGGAAACCTTATAAAGGTTTTTTGGGATCCCAAGAGTCTTCTTGAGTGTTGAGAGAGAATGTCTGAGCCCTTCGATCCCCCAAGAGTCCAAGTCCTGCGTCTGAAGAGAGGTCCAGCGGAAGGGTCCAGAGTTCCAAGAGAGATCCCCTTTCCAATGGAATGGAAGGGGTATTTATAAGATTTTCTGAAAGTGGTCATGTGCCAGGCACATGCCCCCAGGGAAATTCTAGAAAATACCCTTTAATCACCAGAGTAATGCCCAGATCGTCCTATCCTTCTAGCCACCAATTCAATCCCTCAATCAATTCCAAAATGAGCCGCCTCCACGAGCCTTCTGCCTCGGGACATGTGGAGGCTCTCTCTCGGGTCTAGCACATTTATTTTTGGCTTTTCCGTCTTCATTTAATTAGGTAGTGAACCCTAATTTTTACATTTAAGGAGGTTGTGGAACCCTAATTGTGCATTTAATCAATTAGGGCATGTGAACCCTAATTTGCACTTTGGCCCCATTTGCCCCTGTGCGAGAGGTCGCGTTTCCAAAGAGACGATCGTACCAAGAATATTTCCAACTTTTGAATGATTTTGCGGGACTCCACTCTACAGGTCTTTGAAGACAAGGGGTCCTAGAAGAGGGAACCTCTAGGGAGTCACACCCTTAGGGTTGAACCCTAGGAAGCAAAACCTAGTAGGGCTTTTCTTTGGACATATTGAGAAATCTTCTGCAAATCTTCATATATAACTGCCCATGTGTTGTTTCCTTATTTCTTTTCCTGAAAATAAAGGAAGATCATCAAATATTACCAAATAAATTTCAACTAACAGAATCTTATTTTTGGTAAATCAAATCTTTCCTTTTTATTAGGAATCAAATCAAATATTTCCAGCTAACATCTCATTTTATTTTGAAATAAATAAAATCTTTTTTCATTTTATTTTGAAACAAGATCTTTCCTCATCATTATCATTTAAGAAGGAAAAAAAAAATCAAATTTCAAAATTTCCCTTGATTGGGAATAAAATCAAATATATATATATTTTTAATAACATGTTTATATATACTTTTTTTAGAAGCCAGATCAATTTATCTTTTGGAAACTGGATGGAATCCTTCCCTTGACAGGAATATGGTGATTGCTTCCTTTTCTGGTGCAAGCATTTTTTGAGAACATATATAGTATTCATATATATCTCCCAAGCTATTCACGCTTCATTCTTTCATCCTTATTCATTTTGGATTTTCTCTCTTCATCCGAGCCAGGAAGATCATCAAGTGAGTAGTAAGGAGACATTCATCAATCCGAGCAAAAGGTAACAATGAGGATTCCTCCCTATAGGGCCTAACCCTAGGGGTTGAACCCTATAGGGTCGAACCCTAGGGGGTTCTATTCCTTCTCGTCTTAACTTTTCAAAAAAAATTTTTTTGCATGCTTTCCTCAGAATTTTTCTTGATTTTCCTCGTCTGTCTCCCCTTTCTGTTTCAAGCAATTGTAGTCTTTTCTTTGTTTCTAACCCCATCACCTTGATCATATCTTGGTTTTTTTCCCTAGGATATTATCAAAGAAAGGCTATAATTTTCGCGGCGAGGAAAGATTCATTTCGAGCAGTTGACTTGTGGAGCAATAAAAACTCAAAGGTATAAAAATTCCCCTTTGGTAGCCGAACCCTATAGGGGTCGAACCCTATGGGGGCCGAACCACAATTTTGTTTTTTTTCTTCTTTTCGAATGTCTTCTCTTTGTGTTTGTGTTTTCTTCTTGCTCCTTCTTTCAGGTACTTCCAATCTTTCTTTTGTCTTCCGAGCCTCATTACCTTTATTATATCTTGGTTTTTTCCCTTGGATAATAAAGAAAGATTGCTGTTTTTGGACAAAAAACACAAAGGACCAAAATTTTCTACAGCAGGACCAACTTCAATGGCCAAACCCTAGGGGGGCCGAACCTTGGGGAGAAATCTTCAAATAAATGAAAAAAATGAAGTCCGAGAGGAGCGATCACTATTTTTGCCATAACTTTTGACTCATTTGGAGTTTTGGGGCCCATAATATATCAAAACGAAGTTAACGACGAGACCTTAAAAACTGATTACTTTTGTCGAAGACACATATCTGAAATTTCTCAAAAAAGGCTCCGAAGAATGATTTTTAGCAGTCTGAAGTTTTTTCCGAAAATTTTTGAATTTTTTTTTCTTCATAATTATGATTTCTAACTTTTCCTAACACTGTATCTTCTACTTTTCAGGCGTTTTTAGGCTTGAATCTCAGATTTCTTTCTTTGTTATGGTAAGCACTTTTGAGTTTAAATGATTGCATTGACACCCTTTCGTTGCTTTTTAAGACCCTTATATTTAACTTTCCTTACTTGCAGGCCCTTTCAACTGAATGTTCTGCAGCTCCGGAAACTATTCAGGCATCCCCATTCGTCACTGATTGGGGGAGGACTCCCTTCTTTGGTTCTTCTGACGTCTTCTGGGAGAAAGTCAAGAGCTATTACTATAGAGATTTTCCTCCGCCAGAGAAAGAAGGTTTGTTTCTATATGCCGCAGCTAATGGAGGTTGGGACGACTTCCCACATGCCGATCGCATCCCCGCATATGCATGGAGAAACAAGAGTACCCTTTCAGCTCTATTCACTTTCTGTCCGATTCATCTAGCCGCTTTCAGGGATAGGATTGGACTGACGAGATCCTAGGGAATGCTGATCATGTGGACAAGCTCAAGAGTGCAGGCATCCTTCGTTGTGTTCAGCTATGTAGAGACATGCGTATCCACATGGCCATAACGCCCTTACTATATTAGTCTCACGATGGTGTTCTTCTATTTGCACATTTGTCACTACATGGGGGAATTCACCCCTACTCTAGAGGATGTATATGCATTCTATCAGTAAGTTTCTTCTTTTTTCGTAACCCTTTCCTTCATTCATATTTACCTGAAATACAAACATTCATTTGAGTTACATCTTGCAGCATTCCTATTGTTGCTTCGTCCTCTTGCGGGCCTTCTAGCATGTCCACTGAAGATAACGACTGTGTTGCATACTTCACGAAAGCCTTCAAGAAATCTTCCCAATACATCTCCCGATTTAAGGGTAATATACTCCTTCCAGACTTCGAGACCTCTAGTCGGCAGAAAAATTCCTGGTTATCTTGGGTCCGCTACATCTTCCGTGACTACAAGACTAACCCAGGGATAGTGCTACTCACAACAAATCTGTTCTTGCTTTCCGTGAAGAGACTTGTCCTTTTCCTCTGGCAGCTTATCTGGTTATGTGGTTGTCTCGCTTCCTTTTCCTTGGGTCTCCTGTAGACGGTCTTTCAGCCTGTATGTTTAGTCTGGCAGCTCTATTATCTCGGGGCTTGGAGATTCCTCTTGCTTCTCTCTTCTTGGGGACCTTATATCGTCGCTTGGATGAAACAACTTTTGCCATGAGAGAATCTGTTGGGAGGTACTCGTTTTCATACATACCTATTATTTAAAAGTCTGTCAAACTGCACTTTTCTTTTCTTCTTATCAACCTTTTTCTCTTTTACTCAGGTATGCCGTCAATTGCTTCGTTCTATGCTCCTCTTCAGATCTTTCTTTTCGAGCGCTTTTTGGGTTATTCTATTCTTGAACATCTTTCCAAGAAGAAGAAGAAGTCTCCACCACTTCCTTTTTCATCGCCCAACATTATCCACCGTGTGCTACTGTGCTACTGTGTAACAACGCGTATTACTTTATTTAACCACCGGGTAGTTCAACAGTTTAACGGTAACAGTTTATTGTTATTTTTGAAAAACTTATTCTTGTAATTTTCTTCATCCGACAGTTTTCCGTTATGGGACCCACAAATGGCTTCGTCGCCGTACGAATATTCCCCGACAACAAGAATATTTCACGACAACGAATATTCCCCGATAATAAGAATATTATATGACCACTTACTTATTTTGTAAACTTTGCGCATATTACTCATACTTTCTATATTTATCAAATCAACGCCTTACTATTTCAAAATAATATAAAGAAAATTAAATCTTTATTCATAAAAGTTGGAGTCTTACAAGTTGACCTCTAAAATAAAGTATTTTAAAAAATTACATACAAACTAAGAGAGAAAATGTTTTTTTAATATATAATTACACAAACAACATACGAAACAACGTTGTTTTTGTGTGATAGTACTTAATATACGTGGTGTCTCTCATTTATTGATTGCCTAAACGGCAATTTTTAATTTTTGAAATATCATAACTAATTTTATACTTTTTTAAAATTATTTTTTTCTTACTCTCTTAAATTTTAGTCGAAGCATAGGATGTTGATGTTTAAGGGAACAATAATCAGTTTGCACACACTAAATATATTCCTTCAAACTTAGGGGTAAAATAGTCCGCAGGAATTAACTATTTTGCCCCTTAAACACTCAGATATGCACTAATTAATTTTTTGAACACAAAATTAGTTAAAATGACAATTTTAAAAAAAATTGTAACATTAACTTTGTCATTACAATTTTAATATTATAATTTGTCTTTTTCTTTGAGACTACCTAAAGTATTAGATTATAAATTTACTAAATTGTGTGATTTGTTAAGTATTGCACGCTCGGGGTGACTTGGTTGATTGGATACCCACTTCCACCCTAATATATTTTGTTATTAGAATGAAATGTATATTCCGTACGAGTGAAAAAGTTGTACTCATATTAATAAAGAAACGGTAGTGTTATTTTTATGAATAATGCTAGAGAAACAATTTATTCTATAACTATTTTATAATTTGTTAATGTGACATATCTCACCTCAGCTTTTACGTGGGGCCGAAAATATTAATTTGCTGATGTGTCATACTTTACCTCAGCATTACTCTGTTTTTATATGAAAATTGATATTTTCATATCATTTTTTGATATTTTCATACGTATGTCTCACATATTAGTCAATGAAATTTTGACACATCAATTAATATGTGAGCATATTAGCAATATTTCTTTTAAAAGAAATATTTAATGATTAAACAAGGATTAGATATTAAAACCTAGTTTGTAAAAGGAAATGTGTAAAAAGAGGATAATTTTTTAATCTATGTGCTAAAGAACCTATAGGGTATAGGGTATATGATAATTGTGAAGGGAGACTTTTATGAAAAAAAAACTCTAACTAAAAATGCTATTTGGAAATTATGAATAAAGTAATTATTTATTCATAATGAAAATAAAGTAATATCTGAAACTAACTACTTTTTTGTGATGGGGAAAATAAATGTATTATTAAATATATACATTTATTTATTAAAAATTAAAAGGAAAGCCAATATAATTATATATTGTTAGAGTTATGTATGATAATTATGAAATGAAAGAGATAATGTAATTAATAAAGTAAATTATATACATTACATAGGGAGGAAAGTCGTGTATTTTGAACTAGACTAAAGATTTAATTAAGTAAGTAACAAGCTTAATTAATGTGGTAAAGAAAGAATAATAATTTATTATTTGAAATAGACTCAAGTTATTTAATTAACCAAAATGTTGTGATTGATATGAGTAATAATCTAATTAAGAACCCAAATTTTGGTGTTTATGTATGTCCTTTAATAGAAACCCAAATGAAGTGCTTACTAAATTAAACCAAAGCCCGAAGCAAGAATTGTAAGCCCAATGTGACCAATTGTGGAATCCCAAATTTAATTTGATGTAGGTGACGGATGTGATTAATTAAATGATTCATTAATTAATTAGTTATGAAATAATATAAATTGCTATGTTATAATTTAGAATAAATTTTATGAGAGGCCCAAATCTCATGTTAAAAAAAAGACCCATCTAATACATGTTATACATTATCAGCACAAGCATTTCATAAGATTTAAAAGGAGAGCAGCGGCCTTGTTTGTTGAGCTCATGTCGGCATTAATTTTCCTAGTTGGCTTGAATAACTAAAGAAGGTAGTTAGTCTGGCTATAGGAGGATGCAGTTAGGGGCAAGGGTTAGTCCGAAAGGACAGCCGGACAGGTAAGTGGCTATTTTGACATGCTCATGAGGGCCTGTTGATAGCAGTTTTGGCTAGCAGCAGAGAGGGGCTGTGTAGTGGTCCCTATAGCTATATGGGAGGTGTTACGATATAGGTTCAAACTTTTATTTTCTCCTGAAAAGCTAACTATTTAAGAGGGAATGTCTAAGCCTTTATCAACTCCATATTAATATCTTATACAACCAATGTGGGATTTGCCCCTCATATAACAAGCTCATATTGATATTCATAACATTCCACCACGCATCTTTACTGACGTCCACTACGATTTCACTCTAGTGTCACTGACCCGATGCCCTTTGCACCTATCAATATTTAATCTGGCCTCTAAGTAGCCCTTTTAGGTATCCATTTTCGCTTAGCCAGTAGTTCTACGGATCGTCTACTTTGATACCAAATGTTATGATATAGGCTCAAACTCCTATTTTCTCCTAAAATACTAGCTATTCAAGAGGGGATGTTCAAGCCAATATCAACCCCATATTGATAAGTGGAAAGGGCTACCTAGATGTCAGATAAAATACTGATAGGTGCAAAGGACATCGGGTCAGTATCGCTAGAGTGAAGCGCCGTGGACGTTGGTAAGAAAGCGTGGTGGAATGTTATGAATACCAATGTGAGTTTGTCATATGGGGTCAGATCCCACATTGGTAGTATAGGAATCAATGTGAGGTTGATATAGACTTACACATCTCCTTTTGAATAGCTAGATTTTTAGGAGAAAATAAGAGTTTGAGCCTATATCGTAACATTTGGTACCGGAGATGAAGAAATCATTTTTGAAATAGAAAGAGCTTACGACGGGCAGAGCAAAGGAAGAATATGTAGCGCTCCCAAATCCGGGTCCCCAGAACCTCGGACCTGGTACGTTACGATACATCATTTCTATAACTATTGCGGAAGATATAAATATAAATTATTTATACAATAACTTTTACAACGTAATTCTCAAGGTCTGTAACCTTAACTTAATACCTGTATTTAATATCATATACAACATACAATGTCATACGCCTTCGCCTGTATCTGAAGTATTCGTTTAAATCTGCAATGTTTATCATGATATAGCAAGGGTGAGCAACAAGTTTGCCCAGCAAGTTTAAGTACAAAAAAAATATATCATGATTGAAAAGAATGAATAATAAGTTGGCTGACTTTCAACAATATAACAATTGTGAAATAGCATGAATAAATTTTCACAATTGAACGACCGAGACAATAAAAATGAATGGTAAATAATGAACATGAATAAAT